>CANTUV010000037.1:44695000-45945000 GCA_947685225.1 Garcia nutans | reverse complement strand
TTGAGGGATTAATTATCAATACTAATTAATGAAAATAATTTTTTTAAGGCCATGAATTAATCATCAACACTAGTGAGTATAATTTTCAAGCAAATTTATATTTCATTAGGGCAGATAAACAGACCAACAGAAGCATTAGGATAATTCATAGGTTTATTATTTATAGTTACATACAATGCAAAGAAATATCTCAACTATAAATATAAATACAGCTTTCAACAACTAACTAATAATATTCATGAGGAAGAAAAATGATTTTAATTATGTGAATTTAATTTTTTAGGATTTTTAATTTTTGTCTCAATTTGGGGATTATTCCATTAATAAAAAAAGGTAAAACAACATCTCCCTTTTTAGATTATTAATTCACTAGTGCACATTTCTTAACTTTTTAGGATTCTTAAGTTTTTTTTTATCTCAATTTGGTGATTATTTTTTAAAAAAATTTAAATACGAAAGATTTGAAATAAAATGTATAGTTTATTTATTCTTTTAATACTTTGAAAAGTTTATGATAAAAATAAAAATTATACTAATGTTTATATATATATTTTTGCAATTAATTTATCTTTATCCACGTCAACAGTCCACGTCAATTAACAAAAATTGGCACATCAATAATTTTATACGTCAAATTTATTTTTCTTATAAATATAAAAAGGAAGAAATAAAGTGCATAGTCTATATACTCTTTTGATACTTTAAAAAGTTCATGATAAAATATAAAAACTGTTAAAGTTTATGTATTTTTTGTAATTAATCTTTTGTTTAATGATACATATAAGGGTATTTTTTTTAATGAATTTACATATTATTATCATTTTGTTTTTTTAAATGATAATTGAATTAAAAATTATTTTTAAATGGTTATTAAATTGAAAATTGAATTTTTATCAATGAAATTAGAAAAGATCCAACACGATTCTACGATTATTTTTATTCAATGTGTAAATACTAATTATAAAACTTGCAATAATTTTAAACATATAAAACAAATATTAAATTATAAAAATTACAAAATTAAGATTAAATTATAAAAATTACAAAATTAAGTCTAAATAAAATTAAATAGCAATTAAAAATAAATCTAATAAAAATTAAATAACTTAAATTTGCAAAAAATAATCAAATAATAAAACTAAATAGAAATAAAAATAAAACAATTAAAGTAACTAAAACAAACCTTAACATAAAATTAAATTATAGAAATTAAAAAATCACTACAAGAATGTAGTGGATTACCGACGAATTTTTCCATTGGTAATCCTTATTTTTTTGTCAGTAATAGTATTTATCGACAGATTACAGAAAAAAAAAAACTATCGCCAAATCTTTCGCCAGTAATCGAAAAGCTGACGAAAAAAGAAATTTGTCAGTAAATTTTTCGACAGAAATAATATGTCGATAATTTTTCAACAGAAAAGTAGCAGGCAATATTTACCAATAGAAATTATTTCCTTCAGTACAGAAGGAAAAATACCGATAAAAAATTTTATCGGTATTACTGACGAAAAATTATCTGTCAGTAATACCGACAGACCGACAAAAAATTATCTGTCGATAATACTGACAGAAAATATTTTCTGTTAGTAATACAGACAGATAATTTTTAATCAGTATTACTGACATAATTCCTATTTTGTAGGTAATATCAAAGAAATTATCGACAGAAAATAAATCTGTCGGTAAAAAATAAATTATTTTTTTAAATTTAAAAATCTTTTTAAATTTTATAATATATAAATGTATGTATAATTCTTTTATTAATAAGAATAAAAATATAAAAATAAATTTAATATTTAAAAAATATTATATATAATAAATATTCAAATATAAAAAAGATGAACATAAAAATAATAAAATGTATATAACCATATGAAATTAAAATATCATTGTACATATATAAAAAAATCTAAAATCAAGAGCAGGAGGTGGTGAAGGTATAGGTGAAGGAGCACCATCAGGCGGAAAGTGTCGTGATGGATCGAAGGTTCCTCGCTTGAAGTTGAACATAAACTCATTAAGTTGCTGTTGGACCAACCTCTGCACCTCAGTTTGCATATGTGCCTGAATTCAAAATTGAACCTGCGCCTCTACCTCCATCTACATCTGCTCCTGGGTCTGCTGCTGAACAGTTCGATCACACTTCGCCAGCTGCTCCTTCAAATGCTTGATCTCCTCCCGTAAGGCAGATGAACTACTAGAAGAAGAAGAAGAAGTTGTGATGACATACTGTGAGCCAAGTCCATACAGCTTCTTCTTCTTCTCTCTGCCCACAGCAGATCTAAATAAGCTATCATCATCAACAGGCATATTGGACTGAGAGGCCTCCTCCCGAGAAGTAATAAAACGATCCTATATAATATAAAAAATTATTAATTCTATATTTTAAATTTAATTTTTATAATATTTAAAAAATTATAGAATTACTTACATTTACATCCTGTGATAGACGATCCACAAATGAACGTCCGTCATGATTCCGGATATGCGTATGCACAAACAACTCATAGCTATTCGGCGGCTGTCTCATGGCTGGCTCCTATTTAAAAAAAATGTTAGTTTAATAACATAAAAAAATTATAAATTAAAATGTATTAAAAAATATAAATATACTTACGAGTATACGGGCATAATCATGATGTGTCGGCTGCCTCCTGTATGTATGGATAGACCTGAACCATCCACAACACTGGACATCTTGTTATGAGAGGCAACGATAAAATGTGTCTGTCCCTCGGGAGAGCTCCATCGGGCCTGCAGGTTTACCCATAACTAGTCATTAATAAATGAAGGATGCTTCTCCGCAGCCTTCACCTCACTCAGCATATCGTTGTACCGAATAACTATCTTCTTCATGAAGGCAATTCAAACAAGGCTATCAATAGCCTGGTCCCAGTAAAAATATTTTTGCAAAAAAATCAAGATAATTAGTATCATCTAAATGTAAAATATTCACTTGTATATTTATATTAAATATTAAAATTTAATTTTCTTTTTAACATTAAACTCTTCGAACTAATTTTCTTTTTACCATTAAACTCTTCCGAAGAGACGACCTTCCAAGAAACTATGCGGGGTCCATCTTCTGTGTCATGACCTTCCGAATGCGTCTAGTGAAAGCCCCAGCTGGATCCATCATGTAGCTGCAAAATTAAAAAAAATTGTACACATTTATTGAAAATAAATCGATTAAACTTTATAATTTAATATAAGTAATGTAAAAAATTAAAAATACTTACTCTGACTCCCGAACTGTCAAATGTTGCATCCTACCATCACGACCTGCAACTGATGCTGCAGTACTAACATTACCAATGTGGGCATCTGAAGTGGCCAAGAAAGAAGAAGCAGCAGGATCCTCTGTCTAGGCCTGCTGAGAAGAAGAAGCATGATCCTCTGTCTAGGCCCGGTTCATATTTAGCATATGTTCTCCTTCTGTGCACTTCCACTAAATTATACATTGGATGAACTCTTGTACCATTTATGGTGTCATACTAGTCACATTTAAATAATATTACCCTTTTAATTGGTAATACCGGATATTCAACCTCTACAATATCTATTAATTAACCGTAGAAATCAAATGAGTTTTCACTATAGTTTGACCCCTTTATTCAAACACTACTATTTATTATTGCTCTCAAAGTACAGTGAGATTCAGTATTGAATTTATAACCGTTAACAAAATATATCTTATAACATCTAACAATTGGTAATGTACCCTGGGCTAAATCCTTTAAACATTTGTTAGAAATCACATTCCCATTTTCATTTGCCTAAATCAATAAAAAAAATATGCATAATTTCAAAATATGGCAAATTGAACACATAAAATTTTTTTAAATGTTAATACCAACGAATTATACTTATTAATTTTCGAAACCATAAGGAAAAATTATTCTCGACCTCTACATCAACTTGTGAATTCGCTATATTTTTATCCAAATCTCGTAAGTGTTCAATGAATATGCTGAAATAGTTTACCAAAAATATCATTATCATTCAAATTTTTTGGATTTTGTTTTTAACGTAAAAAATTCTATTTTAGATTACTATAAACTTACTAACTTACTTGATATAAGGTGTAACTTCATCACAATTCAATAATATATAAGTATGAGCTGCACAATATTCTCTTTGTTTCAATCTTCGGTTAGTTGGTTTGCAGTATGGTCGATCCGGATGTTTGAAAATAGATAGAAGTATTCAGATTGGTCTTGTATACCTCCATCATCATTCTGAGGGACTTCATGCAATTTTGTTATTACATTAGGCTCAAAATAGTAAGAACGGAAAGTTGATGCCTCTTCCACTATAAAGGCATTACAAATTGATGCTTCAACTTTTGCCTTATTTTTAACATTTTTCTTCAAGTGTCGCAGGTATCTTGCAAAAGGGTACATCCAACGATACTGTACCGGTCTTGCAATTTTTACTTCATATGGCAAATGAAATGGTAAACGTTCCATTGAATAAAAAAAACTCAGGGGAAATATTTGCTCCAATTTACAAAGAATTATTGAAATTTCTTCTTATAAACGCTCAATTTGGAAAACTTTTAGAGATGTTGCAGTAAGTTCTCTAAAAAATAAGCTTAACTTCATCAGAGCTTCCCAAACTTTTTTTGACAATAACTCTCTAAATGCAATGGGTAATAATCATTGCATAAATACATGACAATCATGACTCTTCATCCCGAACAATTTATATTTTCTCATATCAACACACCTTGACAAATTCGAGACATATCCGTCTGAAAAATTTAAATTTTTTACCCTGTGGCATATTAATTGCTTTTGATTATGATCTAATGTGTAATTAGCTTTAGGATACCTCCCAGACATTTCATCTTATTCTAACTCTAGCCTTCTACAAAATATCCTTAAGTCTTCTTTTGATTTGGCATTATTTTTTATTTTACCCGACACATCCATTATCTTATTAAACACATTCTCAAATACATTTTTTTCAATGTGCATTTCATCTAGGTTATGTCTTATAAGATTTGAACTCCAATAAGGCAAATCCCAAAAGATGCTTTTTTTCCATCCATAATTTTGACATACACTGCTATTAAAATTTTTATTATATTCAGTTACCTTATGAAGCCTCAGTTTGCTCAATTTGAAACAACAAATCTTCCCCATTCAATATAGGAGGAGCATCTTTCCTTACTTTAATGTTCTTTCTGAAACCTTTTCTATTTCTTCTGAATGGATGATCTGCCTTCAAAAACTTCCTGTGATTATCAAACCAACTTGTTTTACCCCCCATTCGGAAGAGTAAATGCTTCAGAATCAGTCATACAATAAGGGTATGCTAAATTACCCGTAGTGCTCCATCCAGATAATATCGCATATGCAAAAAAATTACTTATAGTTCATATAAGTGCTGCTCTCAAATAAAAATTCTGTTTCTCAAAACAATCATAAGTCACTACACTCTCATTCCATAATTGTGTCAACTCTACTATCAATGGCTGCAGAAATACATTAACTTGATATTTTGGGTTATTTGGACCAGGTACAAGTACAGACAAAAATAAATATTGCACTTCCATATATATCCATGGTGACAAATTATAAGGAGTGAGTATTACCGGCCAGCAAGAGTACTGCTGTCCTGATAACCCAAAAGGCTGAAAACCATCAATACATAGACCCAATTTAACATTATGACATTCAGCTGTAAAATCAGGATGTAATTGGTTGAAATGCTTCCATGCCTTAGAATTTGAGGGATGGCACATGACTCCATTTTCTTGCTCATGCTCATAATGTCATCTCATGTGTTCTACTGTAGCATTTGAAGCATATAATCTTTGAAGTCTTGGCATGAGAGAAAAATAATATATTCTTTTAAATAGCACAAACTTTTGCCAGCCTGTAACCTGACTCTGTTTAAATCTTGACTGTTCACAAAACCTACATATTTTTTCTTTTGCATAATCACCCCAATATAACATAAACTCACTTTTGCAGCAGTCAATAATTTCTACTAGCAAGCCAAGTGCCTGAACAGTTTTTTTTTGTTTGGTAGAAACTATCAAACATTTTATTATCCTCGGGTATTATCTCTTTAATAAATTGGATCCATTAATCGAAAGCCTTTTGGAACATATGCTGCTCAGACTTTATATTCAAACAACGAGCCATGGCAGATAGCTTAGTATATTTTTGACACCCGGACCACACCTCTGTATCTAGTGAATTTAACAAATTATAGAACCGTTGAACATCAATGTTAGGAGCCTCATCATGTTGTTCTTTATGAACCTCACTAGTTTCAGGTACATCAATATTCGGCTCACCCCAATCAAACACATTAGGCCTAACTACATCATATACCATTTATAGGTATGGATTATCAAAGACAAATTCAAATGTACTATATTGTTGTGGAATAGATTGGTCGACTATATTCTCTTCACTATGTGTATTCCAAATGAAATAATTCGAAACAAAACCCCATTTCACTAAGTGGTATTTCACTTTATCTACTTCTCAAAATCTACGATGTTGACATTTTATGCAAGGACAACGAATCTTATTGCCTTGCATATTATTCCTTTGACTAGATGCGAAACCAACAAACTCTTCTCACCGATTAACAAATGTCATAGAAAGAGTGTGATTTGTATTAAGTTGTTCATACATCCAACCATGTATTGTGTTCATTTTACCTATGTATACAAACAAGACAATGAAATTATATCATAGGAATTAAATCTCCTTATTTCTTCTTCATAAAAAAGGTAAGACCCTAACCCATTCAGAAACACAATATATATCTTATTTAACATATTGCAAGACTTTATATAAATTATAAAGAAAATTCGGCAGCATTTTTCCTAAGTTCTCTAAGTACATTACGTAAAATAATATAGATATTTATAATTTTGAGATTTATGAATATTTATATTATTTGGAATGCACTCAGAAAATAAAATAAGAGAAATACTATAAATTTTCTACATAACTTGCATACTATTATGTCTCACATTTATGTTAATGACCCAACAGATATATATTGTTTTTTCTAAACTGTCCAAATGAAATAATTCAATGAGTTATTGTTTTTTTTTTTAAAATAAATGAGTAATACACCAAACGGGTACAATGATAATTATTTTTATTCAAAGAAATTATGTTATTTATTATGTGCGTTTAATACTAATCCTGTTATTTATTATTTTCTAATTTGATCATGTGTCAGATTTCTTTAAAATATATTTTTTAAAATATTAAATATAATTAATTCCTCTAAATATAAAATATTTAAGAAATTACATATAACAAATTATATTACTTATCTATTGCATTTATTTGGGCTTCTATCTATTCTATAGTAATTTTTTTAAAAAAATTAAATAAAATATCATTTTATTAAGATTTGTTTGTGTAACATTAAATCAAATATATGTGATTTTCGTCCTTCTGTTTCTTCTTTTTTGCTGCGTTAGTTTCTTTTTAATTTTTTTTACTTTAAAAATCCTGGTACCGAGAACCAGCAACAATGCACATAATAGAGGGCCTCAATCCCTCCTCAAATCTCCTACACCGGTCAATCTCATCAGAAATAAGCCCACCGGCATAGTGACTCAATCGAATATACTCAATCTCATATTCTGTCACAGTCCGATTATCTTGCCTCAAATTCAGGAATTCCATCTTCTTAACATCTTTATACTCCCTCGGAGTATATTTCTTCTCAAACTCCCTCAGAAAATCATCATAAGATAATGTAGGTGGATCATCCATGGCATGAGGAACCGTCTTCCACCAGTCATAAGCATCCTTCAGCAATAAGGATCTAGCATAATCAAATTTTTCTTCAGAAGTGGCTTGCAACTGGATAAATATCCTCTGTACTTTGTCTAACCACTGCTCAGCCACTGCAGGATCAGTAGTGCCCAAGAAATCCTCAGCCCCATATTTCCTCAACTTATCATAATGTCTTACCGGCGCCTGAGGCCGTGGTGGTGGTGGCTGCACTAGAGCTTCCCTCAACAATTCTACCATATGCCTAAACCAACCCGGCGGAACCTCATCTGCAGCTGATCTCTCTGGCACAGAAACAGGTGCCTCACTAACTCTATCAACTCTAGCTCCATCTCTACTCTCTTCAGGAGCTATGCTCTCAACACTACCCTCTACAGACTGACGTGAATGGGACGCCATCACTACCTATATCTGCAAACACAGCAGAATATATCTCATCAAAGATCAAAGACTGCCATACCAAAACATGTATCTTATTCAAAGACCCACTTTTAAAATCAAAATTTTCTTTTTCTTACAATTGACCTAGGTTGAGAATCTCAAACCTAGGCTCCGATACCAAAATAATTGTAACACCCCTATACCCCGTATACATACACAGCATGCTAATACGATCGTAATATACGTATACTGAATATAGAAATGCCACGGTTTACAAAACACACAAACCATCCCTTTAATATAATATGAACAATTTTAAAACATTTAAGAAAATTTAGAAAACACAATAGACAAAATGTTTATTCAAAACGCAGCGGAAAATATAACAAATATTTTCAAATACATATATATCAAAACTCAATTTTTACAAAACATAAAAAATATATACATGTTTAGCAGTATGTCTTTGATCTTTAAGCTCCACTATCAACACCTCAAAATCTAGACTCGACTCGGCCTAGAGGAACTCTTCGGTTCTTCCCTGTTACCTGCGCGATGAACCACAATCGCGCTAAGCCAACGGCTTAGTGGTACAAACTACAAAAATATTATGCTTCAATGCAATGTCACACTATCAAGTTTCATGAAGTAATATTCACAATTCCACATTCATACATAAATTACACATCATGATATATTTTCATAGTTTCATTATTCAAGAATCACATTTAAACAAACACAAGCATGGGCCCAAAAAGAATCTAATATGTTATTCAAAGTTCAGAGTTACTGTTTTGGTCCATAATCACAATCATCAAGCCCGAAGGCGATATATATATATCTCTATCCATGGATAGCGTAACAAACCCAGTCTCTTGGATCTCAACCCGGTTAAAACCGAGGAAATCCTCAACCCGGCTAGACTGTTACTGTTTTTGAGGCTTACGACCCAGTCTTTTACCACAAAAACATCACATTTCACATTTATCATTTCACATTTTTCTGGAATCGGCTTACGACCCGGTCTTTTCACCTATCCAGTGATTCATAGGCATGCCGCCAAACCCAGTACTCTGAAAATTGAATTTAACATATTAGGCACACAATCATTTCATTTATCTCTTTATAAATCTCTTTTCATTTCATTTCTCATAATTGGATAGGCAACCATGCCCCAAGTATATTTCATTTGCATTACTATAGCCATCAATCATGGCCTTATATCTCATATTATCTCAAATCACATTAAAATAATTTATCATATCATCATATCTTTCACATTTCATATTTCATATTTCATTTCATCATCATATAAGCAAACATGCTTCAACTATCTCATTTACATCCTTATAACCAACCACATTGGTTTTACATTTCATTATACCATTCATAACATTTGTCACGTAAATTAACAATGTAATCAATTACTTAACATATGTACAATCAAATATGTTAAGTATCAAAATCCAGTAAATACATGCAATCATGTAGTTTGTACTTACCTTAAGTACCACTCACACAAATCTATACACTTCCCTTCTCCAAGAATTCTCCACCACTAGAATTAGGGCAATTCAACTTCTTCACAACCTAATCCAAAAGAATAACACACTTACTCAAAGATACACAAGAGATAATAAGACTACAATCTAATTAGGGCAAACTCTAACCATGTCATGCTCAACAA
Source organism: Garcia nutans (assembly GCA_947685225.1). Lineage (NCBI taxonomy): Eukaryota > Viridiplantae > Streptophyta > Magnoliopsida > Malpighiales > Euphorbiaceae > Garcia > Garcia nutans. The sequence continues at coordinate 45,935,148 of CANTUV010000037.1, read as the reverse complement.
TACGGGCGTGTTAATGATCGTGTCACCCATCCAAAACACAGAACCATCGACACGTCCAAAGATCTGGCCGTGCTCAAGGGCGTGTCAGGCCAAAAATACAGATTTCGGCCACAACAACACTTTATCCAACAAATCACTTCCTTTCACCAAAATCCACTTCAAACAAACTTAGCTCAACATACCCAAGAACCATAACAAACTTGCAAAAACACCAAAACAACTAAAAACATACATCCAACACAAATCAAAATCATCACCACAAACCCAAAACACACCCACAACACTTTCTCTTCCAACAAACTTACTCTTTCCTTCAAACCAACCCCAAAATCCAAAATCAATAGAATCCAAACACTCATAAACACACCACAATCAAACACACTCCTACTATCAACAATAATCCATCAATCTTAAACACAACTCCAAATAAAATAGAGGAAATCAAGAGAAAACTTACCAACAATGATGAAACTTCTTGAATTTCCAACTTGGTTACTTGAATCACCTTTCAACTTTGAGCTTGGAACACAAAACTCTCTCTTGCTCTCTTGTCTTGATGATGCCCGGCCAACAAAGGAAAAGAAAAGGAAATAGAGAAGAAATGAAGACAACAAGTCAAACACTTATCTCTTTAAACCTCCACCAAGTCATTTTAATATTAAAATAATCCAAATTAATCTCATCCATTCATAATTTCCTTATTAATTAATTCCATAAATCATAACATAAATATCTCCTTCCATTAACTTTCTTTGACTTTGACTTGGGTATATGTTGTATATATTTTCATATGCACAACATATACACTCTCTCAATAATTCTTTTCTCTTTCCAAAGAAACATATACATTAAATCCAATTATAACAATAATACCAAAACTTCTAGGGCACATTTTGGGATATTACAATTCTCCCCCTCAAAAAGAAATTTCGTCCTCGAAATTACCTGTTATCAAGTCTGAAACAGTTGAGGATACTGATCTCGCATCACTTGCTCATTCTCCCAAGTTGATTCTTTTCTACCATGATTCTTCCAAAGAACCTTCACAATTGGCACTTCCTTATGTCTCAACTCTTTCATACCATATGCTAAAATAGCAACTGGTTCTTCTTCAAAAGTCAGATCCGAACTCACCTCAATAGATTCTACTGGCAAGACATGAGATGGATCTGATCTATACCTCCTCAACAAAGAAACATGGAAGACATTATGGATTTTATCCAACTCAGGCTGCAAAGCGAGTAGATAAGCAACCGGTCCAACTCTTTCCAATACTTCATAAGGTCCAATAAAACGAGGACTCAGCTTCCCTCTTCGACCAAATCTCAAAATCTTTTTCCAAGGAGACACTTTCAAAAATACTTTATTTCCAACATCAAACTCTATGTCTCTCCTCTTCAAATCTGAATAAGATTTCTGCCGATCTGAAGTTGCTTTTAACCGATCCCGAATTATTTTTACTTTCTCTTCTGTTTCTTTAATCAAATCACGACCAACCAACTTGCCCTCTCCAATTTCATTCCAACATAAAGGTGTTCTACATCTTCTACCATACAATGCCTCAAATGGTGCCATTCCAATACTGGTTTGATGACTGTTGTTGTAGGTAAATTCCACAAGTGGCAAAAATCTGTCCCAACTTCCAGAAAAATCAATAACACAGCTTCTCAACATATCTTCTATAATCTGTATCACTCTCTCTGACTGACCATCTGTCTGCGGATGAAAAGCAGTGCTAAAGTGCAATCGAGAACCCAAAGCACCATGTAAACTCTTCCAAAACCTCGAAGTAAATCGGGGATCTCGATCAGACACTAAAGAAATTGGGACTCTATGCAACTTCACTATCTCACTGATATACAGCTCAGCTAACTTCTCCAGAGAGTAGTCCATTCTAACTGGAAGAAAATGAGCTGTCTTTGTCAATCTATCAACAATCACCCAAATAGCATCATGTTTCCTCTGTGTCAATGGCAAACCAGACACAAAATCCATTGTCACTCTCTCCCATTTCCATTCAGGCACTGATAAAGGTTGAAGCAACCCTGTTGGAACTTGATGCTCAGCTTTCACCCTCTGACAAGTGAGACATTTGGATACAAACTCCGCTATGTCTCTCTTCATGCCTGACCACCAGTAATTCTGCTTCAAATCATGATACATCTTTGTATTTCCCGGCTGTATAGCAAAAACTGATTGGTGTGCTTCCTCTAAAATAATCTTTTTCAAATTGGCATCATCAGGAACACAAAACCTATTCTTGAACCAAAGGCTACCATCACTTTTCACATGGAAATCTCGGCTCTCCCCATTATGGCAATTTGATACAATCTTCTGAAATTTCTCATCTGCCAATTGAGCCTACTTAATCTGATCCAACAATACTGGTCTCAACTGCAATTGAGCCAACAATGCACCATCATCACATACTTTAAAACTAGCATGCAACGCTCTCAACTCAACAAGCAACGAGAGCGAATAAACAGCCAAACCTGCCAAAGACTTCCGACTCAAGGCATCAGCAACCACATTCGCCTTACCAGGATGATAATCAATCAAACAATCATAGTCTTTGATCAGCTCTAACCATCGTCTCTGCCAAAGATTAAGCTCTCTTTGCACCCCCAAATATTTCAAACTCTTATGATCTATATAAATAAAACATTTCTCACCATAAAAATAGTGTCGCCAAATCTTCAAAGCAAAAACTATGGCTGCCAATTCCAAATCATGCGTCGGATAATTAAGCTCATGCGGCTTCAAGTGTCGAGAAGCATAAGCTATAACTTTACCTTCTTGCATTAAAACACAACCCAAACCATTATGTGAAGCATCACTGTAAATCACATATGGTTTATCTTCCACAGGTAAAGTAAGAACAGGTGCTTGAGTCAACATCCCTTTCAACTGTTCAAAACTAGCTTGACACTGGTTCGTCCACACAAATCTAACTCTCTTCCGAAGCAATCTGGTGAGTGGAGTAGCTATCAAATAAAAACCTTTTACAAACCTTCGATAATAGCCTGCCAAGCCTAGAAAACTTCTAATTTCAGTTACAGACTTTGGTAGACTCCAATTCAAAATAGCTTCAACTTTACTTGAATCGCTCTTATACCATCTGCTGAAACTATATGACCGAGAAAAGTTACTTGGTCAAGCCAAAACTCACATTTTGACAGCTTAGCATACAACTGCTTCTCTCTCAAGATTTGTAATACAATTCGCAAATGCTTGTCATGCTCCTCTTCATTACGCCAATACACCAAAATATCATCGATGAAGACCACCACAAACTGATCCAGATAGGGTCTAAACACCCGATTCATCAAACCCATAAAAGCTGCAGGTGCATTTGTCAATCCAAAAGGCATTACTAAAAACTCATAATGCCCATACCTTGTGCGAAAAGCTGTCTTAGGAACATCTTTAGCTCTAACCCTCAACTGATGGTATCCTGATCTCAAATCAATTTTGGAAAACACTGCTGCTCCCTTCAACTGATCGAAGAGATCATCAATTCTAGGCAAAGGATACTTATTCTTAATAGTCACTTTGTTCAATTGCCTATAATCGATGCATAACCTCAAAGTACCATCCTTCTTCTTCACAAACAAAACAGGAGCTCCCCACGGTGAAACACTAGGGCGAATAAACCCTTTATCCAATAACTCTTGCAACTGCACCTTTAACTCTCTCAACTCAGTAGGTGCCATTCGATAAGTAGTAATAGAGATAGGAGTGGTATCAGGCAATAAATCGATACCAAACTCAACCTCTCTCTCAGGGGGTAACCCTGGCAACTCTTCTGGAAAAACATCTGGAAACTCCGCAACTGTAGGTATACTATCAAGCTGAGAACCCACTACTCTGGTATCCACCACATGAGCAAGATAAGCATCACACCCTTTTCTAATCAACTTCCTAGCTGTAATAGCTGAAACCAACAAGGATGCAAGTTGTCTCTGCTCACTAGATACCATCACACTCCTACCATCACTGGTTCTCAAAGTGACACACTTCTTTTGACAATCTACCACAGCCCCATGCTTAGACAACCAATCCATGCCTAAGATAAAAACATATTCTTTAAAAGGCATTTCAATTAAATCACCACGAAACTCTTCACCTTGCACCACAACTGCACTATCACGATGCACCTTACTCACCACAACACTATGTCCTAAAGGATTTGTCACCAAGACATCAAATCCTAAGAACTCTGAATGCAATTCAGACACAGGCAAGATAGATGCACTTATGTATGAATGAGTAGATCCTGGATCAATCAAAGCAAAAACTAAAATGCCAAATAAAGAAAATGTACCCGCTATAACTGCTGAAGCATCCGGCTGCCTCTGCATCACATATACTCTCTGAGAAGACCCAGCCTCATCTGGCCTACTACCCCTGGATGAAGATCCTCCTCTCTGACTAAACCCAGGTCTACCACCCCTACTGAAACCTCTACCCCCCTCAACCACCTCTACTGACACTAGGTCGAGAAGCTGCAGTATCAGCCTGCCTATACTCCTACATCTCAGGACAATCTCTAACGAAATGAGCTGGGGACCCACATCTAAAACACCCAGTTGATCCACTAATCTTCCAACAAACACCCCCATGGGTCCTACCACAATGCTCACATGTAGGTGGAGTAGACCTCTAAACCACTGGAGCCGGAGCACTAGTTACAGAAGCTGTAGATCTCGGCCTCTGCCTCTGATACTGAACTGACCTACCCGACTGTCTCTGATTCCTACTAATCCTCGGAATAAAACTTCCTCGACCCCTCTTCATAGATGAAGATCCTGCCTCAAACTGGGATCTTCTAACTCTGGTCTCCTCCTCAGTAGCAGCTGATGCAATACCCTGTGCTCTCTCAACACTTCTGGCTGCTGCAACTAACTGAGAAAAATCCTGGTACCGAGAACCAACAACAATGCACATAATAGAGGGCCTCAATCCCTCCTCAAATCTCCTACACCGGTCAATCTCATCAGAAATAAGCCCACCGACATAGTGACTCAATCGAATATACTCAATCTCATATTCTGTCACAGTCCGATTATCTTGCCTCAAATTCAGGAATTCCATCTTCTTAACATCTTTATACTCCCTCGGAGTATATTTCTTCTCAAACTCCCTCAGAAAATCATCATAAGATAATGTAGGTGGATCATCCATGGCATGAGGAACCGTCTTCCACCAGTCATAAGCATCCTTCAGCAATAAGGATCTAGCATAATCAAATTTTTCTTCAGAAGTGGCTTGCAACTGGATAAATATCCTCTGTACTTTGTCTAACCACTGCTCAGCCACTGCAGGATCAGTAGTGCCCAAGAAATCCTCAGCCCCATATTTCCTCAACTTATCATAATGTCTTACCGGCGCCTGAGGCCATGGTGGTGGTGGCTGCACTAGAGCTTCCCTCAACAATTCTACCATATGCCTAAACCAACCCGGCGGAACCTCATCTGCAGCTGATCTCTCTGGCACAGAAACAGGTGCCTCACTAACTCTATCAACTCTAGCTCCATCTCTACTCTCTTCAGGAGCTATGCTCTCAACACTACCCTCTACAGACTGACGTGAATGGGACGCCATCACTACCTATATCTGCAAACACAGCAGAATATATCTCATCGAAGATCAAAGACTGCCATACCAAAACATGTATCTTATTCAAAGACCCACTTTTAAAATTAAAATTTTCTTTTTCTTACAATTGACCTAGGTTGAGAATCTCAAACCTAGGCTCCGATACCAAAACAATTGTAACACCCCTATACCCCGTATACGTACACAGCATGCTAATACGATCGTAATATACGTATACTGAATATAGAAATGCCAAGGTTTACAAAACACACAAACCATCCCTTTAATATAATATGAACAATTTTAAAACATTTAAGAAAATTTAGAAAACACAATAGGCAAAATGTTTATTCAAAACGTAGCGGAAAATATAACAAATATTTTCAAATACATATATATCAAAACTCAATTTTTACAAAACATAAAAAATATATACATGTTTAGCAGTATGTCTTTGATCTTTAAGCTCCACTATCAACACCTCAAAATCTAGACTCGACTCGGCCTAGAGGAACTCTCTGGTTCTTCCCTGTTACCTGCGCGATGAACCACAATCGCGCTAAGCCAACGGCTTAGTGGTACAAACTACAAAAATATTATGCTTCAATGCAATGTCACACTATCAAGTTTCATGAAGTAATATTCACAATTCCACATTCATACATAAATTACACATCATGATATATTTTCATAGTTTCATTATTCAAGAATCACATTTAAACAAACACAAGCATGGGCCCAAAAAGAATCTAATATGTTATTCAAAGTTCAGAGTTACTGTTTTGGTCCATAATCACAATCATCAAGCCCGAAGGCGATATATATATATCTCTATCCATGGATAGCGTAACAAACCCAGTCTCTTGGATCTCAACCCGGTTAAAACCGAGGAAATCCTCAACCCGGCTAGACTGTTACTGTTTTTGAGGCTTACGACCCAATCTTTTCACCACAAAAACATCACATTTCACATTTTTCTGGAATCGGCTTACGACCCGATCTTTTCACCTATCCAGTGATTCATAGGCATGCCGCCAAACCCAGTACTCTGAAAATTAAATTTAACATATTAGGCACACAATCATTTCATTTATCTCTTTATAAATCTCTTTTCATTTCATTTCTCATAATTGGATAGGCAACCATGCCCCAAGTATATTTCATTTGCATTACTATAGCCATCAATCATGGCCTTATATCTCATATTATCTCAAATCACATTAAAACAATTTATCATATCATCATATCTTTCACATTTCATATTTCATATTTCATTTCATCATCATATAAGCAAACATGCTTCAACTATCTCATTTACATCCTTATAACCAACCACATTGGTTTTACATTTCATTATACCATTCATAACATTTGTCACGTAAATTAACAATGTAATCAATTACTTAACATATGTACAATCAAATATGTTAAGTATCAAAATCCAGTAAATACATGCAATCATGTAGTTTGTACTTACCTTAAGTACCACTCACACAAATCTATACACTTCCCTTCTCCAAGAATTCTCCACCACTAGAATTAGGGCAATTCAACTTCTTCACAACCTAATCCAAAAGAATAACACACTTACTCAAAGATACACAAGAGATAATAAGACTACAATCTAATTAGGGCAAACTCTAACCATGTCACGCTCAACAATACGGGCGTGTCCCTGACCGTGCCCTAACTCCACAACACAGAAGCTTTGACACGCTCAGAACCACGAGCGTGTCACTGAACGTGTAATACATTCTGTCTCACAGAAACATCGACACGTCCAACAACATGAGAGTACTCATGGCCGTGTCAATTCTCCAACATCACAGTAGCTATGACACGTCCAATAACACGGCCGTGTTAATGATCGTGTCACCCATCCAAAACACAGAACCATCGACACATCCAAAGATCTAACCGTGCTCAAGGGCGTGTCAGGCCAAAAATACAGATTTCGGCCACAACAACACTTTATCCAACAAATCACTTCCTTTCACCAAAATCCACTTCAAACAAACTTAGCTCAACATACCCAAGAACCATAACAAACTTGCAAAAACACCAAAACAACTAAAAACATACATCCAACACAAATCAAAATCATCACCATAAACCCAAAACACACCCACAACACTTTCTCTTCCAACAAACTTACTCTTTCCTTCAAACCAACCCCAAAATCCAAAATCAATAGAATCCAAACACTCATAAACACACCACAATCAAACACACTCCTACTATCAACAATAATCCATCAATCTCAAACACAACTCCAAATAAAATAGAGGAAATCAAGAGAAAACTTACCAACAATGATGAAACTTCTTGAATTTCCAACTTGGTTACTTGAATCACCTTTCAACTTTGAGCTTGGAACACAAAACTCTCTCTTGCTCTCTTGTATTGATGATGCCCGGCCAACAAAGGAAAAGAAAAGGAAATAGAGAAGAAATGAAGACAACAAGTCAAACACTTATCTCTTTAAACCTCCACCAAGTCATTTTAATATTAAAATAATCCAAATTAATCTCATCCGTTCATAATTTCCTTATTAATTAATTCCATAAATCATAACATAAATATCTCCTTCCATTAACTTTCTTTGACTTTGACTTGGGTATATGTTGTATATATTTTCATATACACAACATATATACTCTCTCAATAATTCTTTTCTCTTTCCAAAGAAACATATACATTAAATCCAATTATAACAATAATATCAAAACTTCTAGGGCACATTTTGGGATGTTACACGGACCGTGTCCGAACCCTTTTTCTTGTAATAAGGAGTAGACTGTTTCTTTGCTTCTAGTTTGAGTTTTTATTATTGAACTTGATTTTGAAAAGTAACATTTCTATCGATGACTTGATTATGGAATAAATTTTTTGAACTTAATAGCTTTGCACTATAATAATAAATTTAAATTAGGCTTGTAAGGTTGTACTTAGGTATAGCCTTACGCCTGTCCCGGCTCCCCAGTTTGGATCGTGACAAAAATGGTATCAGAGCGCTAGGTTTTGATTTTATTTAAACATTATCCAAAAATCATTAGGATACTTCATTTCAAATCCTTTACTTCCTTTCTGCGTTAATCAACCTGTTTCTCTGCTAGCAGGTGCAATGTCTCAACAAAACACTCGTTTTCCTTTAATTGGTGGGACCAGCAACGCTGGGGTATCATTCGAAGCTGAGCATCAGCCAGCCACTCTTGTTGAGGAGCCACCTCAGCCACGTAGACGTGGAAGACCTCGGAGAGTGGTAAATGAAAATGTGCAAGGGATGGAAGATCATAATTTTGTACTGGAGGATGAGGGGCTATTTGAAGTACCACTTAATGAAGATCAGGAGCCACCACCTCCAACTCCTGATAATGTACATGTGCCAGGTTAAGTACCAGTTCAAGGAAACCCAGATGCATATCTAAACACACTTCTAACACTACAAAGATCTATGGAAGCTCTCGCTGATGGAGTGGTTCGGGTTGTTCAAGGCATGGGTAACAATATGAATGCTAATGCTCATGCTACAGCTAGAGGAAATGGATTAACTGACGACCTGGATTTGCACAAATTTATTAGAGTTGATCCACCTACATTCTCCAATCTTGCTACAGAAGACCCTTTAGCATTTCTTAATAAAGTTAAGAAGATCTGTGATGCTTTGAAATGTACCGAGAAGAGAGCCATAGAGTTAACTGGGCATCAAATGCAAAGATCAGCTGAAGAATGGTATAAGATCTCTATCCAAGGCCAGGTTGAGGTATGGAAAGACTTCAGAAGAATGTTTATGCAAAATTTTATGCCTCGGAATGTGATGAAAGTGAAAGCAAGGGAGTTTGAAATGTTGACTCAGGGCAACAAATCTATAGCTGAGTACTGGGAGCAGTTTCAAGAGCTAAGGAAGTATGCTACACGTGTGTCTCAGGATGAAGAATCTATGACTGATAGATTTGTGGATGGATTGAATGATAAATACTATGAGTTGATAGCCAGTCACAATTACAAGGAAATGCATTTGGCTGTTAATGCTGCTCTGGGGTTAGAAAACAGAAAAAGGAATATTGATGCTGGGGAATCAAGCAGAAAGAAGAACAAGGTAGGGAATCAGTCAGGTTATCAGGGGCAGTATAGTGGTCAGAGAGGCAATGATAATGGTGGGCGTTACTGGCAACAGGGTCCTAGAGCCCCCTACTTGTGAGTCTTATGGCTTACATCATACAGGAGAGTGCAGAAGGAAGACTGGAGCTTGTTTTAACTTTGGACAAATGGATCACCAAGTCAAAGATTGTCCAATTCCTAGGCGCAATCAGACTCAGGCAGGTCAGCATACTCAGTTCAGACCATTTGGCAATCAAGCATATAGGGGTAACTATCAGAATGAAAATGGTTATGGTAGAGGTAATGGTGGCCGTGGACAGTTTAACGGTAATGGACATCAGGGTGGTCGAGGTTACAATGGAGGCAGAGGTTATCAGGGCCAGCAGGGCCGAGGATATCAGGGCCAGCAGGGTCGCGGTTATCAGGGCTATCAGGGTCAGCAGTATCAGCAGGGTCATGGATACCAGGGTGCTGCAAATAATGGAAACCAACAGAATGGTAGAGCAGTTCAGCCAGTGGGACAAGGTAATGGTCAGAACCAGAATCAGAATCAGGGCCAAAACCAGAATTATGCTCGGATGTTCAACCTAAATCATCAGCAGGCTCAAGTTAACAACAATGTGGTGCAAGGTACTCTTTCTATTTGTTCTCTAGATGCACACATATTGATAGATCCTGGAGCTACTCATTCATTCATATCACCTAGTTTTGCATCTAGGCTGAGTATTACATCTGAACCTATGGAAATGCCATTAGTTGTTCATACACCTTTAGGAGAGAAGGTAGAATCTTTAAAGGTATACAAGAATTGCGTTGTTAAAGTTGAAAATGTTGAACTTCTTAAGGATCTAGTGGCGTTGGATGTGATAGAATTTGATGTTATCTTGGGTATGGATTGGTTAGCTCGGCATGGAGCTAATTTGAACTGTAAGGATAAGGTAGTGGTGTTTGCATATGAGGCCGACAAGACCGTGACATTTTATGGCTCTAAAATCAATGGAACCAGTCAGCTAATTTCAGCTATGAGAGTTAGAAGATTGTTGCGTAAGGGTTGTAATGCCTACCTTATTTCTATTCGGGATGTGAACAAGAAAGAAGCAAAACTTGAAGATATCCCGACAGTATGAGATTACATGGACGTGTTTCCAAACGATTTACCGGGGTTACCACCGGAACGAGAGATTGAATTCTCCATTGATCTTGTACCTGGAACCAATCCTATTTCTATGCCTCCATATAGGATGGCTCCAGCAGAGCTTAAGGAGTTGAGGGAGCAATGGAATGACTTATTGCAGAAGGGATATATCAGACCAAGTACTTCACCGTGGGGTGCTCCAGTTCTTTTTGTGAAAAAGAAAGATGGATCAATGAGGCTATGTATCAATTATCGACAACTGAATAAGGTGACTATGAAGAACAGATACCCATTGCCCAGGATTGACGATTTGTTTGATCAGTTGCAGGGAGCAAAGTTTTTCTCCAAGATTGATCTGTGGTCGGGTTATCATTAGTTGAGGGTGAAGAAGAGTGACATACCTAAGACTGCTTTTTGCACGAGGTATGGGCATTATGAATTTTTAGTGATGTCCTTTGGACTTACTAATGCTCCTGCTGCTTTTATGGACATGATGAACAGGGTATTTAGTCCTTATCTTGATCGGTTTGTTGTCGTATTCATTGATGACATTCTGATATATTCGAAATCCAAGGAAGAGCATGAGCATCATTTAAAGTTGGTGTTACAGACCTTAAGAGAACATCAGCTTTACACTAAGTTCTCCAAATGTGAGTTTTGGTTGGACAGGGTTGTCTTTCTGGGACATGTTATATCCGCAGAGGGTATTCAAGTTGATTCACAGAAGATTGAGGCAGTGATGGATTGGCAGAGACCGAAGACTGTTACTGAGATTCGGAGTTTTCTGGGGTTAGCAGGATATTACAGAAGGTTTGTCAAAGATTTCTCCAGAATAGCCGCGCCTTTAACAAAACTCACTCATAAGGGTGTTAAGTTCATTTGGGATGATGCTTGCGAGGAGAGTTTTGATACTCTTAAAGAAAGATTAACTACTGCACCAATACTTGTGTTGCCAGAAGGCACTGAGGGGCATTTTGTTTATTGTGACGCATCAGGCGTTGGTCTGGGTTGTGTGTTGATGCAACATGGTAAGGTAGTCGCCTATGCTTCTAGACAGCTGAAGAAGCATGAGGTAAACTATCATATACATGATTTAGAAATGGCTGCAGTTGTGTTTGCACTCAAGATCTGGAGACATTATCTTTATGGAGTTACTTGTGAGATCTTCACTGATCATAAGAATCTTAAGTATGTATACTCCCAAAAAGACTTGAATTTGAGACAGAGAATGTGGGTAGAGTTTCTTGAAGACTACGACTATAGCATCCAGTATCATCCGGGTAAAGCGAATGTTGTGGCTGATGCTCTAAGTCGTAAGTCTGTGGGTAGTCTGTCCCACATTTCAGTTTCCAGAAGACCGTTGATACGGGAGATACATCAACTGCTAGGTGATGGTTTAACTTTTCATATGTCTGGTAAAGAGATTGAAGGTGATAGAGGTGTGTTGTTGGCTAATATGACAGTCAAACCTGATTTCCTTGATGAGATAGTTTCAACGCAGAATACGGATGAGGAGTTGTCAACGATCCGCCAGAAAGTCTTGTCAGGTGAATCCACAGAATTCTCGGTTGATGAAAAAGGAGTTTTGTGGTTCGGTTCAAGGTTGTGTGTGCCTTCAGTGGATGATTTAAAGAAAAAGATTTTGAAAGAAGCTCACTCTTCCAAGTACACTATACATCCTGGTTCTACTAAGATGTATCGAGATTTAAAGCAGATGTATTGGTGGAAAGGAATGAAGAATGATGTTGCGGAGTTTGTTTCTCAATGTTTACCTTGCCAGCAAGTTAAGTATGAGCATCATAAACCAGCCGATTTACTGAGAGAGTTACCACTACCCGAGTGGAAGTGGGAGAGAATCACTATGGATTTTGTTGTCGGGTTGCCAAAGACTCCTGGTGGCTATGATTCGATCTGGGTGATTGTAGACCGATTAACCAAGTCAGCGCATTTTCTTTCGGTTAATACTAAGTACACAGTGTCTCAGTATGCAAAGTTGTATATTAATCGGATTGTGAGTCTGCATGGGGTACCAGTTTCCATTGTATCTAATAGAGGTGCTCAATTTACATCCATGTTTTGGCAGAAGCTTCAGAAAGGGTTAGGTACCGATCTTCATTATAGCACGGCTTTTCATCCTCAAACAGATGGACAGTCGGAGAGAACCATTCAGACCTTGGAGGATATGCTACGATTGTGAGTTCTGGATTTTAAGGGAAGTTGGGCAGATCATCTTCCGTTGGTAGAGTTTGCCTATAATAATAGTTATCAAGCCAGCATTGGTATGGCTCCTTTTGAAGCATTGTATGGTAGGCGGTGCAGAACCCCATTGTATTGGGAGGAGGTTGGTGAGCGTCATATTGAGGGTCCCGATCTTTTGCAGTATAATGCACAGGTTGTACCGGTAATTCAGGATCGGATCCGTACTACTTTTAGTAGACAGAAGAATTATGCTGATCTTAAGCGAAGGCATCTTGAGTTTACAGTTGGTGACAAGGTGTTTCTGAAAGTATCACTTTTTAAAGGTATTATGCGGTTTGGTAAGAAAGGAAAATTGGCTCCCAGGTTTATCGGTCCTTATGAGGTCCTAGAACGTGTCGGTGATGTTGCTTACAGACTAGATTTGCCACCCGAGTTGGCAGCTGTGCATCTGACTTTTCATGTTTCGATGTTGAGGAAATATGTATCAAACCCTAATCATGTTATGGCTTCAGAGACCATTGAGATTACTGATGATTGTACTTATGAGGATCAGCCTGTAGCCATTTTGGACCGTCAGGTCAAGCGATTATGTTCAAAGGATGTGGCTTCAGTAAAGGTTCTTTGGCGTAACCATTCTGTTGAGGAATGCACCTGGGAAGCAGAGGAACTCATGCTAGCAAAATACCCTCATTTGTTTGAGTCTTCAGGTGCGTTATTGATTTCGTGGGCGAAATCATTTTAAGGGGTTTAGAGTGTAGTTTATTAATAGTCTTGATATAGCACCATATGCATGCATATCATTACATCATTATTACATCATTATATCTCTTTGTACATCATAAATGTATATGTCTTTTGTCTGGTACCATTTATAATAGTTTACTATTAAATTGGTTATTGGAAGACGTTTTTGAAAATCTTGATTTGATGATATCGGATGTCATTCTTGAATAAGTCTGGGTTGTTGGTAGAATAATGAGTATCATATGGATAAGTGTTATGTTAGTAATGGTTTTGGTTGATTTGGGTTTGACTTGAACACTTGAGTTTTGGCTTTTCGTGAGGATTGTTGATGAGTGGAAGTTGAAAAGAAAATGCTTCTATTTGATTTTATAATAAACATAACCTGGAGCAAAACTGGAACAGTCTGTAGCGCTTAGTATTATGAGGTTATGGCCTGATCAACCATAACAACATGTGCTAAGTGAGCTATGCTTTCCGGATTTGTGTATAACTTAAAATATAAAAGTGTTTTGATGATGAGTATGTTATTGGGTAAAATTTCGAGGACGAAATTTGTTTAAGGGGGTTAGATTGTAAAACCCTTGATTTTTGGGGAAATTGGAGTCTACGGGTAAAATGGTAATTTTACCTTCAATTCACATTCAAGTGAATTTTATAACGTTTGGTGCTTATTTTCATAATTTGGGTATCGAGATGTTTGTTTTAAGTATAATATTGTGTTTTTGGCTTCGGGGGGGTATTTTGGTCATTTTGGCGGTCAAAAAATTTTCGGGTTTCGTTTTGCTGTTTTTGATGTCATTTTGGTGACCGTGATGTCATTACGGTTATTTTAAGTATAATATTGCTAGGGGTTGTGTTTCGAAAATTTTTCGGGTATTTATTAAATTTTAACTAAATTAAATTAAATTAAATAAATAAATTAAATAATTAATTAACTAATTAAAATAATTCTGAAAATAATTGAATTATGAGTTAGTTGTGAATTTTTATAAGTTAGTTGGGTGGTTTTTTTGAATTTTTAAAGAGTTTTAGGGTATTTTTTTTAAAAAAAAATTAATCTAGGGGTATATTGGTAATTTTTCACCTAAAAATTATATAAATAGGAGTGTTAGGGCACCTAATTGAGTGTCTAAAATTATTGTGCCGTCAGAGAGAGAAAAAAGAAAAAAAAATCAAAATTTCCCTTCAAATCAGAGTGCTGTCGTTTCGTCAGTGGGCGTGCGATTTGCCGGTGTCGTTTGGCGAGGCGCGGGTGTCGTTCGGCGAGGCGCGCTCCTGTCATTCGGCGTGCCGAGCTCGTTGTTCGGCGTGGCAGCGTGGAACCGAGGCTGTCGTTTCGGGCTTCCAAATTATGGCAGCTTTGATATTTTGAGGTTTCTTCAATTTTTCTTCAATTTCTTCCAACTTCATGGCATGATTTGTATTGTTGGATGTTTGTATGATGTTTAGGGTGTTAGAAAATAATATTTTTGATTTATTTTGATTTTTAATTAATTAAAAATAATTAAAAAATTGTAGGATGATTTTGGAGGTTCTTGATGTTTAATATTTGATTTGGGAGTTTAAGTTAATGATCTAGTATTTTTGGCAATTGTAATCTGTTCTAGGGATGTTATACTTGATCTAGAAATTTATTTTGGAATTTTCATATTTGATTTATATTTTTAATTCATTAATAAAGTGAAAAATTATTTCTGCTTGTGATTACTAATATTTCAGTAACTTTTGTCGAATTTTTAAAAATTATTCGTAAATGATCTAGGTCTGAATTTTTGATAT
The DNA here is from genome assembly GCA_947685225.1 of Garcia nutans. Taxonomy (NCBI): domain Eukaryota; kingdom Viridiplantae; phylum Streptophyta; class Magnoliopsida; order Malpighiales; family Euphorbiaceae; genus Garcia; species Garcia nutans. Next base: position 45,919,592 of record CANTUV010000037.1, on the reverse strand, counting down.
GTTTTAGGATATGATGTTAGGTGATTATAAAAAATATTTTGAGGTCTGGTTCAAATGTTTGTGTTTCGAAATAAATTTATTTCTCAACTGCTGCCAGTATGGTAACTAGTTATATGAATCCGATTTAAAAATTAAATTGAGGGACTTAGAGGTTTCTAAAAATTATGAAATTTTGATATGTTGTTTATTAGGATGTTTAGAATCTGTGAAAAATAATTTTGAGCCTGGTTCTAATGTTTATGTTTCAAAATAAATTAAGTATTGGAACTGCTGTTGGTTAAGGGTTTTCTGATGATGTCTGATTTGAAAATTATTTTGAAAGTCTTAGATGTCTTGAAAAATTATGAAATCTTTATATGTTGTCCATACTGATGTCTATAATATGAGAAAATTATTTGGATAATTTTGTGGTAACGAAATGTGAGAGATTTATGATGATTTTTGCTGTACTGATTTTTAGTGGTTCAAACAGAACCAGAATGTTGTAAAATATTTTTGGGGGATCAAATAAATTTGGATTAATCTGAAATTTTGCACACACATTATTTTGATGTTGGAGAAGCTACTGGAATTTTTCCAGAGTTTTTGAATGATGGAATTATTTTCTGGAAAGTTTTGAATTATAGGGGCTACTTAAGAATTTTTATCGGTTTTGGGTGTTGGTATGAATTATGATTTTTGCATAGGGACTGATGTGATATTATTTGATATATGAGTTATAAAAATTGAGTTGAGGTTCTGGTTCTAATAAATTTTTATTAATTAGTTGATTTTGTATTTTGAGGTGCGATCGGTTTAACCATTGGGTTGAACCATAATTTTGAGTTGAGTCGGGTTGGTTTTTTAATTTTGGATTATCTTGGTTAATTGTTGGTTAAGTATTGGTCTTTTTGCATTCATAGCATGCATTGCATCCCTCATGATAGATGAGATAGTGGGATTGATTATTGGACTATGTAATTATCTTTTCTTAGGCAATAATCCGGCTGAAGCTCGAGGTCAATAGGTTGTGAGGATTTGGCTAAGCTTTCTTTGGATACCAGGTAAGTTCATGGGTGTATGTGTATTGTTGTGATGTGCTACTTGCTAACTAAACTATTATATCTATATAAACCCTTCGTATATATTATTCTTTCTAATTTCGATATATTATTCTTCTTGCCCTAGCCTCGCATGTGAATAGGAGACAGAGAAACTTGTATGCTATTTGCTAAATGCTTTGTTATGATATTGAATATTCTTGTGATGTGCGATGGTGTGTCCAATGGGGACGGAGGATATGGATTGAGATTATGGAGATTATCTTTTATATCAATATCGATCTTGTTTTTGGGGCTTATGCCTACTTGCTCTTGGGGCCACGTGCCTACTTGTTCTTGGATATGGTTGAAGGAGGAGGATGTTATATTTTGTAGACCCCGATACACCATCATGTATGTGATTATTGTGGTTGTTACTTGATATATATTACTTTGATTATTTTAGTGTTTCTCTGCCTCTCATGAACTTACTGAGCGTCTATATTTAACGCTCACACCCTTATAGATTGACTTGCAGGTTGAAGTTATATTCCTTAGTGAGCTCGGTCATTCTCTTTGTGGATTTTGGTTCGTCTGCATATTTTCCTTACTCCGTAGAGATTTCTGGATATTTTTGGGCGGACCGTGTCCGAACCCTTTTTCTTGTAATAAGGAGTAGACTGTTTCTTTGCATCTAGTTTGAGTTTTTGTTATTGAACTTGATTTTGAAAAGTAACATTTCTATCAATGACTTGATTATGGAATAAATTTATTGAACTTAATAACTTTGCACTATAATAATAAATTTAAATTAGGCTTGTAAGGTTGTACTTAGGTATAGCCTTACGCCGGTCCCGGCTCTCCAGTTTGGGTCGTGACAAAAGTGGTATCAGAGCGCTAGGTTTCGATTTTATTTAAACAATATCCAGAAATCATTAGGATACTTCATTTCAAATCCTTTACTTCCTTTCTGCGTTAATCAACCTGTTTCTCTGCTAGCAGGTGCAATGTCTCAACAAAACACTCGTTTTCCTTTAATTGGTGGGACCAGCAACGCTGGGGTATCATTCAAAGCTGAGCATCAGCCAACCACTCTTGTTGAGGAGCCACCTCAGCCACGTAGACGTGGAAGACCTCGGAGAGTGGTAAATGAAAATGTGCAAGGGATGGAAGATCAGAATTTTGTACTTGAGGATGAGGGGCTATTTGAAGTACCACTTAATGAAGATCAGGAGCCACCACCTCCAACTCCTGATAATGTACATGTGCCAGGTCAAGTACCAGTTCAAGGAAACCCAGATGCATATCTAAACACACTTCTAACACTACAAAGATCTATGGAAGCTCTCGCTGATGGAGTGGTTTGGGTTGTTCAAGGCATGGGTAACGATATGAATGCTAATGCTCATGCTACAGCTAGAGAAAATGGATTAACTGACGACCTGGATTTGCACAAATTTATTAGAGTTGATCCACCTACATTCTCCAATCTTGCTACAGAAGACCCTCTAGCATTTCTTAATAAAGTCAAGAAGATCTGTGAAGCTTTGAAATGTACCGAGAAGAGAGCCATAGAGTTAACTGGGCATCAAATGCAAAGATCAGCTGAAGAATGGTATAAGATCTCTATCCAAGGCCAGGTTGAGGTATGGGAAGACTTCAGAAGAATGTTTATGCAAAATTTTATGCCTCGGAATGTGATGAAAGCGAAAGTAAGGGAGTTTGAAATGTTGACTCAGGGCAACAAATCTATAGCTGAGTACTGGGAGCAGTTTCAAGAGCTAAGGAAGTATGCTACACGTGTGTCTCAGGATGAAGAATCTATGACTGATAGATTTGTGGATGGATTGAATGATAAATACTATGAGTTGATAGCCAGTCACAATTACAAGGAAATACATTTGGCTGTTAATGCTGCTCTGGGGTTAGAAAATAGAAAAAGGAATATTGATGCTGGGGAATCAAGCAGAAAGAAGAACAAGCTAGGGAATCAGTCAGGTTATCAGGGGCAGTATAGTGGTCAGAGAGGCAATGATAATGGTGGGCATTACCAACAACAGGGTCCTAGAGCCCCTACTTGTGAGTCTTGTGGCTTACATCATACGGGAGAGTGCAAAAGGAAGACTGGAGCTTGTTTTAACTGTGGACAAATGGATCACCAAGTCAAAGATTGTCCAATTCCTAGGCGCAATCAGACTCAGGCAGGTCAGCATACTCAGTTCAGACCATTTGGCAATCAAGCATATAGGGGTAACTATCAGAATGGAAATGGTTATGGTAGAGGTAATGGTGGCCGTGGACAGTTTAACGGTAATGGACATCAGGGTGGTCGAGGTTACAATGGAGGCAGAGGTTATCAGGGCCAGCAGGGCCGAGGATATCAGGGCCAGCAGGGTCGCGGTTATCAGGGCTATCAGGGTCAGCAGTATCAGCAGGGTCATGGATACCAGGGTGCTGCAAATAATGGAAACCAACAGAATGGTAGAGCAGTTCAGCCAGTGGGACAAGGTAATGGTCAGAACCAGAATCAGAATCAGGGCCAAAACCAGAATTATGCTCGGATGTTCAACCTAAATCATCAGCAGGCTCAAGTTAACAACAATGTGGTGCAAGGTACTCTTTCTATTTGTTCTCTAGATGCACACATATTGATAGATCCTGGAGCTACTCATTCATTCATATCACCTAGTTTTGCATCTAGGCTGAGTATTACATCTGAACCTATGGAAATGCCATTAGTTGTTCATACACCTTTAGGAGAGAAGGTAGAATCTTTAAAGGTATACAAGAATTGCGTTGTTAAAGTTGAAAATGTTGAACTTCTTACGGATCTAGTGGCGTTGGATGTGATAGAATTTGATGTTATCTTGGGTATGGATTGGTTAGCTCGGCATGGAGCTAATTTGAACTGTAAGGATAAGGTAGTGGTGTTTGCATATGAGGCCGACAAGACCGTGACATTTTATGGCTCTAAAATCAATGGAACCAGTCAGCTAATTTCAGCTATGAGAGCTAGAAGATTGTTGCGAAAGGGTTGTAATGCCTACCTTATTTCTATTCGGGATGTGAACAAGATAGAAGCAAAACTTGAAGATATCCAGACAGTATGAGATTACATGGACGTGTTTCCAAACGATTTACCGGGGTTACCACCGGAACGAGAGATTGAATTCTCCATTGATCTTGTACCTGGAACCAATCCTATTTCTATGCCTCCATATAGGATGGCTCCAGCAGAGCTTAAGGAGTTGAGGGAGCAATGGAATGACTTATTGCAGAAGGGATATATCAGACCAAGTACTTCACCGTGGGGTGCTCCAGTTCTTTTTGTGAAAAAGAAAGATGGATCAATGAGGCTATGTATCAATTATCGACAACTGAATAAGGTGACTATGAAGAACAGATACCCATTGCCCAGGATTGACGATTTGTTTGATCAGTTGCAGGGAGCAAAGTTTTTCTCCAAGATTGATCTGTGATCGGGTTATCATCAGTTGAGGGTGAAGAAGAGTGACATACCTAAGACTGCTTTTCGCACGAGGTATGAGCATTATGAATTTTTGGAGAAATGTATAAAAAAATAATTTTTGGATATATTTTTGCAAAAATATAAAACTACCCTAAAAATTCAAACAGCTAAAAAATAAATATATATATCGACCTAAACTATACAAATATAAACAATAACAACATAAAACACAAAATTTATTATAAATTAAAAATTCAACAAAAATAAAAATAATAAAAAATATTTAACAAAATTTTAAAAAAATAAAATAAATACTTAAATTCGATGATCTCCTCCTCCTCCTCCTCCTTCTTCTTCTTTTTCTTCTTCTTCATCATCATCATCATGCAACAGGAGCAGGGGAAGAAAAGAAGAACGGAGGAAGCGGAGCAAATAAAAAATGAGAAAGAGGATAGGGTAAATGTTAAATTTACCGAGAGATTAAAATGTCTCTCAGTAAATTTACCGAGATACACTTTAATCTCTTAGTAAATTTACCGAGAGATATTATTATCTTTCGGTAAATTTACTGACAGTCAGACTTTTCTGTCGGTAAATAACTTTGACTAATTGACTGACTAACATTAATACTTTACTGAGAGAAAAAATATTCTCTCAGTAAATGGTATTAAAAGGCGCCAAAAATTTCGTCATTCTACTATTTGTTACAGACAGAAATATTATCTGTCGATAAGTTTTCTTAAAAATAGAACTATATTAGTTGTCTGACACTATATAATTGCCGATAAAAAAATTTTTCGTCGATATTACATATATAAATAATTTTCTCTCGGTAAATGCTTGACAATAGGCAGCAAAAATCTCGTCACCCTACTTTTCATTTACCGAGAGACCGTTTATTCTATCGGTAATTTATCGAGAGACCGATTATTCTGTCGGTAATTGTCTCTAATAAAAATTTAATTATATATTTATCTGCAGATGTTTATTTTCATCGGTAATTTATCGAGAGAATATTTTTCTCTCGGTAATACCGAATAAATAAATGTTAATTATTTTGCTATTCATTTACCGAGATAAAATATCTCCGTCGGTACTACCGATGGAAATATAATTCTGTCGGTAAAATTAGCAATAAATATAATTAATAATTATATTGAAATTTTTATTTACTGATAGTTAAATATTTTCATCGGTACTACCGACAGAAATATGATTATGTCGGTAAAATTAGCAATAAATATAATTAATAATTATATTTAAAATTTTTATTTACTGGCAGTTAAATATTTATATCAGTAATGTATCGAGAGAAATCTTATTCTCTCTGTAATACTGAATAAATAAATATTAATTATTTTGCTATTTATTTACCGACAGAAAATCTTTCCATCGATACTATCGACAGAAATATAATTCTTTCGGTAAAATTAGTAGTAAATATAATTAATAATTATTATATTGAATTTTTTATTTACCGAAAGAAAGATTTTTCTCGGTAAATGCCTATTATTTACCAAGAGAATATTTTTTCATCAATACTACAGAGAAAAATAGATTTCAGTCGGTAAGTTTTGTCTGTAAATTCACCCGTCATAATATCCCACCATATTTATCGACACAATTTTTGTAGGCAAATGGATCTATCGTTATTCTGTCAGTAATTTTTTAATTTTTTTAATATTTTCTCTCGGTATTCTCTTGATATTATCAACAAATAAAATTCTATCGGTAAAATTCTATAGATAATCCGCTGCATTCTTATAGTAAATTATATCATAAATTAAAATAAAATTATAATTTACCCAAAAATTAAATAAAAATTAGTTAAAAAAGCTCAAAAGAAGCTAAAAATAGCAAAAATAAAAAATAAAAAATAAAAACTCAATTGAAAATATTATAAAGAACAAAAAAATTATACAACAACTGAACAACACAAAATCACTCAAAAAATTATAATACAAACAAAAAAAAATAAAAAAATAAAAAAAATTAAACAACACAATAAATTATTTTAAAAATAAACACATAACAAAAAATACTAAAACAAATTGTATTAAATAGTAACTTACAGTAGAAGAAAGGCAGAGAAGAGAGCAAAGAACGATAATGAAAAGAAGAATATCAATATTCTCCATAATAATTGCAAATATAATTATTAAATGAAAAAAAATGAAATAAATAAATAATAGACCAAAAAAATATAAAAAAGTAAAAATAAAAGCAAAAAAAATGAAAAATATGATATATTACACATATATTAATTGAATAATAGTGTAGTAGTTGCATAATAATATTATAATTTTAAAACTGAATAGTGTTGCATGAGAAAATGATAATAAGATAGTAGTTATATTTTTTTGTTTTATATATATAATTATTATTAATATCAAATAGGATATCATAATTTTATTTAAATTTTTTAAATAAATATAAATCAATATCAAATATAATATTATAATTCTATTTAAACTCTCCAAATAAATATATATTATATAATAAATTTAATTTAAAATATTAAAAAATTAGAACATGTGATAAGATTGAGACAGTGACACTTGGCACAACATTATACCAGTATTAGCTATTTTAGTATAATATATAGCTTACATCATTTGCTATTTTTTTAACTTTTATTTTTATTTTTGCTACTCTAAACGAGTTTGGACTTGGTTTCTTTTACCTCCGCTTTCTATCTCTATCACAAATGAGTCGACTTGTTCAGGTTCTACTAAATTATGCATATTAATTTATTCCTTTTCTTGTTATTGAGAAGAAATATGTTGTTTCAGTGGTTAAAGCTTGAACCAACTTCCTAGCATTGAAGGAGAAGCCTAAGAATCAGTGATAATCTTTTTTTTTATTATAATTTTGATTTTTTTAAATGTTAATTTCATGTGTTGGTAGGAGCTATCCAAAGACTTTCCAACTCTAATTTATCGGGAAAAGTGAAGTAATGGACATGCACTTTGCCTATGGCTACATATTGTTTGGATGTTTTCTCGAATCCAATGTCTACTTGTTCTGACCTCAACACCATTGCCTTTGTTGAATGCATGACTTGAGCTGAGAAGCCCGATTTAATAGCTTTCATCTTAAATTGTATGCCTTTATGTTCTAAGGACTTAGTTTAATTTAGATTTATTTTTTACCGAATTAAAAAGAGATTGAGTTTGAGAAATTACCTTTAGGGATCTCTTCTTGCTTAATGTGGTGAAGGGTTGCAGCACTTTTCCACTCCTTAATTCCACCATGTGTTTCATGAATTTTCTTGACTTGAATATTAAGAGAAGAAATTAGTTAAACAAAAATTAATTAATTAAAATTAATTTAGAAAACTAATTTTTTAAGAGAAGAATTGAGAAATAAATTAATTATAATGTCCACATAATTTTCCAAATGACTCTGAAGATAAAAAGGACCCTTTTATTTATAAGGAAATGTCCAAAATTCAAAAAAAAATGTAAAAATTTACATTCATGTGCAGCTGCCGAGATTGATGCTAGGCGACTATCACAATGAGTGCGGCCGTTTGAAATTTATGCAACGTGAGACTGGCTACATGTTGGCTAGTTCGTGATGTGGCCTACTGAAGGTTCACATTTTTTGCTCTTTTCAAACATGTTAGGAATCTAAAGTAAGTGATTTAAGTTGCATTGGAATTGTGTTCACTTTCTCTTCATCTTGGGTGAAAGTTGAGGGTTCGCACCTTTCCTTGGAAAGGTCAAAACGTGAAAGTTTGCTCACTTACACACATTTTCAGCTCCTCAAGAGTCAGGTAGCAATAGCCATAAAAACAATCCAAATGCCAACACTTATGATTATAGGTATAAATATATTTTTTAAGTTAATGTTGTGCATGCCATAGTCATGGACAGGGGTTTATGAGCACCTGTTATGACTAGCATACACGCCCTTGTGAGTGGTGGGGCAGACTATTTGTCAGTGCTTGGGTCTTGCCTCGTCCAATCTTAGGCTCTTTTTTAGGCTCGATTGTGGAGGTCTGTTTTCTTATAAACTCTCCATACTTCTTCCTTCATCCTTGTTTTAGGCTGGGGGAATAATTAAGGTATCTACACATAATTCATAAAATGAGACATAAACAAAATTTTCTAGAATAGAGTTCTCAAGCATTCAACTTTGTAAACTCATATCTTTATCTATAAAATTTCAAATTCTATGTTCTTTATATCATTGTAAAGCACTAGTTTCATACTTTAGTAATATGCAATTATTGTGAAATGGGTAACAATACATAAATTACAAAAATATCCTAGATATTCTATTCTAACAATATTCATGTCCATACACACAAAGTCTCATGTCATAATTTAATACTCTCAACAAAAATTCATGAGAACCATCAAATATGCTCTTATATAAATCATAAGGAATTAGTTGAAATTCGAACCGAATCGCTTATTTTTTAATGATTTCACAAGAAATGGTTTAAATTTTTCACTAAATAAAAATCATCAATGGAAATGTACCACTTTTTGACAATCTAGTTTACACTTTTTTTTAACCTGGATTTTCTTTCTAGAATTATAGAAACTAAAGTCAAAATTTATCAATTTTTTTCTTGATATATTCATTATAACACCTTAAGCAAATCTCAGCTAAGTTTTTAAAGGCAAATCGCACTTCAGTTAAATATAAGGAGGAAGTTATGTACACAAAGATGGGTAAGCCTTGGACTAGCAAGATACATTTTGGGCTTAGAGATAAGTCTGAGCTTGGAAACAAAACCACATGGGCTTAGACCCAAACTGGACAATATCTTGTTAGGTTCGAGATGTTACAACTTGGTGTCAGAGCCAAAATCTTATTCCTTTGGCTAGTGGTGGGGCAAACCTCAGTGAGGACGTTAAGTCCTATAGGGGTGTATGTAAACACCTTAGGCAAATCTCAGCTTATTTTCTAAAGATAAATCCTATATCGGTTAAATATAAGGGGGAAGTGATATATATAAGGATGGACAAACCTTGGACTAGCAAGACACATTTTAGGCTTAGAGATAAGTCTGGGCCCAGGAATAAAAATATGCGGGCTTAGACCCAAAATGGACAATATCTCGCTAGGGCCAAAATATTACCCTGTAATATATATATATATATATATATATATATATAATATCATTGTGGTTTAAACTTGAGTTTAGTAGAAAGTGTAACAAGTAGTTTACCATTAGGCTAAGTTGTTTATACGTATTCATATAATACATTAAATAATATTTAAGTTATTAGTGAAAAATAAAATGATAATAATAATAATCATAATCAAACAAATAGATAATTAAAGAATGATATATTAATTATTGGGATAAGAATAAAAATAATAATAATAATATTATTATATTATTATTAAAGCAAATAAATAAATTAGAGTATAATAATTAAAGTGATAATAAATGTTGACAATTAAACAACTAAATAATTAAAGTAATATAATTAAAGCGATTGTATTAAAGAGAGAAGATAATTAATAACTGAAAAAAAGAGGTTGGTGCAACAACTAAAAGAAAAAATGTGTTAATTAAAGGTATGTGTAAAATTTTAAAAAATCTATTAAAAGGAAAAAGAAATAAGAATAATCGAAAACAGAAAGAGAGAAGGAAGGAAAAGGAGAAAAACGGGGGGGGGGGGGGGGGAGAGAGATATATATATACATATATATATATATAAACAGAATTAAACAGAGAGAGCGAAACAGTGGTTGACCAGTATTTATCCCCAATCTCCTGCCTTCCCGTGATCGTTGGTTGACATGTTCACCATCAAATGACAACTCACTCTATGGCGACCTCAGGCGAAGAAGCAGAGACAAAATGACGGTAGTAAGGTGACACACGCGTCGTTCGATGGCAGCGTCAGCATAATTTTTCAATTGATTTTTCAACCGATTCTGACATCTTTTTTCGGTGACTCGAGTATTTTTGAGACTCTATCATTATAAGTTTTGATTTGGTATATCATTTATTAATTTAGGATGAGTTTTAAAAATACATTAATATGTATTAAATTAAATTTAAAATAAAAATAATTAATAATTAATTGAATAATATTAATAAATGAATTGTCATCATGTAATTAGTTAAGTATTTTGAATTTAAAAAATATATTTTTAAATAGTTGATAAATAAATTATGTTAGAATTAATTTAATTATGGTTAATTTTAATTGTTGAATTGAAATTAATTAGTTAATTAATGAATTGAGTTAAAATTATTATTTATTAGTTGATTATTTACTTATAATTACTTATTTTACTAATTGATCTAAATTAATTAAATACTAATTTAAAATTTAATTATAATAATTATTTATTAACTTATTAATTAATAATAATAATAACACAGTAATTCATAGGTTAACTAATCTCATATATATATATATATATATATATATATATATTTAAACACCATCAGTATTCATAGGTTAACTAATCTCATTATATATTTAAACACCATCAGTATTCATAGGTTAACTAATCTCATAGGTTAACTAATCTCATATATATATATATATACATTTGAACATCATTATTTAATTTTATAAGTTTATAAATTAAAATATTTATTTATTTAAATTAACCAATAATAATAATTATTAATACTACTATCAAAATTAATATAGTGATTAAGGTTATTATTATAAATAATAATTTAAAATAAAAGTAATTGAATAATATATTGATTATCTTAGTTATAGTTATTTCTATTATATAATTATTATTAATGTAAATAATTATTATTAATGTAAGAATTTATAGTTATTAAATACTTGAGTTAATAATTAACTATTGATTGTTAAATAAGTATATTCAATATTTGATTATTAAATAATTTAACTAAATACTTAATGTATTATGTTTAAAGTCTTTAAAACTAATTACTTACTTAAAAATTTATATTAATATAATAAGAAAAATCAAATTATCATTGTTATTGTTGTTGTTGTTATTATTATTATTATTTTAATTATTGTCATTAATATAATATTTTTATTTTTATTTAAGAATTAACAATAGTAACTATTAAAATATATTGTCAAGTAGTAGTTAATTATTAATATTATTATGATTTTAGTAATTAGGCATTATTATTAAGTTTATCATTAAAAATTATTATAATTATTATGACTAGTAAATATCAATTTTAGTATTATTATCATTATTATTAATATTATTATAATTATTATTATTATAGAAATATAATATGTCAAAATAAAAAAATTAAAGTAAATAATATTATTCTATTTAAAGAATATTTTTGTAAAAATTTTAATTATTAAAGAACTATTCAAATTAATTTATAATGTGTTTTAAAATTTAAATAATTCTTATAAAAAATAAAAAAAAGTTAAATTAAGGATTAATAAAAATATTATTAAATATATTTTCACTGTTTTTGTGATTATAATAAATTAACTTTTTTAGAAAATTAAAGTAAATCAATTTTTAATTGAATAATAGTTAATTTTTAAATATATTTACATTAATAATAGTTAAATAAATTTTAATTGAATAATATATTGATTATCTTAGTTATAATTATTTCTATAATATAATAATAATTATTATTATTGTAAATAATTATTATTAATATAAGACTTTATAGTTATTAAATACTTGAGTTAATAATTAACTATTGACTGTTAAATAAGTATATTCAATATTTGATTGTTAAATAATTTAAACTAAATAGTTAAGATATTATATTTAAAGTCTTTAAAATTAATTACTTACTTAAAAATTTATATTAATATAATAAGAAAAATCAAATTATAATTGTTGTTTTATTATTATTATTATTATTATTTTAATTATATTCATTAATATATTATTATTATTATTATTATTATTATTTAAGAATTAATAATAGTAACTGTTAAAATATATTGTCAAATAGTAGTTAATTGATAATATTGTTATGGTTATACTAATTAGGTATTATTATTAAATATATATTAAAAATTATTATAATTATTATGATTAGTAAATATCAATTTTAGTATTATTATTATTATAGAAATTTAATACGACAAAATAAGAAAAATTAAAGTAAATAATATTATTCTATTTAAAGGACATTTTTGTAAAAATTTTAATTATTAAAGAACTATTCAAATCAATTTATAATGTATTTTAAAATTAAAATCTTATAAAAATAAATAAATAAATAAAATTAATGATTAATAAAAATATTATTAAATATATTTTCAATGTCTTTGTGATTATAATAAATTAATTTTTTTTTAGAAAATTAAAGTAAATAAAATTTTAATTATAATTAAACTTATTCTCTTAGAGTTGTTCAATATTAATTTAGTATATAATTTGAATATTAAGTGTATATCTTGTAAGTAAATTAAATAAATATTATTAAAAATTTAATAGAATAAAATTATTAGTAACATTAATATAATAATAAATTAAAATTATACATTGAATATTTAGCATTTTTGGAAATCAAAATTAAGATAAATTGATTAAAGTTAAATGGGACAATTAGATAAATATAGTTGAAACTTCGTTGAAATTCAGGGTTCGTATTACACGCATTTATCATGTTATGCATATCATAATAGTTTGACAATTTTAGGATATTCTTTAGTTAATAGTTATTCTTATAATATTCTAGGAGTGGATTCAACAGTTGAGATAAATTATAGAAGTAATTCAGATGGATATAAAAATTTAGTTTTTGGCCAAATTGAGTGGATAAATATGTAACATTGTATTTCTAAAATATTATATATATATATATATATATATCTGTGTGATTTTAGAAAAAAAATTATTGAATTCAAGGTAATAATTCATTTTTAAATGATATTTATTTTTTTATAAATTGAAAACAAATAATAATAATTTAATTTTTCATATATATGACTGATTTATTATATTATGCTAGATAAATAATTTTTATATACTCATATCATAAATTTGCTTGATCGCACCTTGATGATGGGTGTTTATAGAATTATGAATACTATTCTTTGAGAACAACACGATATACATATAGCCTTTATGGTGTATATTGAGTGGTTGCCCTTTTGGGGATTTAACTTTGCACATTGGGCTTGCTAGGTAAGTTATTATGTACTCTTTAATTGAAGATGTATCAATGAGGAATTATATTTGAGTGTATATAAATGATAATTGATTTGAATTATTTTTAAATTTTTTGGAATTTATGAAATTGATTGATATTTAAATTAAATTTATCCAACTGAGCTACATATGATGCATATATATATATATATATATTGTTAAATATTATTTGTTTTCTCTTGTTACATATTTATCTATTCATTATAAAAAGTTAAAAAATATATATGACTCTTAACTTTTATAATAAATTAATTATAAATTAAATAATTTATTTATAATAATAATTAATTTATATATTTTAAAATTTTTAAAAATTAAATAATAAAATATATAACTTTTGACATTTCTGATAAATTAATTATATATCAATAATTTATTTATAATAATAATAATTAATTTATACATATTTAACATTTAAACAATAAAAATATAACTTATCTTCCTAATAAATTAATTATAATATTAATAATTTATGTAACAATAATAACATTAATAATAGTTTCAGTATAAATTTATAATTATAAATCTCTCTGTTCATATTTTTCTTCATAATTTTATTATTTTTTATTTTTTTCTCATTTTTTTTATAAATTTTATAATTTTTATAGTAAAAATATGTATAAATTTTATTATTGATTAGTGAAAGTATAAATTTATGAAATAAAAAAATTATATGCATTCTCTTATATTATTCGATAAAATTATCATAAAAATCAAAATAAATATTATTTTATATTTTATAATAAAATTTATTATTGATTTATATATAAATTATTTTATACTTATTAATTATTGATTAGAATGCATGGATAACATACTAGTTAATAAATATAAATAGAGAAACTCTTTTAATATATATATATATATATATATAGAGAGAGAGAGAGAGAGAGAGAGAGAGAGAGAGAGATTTACATAAGTACTTAAAAAATAATTTTTATTATAAAAATATTATAAAAATTAAAAATATTTATATTTTTATAAATAGTTGTGCAAAATTTTAAAAATATCTCATTCTTTAATAAAATAAAGTTTTTTTTAATGAAAAATATCTCTTTCCTTACTATAATTAATATTTTATTTCAAATTTTTATTTTTTTTTTCAAATTTTACTATCAAAAATAAAATATTATAATAAAAACTAATATTTTAAATTATTTTTTATCATATAAAAATTACAATTTTTTGTAAAAAAATTAATTTTAATTATAACAAATAAATAAAGCTCAAAAAAATAAAAATAAAATAAAATATATAAAAATATAATAATAATTATTAAATTTATTTTTAAATAAATTTTATATATTATACGTATGAAAAAAATAAAAAAAAATATATAATTTTATTATGTATATGTGTTGTAGATATATTGTAGATATTGTAGATGTGTTGTAGATATTGTGTATATGTTGTATTTTTGTTATTTAAGTTGTGTGCATTTTACATAAAAATTATTGAATATTGTATGAATATTGTATAGGTATTTTGAGAATAAAAAGATAAAAGAAATAAATAAAAAAATATTAAAAATATTATATAGATATATTATAGATGTATTATTGATGTGTTGTAAATATTATAGATGTATTTTGTATTATTGAATATATATTTTATATATGTTATAAATATTATATATGTTATGTATATATTTATTTTTTATGTATATTAAAAATATAATATTAAAATTTTTTAAATAAAAAATATAAATAAAATATTATAAAAAATTACAAAAATTACAAAATAATAACAAAAAACAACGATATAAAAGTAAAAAAATTTCTATGTGCACTATATTTGAAAACGGAAATCATTTTTCCGTGTACTGTGTAATTATCTCTATATATAAATAGAGAAATTGAGGGGTTGGTGGGCCAAGAGTACCTCTTCCAGCCGGGCAATTCGATTGAACGGTCGGTCGGGTCGGGTATACCAGACTGTGTGAACAAAGCAATTAGCAAGGTATGGATCTACACACTGAACTGAACAAATTTATATTCCATTGGATTTCCAAACAGAAAATTTGATTTGTCAGTGGCAAATTTTCCATTAATCAAATTTTATTGGCTATCATCTGCTGTCCCTCTCATGTTTATTTAAAATTTTTTAACACTAACTTTTTGATTCACAATGTGTTCAGCCAAGAATTTTATGTTTTTTAATTATTGTTTATTTCCTTTTCAATTTCTTTTTCTTTCGTTTTATCTGATGATTTTTTTTTTAAATTTCTTTTTTAAATTGTGATTTGAAATGTAGATGATTAGATGAAATGGTACGCACAGCAGGGAAGCAAACATCCACAAAATTTGTATTACTGTGTGTGGGACTGTTGGGATTATTGCTAATTATATGCGGGTTTCTTCTCCTCGTTTGTCCAATTGGGCTGCTTTTGATAATTCTCTCACCAATTCAAGCATCCCCAGAAAGGAAAATAAGGAGACTATATCCCCGCCATTGAAGGTACATTAGTCCTCAGTTGTATTACCATCGATATTTGATTTGATGTTAGGATTTGTATTTGTCCTTGCATTTTTTGTGCTACTGTTCCAATTTAGATCCTTGGTATTAGTTCAGTTCATTTTTTAATGAACTTAATTTAAGTTGAGAAACCATAAATATAGAAAAAAATGCTATAATTTGATCATAAATGTAGTTTTATATGATAATATATAGACTTGATAGCTTTAGAAGTGTGACTGTTTTATGAAGAAGAAGAAGTAGTAGACTGAACGCTTAGGAACTGCTGTTGCTTTGTCAAAGATGAACCTTCTGGTGTGGATGGTTCAGACCTATCAAGTTGGCAGTCCAAAGTTGTCCAAATAGCCTCTCAGCCTCTTTGAATTCCCCATTGGTGTTGTTCACCACCCCTTTTAACAACAATGCAAGTCATACAATTTATATAACTAAATACTTGTTTTGAGCCTCTTGGCCAGTAAGTAGTGATTGAGTTCCTAGTCCATAACATAGATATTTAGGAACCCACATTTCTTAGTTTATCTGTCTTTTGGGAAAAAAATAAAAAAAAGAAAAAAAATCAGTAAATATTCTTGTTTTCTGTGTACCCAAAAACAATGCCATTTTATTAGCTGAGTCAAGTTATAAGGAAATCTGGAATGAGTAAAATTATGTTTTATTCTTGTTTTCTGCCTTCCTGGTAAAACTGAGAACAGTAACTATTTTTTCTGGTAAGAGAAAAGAGAGATAGTGTTGGTGTATCATGTGCTAAACAGTATTAGTGGATTTTGCCCCAAAAATATTGAAGACAACCTCTGAAAATAACCTGAATCCAACCACACTACCTGAAACATTGAAAATTGTTTCTCATGGACTTTAATGCTCATATCCCATTTCACAACCCATTTTTATAAAAATATTATTAGATAATGAAATTAAAAAATGAGAAATAATGAAGATGAATATTACAATTTATATTTTATTTGCATGAAGACATATAGGTTTTATATGATAAAGAAACAACGATATGAGGCTTTCAATTTTTGTGATCGAGGTTTTGAAGGAGTGCCTTTTACTGGTAGTCAATATTCTTGTTGATTGCAGTTGCTGTAGCTTTCTATTTCATCTTAGAAAGTCAATGTAATACTCATATTCTCTGTGTTTATGTTGAATTGGTGTCATGTATTTCAGTTTAAGATTGAGTCTTGTCCAATATTAGGTAGAAGCTGACAAAGAAAAGAAGAAGAATGACAAGAGTAAAAAGGATGTTCCTGAGAGATTCCTATCAGCAACATTTGCTGATTTGCCTGCACCAGAATTAAAGTGGGAGAAAATGGCTGCTGCACCTGTACCTCGCCTAGATGGGGCTGCAATACAGATTAAGAATCTTCTCTATGTGTTTGCTGGATATGGAACAATTGATTATGTGAGAACCTTATTCTGGTTTGTTTAGTATTATTCTTGTCCTAGTTGATTTAACAGCTAGATGTTTTCACTAATGCTTTGCTTTTAAATTTCATTTGAGAAACAAAAATGAAGAACAGTGAACAAAGTGTTCATTCCATTTGTAAATGAATTTATAGAAAATTTTGATTAATAAGGACAATAAAACTAAAGTGTGTTCCAACTAAGCTCCTATTGAAATCTAGAACACAATTCTAGATTCCTTAAGTCCATCTGTCTGTTAACTTGTTCTCTCTCGACCTTGCCTGATTTAAATAAAGGATGCCAAAATGAACTGGGATCATTTAAAAACACTATAAACACATTATGTAGACATGCATATATATATATATATATATATATATATTATTTTTTGATCCAATGGATGCATGGATTGGTCTTTCCTGTGTCAAGTAGTTGAGTTGATAGAATTATATTCCAGTTTTTTCTTTCATTTGCCATGTTTATATCTAACAGGTGCATTCACATGTTGATATTTATAATTTTGCGGATAACACATGGGGAGAGAGATTTGATATGCCTAAAGAAATGGCACATTCACACTTGGGAATGGTGACGGATGGTAGATACATTTATGTTGTCACAGGACAATATGGCCCACAGTGCAGAGGATCTACAGCTCGTACATTTGTATTAGATACTGAGACAAAACAGTGGCAAGACATGCTACCACTGCCAGCTCCTAGGTATGTGCCTGTATAAAATTAGAGGGGATGACTTATCTACTGTTGTGAATAACATTGGTTGATCCACTAAAATTCACTTATTTAAAGGTTTTTTCTTTTAGAACAAATTAATTCTAAGCAAAGTGTTTCTTTTCATGTTTTATAATTGTATGGTTTTGTTGACATTGAACCAATACCTATATCCGTCAAATATTTTTTTTAGTGCTCTATAGATATCTAGCAACAATTCACTGTATTTTCTGCATGTAAACGGAGCTCATCTGGTTGCTTCCATTGGATGAGTTTGTGGACCAATGGATGGCATGGTAGTTTTCATGTCCATGCTTTCCTTTGTTTTTTTTTTGGTGTTTATGTTTTGGCAATATAAATTCAGAACTTTTCAGGACCAACATTTTTTGTTATCATTGTTGGCATATTTTAATATGCAGCATTTGCTTTCTCTCTCCCTTTTTTCCCTGCTGCACTTTGGCTTTTTCTTGATTTGTTGTTGTTGCAGTTAAAAGCATTTATATGAGATTTTGATCTCTATATTTTCCTAGACAAACATATGTCTAATTGTTGGTATGCTCGAGTCTGTGGCCTTTCCTGCAGCCTCCTCAATATTACCTCCAATTGTTTCTGCTAGACTGACATATATGTAAAAGATGTAAAACATATTACAAGCAGCTCTATATGTTGGAAGTTATTCCCAACTCAGCTCAATAAAGTTCAAACTAGTCAGGGTTTTAACTATATGGATTCTTTCCTTGTTGGTACCTGAGCTCACGGAATCAAAGAATTCAATCATGAGTTCAAATCCTAACTGAGAATGCTGTTTGTTCGTTTAGAAAGTGAGGGAAAGAGAAGGAATTTGCAGGGAGAGGGAAATACTTGAATAAGAGATGAGAGAGAATTCTGGAAGAGTCCAATAAGTTTCTTTTTTATTTGATCATCTGACTCAAATTCAGCTTATAGATGCTTTTATATTTTGAATTTAATAGTAAAAAGAAGTAGCTAATTGCGTAGTCAACATATGCAACAAACTAAATAGAATCTGATTTTACTTTTCTTTCATAAAGTGTTTAAGACAATCATTTTTCAGTTATGCACCTGCTACTACACTTTGGAGAGGTAGGCTCCATGTGATGGATGGAAGCAAGGAAAATCGACACACTCCAGGATTGGGGCACTGGAGTCTTGCTGTAAAAGATGGCAAAGCATTAGAAAAGGAGTGGAGGACAGAGATACCTATACCCCGTGGGGGTCCTCATAGGTTCGTAGACCATCCTACATTATGTGTCAAGTCTGACTAATCCTTTCTATTGCATTAATTGATATGAGTTGTTAGCTATGCCTTTTAATTTGAAACAATAGTTCAGGTAAATATGATTGTGCAAATTTAACACTTCATCGCTGCCTTTGTTATGGCCAAATTGACTGGCCATAATTTTGAACCTTCCCAATGAAACAATCATGGAGCAGTTTAAAATGTATATTCTTTTATTTTTTTTAGAGATGCTCTGCCAAAAATTAAAAAAATATGACTTCTTTTCTAATGCAAGAGGGAAAGATTGAAGCTGGGGTTTGATTCCCAAACTCTATGTTCGACCAGTTACTGACCAAGAGCATTTCAATACATTGTCTCGATTCTTTAGAGTTTGATGTGCAACTGATGCATTATTTTGGACTTAAACATGGAATAGCTGCTCACTTGGATCCTCAAAAATTACTTTTTTAGGTTAGAATATATTATTGGCATTCTAATTAAAACTTTTAACTATTTGCTCGTCCTTGCTGCTTTTACTTTTTTCTTTGGCATTCAGTGGCTTAATTGGACATCTCCATGTTTTTGATTGATAATTCAGCTTCTTGAATTTATCCCAAATGAAAAGGTTAGGGTCCAAATTAACTCAAGTTGGCACAGAATTTGCCAAGTCTAATAAGCAAGCTATTCTTCCATGATTGTGTGATTTGATTTCAAATTTCTTTCTTATTTTTGCAAATGAAATTAGCATATTTTAAATTTGATTTATGTTGCAAAAATTTTTGTGCTGTTATTTCTTTTTTCTTATATAAAATTCTCTTATGTGTAGGGCTTGTATTGTGGTTGATGATCGGCTTTTTGTCATTGGAGGTCAAGAAGGTGATTTTATGGCCAAACCTGGATCACCTATTTTCAAGTGCTCTTGTAGAAATGAGGTAAACTGACTTTTTCTTTTCTTTTGTTAGGTTGCATCAACCTTTAAAAAACTATTTTCTGTCCATTACGGTTTGCACAAAGCCTTTAGTGGTTCTTTCCTGGTTAAACTATGCAAGTGAATTTTCTTTTTATTCATGTTGAAGGGTGTTCCAGTTTGTAAGGTACCTGCTGTGTGAGAGTCAAGAAAAATGTGAGGCAAAAATTAGTAATCTATAAATTTCAGACAAAAAAGAAAAATAATTCTCTTCAGGAAAATCAAGATTTCACACATACTATGGATGGAGGTAAAATAAGGTGAAGGGATTCTTCTTGCAAGTTGGGTTTCGGAGGAGAGGTGAATGGTTTTGTATTTTAATCATAGTTATTATGGGCTGAAGGTGTGGGCTAAGGCATAAGAGGGTCTTGAAAGTAAGGCTGTAATTGAGCCAAGTCGACTTGAGCTTTGGAAAGCTCAAGCTCGGCTTGTCATAAAATAAACAAGTTCAAACTCGAATTCGAATCGAGTCTGAGCCGAGTTCGAGTTTGTATCGATTCAGCTTACATATTATATATCTCGAGCTTGAACTCGAGTTTGATTTTAATAAGTTTATCGAGCTCAATGAACTTATTTGAATTCCCATTTCTCATTCATATTTTTTACATTTTCATAGAAAAGATACTAAAATTAACATTTTTATGTAGGAGGAACAATATGATTATATATTAACAAGAATAAAATATTGTATTACTATAATTTTATATTATATCATAAATTACTAAGTTTTTTTATGTTTTATATTGTTTAATTTTTTTTTATCATTTATACCATATAATAAATTATATAAATTAAATTAGTTAAATAATTAATATATTCATATACATAATTTAATATACATATTAAATTATATATATTTTTAATCCAATATAATAAACGAGCTGGCTTACAAGCTTAGTTCACGATTTTTTAAATGAGCGCGAGCTAACTAGCCGAGTATTCTTAGCTTGAGCTTGGTTTATTTAACAAACGAGTAATTCGAGCTCGAGCCTGAACGAGTTTTATTGAGCCAAACTCAAATAGCTAGGCTCATTTACAGCCCTACTTGAAACCTGGGTAGAAGGTGCAAGCACACACCTTTGAGAGGGGAGGTGCGAGAGAAATAAATTTGCTAGAAAATTCAAAATCAATGCATAAAATAATAAGACAACTAATGTGTAGTCAATATTTTCTTTGCATTTAACAAGTGTGTTCCTTATGTAAGGTGTCTTCTGAAATTATTGATGCTAGAATTGCTAGAATTCATATTCTATGGCAAGGAAAATGATAAAAGACATACATATTGGAATCCCTATTTGAGAGAGGAAGAATGTAAGTTTCTGTCTTTCTCGCGAGAGAACTGTTGGAAAGATTTATAAAGCAAAGCGAGAGAGAATGTATAGGTGAGTGTGTGTGTTTATGGGGAGAGAGAGAGAGAGAGAGAACCTGCGGGAAAGGTTTAAAAAAAACAGAGAAAGAATTTATATGTGAGTTTGTGTTCGTGTGTGTGTTTATGGAGAGATTGAAAACCCAGGGAAAAGATTTAAAAAAACAAAGAGAGAGAATCTATATTGCGAGTGTGTTTATGTTTGTAGACAGAGGAGATTGGAGAAAGGGAAAACAAAAAATTGATGCCTAATGGAAAAGTAGAGCAGAGTGAAGAGATAGAGAGGAGAATGGTTGCAGGGGATTGCTGAAACTCTATTTGGACCATCATTTTCTCTTCCCTATTTTTGTTTATGGGAAAAATTCTTCTTTTTATTTGCTATAATTTTCAACTGAAAATATTACATCATCTATCTACTTCTTGTCTCTTTTTTTGTTGCTTCTAATTTCTTGAGTGTATATATGTAAATCATAGACTAGTACCCAATCTTATGTTAATAATAGATTTGAAAACATTGGTTAATTGAAAAAAAAATGGTGGTAGTCAAAATATAACGTGTCTACTAGCTTGCTCAGTGAAAAAGGGGTGTGCCTAGGCAATATCAAAGAAAAGGCATATGCCTGGGCAATAAGGTACATACCTTTTTTAGGTTGGCCACCTAACCGTGCTAGAGGTCCTAAACCTAGCTCTTGGTGAGCCTTGACCTGGGTGTGCCTTTTGACAACTGTGAATCATAACTTTTTTCTGAAATTTGGAAATCACCTTCCATTTAATCTTTTTGTTATTATTTTACTGTCTTTCTCTCTAACCAAATAAATGGAGGTACCATTTTAACCTCCCTTTCCTTCTGTTTATTGCGTACTTTTCCTTTCTATCCAAACTAGTTCATATTGTTTTCTAATAGTTTCTGGAATTCTTTCATCTATCTAGAATAAGGTATAACTATTGGATGTTGGTGAAGGCTCAATTTCCGTTTTTTCCTATGTTATCTTCCACCAAATTTGAGACATTGAAGGGTAATATCAATGTTTTATTATACTTAGACAGCATGAGTGCTGTAGGGTGGAATGAAGAGTTAAAATAACTAGGTATGTTACTTATTGATTTATGTTTTTATAATCTTTCGACATAATATAGTTTGTTATGAAGGAAATTTTTTGTGAATGCTATGAGAAATTATAAATTTTCTTTTGTAAAATGTCTTTGAACTTGAACTTTTTTGGGTTGTGGCTCCTTACAAATATGTTTCATGGAAAATATTGTGTTAGAAAAGGAAGTTTAAGATAACCAGTGCCAAATAGATAAAAGTGCCTCTGTACTTATATCAGATGTTTAAATGAAACCTTCACTTTTACTTTGTTCAACTGAATCTCAAACTTTTATTTTGATACAGATAGCTTTAATTTGCCTTGTAGTGATGTGTAAGCGAAATTTATTTCTTTTATACTGATGTGGCAGGCAAATAAATAAAATACCTCCTTGCATTTTATCTTTTTTTTCTTTTAATTCAGTTATTTTTCTTGTAGTTCCCTATACAATTGGTGTTTAATGATTAAAAAAATGGACAAATTGAGTTTTACAGAATTCACCTTTGTTAGACCAAGTTCAGATTTTGTCTTCCAACCCTTTTCCCAATTATGTTTTCTTCCTCAACTCTAGGTTTTTTTTCCCAAAGAAGAATAAAGAGGAGAAAAAGCATAGGTCTTAAACATCTTACCTATTCTTTGTTAGTGTACTTCTTGTACTTTAGTGCTGATAGAGAGAAGTTACCAAGGACTAGATGGGTTAGGGTTAGGAGGTGGAATGCCATCTAGCAGGCCCACATCTGATGTCTGGCAGACAAGACATGGGGCAGAAATCATAGAGGGTGGACTGAGTAGAATTCGCACAAATTGCACACGCTTGCAAATATTAACAAGAGGAAACACAAAATGCAAGGGGAAGAAAAGGTAAGATACAATTTTCATTCAGTTCAGCAGTGTGCCTAGATACAGTTGTCATCATGCTTTTCTTTCAAGGAAAGCAAATAATGAAGTTGGGTAGATCCTGATCTGAAATCCTCCCCATTCACATGCTACTAATTTTGTCATGGAATGGTGTTGCTTTCATGCCATAACTTTGAGCAATTTTAACCTCTCCCTCATTTGATATATCTGATAATTTGTGCTCATGAATCTTATGGTTTCAGGTAGTATATGATGATGTCTGCATGCTGGATGATGACATGAAGTGGAAAGTTTTACCTCCCATGCCAAAGCCTGATTCTCACATTGAGTTTGCTTGGGCAATTGTTAATAATTCCATTATTATTGCTGGAGGCACCATAGAGAAGCACCCTATAACTAAAAAGATGGTCCTGGTTGGTGAAATCTTCCAGTTTAACCTGAGTACAACAACAACAACAACAACAAAGCCTTAATCCCAAGTCAATTGGGGTCAGCTATATGAATTCTTCTTTTCCACTCAATACGATTTAAGATTATCTCTTCTAGTAGATGTAACATCATAAGATCATTTTGGACCACCTTTAACCAAGTCAGTTTAGGCCTACCTCTGCCTCTCTTAGTTATATCTACTCTAACTTGTTCGGTTTTTCTAACTGGCGCATCGCTAGGTCTTCGTTTCACATGGTCAAACCACCGCAATCTATGCTCTCTTATTTTATCCTCAATAGGTGCTACCCCCATTTTTTCTCTAATGCACTTATTGCGGATTCTATCCATCCTAGTATGACCACACATCCATCTTATCATTCTCATTTCCGCAACATGCATTTTACTCATGTGTTGTCCTTTTACTGCCCAATACTCACTACCATACATCATAGCAGGCCGTATTACAGTGTTGTAAAATTTTTCTTTTAATTTAATTGGCATCTTTCGATCACATAGAACTCCTGTAGCACCCCTCCACTTCATCCAACCAGCTTTAATCCTATGATTTACATCTTCTTCACAACCCCCATCTTCTTGAAGAATTGAGCCAAGGTATCTAAAATAAGTATTATGAGGCACTGCTATTCCGTCTAAAATAATTTTGCCTCTTTCTCTATTCTCGCTATTAAATCTACAAAGCATATACTCAGTCTTAGTCCTACTTAGCTTAAAACTCTTAGATTCCAAAGTGCTTCTCCATAACTCCAACTTTTGATTTACCCCTGCTTGAGTCTCATCTATTAATACAATATCATCTGCAGACATCATACACCAAGGGATGTCATCCTGTATATGTCTTGTTAGCTCATCCATGACCAAGGCGAAAAGATAAGAGCTCAAAGCTGAACCTTGGTGTAATCCAATAGAAAAGAAAAAATCCTTAGTATCCCCTACCACGGTGCGGACACTGGTGGTAACTCCCTCATACATATCCTTCAAGACTTGGATATATCGTCTAGATATTTCCCTACGCTCTAGGACCTACCATAAAACTTCTCTAGGGACTCTATCATAAGCCTTTTTCAAGTCAATAAAAACCATATGCAAGTCCTTCTTCCTCTCTCTATACTTTTCCATCAAATCTCTTATAAGAAAAATAGCTTCCATAGTTGATTGACCAGGCATAAAGCCAAACTGATTTGAGGAGATACAAGTATCTAACCACAAAAGGTATTCCACAACTCTTTCCCACAATTTCATAGTGTGGCTCATAAGCTTTATACCTCTATAATTTGAGCAATTCTTAATATCTCATTTATTCTTAAAAATAGGTATCAAATTACTTTGTCTCCATTCATTAGACATTTTCTTTGAACTTAAGATCTTATTGAACAAAGATGTCAACCATGTAACTCCTGTATCTCCCAAACATTTCCAAACCTCAATAGGTATCTCATCCGGTGCACAGGCTTTATCAATTTTTATTTTCTTCAAAGCTTCTTTAACCTGAGTAATATGGTAAAAAATTTTCTATCTTGGATGCACTTGTAGCCGTGGTGTTTGTTTTGCTCTATGGATATCTATGCAAAACTGGTGTAAATGCATGCAAGTTTTGTTTGATTGCTGCTGTCTGGGTTCCATATCCATGGCTTTTGAAACTGGAGTATAGATCCTGGACTGACTCCCCGTTATCTCTGTATTCTCATGGAATGAGGCGTAGGGAAAAAGGCCCTCTGAACTTTTTTGTTTTTCACTTTATTTAATAATAGGGAGGAGGTGCTGCTAAATGAGGCTTGACTCATGATCAGAATTCTATCTCAATATCAAAACATGGGGTTTGTGTGGGAAAGGATGATTAATAATTTCACATATCCCCACTCAGCTGTGTCTTGGTTGGGATCTGAACCTAGTACGTGCATTTTTTTTTTTTGGTATTTATGGAGTTCAATACATAATTGCTATTATGCTACTCGTACAAGTATTGGTTTGTGTGACCACTGACCATCAAAGATTGCAAGCAACCAAAGCCTAGCAGAAGCCAAGCACCTTTGTGTTCATCAGAGCTGATGTGGCTGTTCCTTATTGAAGTTTTACAAGCTTGATGCTAGAGCCTATTTTAGTCTTACAATCTGCAATCCCAATGCATGATAGATGCTTGAAATATAATTGCAAAGTTCTCTCTTTTTTTAAAAATTTTTATTTTACAAATGATTTGGTCTTTATCCTGCACCTCTCTATTTTTCCACATTAAATGGCATAACTAATGCAATTATATAATATACAATAAATTAATGTTTGCAGAAGTGGTCAGTGATTGGAAAACTTCCTTATCGCGTGACAACTACACTAGTTGGATTTTGGAATGGATGTTTATACTTTACCTCTGGACAGCAGAACAAAGGTCCAGATGATCCAGGCCCTAGGAAGGTCATTGGAGACGTGTGGAGAACAAAATTGAAATTGAATTCATGATTTGTTTCATTAATAAAATTATTATTATTTATTATTATTATTTTTTTCTAATTAGTTGATCGCATATAATCTTGGCTTCTCATTCGTATGAAGTATTTGTTATAACATTTTTGTCTTTTTTTTTTTTTTTGTAGTGATGTATTTTTGCTAAAGGAATCAGGGGAATTTAGATTCTCCCCATTACTTTGTATAAACATTCAATAAGTATATTATACATATGGAGCAATATGAAATTATAGATTTTAAATATACTTGAGTGTAGAATAAAGAGGGCTCTGGAGTGGGATATTACATAAGACTTGCCTTAAAAAGTGTTGCCAGTTGAGGCAATACTGGGTAGACATGCAATTGAATGGGTTGCATGCTTAGGACAGATCCAATGGATCCTATTCTTAGAATTAGATTTGGGTCCGGCGTCAACTGGTTTAAGTTGGATCAAACCCAAAAGTCTATTATTGGTTTGCTGTTGAATGCATCAATATCTTAATTTTTTCCTCCAGCAATAAGTTTAAAAATAATGTAATTGGTAAATATTATTATATATAATTAAATAATTATATATGTATTATATTCTAATTATTTCATAATACTATTATAAATAATTTAGTAAAATGTGAAAGTAATCTATAATGTAAAAAAATTAAATATATGTGATATAATATTAAATTAAATGTCTAATAATATATCATAAAATTATGAGTAAATAATAAAAGTTATGACTTGAAATTTTAAGAAATTTTAATTCGTTAGAACAATTAATCAATATGTATGAATACATTAATTAGTTGAATTTTACGCAATGCCTGGCAGTATTAAGTCTATCTGAATTTTAGTATTGTTATATTTCTAAAAATGAGTGATCTACATCTAGCGTGATATAAAAATAATCATTTATTAAGGTATAATCTACAATTATCAACCACTATGAAGTGAATAACATAAAAGAATAAAAGGAAAATATGAGAATGATTTCTAAAATTCTAACAAAATTTTGGCAAAATTTTGATATAGTTTGAACTTTTTTCAAAATTTTAAAATAAAATTTTAATGGGTATTTTTTTAATTTGTCAAACCACTTGCTCTTCTATTTCACTAATAATATTTTCAATGATTCAATATATTTTAGATATTAAAATTTTACTAAATACTTATAATATTTCAATACATAATTAAATTATATTATTTTAGTTTATTTATTTTAATAATTTGTTAATATTAATAAGATTTATTTATTAACTAATTTATTTAATTACATATTAAATAGTATTTATTTAATCTTTAATATTACTGTAAATTAATACATATATAATTAAAACAACAATAATATCATTATATAATGACTTCATTAAAACAACAATAATATCATTACTTAAAATTTTTTTAATTTGTTATATTTTAAAATATTAATAATAATGATACTAATAATAGTAATATTTACTGGGTGATGATTAAGAATTGCTTAATTATCTTTATTTTAACCATAAAATTTTACATTAAATCTTAAAGTAATAATAATATTAATATACAATTTAATTACCTTTTAATCCTTTATTTTTATTCTCTAATAATCATTTATAATAAAGTCAATAATTTTGATAATAAAATAATATTATTTATGTAGCTAAAATTAATTATTTGATTACCATCATTTAAATTTTTAATAATTTATGTTAAATCTAATACTAAATAATAATAATAATAATAATAATAATAATAATAATAATAATAATAATTTAAATGAAGATAAAAATAAATTTATTAATATAAAAATGAAGATAAAATTAAATTTATTAATAACAATATTAAATATCAAATATTAATAATAAAAACTTATAATAAGTAATATATTAATACTAAAAAATTATATATAATATATTAATAAATAAAAAACTCAATTAGTTTGATTACTAATTTTGAGATGACTAAACCAAAAATTAGAAATTGATAATTTTTTAAATTAAAAAACTAAATCAATGCAAAAAATCAAATTGGTTATTACTAAAATAACTGAATTTCATTAATTCGAATCCATTTTTTAGTTAAAACTAAATATACACCCCTAGCGTTAATTTTTTTATCAAATCAAATTAGAACGGCAAATTCATAAAATAGAATTAATAAAAATTAAAGAAGAAGCATTTCCATAACTAAGGTTTGAACTGTTTCTATAGACTTTTTGCTTGCTGATCACTCATAATATTAATATTTAAACGATTTAAGACATTGGCTCCTTTGACTTCCTCTAATTTACTTGCACTATAAACAACTAAATTTGGCTGCCAAAATCTTCTATTGGTCTTTTATTGGTTACTTTGGACTACCATTCGTTTCCAGCTTACTCTCAAGTTCTCATCTGAGCTTATACTCATTTTCCATTTAAGAATTTTGTATCCCTCCTTTCCATTAATTTTTTCTTTATCTGAGTATGTATGAGATGTGTATTTCAGGAAGATGAGTTCTTTCAATCATTCATTTGTGCTTCAGTTAAGCATGTGCTCCAAGGTTATAAACCTTGAGCTCGTTATTGTTTGTTATAGGGAGGTTTGTACTTGTTTGTGTATGGTTTCTAATTTTTATTGATGTTGCCCTTCTGTTGATTGAGTTTGTCCTTGGATACTCTTATGTATTTATTTATAAAAGTAAATACATAAATAAGTTGGATACGCTGAAGTTGGATGGTTCAGTATCATCAGAGAGTAAATAAATAAATAAGTTTGATGCAAGCATTATAGAACAACTAATATTTAAGTCTTGGTTCAGTAGCAATGGAGAGCAAATAAATAAATAAGTTTGACGTAAGCATTGCAGAACAACTAATATTTAAGCCTTAACAGTTAAAACAAAGGTGATCACATACTCTGAAAGGTACTCAATCTTACAACCTGCAGCATCAACCTCACGCCTACCAATCTGCAAGGAAAGTCAAAACATCAAAACACAGAAGTAGAGCATACTAAACACTGAAATTGCTAGTAAAATGGATGCTCACATTTTGCCAGGATAGTTAATTCCTAAGCATTGACTCATCCATCAACATGTGAACAACAAATGCAGCATTTAGAAAATAAAAGAGGACAAGGATGAAAGAAAATAGATGAGCGTTTTCCTAAACCAGTCACATGAAAACTAAGGATATTGTTGTAGCTTCCACTGGCCCATTAGCAATTGAAAATGTCACATGTTCCAATCCATTTTCTTTCATGAATTTAGGACCCAATTGAGTAGAAGGCAACAGCGAAATAAGTCCTAATCTAATCATATTCTAAAAGATGATAAAACAAAACATTCATATAAAATTTACCCTATGATACACTGCATATAAACTTGATACACATTTATCATATAAACTTAATATATATCATACATAAGTGAAGCCAATAGCAATTTTGAGGGGCTTATTAGCTGTCCACTGAGGCATTTGCCCTAGATCCCAAATTGAATTTATATTTTCAAAAATTCCACATTTAGGAATCTGATAGGAAAATAAATGTATTAAGAATATTATCAGAGAAACCTAAAACAAAATCAGTTGTTGAAGTTCGCACTGACTACATATGAACAATGAGAGAGAAAAGAATATACCGCAATTGATAAACGACAATCCCCATAATCAAGAGCATCATGAACAATGGTAAGATCTTCATTGAAAGTTTTAGGTCAATATTAGTATCCAAATTGAATGCATTCTTCCATATTCACATCAAGCGACACTATACACTATAAACAACATAAATCTTATCTACTGCAGGAAAAAAAATACAGTTGCAGGATTAACATTCACAAAATGAAGAAATCAGAAAAATGCATGAAGTATACTTCAAACTATAATCAGGATATCCAGTTTTGCTGCCTAAAAGCCCCATGCATAATCCTAAAGTATGCAAATATTACCATTCACAGGTGAAAAAATATATTTAGACATCTTTCTATCATAGTCATTCGCAGTATGGCAACACCAACTACCCTGAAGAATCCTTCATGTCACTGGGGATTCATTTAAGTAATGACAAACCATGGTCTATCTATTCACAATATTGATAAAAGGAAAATAAAAAAGAATTGTAGGTACATGTCCAGCACCTTTAAAAAATCTTGCACTAAATTGCCTCATAGGTAAATAAGAAGATTAGCTAAGAATAACCTTAAAAAAAAATACAAACATGGATATTAATTCTCTAAGAGATGAAATATTTCCTATGTGAGTTAAAAGTAATTAAAAGGAAATCAAATAAAATTGATTCTGCTTCTTACGGATCAGTTACTGTGGCAACACCTACACACATATCAGTAGCAGAACCCCATAAAACCAACTTACTGTCCATATTCGCTGACTGTATCTAAACCAGCAATTCCAAGATTCAAATCACCTGATCTTTCTTACAATGTCTTTGGGTTGCTGGAACCAGACTTCCAAATTCTAGAGCTGCAGAAGAACAAAACAGTATAAAAGTTTGTGTATATTCATCAACCAAAAGACAAAGTGATGGTAAACAAACAATTTGCATTACATAAATTTAATGATCTTAGAACCATATAAAATAAATCAAATATACATCTTAAGCAAACCATATTGCAAGCTTGAACACAAGGAAGATTAAAATAAAAATATTGGGCTCGAATCTTTGGATTGTGCAACATATATAAGTAGCAGTGCAAGGATCATTTAATTAGGAACACTAAACATAGGCTTTATCAGTGAAGGAACAACGAACAATAACACATTCTCAATCCAGAATCTAGATTAAAAGCTGCTAATATATTTGCCACATTACAGTCAATACTTAAGGTACAAATGACAACTACGAGTTCAACCAAAACAATTGCTGTAGCAATTCAAGCAGTGACAAAGGCCACCAAACTTCAATTGCAAATTGAACATCACCAATATTTGATAATTCATAATCACAATCATGAAAAATCAACTTAAAAGATCTTTTTTTTTTCTACCGAACTTCTACCATGTGCATGCTTGAGAGAGAGAGAGAGACCTGAGGAATTTCTTCCCATTATCTGCTTTGGCCCGACGATTGCCACGGGTTATTTATTATTCTTCGCAGATTACGAGAGTTTTACATGGAAAAATCTGAAAGTGAGACGAAAATCTAAGAGTAGATACTTATTCTAGTCGGTTTCCATGCCTAGAAGATCCAATGATCGGACCAAAGTTTTCTCTTTCTCGGCAATGGGACTGAACATTTAGAATAAACGGAAAAGGTAGAAACTGGAAACAACGCAGGGAATTGAATGAGACAATAAAAATAAGCGTTTCTTCTTGCTTGAAATCGGTTTTTGCTTTTAGAAGAGACGTGACTTAATAGTTTAGCGAAAAATATGGAATAGAGGTTGTTTTGAAAATTGCTAACGTGGCAGCATGGAAAGGTTGTATAGATTCTGTCGTAATTGGTAATAAATATTAATATTTATTTTTTTTATAAAAAATATTATTATTTTTATTTTAAAGTAGAGTAGATAACATATGTATCTAATTACATAAAATATAATACATATATTACAGACATATATATAATATATAATTTAAAATACAAATATGTATTAGTAAAATTAAAATTTTTCAATAAAATAATTTCTTATTTTTTATTTAAATAAATGAAAATTATTTTAAGAAAACTTCAAACTGGAGGGTTTGGTGAAATCAGCATTAAAAGGTTTGGTCAAACTTCTACAATTTTTTGAACAGACAAACTTGTAAAATTTTACTTTGAATCATTTATTCGGATACATTTCGTAATTTACAGTAAAATACGAGGGCATTTAATTTAATCATCCAATTGCTTTACCCAACTAAAACCCAGAAAAAGAAATAAACGTAAATGTCTTCATCGTCCCCATCCTCAGTAACTCGACCTGAAACAACTCCAAGCAAAACAGAGAGTACAGTAAACTCTCTGAAATCCTAATCTGAACCATGGGAGATCTCTCTTCAACTATTGTAACCACCGGAGATGATCGGAAGGCAGCTAAGGTTCCGATCGCCGGCAAGAGAAACATCCTTATTACTAGCGCCTTGCCTTATGTCAATAACGTCCCTCACCTTGGCAATATAATCGGCTGTATTGCTCTCTCCTTCTATATTTTTGTTTTGTATAATTTAGACTTTTGTAATGTTTGAAATGTTGTCATTTTACTTGCTTTTTTGATTTTTAGCTGTATTGAGCGCTGATGTTTTTGCTCGATATTGCCGGCTAAGAGGTTACAATGCTATTTACATTTGTGGAACTGACGAGTATGGGACAGCAACAGAGACCAAGGCGATGGAAGAGAATTGCACACCTAAAGAAATTTGTGACAAGTAATTTTTTTTTCATTCGAGCCTCTATATTTGTAATTGACTTCATCTAGTTATGGGGACATATTAATTTCACTTATATGATTTTCTTTCTAGTTTATATTGAAATTTCTATGTTCCCAAATTATGTTGATATGTTTGCTTTAGGGTAATTGCGTTATGATTTCCATATATTGAGTTTAGTATTAGCAAATATCCAGCTGATTCTTGTGCTGGATCAACTTCTTATGCTGATTCTTTTACAATTGGCACCATTGTATGCAAGTATATAACTTCTTATTTGCACCATATTCTAGGTACAATGCGATTCACCAGGAAGTTTACAAGTGGTTTACTATTAGTTTTGATGAATTTGGACGTACATCAACCCCACAGCAGACTGAAGTTTGCCAAGCTATATTTGAGAAGCTATTAGAAAACAATTGGCTTTCTGAGAACACAATGCAGCAGGTATGGAGTGAGGAGTCATATTTTGCTTTTTTCAATGATATTTCTTGGCTTCTCTCCTTTACATATGCATAATTACTTGGATGCTCGTATTTTATCTGTGCTCTTCTTTGTCCCTGTCTTATTATTGTGGTGATATTGGTTTGTGTTACTAACTCTTATTGTGATTCAGCTTTATTGTGATACATGCAAAAGGTTCTTAGCTGATCGGCTTGTAGAGGGTACATGTCCTACTGAAGGGTGTAATCATGATTCTGCACGAGGAGATCAATGTGAAAAGTGTGGAAAGCTGTTGAATCCAACTGAGTTAAAAGATCCTAGGTGCAAGGTATGCGATCAGATTCTGTCTTCTTTTTTTTTTTGATACCTGTCACTTTTTAGCTTTTGCATTTAGCTTTACAATTATGGGCTTAAATGCATAGCATAGCCTTGTGATAGAGCCATGAGCCTAAATATCTTGAGACCTTCTTCAGTCTTCATTATTTTTATGCCTTATTCCCTTTTATGGGGAACGGGGACTTTCTAATACTAAAATAACCACAATGGTGCCTGACAATTGAATCGATAACTTGGATGTGGAAGCTGAAATTTAGCTGAGCAGCCAAGCCAGTGCCATGCTTTGAACTTATTTCACGGTCCTTAATGCTAATTCTCTAGGTTGTGTTGCTGTTTCAGGAAATGAATTAGGAGTTTTATAGGTCTTCAGGTTCACTAACTATGCCTCCTTCCCCTCATGTAGCAATAATATTACAAGAGTGTGATGATTTTACTGGCATTTATCTTAATACCTGAACAGGTCTGTCGAACTGCTCCACGCATTCGTGATACAGATCACTTGTTTCTTGAGCTTCCTTTGCTTAAGGATAAATTGGTTGAATATATTGAGAACATGTCAGTCGCTGGGTCCTGGAGTCAGAATGCTATTCAAGCAACAAATGCATGGTTGAAAGAAGGACTAAAGTCCCGATGTATTACTAGAGATTTGAAGTGGGGAGTTCCAGTTCCACATGAGAAATATAAGGACAAGGTTGGATACATATTCTGTATGTTCTCATTGTGTCCTGTTTGAAGCTAAAGTTCTCATAGCAATGAAGGGTTATGCAAAATATGTTGGTTCTATGCATGCTTTTCTTTTTTAAAATTCTTTTTGCATGTGAAATGGATCCATATAATCAATCACAACTAACTTAGGATTGAGGCTTGGTGCTTATTTTTTCCATGTGAAACATTATATATATAAGATGTTACATTTTCACTAGTTATTTCCTGATTGTAATCTCCAGTTACATTTTTGATAGGTTTTCTATGTCTGGTTTGATGCGCCTATTGGATATGTCTCAATCACATCTTGCTACACTCCTGAATGGGAGAAGTGGTGGAAGAATCCTGAAAATGTGGAGCTGTACCAATTCATGGGAAAGGATAACGTACCATTCCACACTGTAAGTGTACAATTCTCCATGTTTTGATGACCTGTGATGTGAATATATAAACGATCAGCACAGACATTTAAATTGTGTTTAATATCTGCGAAAATGTTTCATATCCAACTTAGGCTTTTCTTTGGTGTAACCCTATAGTACTTTTCTGATCAATAATCTACATAACTGTATTCTCTCTTTTTCTCACCTTTTTCAACTTGAGTGATAGTTTCAATGTAGGGAAGTCACAGCTCATTATGGATGCACCTGCAGAAATCATCACACATTGTGAATTTTCATCTTTTGTAAAGTTTTGTATCATGATTAAAAGGATTTTTGTTGTTTGTACTGTTGTAGTTAGAATTGTGAAAGAGATGGGTCTATGATGTCTTGAGAAGCTTGGGAAATTTGGAGTGAGATAATACCATGCCAGACAGTACTGTGATCGATTTATTGCTATGATGTTTGTGTATCACTGCACCAGTGCATCTTATCAACTCCGCAACAATAATAAATTTTATTTTAGCTGGCCAGACCTCAGTATAAGTTCTTGAATGCCTGAACCTTTTCTGTTGGAGTCATACCTGGCTGATAACTTTCTTATTCTCAACCATCTTATTTCTGGCAATCTTTCCTCATTGTTTGCTTGCTGCTCATAGTTGCATAGTGAACATATTTTGTTGGATTTGGCAGTTCGACAATATATGAGGCAATGCTATTGATGGAAATAATAATAATATTTGAGGAGAACAGTCCTTGTAACTTAAGGGTGCTCCTTAATAATTATCTTTGTCTATGTTTTCCATATATAAAATCCTCAACTTCAGGGGCTTTTTGTTGCCTTTTGTAACCAAAGGCTTTTCTTGCTGTCTGGCTATTTTCTATCAGCAGACAGTCTCTTGACTTTTTCAAATGTAAACTTTTTTTTAGGTGATGTTTCCATCTACCCTTCTTGGAACTGGTGAAAATTGGACATTGATGAAGACTATAAGTGTTACTGAATACTTGAACTATGAAGCAGGTTTGTCAACCATGTAATATTGATTTCTCTGATATGCAATAGTTGGTAAATTATCATTAGCTCAAATAAAAAATTATAATTGTGAGGATAACCTTTATCTACGTGATGTTTTGCCTTCAAAATCATAATTTTTTAATTTGTTACTGCAGGAAAGTTTTCTAAAAGTAAAGGCATAGGCGTTTTCGGTAATGATGCAAAAGATACAAATATTCCTGTTGAAGTGTGGAGATATTATTTATTAACTAACAGGCCAGAGGTAATCCTGTTCTTTTCAATTTTATTTTCACACTGTGGTTCAAAATATTTCACTGTGTTTTTGCAATATTTAAAATGCTAATCTGGCTGGGATTATGTCAATTAGGTGTCGGACACCCTATTTACATGGTCTGATTTGCAAGCAAAACTTAACAGTGAATTGCTCAATAATTTGGGCAACTTTATCAACCGGGTTTTGAGTTTTATTGCTAAACCTCCAGGTACATCGACTGCTTGAGATTCAGCCGCAGGCTTCTAAAATTATTGGTTAATAAGCTAGATTTTAGTCTTGGAAAATATTTTCATTATTACTCAAGTTAGTGGGAAAAGAGTTGCAGGCCTCTGTCTGAAACAGGGTTTGGCATTTAAAATTCATTGCTGCATCACCTCTTCTTTTATTTTTTTTTCTTTAGCATACCCCTCTTCTTTTTCTTAAATTTGTTTAATTCAGAAAAATGCATTTCTCTGTCCTATCCCTTTCAATGTGCACCAGTCATCAATCTGATGTGCTATCAGCGTATATATTCTAGGATTGACTTGCTGTTATTGTTTGCGCATCTTAAGGAAAACTGGAATAACCATATCTTGACTGACAGTTTTTTGATCTACAGACACAGGATATGGTTCCATTGTTCCAGAGTCTGCAAATGCAGACTCACATCCCCTTACAAAGAAATTGGCTGAAGAAGTCGGTAAATATGTGGAGCAGTACATTGAAGCTATGGAGAAGGTATTAATGTTTTAATAATTATTATTGTTGCATTGTGCAAACAACTTGAATCAATTCTGCTTATCATTGTCTTTCCAGGTTAAATTAAAGCAAGGACTGAAAATCGCAATGAGCATTTCTGGTGAAGGGAATGCATATTTACAAGTAAGCTTGAAATGCTGACAATCGCTCAGATCCATAAATTCCATTACTGTCTTGTTATGGTTTTGCAGCTTTGAGATAAACTGTATTTCCAATTTCTATTCCCTTTTCTTGTAGGAAAGCCAATTCTGGAAGCTTTATAAAGAAGACCGGCCTTCATGTAGCATAGTTATGAGGACTTCTGTTGGACTTGTATATCTTCTTGCATGTTTACTAGAACCTTTCATGCCGTCTTTCTCTCTTGAGGTAATTTAGTTGCCCTGCAGATCCATAAGTGGTGGTCCTGGAAGTTTGTTAGATGTTAATTTGAGCTAACACATGTTTTTTTATTGTTATACAAGGTTTTCAAGCAGCTTAATTTGTCTCCTGAACAAGCTTCACTTTGTGATGAAAAAGGAGACATTGATAGGGCAAAGAGACCTTGGGAGTTTCTCTCTCCCAATCATAAAATTGGAACACCAGAGCCTCTGTTCAAGGAACTGGTATATCATCTGATACCTCATATATCTGTATGGATGCATGTGTGGGTGGGTTTTTGCAATTACATGTTCATGTCTTTGTCATGTGGGAGTGGATGTGAGAAATGGGCTCTGGTGCTATTTTTTACCCTGGTTCATAATTTTCATTAACATTTTTTGATGTGCAGAAAGATGATGAAGTGGACTTTTTCAGGAAGAAATATGCTGGAAGTCAAGCTGAGAGGGCAGAAGCTGAAGCAGCAAAAATTGCAGAGGAACTGAAGAAGGCAAAAGTTTCAGGTCATTAAGTCTCTTCTGTTTTCCTTTCTATCAAAAAATTTTGTTCCTTATAACAAAAGCAATAGCTAATTTGCTCTTGATTGGCTATCGTGGCTGTTGTGTGAAAGTACCCAGTAATTGTTTTTTAAACAGCTGCATATATGAATAGGACTTTTCCCTTAATGGTTAACAGACGGTGGTGGAAAGAAGCAACAGACTAAAAAACCAGCAGCTCAAGTTAAATCAAAAAGCACAGTGGAACCAGAAATCTCTATCTCAAGACTTGATATTCGTGTTGGTCTAATTAAGAAAGCTCAGAAGCATCCTGATGCTGATTCACTCTATGTGGAAGAAATTGATGTGGGAGGAGAGACCAGGACAGTTGTTAGTGGACTTGTCAAGTATATACCTCTAGAAGAGATGCAGGTATTTGTTCTTGCTTCTTACATATTATAATTCTTTGATAATAATTCTCACATTCAGGAATTGTCTTTCTCTAAGCTTGTTTTGCAATTATGATTGCTTTTGTAGAATCGAAAGGTCTGTGTTCTTTGTAATTTAAAGCCAGCAAGCATGAGGGGTATTAAGTCACAAGCTATGGTTCTTGCTGCCTCCAACAGTGATCATACCAAGGTAAGTAGGACGAATGCTGCCTTTTCAATTGTGTTTCCATCTTATGCACTTGTTTCTGAAGTTGTATGAATGAAGATCATTCTAACCTTTCTAGTGGATTTCTAACTGTTGCCCTGAATTCTTGACACCCATGGCTAGAAAACAGTGGCACATATAGCTCTCTATTTGATTCAGCATCACTTCTGTAGTGTTACTGGATTGTATGTGTGAGTTAATTGTTCTTATATTTCCACTTGGAACTTGTCAGTTGGGGGGGTGTCGGGGTTCCTGTGCTCAGTGACCCCATGGATTTTTTTTGCTGGCAGTTTCAACCATATAACTTATGCTGTTCTTAATAATGATAGTTATTGCTGTGATAAATTTTTTATTGAAAGAATATAGCCAGTGGTTGCTTTGTTTACTTGGTCAGCGTAGCTTTATCTGATGGTGGTAAACCTGGTGTAGAACTTATATGGTTGATGTGCTCTATATGTCTATGAAGAACTGAATTTTAGCTTATTAGTTAGTATAATATTGGTGATTTCTTGGATGTTGATATGACACTGAAATTCCGATTTAATAGTTAATACTTTACAATTTTATCAACTCTGAATTACTTCCAGGTCGAGTTGGTTGATCCACCTGAAACTGCTGCTGTTGGGGAGAGACTTACATTCCCTGGGTTTGAAGGCGAGCCTGATGATGTCCTGAACCCCAAGAAGAAGGTCTGGGAGACGCTACAAGTTGATCTGCAAACTAATGCAGATCTAGTAGCCTGCTACAAAGATATTCCATTCACCACATCTGCTGGAGTATGCAAGGTTGCATCCATTGGAAGTGGTTCAATTAGGTAAGATAGATACCTTAAAAAGTACTGATAATTCAGGGAACCTCAGATTTTGACTCATTGCTTTGTATTTGCCAAGATGTGTAAAAATTATATTTCCTCATAAAGCACGGTGAAAAAGGCTAATAGTAAGACAATGAGAGTGCTATGTATTGCTTCGATATAATGGTTAAGTTGGATTCTCAATTGGCAATTAGGCGATGGGAAAAAAATGTGTTGCATCCACTGTAGAATGCCTCTAAAGTTCTGAATGGGTTATAAAATTAGCTCTGTGTCAGTGCTTATGATTTAAAACTGAAGCAAGATTAGTACGAGTTTTTCTTCATTTTGGCATACAAGGGAGTCCAATATAGTATTAATTTTTGGCTTTTGCAAAATTCATCGCTTGTAGCCAAGGTATTTTCAAGACCAGACAATGGACTGGTTAGTCTATATATATAATGAAATCCATTCCTAAAATAGATAAGAATATCTCATTTAATTAAACTACATATTTTTTCTACTAGAAAAAAAGTGCTAGATCCTGGATGCATTAATGAAGAAAAGAAGAAAATTTCTTTGCGTATCTCATTAATTTAGTATTTAGTATTGTCTCAGAATTTTAAGATTAAGGATGTCAGTGCATAATGAGTAAGGTAATTGTTGACATATATTTCCATATTTTACGGCATGGACAAAGTCCTCTTCTACCAAATTTAACAGGGGAAATTACACTCGACAACAAATTTTATCAATATTTTCTTTTTTACCAAGAGAATTTATTTTTATTTTTTATATAGATGACTTTTTTTTTTACTTTGTTTTTACCAAGTTTTTATAATTCCTTTAAAAATTACAATTTTTTCTCCACCCTTCTTTTCATCATCATCCATCTCTCCTCTGCAAAAGTACCAAATCTGAACAACTGAATACTTAGTCTTCCCTAATTTGAAGTGAAAATTTATTATCTTCCCAAAATCTCTTGAAATCCAAATCCAATTCATGTCATCTTTGGACGGAGATGATCCATAGTCAAGAAGAGTAGCAGATGAGGCATTGCTATCAAGATTGGGCAAATAAGTTGTAGAAGAAGAAACTGGAGGTTTAGTTAATCCGACCTTTTCTTTTATGTTGTTAAGCAATGATACCCATTCCATCGTTGGTTTTAATCCAATGAAATTAAGGATTCTCACAACGTGCTTTTTGGTGCATAACAGCAAAGCTGTTTATTTGAAATTATTGAAAAAAAAAAAAAAGAACGTTTTGATGCAAAATTCTGACAAAATATATTTGAAACATATAATTTGATAAAAAAATTCGGCACCATTTTCTTGTTTCTGGCACCATACTGTTGTTGGCATATACTGGTGATTTTTTTTCAGATGGTAATTGTTTATGATATTATTGCAGAAATAAAAAAAAATCATAAATTATACAGTTTGTGTATAATAAACTTAATATAAACTCATTATAATCTAATAATAATAATAATGAACTTTGTATATATATTTTACAAGCTATTGATATAAAATGTATTTTATATTATATTTAAGCTATTGTTTAATAATATTTTATTCTATAATAAAATCTAAAACTTGTATCATTAATGCATAAATAAAAAGAAATCATCAATTCTTGTATCCTTGAAGTATTATAGAAATAAAAAAAATCGAAAAAAAAAACCAATTTTGCAAATTGTATATAATAAATTTAATATATGCCAAGTATAATATATACTAAATATAGATCTAATGTATACATTATACTTAGTATCTTGTAGTCTTTTTAGTATTTCATGTTATTTGATAAAGAAAATAGTATTTTTAGAAAAAAAAAATTTGAAATTGATATTTTTATTACATTGAAGATTTTTTCTGACAAATTTATAAAAAGTCTAATTTAATAAGATGATAAGTTTTTATTCATTTTTTTAAAAAAATGAATTTGAATTTTTTAAAATTAATATTTTATCAGTTTATTATAATTAAATGAATAGTATATCTAAATCAATTTAAAATTAAACTTAATTGAATTAAATTTAAAATTTTTTGAATTAAATGAATCTATTCTACGATTAGAACAAGTTGACCTACAAATTTATTGTTAATATAGTTGAAATAATTTTGATTGGAATAATTTCATATCAAATTTTACAAATTGAATCAAAATTTGACACTATTGGTAGGCACAGTAAGGTTTGGAAATTCGGAAATCAAAAGGTTGCGGCACTTTGAACGTGGCAAAAGTGAGCCCATGAAGAGTTCAAAAAAATTCCCACTACAGACAATTTTGAAGTTAGTTCACTCATTCTTTGCCTTTTTTGAGTCAAAATTCTGAAATGGAATCTGTGATCTGTCTAATATTTTATCAAATAAATATCAAAACCATGAAATTTTTTATTCCATTTAAAAAAACAATAGAAGCTAAAAGTGCACTAAAAATGTAGTAAAAAAAAAGTTGGAAAGAGTACCGCATTATGCGGCTAATAGAACCTTTCCCATTTCAAGCTTAGTCCAATATCACTATATGTTCATTTACTTATTAAAGTGCAACAGGACATTAAAAAGTTATCTAATTAGGGTTAAAGAGCCATAAAACATAATTAAATAATGCATTTAATTTTTTCCTCAATACTATCTAAAGTAATATTCTCAAAGAAATTATATAATTTCAATTTTAATGTCAAAAAACTTGAGGCTTTCATTTTATCAGTGAAAATAAAAAAATATATTAAGAAAGATCATTCAACAATAATATATAAAGATAATGGAGATGATTAGTTTCTCAGCCTGGCCTAAGTTGTTTGTGATAAAAGACATATACTATCCAATCTGCAAAAAGGTTGCAGGATCTTTTGGCAAAAACAAAGGAGCATGCCATAAAAAAAATCTCTTAAACTTCTAATATTATGTAAAAAACTTTCAATCTTCCAAAAGGCACGATTCAAGGGAGTTAATAGCTTGTATAAGAATAGGACAGTCTAACTCATAGATACATCTTGTGAAGTTAAAGTTCTTCGCTCATTAGACTGTAAGAAGAAAAGCTTGTTCTTCATTGCTAATGTGAGAGAGAGATCTAATGAGACAAGAAAAACCATACAACATTCTATCATTTGAAATTCTAGCCACCATGGCAGCTCGTGTCCATTGAGATTTAGGGTCATAGGATACATCAGTATTAAATTTTATCCACCATGTAGGAGGAGCGCTTCAGTTGGGGATTGAAGAAGCTAAAGAGACTATGCTTATATTAGAAATGATGGAATCGAAGTGGACTTCTTTTGGACAATTAGCCTCCTGAAAATGATTGAATAACATGTATGCTCTATTCACATTGAAAGTAAGATCTGGGATTGTCCCCCTAAAATAAAATTCATTCATGCTTTTCCAAAAACTCCAACACATATAAACAATTTTAGCTAAAAAGGATAATTTATTTGATAAAGAAAGTGTATTTGAGATATCAAGCCACCACATAGAGAAAGTTGATTGATTATAAATAAGAGGGTTGAAACCCAAATTATATATAAAGCAAACCACAATAACAACAACAACAACAACAATAATAACAATAACAATTAAAATAATAATAACAATAATAATAAAAATAATAATAATAATTAAAATAATTTAACAATAATAATAATTAAAATAATAATAAAAATAATAATAACAATTAAAATAATTTAACAATAATAATAATAATAATTAAAAATATTGTTATTATTATTTTAAATATTGTTATTATTATTAAAAATTAATTGGCAAAACCAAAACTTATAGTTTCAATTTGGCCAATTGTATTTTAATCAAATTCAACATTTTTTATGTTACTTTTATAACACCTACTAATAAAATAATAATAATAATAATAAAAAGAAAAAGAAAAATAAGAAGAACGAAAAAAGAGGAAAAGGAAAGAGAGAGAAAAGATAAGAAATTAAGTAGGAGAGAGAAAAAGAGGGGTAGATATGAAAAGTCTCTGATATGCCGTTGTCCCATCGTTAGAGTGCCACACACACCGGCTAGAGATCTTCGACGCTCGATGACACTTCCAACGCCACCTAACTCGCCGCCAACGGCCACCGGAGGTGACCGCATGTGCAGTCTAAAGATCCCTGAGCGGTCCCGCCAGCGACAGCTTCAATATGATTTTTTGACCTTTTTTTGACCTCCTTTCACGACGATTCATGTATCATTAGACTGCTCTCCTCATGAGCTTTATTTTAGTATATAATTTGCTAATTTTAGACCAATTTTATTTTTGGCTAAAATCCGGTGACAACAGTGACTTTCAAAGCATTTTTTGGTGAATATCCGTCAAGTGAGGGAGGGTCGTATATATTTTTGGAATTCTCTCATTGAGACGAATGTGTGGGTACTAAATTTGCTACCAGATTCTTTCATCGAAAAGTTTTCGAGAAGACGCCGGTAAGAGTTCGGTGAGTACTAATTTTTTAACAGAAAATTATCGTGCGTTTAATTATTTTATTGAGTACTAAATTATAAAAATTTATGAGATTGATGAATAAATTCAAAAAATCAAATTTAAATTGCTAAATTAATTAATACATAATAATTACGGTAATTACCGGCATTTTTGGGAACGAACTTCAAATAAATTATATTAATTGTATAGTCATTTTTAAATTATAAAAATACTTAATTCTAGAGTCTTAAATTAAATTTTTGTAATGATTTTTGATAATTTATTTTGTAGATCATCTGGTTACAGATTTCGACACTCCCGAACTAAGCAGTTGATCGAGTTTCTTCACCTAAACAGTGAATGATACTTTCTAATATATTTTCTGAATTTCATGCATTAACATTTAATGTATATGAATATATATATAGATATACATCATTAACATTATGCATTAATTAATGCTTAGATTTTTTACACCTGTTTGTAGTTGTGCATTTATATATTGGTAATAAAATGTGATTGTCGGATAGTATTGGGATGATATGAAAACCACATAGGGCATGATCAGATTATGATAATGAATGAGCTATGATATTGTGATGAGTTTAGGACTGACGTGACGGTGGTGATATTTTTATGCTCAGCATTACTTGTTAGTTGGGTAGCATTGTTTAGTTTAGGCTGTGACAGCAAACCCCATATAAGTTGAAATTAAGTGACCATATTGGGATAAGAGTGTCAGACAGGAGAATCAGCTCCCCGAATTTAAGGTTTATATTATTATTATTGTTGTATGATTGGCATGATGCACTGACACGTTATTTATAATGTTAGTATAGAACTAGAGCAGGACACCGGGTATGTATATTGGTCAGTACCATTTACTGAGTCT
Source organism: Garcia nutans (assembly GCA_947685225.1). Classification (NCBI taxonomy): domain Eukaryota; kingdom Viridiplantae; phylum Streptophyta; class Magnoliopsida; order Malpighiales; family Euphorbiaceae; genus Garcia; species Garcia nutans. Next base: position 45,875,146 of record CANTUV010000037.1, on the reverse strand, counting down.
AGACGCTCACCCCTGTATCACCATTTTCTTTTCAAGTTTTCATGGTGAGCATTTGTGATATTGTTCAGAGACAATGCTTTCCTTTCATGGCAGTGGTTTTTATGTATGAACTTATTTAAAAATTTTGTTTATTTTATTTTGGTCTGTAATTCTATTTACAAACCAACTTGTGAAAATTTTCATGAGCTATCAAAATTTTATCATACATGACTTTTCCAAGAATAAAAGCCCTTTGGTATTTATTGATAAAACCATTTAAAAAAGATTTCATTCTGTTCATAAGAATTTTGGATATAACTTTGTGTAAAAAGTTGCAAAGACCAACAAGGTAAAATTGATTAATGGATTATGGAGCAATTACCTTAGGAATGAGGAGAATATTTATTTCATTGAAGCACTTAAACATGGTGCCAGTAAGAAAGAAGCCTTGCACAATGTCTATCAAATCCCCTTTAATAATATTCCAGAATCTTTAGTAGAAAAAACATAGAAAACTATTTGGTCCAAGTGCCTTAAAAGCACCTAGGCCAAAAGTAGCAGAATGTACTTCCTCTTCAGTTGGGATAGATTACAAAATGAAATTGCACTTATCATAAACCATAAGAGGAATATAAGTTATTAACTGGTGTTGTAGTCCCATCATGCCATTAGTATAAAGCTCCCTGCAGAAATTAGATACCATGCGTTGAATGAAATTTTCATATTTTATCCACTGCCTCTATTCTTGATATATAATTTGTTTATCTACATTAAAGAGTAGCATCATGAAAGAATTTGGTATTTTATGTCACCTGCTTAGAGCCATTTGAGTCTTGAATATTTTATGTATACATTATACTTAGTATCTTGTAGTCTTTTTAGTATTTCATGTTATTTGATAAAGAAAATAGTATTTTTAGAAAAAAAAATTTTGAAATTAATATTTTTATTACATTGAAGATTTTTTCTGACAAATTTATAAAAAGTCCAATTTAATAAGATGATAAGTTTTTATTCATTTTTTTTAAAAAATAAATTTGAATTTTTTAAAATTAATATTTTATCAGTTTATTAGAATTAAATGAATAGTAGATCTTAATCAATTTAAAATTAAACTTAATTGAATTAAATTTAAAAAATTTTGAATTAAATGAATCTATTCTACGATTAGAACAAGTTGACCTACAAATTTATTGTTAATATAGTTGAAATAATTTTGATTGGAATAATTTCATATCAAATTTTACAAATTGAATCAAAATTTGACACTATCGGTAGGCACAGTAAGGTTTGGAAATTCGGAAATCAAAAGGTTGCGGCGTGCAGTGCAACTCCGCATTAGAACGATTGTAATTTGACCCCTAAGCAACGCCACTTTGAACGTGGCAAAAGTGAGCCCATGAAGAGTTCAAAAAAATTCCCACTACAGACAATTTTGAAGTTAGTTCACTCATTCTTTGCCTTTTTTGAGTCAAAATTCTGAAATGGAATCTGTGATCTGTCTAATTCTTTGCCTTTTTTGCCTTTATTGTTTTTTTTAAATGGAATAAAAAATTATCATAGCTCATTCATTATCATAATCTGATCATACACTATGCGGTTTTCTATTGAGATATTATATTTAGTTTGTAATATAATGAATAATATGATGTTTTGGATGTTTCTACTATTATATTGCGTCAAGCTGACTGTGGAGTTTGGTCCCTCAGATTTTTCACTCCTCAGTGCTAGTCACGTGCCCTTGGGATCGGGTCTTGACAACTTTGGCCAAACTTAAACTATAGTAACTATTTTAAAAAATAAATTTGTCCAAATCGAAACTTATAGAAACTTACTATAAGTTTCGATTTGGTCAAATTATATTAAAAAAATGTAAACCAAAACTTTGAGTTTTAGTTTATACTTTTGATTCCCACAACTCTGTAAATATGGGAGAAAGTCTCATATTTCTGTGAAATATGAGAATTCCTCCCATATTTTAGTAAAAAACACAATAATTAGTGGAAGAGAATAGGAGAACCTCTTGCTAACTTAAATCTCTATAATATCTTCATCTCCATAGATTTATTTAAGAGAAAAGAGAGAGCATTAGTAACAAATAGAAAAAAAGATAAGAAGATACCGGGTCCCCTTGCTTTAGCCCTCTCGAAGTAATGTGGCCATTCAGCAGGATATTATAAGACATTGTAGATACACATTGCATTAACAAGTTCACATTACTAGAAGAAAAGCCCATAGCCTTTAAAATCAATTCTAGACAAGCCCAATCCACCCTATCATAAGCTTTATTTAAGTTTAATTTTAATACTATTTGCCAACACTTATTAAAGGACATGGATTTCAACTTGTGAAATTTTTCATGAGCTATCAAAATTTTATCATACATGACTCTTCCAAGAATAAAAGCCCTTTAGTATTTATTGATAAAACCATTTAAAAAAGGTTTCATTTTGTTCATAAGAATTTTGGATATAACTTTGTGTACAAAGTTGCAAAGACCAACAGGGCAAAATTGAGTAATGGATTATGGAACAATTACCTTAGGAATGAGGAGAATATTTATTTCATTGAAGCATTAACATGATGCCAGTAAGAAAGAAGCCTTACACAGTGTCTATCAAATCCCCTTTAATAATATTCCTGAATCTTTGGTAGAAAAAGCATAGAAAACCATTTGGTCCAAGTGCCTTAAAAGCACCTAGGCCAAAAGTAGCAAAATATACTTCCTCTTCAGTTGGGATAGATTACAAAATGAAATTGCACTTATCATAAACCATAAGAGGAGTATAAGTTATTAACTGGTGTTGTAGTCCCATCATGCCATTAGTAAAAAGCTCCCTGCAGAAATCAGATACCATGCATTGAATGAAATTTTCATATTTTATCCACTACCTCTATTCTTGATATATAATTTGTTTGTCTACATTAAAGAGTAGCATAATGAAAGAATTTGGTATTTAATGTCAATTGCTTGGAGCCATTTAAGTCTTGAATATTGATACCAATATAATTCTTCCATCTTCCAAAGTGAATTGAGTTCATCAAGTCTTAATTTAATCTCTTCAATTTGCTTATGAGCACTGAGATTGTGTAAGTGACTCTAATTCTTTAGGTCTATGGCAGTGTTCTGGAGCTTTCATAGAAGCAACTTGGAGCTTTCATAAAAACAACTTTGCAATTTGTTTTTTCTAGCCATTTGAGTTCAAATCTAAAGCCTTTCCTCATATATTTATGGGTGGGGTGAAGCAGCAAAACTAAGGGTCTATGATCTGATATAAGATAATTACTGTGAACAATTCCAGAAGGTAAGAATATGGATCTCCATTTGAAATTTGTTAGATATCTATCTAGCTTTTGTTGAATGTTATCTTGCCCCTGCTATTTATTGGTCCATGTGAAAATTGGCCCTTTAAACCCAAAATCCAATAAAATTGGCCTTTTAAAACTTAAATCCACTCATCAACACAATTTGAGAAAAACATTATTCACATTTAAAGCTAAGGCATCACCTCCTTTCTTTTCATAAGAAAATAGAATTTGACTATAATTACCAATGATAGCCCATGGTGTAGTGTCACCAGGATTGAGTTTGGACAATTTATCAAAGCAGTCTTTTTTTTCTTATCGATAATGGCATCCATATACAAAAGTGATAATACAAAAATTGCAATTTGGATCATAAATAGTTGTATATATGAAATTACTTTCTTTGTATAATAGTTGAATCAACCAGTTACCTTGCCAACAAAGTACGAACCCTCCTGTTGACCTAATCAGATCTATATATTTCCAGCAAAAGGAAAGTCAAATTTGCATTTCTATTTTCCCATAAATGCTTGGTTTTTTTTTTTGTTTCGGATAAGAAGATAACACATGGTTGTTTATTTTGAATGTTATCTCTCAATCCTCTTCTTATTAAGGCTTGGCCGAAGTCTTGGCAGTTTCAGATAAGACTATTCATGTTTGGGAGCAAGAAAATTTCCAACCGTGTGAAGTAGAACCCAAATAAGGTGTCCCAAGACCTTCTAAGAAACTGTGAAAAAAAGTCCCAAATTGGAGTCTTTAATACATACTATACAAAAAACAATTTCTCCTTACACATACATAAAGAACCAAAATTTTATTGTATGAGAAGAAAAGAAAAAAAAAGAGCCAAATACAAATCACTGAATAATGAGCTGAAAGGAGGTGATATGGGCTGGACCGCCAGTGTTAAGAACTTGAAACTACCGAAGTTAGAGGTGATATCAAAAACAAAGTGGGTATGAAGTTATATGATGTAATCCAACGACTAGGCTTCAAATCCTATGAGATTAGAGCCAAGTAGTTATTGTTGGAGCAAAAAATTACTAGACGAGGCAAGTAAGTTGTAGAGAAGTAGATCAAAAATAGATTTGGGTGTTGGTAATTGTTTATGGACCATGCAATACTCTATACAGAGAGTGGCTATTTCTCTCAAAAAGCTTGAGTTCAATTAACCATAACTTAGCATATCTCACCATTTCCTTTATAGAGGATGTAGTACATAAATCATTAAGCTTATAATTGAATTAAAAAATTTTAAATTTCAGAAAATTTCTTAAAATTAATAAAAATAAAAATGTATATATTTTTAATTTTATGTATTTATATAATCTCATTTAACTTGAAAATAAGAAAGAATAATTTGTTTATTGATGTCTAATCAATTTGTACATTGAATATTTAAATTATAAGCGAGCTAAAAGAATAGGAAAAAAATTAGTGCTAAATTAGGAACATATATATTATAGTTGTACAATTTCCTAATTTATGAAGATTATAGAAAGAATTATGAAGAAATATATGCAAGAGATATAAGGTGAGAAATATGAAAAGATAATCTCATACTCTTCCTCAATTTGGTATATAGATGTCATTCATGCCCAACTTATCAAGACACTTTAAGAATATTTGACTTGAGATTGCTTTAGTAAGAATATGTACTAATTGATCTTGAGATCGAGTTTTAGGAAACTCTAATATTGGAAAAATGTATCCACCTCAACATGCTTTGTTTGGTCATGTTGAACTGGATTATAAGCAATATCACATGCAGATTTATTATCAACAATATAATTGAATTGGTTTCGTAGGCGGATAACCCAAGGCTTGTATAAGAAATCTTAGCCATATAGCTTCACAAAGACTAAGTGCGATACCTTTGAATTTAGCTTCTATACTTGATCGAGCGATAAATTTTGCTTTTTTCTTCTCCATGTAACAAGGTCACTACCTATAAATGTGAAATAACTAGAAGTTGATCACCTATCATTAATTGATCCAATCCAATCAGCATTTGTATAAACATCTATGTCTTAAGGGTTCACATTTTTAGTGAACAATATTCCTTTCCCAAAAGCATGCTTTAAATACCTCAAGATATGTATACCAACATTTATATGTTGTTCACCAAGATAGTGCATAAATTGGCTAACAACACTTAGAGCATAGGTAAGATCTAGCCTAGCATATGCTAAGTACATCAGCTTTCTTACAAAGCCTTTGATATCTTCCTTTATCAACTGAAACTTCATCAACTTCAACCTGCAACTTCAAACCTTCCTCTGCTAGTGAATTATTTGATTGGCATGCAGACATATCTGTCTTCTACAATAGATCTAGTGCATATTTCCTTTGAGACAAGAGATTTCCTTTATTGGATCTAGAAACTTCAATCCTAAGGAAATATTTCAAGGAACCAAGATTTTTCATTTCAAATTCTCTAGACACGTATTTCTGTAGAGTCTTCCTTTCTTCTGGATCATTTCTTGTAACCACCATGTCATCTACATATACAATTAGAGTAGTGATCTTACCATGTTGTTTTTTTAAAAATAATATGTGGTCTGAGTTACAATGATGGTACCTAAATGCTATAGTAGGCTTTGTGAATCTTCCAAATGATGCTCTTGGAGATTTTTTTTAGTCCATACAATTATTTTTTCAATTTGCACACTTTTCCTGGTATCACACACTCTAGTGGAAGTTCCATATATACCTCTTCAGATAATTCTCCATGTAAAAAGGTATTTTTTTACATTAAATTGTTATATTGGCCAATCAAAGTTTGCAGTTAAAGACAATAACACTTGAACAATATTAATTTTAGTCACAGGTGCAAATTTCTCTGTATAGTCAATTTCATTTTGCCACTAATCTTGCCACAATTATCTCTATATAGCCAATCAAAGCTTGTGTATATCATTTTGCCACTAATCTTGCTTTAAAGCATTTAATTCTGCCATCTGGTTTATACTTCACAATGTAAATCTATTGACATCCCACTAGTTTTTTCTCTATTAGGCAATCAACCAAGTCCCAAGTTTCATTCTTCTGCAAGGAGTTCATTTCTGCATTTATAGCAACTTTCCACTTTGGGTTAGCTAAGGCTTCTTACACATTGTTAGGAACATATATAGTAGACAATTGAGTTATAAATGACTAGGGATACTCACGGTTCGGTTAACCAAACCACGAGGGAGAAAAAAAAAACAGAATCATTGATTTTGGTTTTGAAAAATCTAAAACCTAAATCTAACCATAAATAAATGGTTAACTGGTTTTTGATTAACCGTATAAAATGGACGGTTAACCTATATTTTTGAGTTTTAATCATTGCACTATATATATATAAACCTAAAATTTTACAAATTTCATACACATAATTAAAACAATTTCAAACATATACAACTCATTAGAATAATAAATCTTAACACACATACAATTAACATACACAATTCATATTTTAAATCAAAATATAACCTATTAAAATAATTTAATATATATAACTATATATAGAATTTATAATTTATATATAATTGTATATAATATATAAATTATATATGAAAATTTATATATAATTATATACATAAATATATGTATATATATAATTATATAAATATATAATATATATGTATATACAGTAAGTAGATATACATTTATAAAATTTATATATATACACACAAATTTTTGATTTGGTTAACTGAACTAATGGTTTTTTTAAAAAAAATTAAAACTAATCGAAAACCTAAAATATTAAAAATTTAAAATATAAACCTGAACCATAAGTTTGGTTAACCATATTTTTATATTCAATTTGATAGGTTTCAGTTCAGTTTTTAGTTTGATGGGATTTTTTTATTAGTACTATAAATGACTTATTTGATTTTAACAAATTCTGATTAGATACATAATGACTCAGAGGATATTTAACTTTGCTGAAAAAATTCAGGTTCATATATTGGTTTTGTTAGAAAGTTCAGGCTCATATGTAGGTTTAGGAATACCTCTAGTGAGACACTCTGGTAGTTTTTTTATAGGTAACTCAGATTAAAGAGTAGGAACATCCTCAGTAGAAGATTGGTGTGTTGCATTAGTAAAGGACTCAAACTCTTCAATCACTTTAATTGATGAACTTGTATCTTGTGGTTCAATTACTTCATCAAGTGGTTCAATTACTTTTCCAGCATCAAAGTCATCATTTTCAAGATCTAAAGTGACACCATCATTATCTAAAGTCTGAATTTCTTGATGATACTCCCCCTGAAATTCAGACTAAGAGGAAAAATATATAGCGTCTTCATGAAAAACCACATCCATGGTTATAAACATGCATTGAGTTGGTGGATGATAACACTTGTAACCTTTTTAATGCATAGCATATCCAAGAAAAATACATCGAAAAGCTTGCAGGGCCAACTTATTACACTGATGTTTGTAAGCATGGACAAATAGTACACATCCAAAGATATGATGAGGTAAATTTGGAACTATTAGAGCAACCACAACATCAATAAGAGTTTTGAATGTTGTTTGAAAGTCAATAGAACTTAAGGTCATCCAATTAATTAAGTATGCTGCAAAAGCAAAAGCTTCCCCTTAATAAGTTAAAAGCATATGAGCTTCAATAAGTATAACACAAACCACTTCCAATAAATGATGATTCTTCTGCTGTGTGATCTCATTTTGCTAGGGTGTATTGGAACAAGTTGTTTGATTAGTAATCCCATATGCTTCAAAGTACTGTTGAATTCATAATTTTGATATTCTCCTCTATTATCACTACTCTAGATTCACATGGGTTAATTTCTTAGCTCAAAAGAATGAAACCTTTAATTACTTCAAAACCTTTGCAAAAAGAGTTCAAAATGAAAAAGGATATGTGATCACATCTATTAGAAGTGATCATGGCAAAGAATTTGAAAATGAAAACTTTGAAAACTTTTGCAATGAAATTGGCATTTCACACAATTTTTCTGCTCCTAGAACTCCACAGCAAAATGGTGTAGTTGAAAGGAAAAATAGAACTTTAATTGAAATGGCTAGAACAATGCTCAACGAATATGATTTACCATCTTATTTTTGGGCGGAAGCCGTTAATACAGCTTGTTACATTGCAAATCGTGTTTATAAAAGGCATTTAACTAATAAAACTTCTTATGAGCTATGGAATGGAAGAATACCCAGAATTGGATATTTTAGAGTATTTGGATGCAAATGCTTCATATTGAATACCAAGGATAATCTTGGAAAATTCTCATCCAAATCAGATGAAGGCATATTCTTAGGATATTCATCATATAGCAAAGCATATAGGGTATTTAACATGAAAACTCTAGTTATAGAAGAATCAATGCATGTTGTATTTGATGAATCATCTAAACTTGATCAAAAGAAAGGTATTTCTTTCAATGACCCTGCAGGTACTCTTGAACCTCTTGAATCTATTGATGTTCCAAAGATCAATCAACTTGAAGAAGAGTCTCAAGATCTTCCTAAGGATTGGCAATACAAGAAAGATCATCCAAAGGAACTCATCATTGGAGAAACATCAAAGGGAGTAACTACTAGATCTAAAATTAATCACGTTGATGTTAATTTTGCTTTTGTTTCTCAAATTGAACCAAAAAATGTTGAGGAAGCTTTAAATGATGAAAATTGGATAACTACAATGCATTTAGGACTTTGGTATCCTAAGAATACATCATTTCATATTATAGGATTTTCAGATGCAGATTATGCTGGTAGCATCTTAGATAGGAAAAGCACAACAGGAGCATGTCACTTTCTTGGTAATTGTCTAGTTTCTTGGCATAGTAAGAAACAAGCATCGGTTGCTTTATCCACAACGGAAGCAGAATATGTTGCAGCATGTTTTTGTTGCACACAAGTATTATGGATGAAACAACAATTGCTTGACTATGGTAAAGTGTTTAACAATATCTCCATTAAATGTGACAACACTAGTGCTATCAATTTGTCTAAGAATCCTATCCAACATTCTAGATCCAAACACATAGATATTAGACATCATTTCTTAAGAGAAAATGTACAAAATCAGAATATAACCTTAGAATTCATAGATACAGAAAATCAACTTGCTGATGTCTTTACAAAACCCTTGAATGAAGATAGACTTAACTTCATAAAACTCAATTTAGGAATGATTGATGGAATAACTTTGAATTAATTATCTTCCAATGAAGTTTCTATGTGCATGCAGTTAATTCTTTAACACATTAGAAATGTCATTCCATCTTTCCTTGAAATTTTCATTTTTTAAGTTTATCGCGGTCGCTCCAGTGTTATTTCGCGATCGCTATTTCGTCTGCCAGTTTCATTCAATAAAAATCCCTGTGCGCGGTCGAGAAAATTTGTGCGCGGCCGCACCAATTTGAATAGTTTCGACCGTTACAGTTACTTTCTTCTCTCGCGAGCATACTTATCTTGATAATGGTCGCTAGACCATAAGTAGCGATCGCACTATCTTCAATCCGCGACCGCACCCTGTACACTCTGCTCGAAAATTTATAACCGTTGGCTGTGTGACAGGTCGCAACTCTTAATATCCAACAGTCAAAAACGGCTATTTTCTTAACTCCATCTATTTAAAAGTAAGTTACATCAAATTTCTTGGATATTTTGCTTCTGAAAACAATCTAAAACCCTAAAATCTTCTCAACTCATCTGCTTCTCAAATCAACCTCTGTTTTCCTGCTCTCATCTGTTTCTTCTATTCTAATGGCTCCCAAAAGAAAAACCACTTCCAAAATAAAGGGACAAGCTAAGAGAGTTCCAGGAATCACCATTAGAGAACCTGTTGTTGAACCTCCATCTCCTCCACAATCAAAAAGGGGTGAAAAAATTCACAAACCTCATCACCAAACCACTGAGGAAGACATTAGGTATGCCATGCTTAAGAAAAAGAAAGTTGAAGGCACCAAATCTCCTTTTGGTGGGATGCTGTCTGCTTTGGGCATCAAGGACGAAATTGAAAGATTGTTGGATGTCCTTGGATGGGAAAAATTTGTCTTTCCAGAAGAGGTAGGCTACTCCAGTCTTAGCAAAGAATTTCTGATGTCTCTTCAAATAGAAAAGAGTGCAAACTCTGCTCTAGGTTGGTACGGGGTAAGATTTAAGCTCTTTGATCATTATCATTCCTTAACCCTAGAAGGATTTGGCAACATTTGGAACTTCCCTTCTGAAGGTATAACCTCCTACAATGACCAAATCTTCTCAAACCCAACACTTTCTGATTTCTGGAGAGAAATTTCCATTGAAACCTCTTTTGAAAAGGAATCTAAAGCCAGACATATCAAATCTCTCACCCACTGGATGCTCCATAGGATTATCACCTATACCATTCACCAAAGAGCAGATGGGAATGAGAAAGTAACCAAGAGAGACCTTATCTTTCTCTATGCTTTCACCCATAACATCAAAATGAACACAACCAAGTTCTTGATTGATACATTTTATCATCATGCTGTTACAAGAACTGGTACCTTCTTCCTATCCTCTCAAGTTACTCAAATAGCTAGGCACCTAAACCTTCTGAATGATTTGAACTTAGCCACTTTGAGGAACCCTTTCACTCTAGCCTCCAATGCTATCACAATGGATTACTTAGAGCATGCTGGTTGTGTAAGGAAGATAGAAGGGTCATATGTATACTGCTATGGCAAGAAAGGAGTTATGGATAAACAAAAGAAAAGGCCAAGGTATACAATTGAGGAAGAGGGAGATTCTGTAGAAGTTGCAGTAGAATTACCTCCAAAAGCAACTTCATCAAAAGCTGCTAAAGAAACTGCTTCATCCTCCACACAACTCATCCTCCAAGCAATCAAGACTCTCTCAAGGAAACTCACTAAGTTCAAGAAAAGTGTTTCCAAGAGATTCCAGCACTTAAACAAAAGGATAGACCTTATATCCCACATGCACCATGATCTTTATGACATGCAAGGCAAATTGGACTTGCCTCAATGCAATCTTGAAGATTGGGATATAAGTGATCACACCCAAAGCGTTGCTGAAGAAGAAGAGTCTATTAGCACTAGCTCTGCCTCTGTTGCACCTCAAGATAAAGGGAAAGCTCCTTTAGTTGAAGAAGAGTTAGAGTTAGATGATGACTCAGAATAGCTTAGCTTTAGTTTGTTTGCATTTTCATATGTTTTCTGCTTTGCACTTTCTGCTTTGTACTTTCCTCCAATTTTAATATATATAATTTGGTACTTTCCCTTTCATTGTTTAGTTAATAATTTTGCTTAACAATTGTTTCATTTTGCCTATGACAATGGGGGAGAGAAGAACCAATGGAATGAACCAATAGAGGAAACCAAAGATAAGAACAATAATGGGAGAAACAAGTATACATGTTGAACCAATAAAGGAAACCAAAGATAAGAACAATAATGGGAGAAACAAGTATACATGTTGAATATTTGCAATAAGGGAGAAATGTTTATGGGGGAGAAATGTATGCATTCAAACAATAACATTTGCACCAAGATAAACTAATAATCACAATGCTCTTAACCATGATTGTTGCATATGTTAAGGGATCACAATGCTCTTAACCATGATTGTTGCATATGTTAAGGGGGAGCATTTTAGACTTATTATTTTTCTCATCATTCCATTTGAATTGTCAAAGTCAAAATGGGGGAGATTGTTAGACAAATGATCTTAATTTTGATCCTTGACAACTCAAATGGATGATCTATTTAACTTGTGTTTGAGAAATCTTGTTGCAGGATTAGGTTATTTCAATTAAAGGTGAACAGAACATTTATCGTGGTCGCACCTCACCTTAATACGACCGCTCCAAGTAATTACAGAATGAAACCTTGTCACAGTAGGTTTCGCGGTCAGAAGTTCGACCTCAGTCGCGACCGCTCCTACAGAATAGCGACCGGCCAAATATGTGCACAACCGCTACTCAAGGAATTTAAATCATTACAATCACAGTAAGATTCGCGGTGACAAGAACGGTGAATGACTCGACCTCGCTAACCACTTTAGCGACCGCCCCATTCAAAGTCGCGACCGCCCAACAATTCAAAAAGAAATTGCTCAAAGAGACAGTAGTGTTCGCGTCCTCAGGTGCGTCCAGAAGTTCGACGCGAGAATATGAGTTCGACCGCGAAATGCTACCACGGGCGACCGCGAGATTCAAATTAAGGTGGACATCTCTTTTGCCCTGTCAGAAAATGACACGTGACATGACCGTTGTAATCCCACTTCAGTATTCAAAAAAGGGCGACCGCACTTTGTGATGCGCGACCGTCCCGACAAACACAGCATGGGCAAGAAACGGTCCGACAAACACATCATGGGCAAGATTCCAGCTGCAGAGCACTAAAATTCGACCGTTGAAGATTTTTTAAAAGTAGCGACCGTCCCTGGTTAAAAGGACGACCGCTTGAAGCATGAGCGCGACCATCCTTGTATGAAGGGCGACCGCGAAGTGCTTCGGACAGTTTAAGTAAAGAGGTCTAATCTGCCAAGACTTTATTCTCAACATCAATAACGGCTAGTAAGACCACATTGGCTATAAATACAAAGTTTCTATGTGAAAAAAAAAAAAGAAAGAGAGAATATTGAGAAAAGATTTTCATAGCCAAGCAACAAATTTTCTTTTACTTAAACTTGTATTTGAATTGTTATGAATGTTAGGTGTTAGCATTGAAAACACCATTGTATAAGTTTGAGTGTAAGCTTGGGAAACACTTGGGTTGTGAGAGTGAGCCTAGTAAAACTCTTGTTAGGTTGTGAGAGTGAGCCTTGTAAAACTCTTGTTTGGGTTGTAAGTGTGAGCCTAAGAAAAACACTTGTGAAGTTAGGTGTGAACTTGTGAAAACACCAAAGTTAGAAGTGAGCTTGTAAAAACTTCAAAGATTAGTGGAACCTTAACAAGTTGTTAAGGAAGTGGATGTAGGATTGAAGTAAATCCGAACCACTATAAATCTTGTGTGTTCTTTCTTTCTTCAATTACTCAACCAACTCTATATTCCGCATTTCTTGTTTGTTGAGTTTTTTAAATTGTCATTACTTCTTGTGAAAACCAATTCACCCCCCCTCTTGGTTGCCATCTTGGGACAACAAGTCTCCCTATTCAAAGTTGCATGATGTATTACTTCTCATCAAATTAATGTATAAAATTTTTCCAACCTAGGAATTGGCTCCTTATGTAAAATTTCAACACGAACATGTTAAAAATCATAATCCAATCCTACAATAAATATATGTATGCTTAATCATTATATTGATTTTTGGTACATTATTACATCATTAAAATCTTTCATGACAACTTTATCTCAATGGTCCAATTCTCAGAAAATCTCAACCAACTCTTCATAGTATTCAGAAAGAGACTTTTCACTTTGTTTGGCAAAGAAAGCTTTTGGTTTAAAGTAAAGACTTATAATATATCACTTCCATCATAGAATGCTTTTGACAAGCACTCCATATTTCATGAGCAGTAAGCAAGCTCAAGTATCACTTCATAATTTATAGCTTCATGGACATCAAAAACCATCTTTTTACTTTTTAATCTTTAGAATACCATTTTTCACATCCATGTTTTGATTCTGCAGGAATGTAAGGGAGTTTTTCTCTTTTAGCAATATGCATCTCCATCATTTATCAAGAATAATTCCAGCATTAAAAATCATAATTGGTTTTATCAAAGATAATTTCAGCATTAAAAACACTTTCAGATTGAATAACCATAGGAATTGATTTTGTTCCGGATGATTCAACATCTTTTTTCACTCATCTTGGTGAAAGGTTTCAAATTCAAAGGGGTTGCTTTTGATACCAACTTGAAAATAAGAAAGAATAATTTGTTTATTGATGTCCTCGACCTATAACAAATAGAGAAGGATTTATTCAATCACATAATTTGGGCTCTTAGAATATGACTGTCCTGAGCTAATAAAACATTATGTAGTCTTAATAAGAGGGGAAATGATTAAGGATTTACCCAGTGTGGCTAAGCGAGCTGTCTTTGAACTTGGGTTGAGAAGAAAAATAAACCTTAATAGAGATTCTTCTCTTTGGTCATTACTTTCTAATCAATATATATTGTATATTTATATTACTAGTGAGCTAAAAGAATAGGGAAAAAATTAAACAATTTCCTAATTTATGAAGATTATAGAGAGATTTTTTAAGAGATATGCGGGAGAGATTTAGGATGAGAAATATAGAAAGATAATCTCAACAATTTATTTGGCATGAAAATCAAATCTATGAAATTGCAAGGTATTTTTTAGTAAGTATACACTAGAGTAATGCTAGTTATATATAAGTGCTTGTAATCTTATCAAGTTTAAAATACTAAATCATAAGTCCTTCCACTAATTAGACTTTGAAAATTTTGCATACACTAGTTAGACTTTGAAAATTTTATCCCTACGACAGTTTGAATTCAAGATTTTATTGTTAACTACTCAGACAAGAGTTTATAAGTAAGAGCTGAAACTTTTCTAGACTTGTTACAATTGCAAGCTCTTCAAGATAAGGAATTTTAACTTTTGAGCTTTTTCAATGTGTCTCTAAAGTAGAATGAGAATCGGTTTTTAACTTGAGGCACACAAAGATGGATGTTTATACTCATTGAAATCAACAAGGTCTTTTGTATATCAAGAGTTAAAAGTCTTAAAATATTTTGATTCTTTCATTTTTTTTATATTGTTAGGACTCGAGCCTAGCTATCTATAAGTGCACATGTCATATCAAGTAGTAAAATGGTAAGTAGAGTATCGTTCCCACAAGGAGGGTTATTTTAAGTACCAAACAATTAGCCTGATTATTATTTGGATGACAAATTTTGATTTATGATTAATTTGAACTTTTAAAAAAAATTGCTTGGAATTAAATTAAATGATATGAAACTTAGGGTTAAGTTATCTTTATGAATTTATTATGGATTTTATAAATTATTAATTTAATTCAGTTTTTCTTTCGATTAATGGTTGGATTCTCCTAAATCAAGCTTAAGTCTCTCTCAAGTAATAAAGCTAATATTAATTTAATTCTTATGTTTACTCTCGTGATTACAAGTAATTAAACCAATTCATTAGGTTTTGTGAGAATCTTGAATCAACCTCTTTAAGTGTTTAACCTTATCTCTAACTGAAAAAACTTGCTTAAGATTATTATCTCCATGGATGAATATTATGCTTCCACTATCGCTCCATCACACAATATCTTAATTCAATTAATTATTGGCTAGATAATCAAAGCATTAAGATCAAAGAAAATAAAATAATCAAAGATGAACTTAGTTAAATCAAATAAGCATAAAGTATTCCATAATAAATTCAATACAATGGACTAACCAAAAAAGAATTTAATACCTCATATTTGAAGTAAAAATACAATAATTATAGATTAAAAATATAAAAATAAGAAAGAACAAATTCTAGTTATTTGGATTGTAGAAGAACTCCTTTTGGACTCCTTGAATCTCTTCCTTAAAACCTTAATTCACTCATCTTTCAAAAGAAAGACTAGAACTGAATTGATACAAGTTTAAGAGCATAATTAACCTTACTTCTCTCTCACTTGTATCTAAACTCTCTCTTACCCTAAAAACTCAATCTAACTTCTATCTTTAAAACTCATGCTTGAACCATTAGAGGAATGGTGTTTATATAGAGTGCTTGAAAGTTTCTTGGTGGTGGCAAGCGGTAAAATACATGAATCTAACAAGTTGCAGCTGTTTGGATCTTCAAAGTTCAAATTTTCTAGCTAAAAGTCATAAATTTCTGCCCCACGGTCGTGACCTGAGCTGAATTGGACTATTCTAGGCCGTTCTTCAACTATAAATGGTGGCTTTTGTGGGACGCGGTTGTGGCCTTTTGAATGCCATGATCATGCCATTTGAATTGAGGATGCAAAGTCTGACCTTTCTTCTTTTTCTTAGCTCAGACAGTGAAGAAATACATCCCACGTGTGTGGCTATGCAATATCACAGTCGTGGCATCCATTTTACTTATGAAACTTTTATTTTTTTGTTAATTTTTGATGTGGTAGGCTTAGTTTGAATCCCATGGTCGTGTCCTTAAGGGACCACGGGCATGACACTTGCATTTCCTTTATTTTTGCTTACTTTTCTTCAAATTTGCATCACTTATCATTAAAAACCTTTAATCTTGACTTTCCAAGCTAAAATAATATAATTCTAACTCAAGAAAATAAAATTCATTAAATTCAATTGGAAAATAATTAAAATCTTAGTTAAAATTACATAAAATATTGATCATAATTTCACTATATCAAACTCCCCCAAACTTAAATCATTGCTTATTCTCAAGCAATTGAGTTTTAGTTATATAGATTTCTTTATATGTTGAGTTTATACGCAAAAATTTAAATGATTAAAACTTTAAAATTTCAGGTTGCAATTTAGTTTCATAACTTTACCTATTTCATTCTTACCTCCTTTGCTCAAGAACTTAATTAATTATAATCAATCATCAAACTTTAGATAAGCAAATATTCTTTTCAATGTAAGAATAACCTAGTCTCATATGCATGCTTAATTGAGCTTTATTCACTAATAGACCATACTAAATCAAAGTAAATTAAATGGTCTTTGATAGGCTTATAATGGGGTCTATAAAGATAAGGGCTATCATAAGATTTAACTAAAATTTGTTAAGTATCTTTTAAAAATTTCTCTTACCTTGTAGCTTTTGTAGAGAATTCTTAGATGTTTTGCTCTTGTCTTGACTCCTTTCTCTCCTCTAGGAGATTTTTTTTAATTTAAAGATTATTTTTACATATTCCCCCAAACTTTAAACTTAGGAGTCTATTATTGTAAAGTTTCTAAACTTAATCCTCGTAAATAATCAATTTGAATTTTGAGAATTTTTTTAAAAGATAATCAACCTTGAAAAGGATAGTTATTTTGGTTTATCAAATCAAAGAAAACTCAAGCTAAAATATATTTTAGGCTCAAAAGGGACAATTAGGGGCAATATAAAAGTTGGTAGGTATAAGAATTTGGTTCCATAAATAATGTCTAAATCATTTTTTTCTTTTACTAAACAATGTTCAATTTCGCCTCAAAAGCTCTTTTAAGCATGTTCTAGGCCTAGGCAAATAATAATATAAACTTAATCTAAAATTTCATAACTAAACACTTTTAGTTAATTTGAAGAGCCCATTTGGCTAAAAATTCATAAAGCATTATTATTCTACCAAATCTTAACTTTAAAATTTCAAAATTTTAATTAAAATACTTTAACATATAAAATAACATATAAAGAAATCTAAAATAATATATTTATAAATTCCTAAGAGACATCATACAAAATTAAATATTAAATTGAATTTAAAGATTATCTAAACTTGCAACCATAAATATTCCAAACAAAATAACATAGATCAAAACAAAATAAATATTCTTAAAATAAACATAACAAATTAAAAAGTACCACAAAATTCAAAAAGTACCATAAGTTTACATAAAACCAAAAATTTGAGAAAAAAACTCCCCCAAACTTAAATTACCACTATCCTCAGTGGTCTTTAGCATCTGGATCATCTCTAGGTGGAGGGGGCTGCAGTGACTGCTATAGAGGTGGATAATATAGTCCAAACTGAGCAAAGAAGGTATTGAACTGCTTACTAAGTCCCGTCATCTGAGTGAAAATAATTCGTACCTCATGCTCAACTCCTCCAAACCACTGTTCCATGTTGTTAAATTACTGCTCCCAAGTTGCATTCCTGTGGTTCATTTTATTTTCAAAAGAATCAAGCCTATTAGTAATATAATCAAATGTATTCGGTGGTGGAGCAAATGGATTAGCCTCAGAAGGTGAAGGCGGTTGAGGTTATGGTTGATCTTCTGGTTCATCAAAATCACCCCCTCTCCAAATAATTCATCCATTTCAATATTAATATCGGCATCTGGTAGTCCTAAAATTTCATACTGATTTTCTCTTTTCCTTGCTAGTCTCATAGCTAGAACGGTACCCATATCAATTATAATTTTGCCCGAAATGGGTACAAGGTCGTTAAAACCTATATTAAGATATGCATCAATTTTTATGATCATCCCCCTGATGACAATCTTACTGCTCTGCCTAACTACTTCCTCACACCGTTTTGTAAATCAATAACCAACATTAAAGACTTTTTCTTCTATGGCATAATACAAAAATGCAATTCTTTATAATTAACGGTGTCTTGGCTCTCCCCTCTCCCAAAAATTATGTTTTCTAAAATAACTTGGATTTATCAGTAAAACGAGCTTGTAAAATTAGAGGCTTTAGAGAGTTTACTATTAAATCTTCTAAAGTCCTCTAATCTAGTCCATGTTTCATTTTTATCGAAACCCTCAGTTCTTCCATAAGTCTCTTGCAATTCTACTAGTCCAAGAGCATGACAAAAATTAACAAGTAGCCAATTATAATTACGATTTGTCAATCTAAAAGCATTGTTATCCGGTGAAATGAATGAAAACTACTTAGAAATTCAAGGGTAAATTCGGCATAAGTCGGGTAGCACATGCTAGCAAACATGATCCATTGCATATCAAAAACATCTTAAATAATAAATCATTCCGCTTTAATTTTCTAATAACATTTCCATTAATGAATCGAGAAGGAATAATTTGGGAATTCAAATTATGGTACCTTTGTCATTGTTCCTCATTACGAACAAGAATTTCCAGATATTGATATGGTCATTGAGGTTATGGAGATGAAGGTAGAGAAAGTGTTGATGAAGATGATGATGATCCATCCAGTCGCCTCCTTTTGATCTGTCCCCCTTTGATTTCTTAGCACGGGTCTTACTTCTAACCATTTTTATGTTTGATTTGATGAAAATAAAGGTGATTTAAAGAAAATTAGGTGAAAATGGAGTTTAGGTCATGGGTTAAGAAGTTTTGGGCGTGAGTTTCAAATATGGGCAGCCAGAGTTTGCAAAAAGTGAAGGGAGAGAGAAATTAAGATGTTTATATAAGTCTGGGGTGCCACGACCATGGCCTTGGGGTGCCACAGTCATGGGGTACATTTTGTCAGGTTAAAGATAATTTTGCATGAAAAGCCACAGCCGTGGCCCTTGGAAGGCCATGGTCGTGGGATGTAGTTTGCTTTTGCCACCCTTTTATTCTTCGTGCTCTCACTTTGGGCAGTTCCACTTGCAATCCCACGGTTGTGGCCCTTGGAAGGCCACGGCCATGGGATTGGTTTTACCTCTACCTGCATATTTTCCTTTATGTTTTTATTTTGGCAGTCTCAACATCAAACCCACAGTCGTGGGCATTGGAAAGCCACGGTCGTGGGATAGGTTTCTTTGCTGGAATTTTAAATTTTTTCCCCTATTTCCACTTTTACAGTATTAATTTGATTCCCACGATTATGGGGATGATTCACCACGGTCGTAGCATCTTTTTACCTTACATTTCTTATGGTTTTGTACTTTTAAATTGCCTACACAATAATATTTACACAACATCAAGAAAATATTTGAAAAAAAATCAATTAAAAAGAACAAAATAAAAAGAAATTGGGTTGCCTCCCAATAAGCGCTAAGTTTATAGTCGATAGTTTGACATTCTCTGGTTAAATGCTCATATGTTGAAGTGATAGATGCTCCTGAAGTTTATTGGATCACTAACAAAATAAGGTTTCAATCGTTGTCCATTTACTTTGAAGATTTTACCTCTTTGAGTTTGTATATCTACTGCGTCGTAAGGATAAACATTCACAACCTTAAAAGGTCCAGACCAACGAGACTTAAGCATCCCAGGACAGAGTTTTAATCTCGAATTGTATAACAAAACTTGTTGTCCTTTATGAAATTGCTTAATTTTAATAAATTTATCATGACATGTCTTGGTTCTTTCTTTATAAATTTTGGCATTTTAATAGGCTTGAAATCTAATTTCATCTAATTCACTCAATTGCAAAAGACATTTTTATTATGCCTTATTCAAATCTTTGTTCAGTTGTTTAATAGGCCAATATGCCTTATGTTCTAGTTCAATTGGTAAATGTCATGCTTTTTTAAAGATAAGTCTATATGGTGATATACCAATCAAAGTCTTATATGCTGTCCTATAAGCCCAAAGAGCATCATCCAACTTAATCGACCAATCTTTCCTCGAATTACTTACAGTTTTCTCCAAATTTCATTTCAGTTCTCTATTAGAAATTTTCACTTGTCCGCTAGTTTAAGGGTGATATGGTGTTGCCACCTTATGGTGTACTCCATATTTTCTAAGAATATCATCAAAACTCTTATTATAAAAATGAGTACCCCCATCACTAATTATAGCGATAAGGACTCTAAATCTAGTGAAAATATTCTTCTTGACAAACCTAGTTACAACCTTGGAATCATTTGTTGGATTTGCTATGGCTTCCACCCATTTTGAAACATAATCTATAGCCACTAAAATGTATTGATTATTAAATAATGGTGGAAATGGTCCCATAAAGTCAATTTTCCAAACATCAAACAATTCAACTTCAATGATTGTATTAAGTGGTATATCTTGTCTTTTTAAAATATTACCTACCTGTTGACATCTATCATATGATTGAACAAAAGTTTTGGCATCGTTATAGATGGTTGGCCAGAAAAATCCAGATTGCCAAATTTTTGCAATTGTCTTAGATGTGCTAGAATGACTTTCATATTCTTTCGAATGATAAAATTCTAGAATACTTTTTATTTCTTCTTCTGGGATACATTTATGAATCATTCCATCCCCATAATGTTTAAATAATTAAGGTTCCTCCCACAAGTAATATTTAACATCAACAATAAATTTCTTTCGTTGAGTATAAGTCAATTCTGATGGAAGGACTCCACCTGCCAAATAATTCACAAAGTTAGCATACAAGGGGATATAAGTTTTAATAGAGAAAAGTTATTCATCAGAGAATGATTCATTGATAGGCATAACATCTTTGTCGATGTACTTCTCTAATCTTGAAAGGTGATCTGCTACTAAATTTTCTACACCCTTTTTATCTTTAATTTTAAGATTAAATTCTGAAAAAGCAAAATCCACATAATCAATCTTGTTTAACTTTCTTCTCATTCATAAGATATTTGATTACTTCATGGTTAGTATAAATAATAACTTTATAGCCTAAAAGATAAGATCTAAATTTATTAAGAGCAAAAACTATAACAAGCATTTCTTTTTCTGTTGTACCATAATTAATTTGGGTATCATCAAGAGTTCGACTTGTGTAATAAATGACATGACTCTTTTTATCTGTCTTTTGACTCAACACAACTCCAATAGCATAGTCATTAGCATCACAAGTGAGCTCGAATGGTAAAGACCAATTTGGTAATGAAATAATATGAGTTGTCATAAGTGATGCTTTTAACCTATTAAAAGTAATTAAATATTCATTAGAAAAATTAAAAACAACATCCTTATTCAGTAATTCACACAAGAATTTAGCAATTTTTGAAAAATCTTTTATAAAACTCCTATAAAACCCTGCATATCCTAAAAAACTATAAATTCTCTTAACATTGGTTGGTGATGGTAGCCGTTCAATAACTTTAATTTTTGCTCTATCCACTTCAATTCCTTCATTAGAAACTTTGTGTCCAAGAATAATGCCTTCTTCTACCATGAAATGACATTTCTCCCAATTAAGAACAAGATTCATTTCTTCACATCGTTTAAGTACCTGTTCCAAATATTGTAAACAAGTATCAAAGGTGGTACCATAAACAATAAAATTATCCATGAATATTTTAACTATGCATTCCACAATATCTGAAAATATGACCATCATGTATCTTTGGTTGCTGGTGCATTGCATAGTCCAAAGGGTATTCTGCGATAAGTGAAAGTGCCATATGGACATGTGAATGTTGTCTTCTCTTGATCTTCTGGAGCTATAAGAATTTGAAAATAACCTGAATACCCATCTAATAAATAAAAATAAGCATTACATGTAAGTCATTCAAGCATTTGATTAATAAATGGTAAAAAAAAGTTATCCTAGTGAGTAGCTTTATTTAATTTTCTAAAGTCTATGCAAGCACGCCATCTAGTGACTATTCTTGAAGGAATTAATTCATTATTTTTATTTATTATAACAGTCATACCTCCCTTCTTTGGAACTACATGTACATGACTTACCCAAGAACTATCAGAAATGGGATAAATAATTCCTGCATCTAAAAGCTTAGTCACTTCTGCTTTCACTACCTCTTTTATATTTGGATTTAACCTCCTTTGTTGGTCTATCACAGATTTAGAATTTTTTTCTAATAATAATCTATGATATATATTGAAGAGCTAATTCTTTTAATATCAGATATAGTCTAACATATTGTTTTCTTATATTTTCTAATCAAATCTAAGGTTTGACTTAATTGAATTTCTGACACATTAGCACTAACAATAATAGGCAAAGTATTATTGGATTCAAGATACGCATGCCTGAGATAATTTAGAAGAAGTTTCAATTCTAATTCTAGTGCCTTTTCAATAGAAGGAGGTAGTAGGGTTTTACATTTTCCAAAAGGTTCAAATTTTTGAAAGTACATGAGTGGAGTTTGTTGTAATGCAGAAGTATAAGTAGCTACTTCCTTATTTTCATTGTCTGATTTAGAACTTTGTATAAGACATGTTTCCAAAGAATCATCATCTATTTGTTCATATGTTTGCTGCACACAATCATCTATAACATCAATAAGAAAACAATCATCAAGAAATGCTGGATGTTTTGCTGCTTTTGTCAGGTTAAATTCCACTTTCTCCTCTCCTACTTGAATGTAAGCTTTCCTTCTCGGACATCGATAATGGCTCTAGCTGTAGCCAAGATTGGCCTTCCTAAAATTAGTGAAATTTTGATGTCCTTGTCCATTTTCAAAATTACAAAATCTATTAGAATGTATAGTTTATCCACTTTTATAAGAACATCTTCAACTACGCCAACATGATATTTTATTGAACGATCAACTAATTGAAGAGACATTTTTGTTGGTTGTAATTGTATAAAGCCAAATTTCCTGCAAATATAACTATGCATTAGACTAACACCAGCTCCTAAATCACATAATGCTTTATGAAAATCAACCTCACCAATTGTACAAGATATAGAAAAACTCCCTGGATCTTTTAACTTTAACAGAAGTTTATTTTGAATAATTACACTGCACTCTTTGGTTAATACGAATTTTGCGTTGTCCTCCAATTTTCTTTTATTAGAAAGCAATTCTTTAAGAAACTTCACATATTTCGGCATATGTGCAAAAGCTTTTGCAAAAGGAATATTAATGTGAAGTTATTTAAAAACTTCTAAAAATTTTTCATATTGCTTATCTAATTTTTGTTTCTTTAATCATTGAGAAAAGAAATTGGAGGCACATGAGGTTTAATAGTTTTCTTTTGGTGCATCATGTTCTTTAATTTCCTCTTTTTTTTTTTCTCCTTTTCCTTATCTAAGTTTGGAGTTTTATTTGGTTGAGGATCTTTAAGTTGTAAGCCACTTCTCAAGATAACAGCTTTGCAATGTTCCCTTAGATTAACCTCCATTTGATAAGGAAGGGCTCCTTGATTGTGCATATTGAGCGAACCCGCAATTTGACCTACTTGAGTTTCAAGATTTCTATTTTGTATAGTAAGACGTTTAATTTTTTGCTCAAGTTTGTCATATTACTTCTCAATTTTATCGAATCTCTCCATTCTTGCCCCAATGAATTTTTCTAATGCTGATTCATAACTTGGTTTTTCTGAAGAAGTAGATCCTTGATTTTGATTTTTCATGTATGGAGATTGACAAGATGATTTTTGATTGTTTTGATTTTCCCATGATAAATTTGGATGATTCCTCCATATTGGGTTATAATTTTTTTCTTGAAAGTTTAGTCCCCTATTTTAATTTCCCAAAAATCAGACTTGCTCCATAGTTCTGCAATCTGCTGCCTCATGGTTTCCTCCACATCCTTCACAGGCTGGAGATGATGACGATAGATTGATATGTTGTAACTTTTTGGCAATTGTGTATACCTTAGCTGCAAGTAAAGAAAAATTATCAATTTTATGTAAACCTGCAACTCTTTTATGCATACCTCTTTTTGAAGTCCAATGGTAGTTATGTGCTGCCATTTCTTCAATCAAATCATTGGCTTCTTAAGGAACCTTATTCATAATTGCATCTCTTGCTGCTGCATCAATTATTCCTTTGATATTTGGATGAAGACCATTATAGAAAGTTTGAATTAAAAGCCATTATGGTACTTCATGGTGCAGACACTTTCTTTGTAGATTTTTAAAACATTTTCAGGCTTCATACAGACTTTCTCCATCAAGTTGAATAAACCTTGTAATATCATTTCTCAACTTAACCATTTTTGCTGATGAAAAATATTTGGCAAGAAAAGCTATGGTTAATTGAACCCATGCTATGAACGTGTCTGGTGATTTTGAAGTAAGCCAATCTATTGCTTGATCTTTTAAAGAAACTGAAAAAAGTTACAAACTAATAGCATCATCCGATACACCATTAATTTTAAAATTATCACACATTTTTAAAAAATTTAAAATATGAGCATAAACATCTTCATGTGGCAAGCCATGGAAACTGATTGTTGAATTAAATTAATAAGCGCTGGCTTTAGATCAAAAGTATTAGTTTGCACATGTAGTTTAGCTATGCTGGATCTTGGTTGAACAGAGGGCATAACATATTGCTTAAGTGTCATATTTTGAAGATCTTCCATGGTTGATTCTTCGTCAGATGAATCAATTGAAATTTTAATTTTAAGAATTGCTGCTGACGTTCCTTCTACTGCGTGTTCTTATTTTCTTTGTTTCTTTATCTTCCTGAAAAGTCATTCAATTTTTGGATTATATGGCTCAAGCTTTATATTTGGATCTCTTCACATATAAACCAAAATATTTTAAACAAAAGTAAAGAATTTAAAACAGAAAATAAAAATTCAAAGCAATGACAATTTAATATTATTAATATTAAAATGGTTGCCTCCCCGGTAAAGGCGTCAAAAACTTGTTAGGACTCGAGCCTAGCTATCTGCAAGTATACAGATCGTATCAAGTAATAAAGTGGTAAGTAGAGTATTATTCTCGCAAGGAGGGTTGCTCTAAGTACCAAAAAATTAAACTGATTATTATTTGGATGACAAATTTTGATTTATGATTAATTTAAACTTTTAAACAAAACAAATTGCTTAAAATTAAATTAAATGATATTAAACTTAGGGTTAAGTTACCTTTATGAATTTATTATGGATTTTCTAAATTATTGATTTAATTTAGTTTTTTATTTGATTAATGGTTGTTTTCTCCTAAATCAAGCTTAAGTCTCTCTCAAGTACTAAAGCTAATATCGATTTAATCTTTATGTCTACTCTACTGATAATAAGTAATTAAAACTAATTCATTAGGTTTTGTGAGAATTTTGAATCAACCTTTTAAGTGTTTAACCTTATCTTCTAAGTGAAAAAACTTGCTTAAGATTGTTATCTCCATGGACAAATATTGTGCTTCCACTCTCTCTCTATTACACAATACCTCAATTCAATTAATTATTAGCTAGATAATCAAAGCATTAAGATCAAAGATAACAAAATAATCAAAGATGAACTTAATTAAATCAAATAAGCATAAAGTGTTCCATAATCAATTCAAAACAAGGAACTAACCCTAAAAAAAGTTTAGTGCCTCATATTTGAAGTAAAAACATAACAATTATATATTGAAAATATAAAAACAAGAAAGAGCAAACCTAGTTTTTTGGATTAGAGAAGAACTCCTTTTGGACTCCTTGAATCTCTTCCTTGAAACCCAATTTCACTTTTCTTTCAAAAGAAATACTATAACTCAATTGATACAAGTTTAAGAACAAATAATTAACTTTGCTACTCTCTCACTTGTATCTATACTCTCTCTTGCCCTAAAAACTCAATCTAACTTCTATCTTCAAAACTCATGCTTGAATCCTTGGATGAATAGTATTTATATAGAGTGCTTGGAAGCTTCTTGGTTGTGGCAAGCTGTAAAATGCATGAATATAACAAGTTGCAGTTGTTTGGATCTTCAAAGTTTAATTTTTTAGGCTAAAAGGCATAAATTTTTGCCCCGCGATCATGGCCTATGGTGCCATGGTCATGGCTTGGGTAGAATTGGACTGTTTCGAGCCATTCTCTAGTTGTAAATGCCAGCTTTATGGGCCACGATCGTGGCCTTTGAATGCCACGGTAATGACATTTGAATTAAGGCTGCAAAATCTAACTTTTCTTCTTTTTCTTGGCTCAGGCAATGAAGAAATGCATCATACAGGCGTGGCTATGCAATACCACGGTCATGACATCCATTTTGCTTCTAAAATTTTTGTTTTTCTTCAATTTTTGATGTGGCAGGCTTAGTTTGAATCCCATGGTCGTGTCCTTGAGGGGCCACGAGCGTGGCACTTGCATTTTCCTTCATTTTTGCTTACTTTGTTTTTCAAATTTGCACCACTAATCATTAAAAACTTTTAATCTTGACTTTCCAAGCTAAAATAATATAATTATAACTCAAACAAACAAAATCCATTAAATTCAATTGAAAAATAATCAAAATCATGGTTAGAATTACATAAAATATTGATTATAATTTCACTATATCATATATACTTTAACTATTTGGGTTTTAAGAATCATTTTTCAGATTTGGAAGTAGTGTTTAATAGCTAGTTGAGTAGGATAAGAATGGTTATTCCACTCATCTTGAACCATTATGGTTTGCACACTTCATATTGGAACAGTCTTGCACTTACTTAGCATGGGCATGTAATTTTATTCTATTTGAATTTCATTCCATTGTCTAGACATAGAATGGCGCTCTTATCATAAAATGACTATGTAGTTTTCTTTTATCTAATTTTCGTGTTTTTAGGCTTTTGATGGAACGATTATGCTTTTTCTAGATTTTATGCATTCCTTGTCTATCAAGAATTTGGTCAGAGAAGATGATTCCTACATTCTCAAGTCATCCATGGATTACAATAAAGGAAGAAGAAGAATAAGGGAAATTAGAGTTGACAGTAAAGAAAGAGCAAAGAAAGATAAGAGTTAAGATATGGAAATAGAGAATTAAAGATTAGAGAATAAAGAGAGAATTATAATTGTATTTTCATTCATAATCTATAAATCAACAATAGTTCAACAATTTATATTTGATTTTTCATTCAAATTCAACTAACAGACTACACATTGACAGTTGTAATAGTGCAACTTACACTAACAACTAACAACAAATGTAAACTATAGCTCACTATGAGTCACTTTAACCAATACTCATCTTTTAACTACATATTATTCTCTTAGAATCTCCACTTGCACCAATATCAGCTCTCCATCCATTTACAATTTTCTCAATTATTGCTATTAATTCATAGGTTGTTAATGGCCTAATGGCTAATGCAGAGTCTAGGTCTCCTTCCACCAGGGCTATGACATTACCCCTACCTTTAAAAGTTTCCTTGTCCTCAAAGAAAAAATTAAGGAATTGGTAATGAATGAATTCTTCTTCTTCCCAATTAGCCTCCTCCTTAGACATATCTAACCATTGAATCGAAAACCATTGCACCTTCTTATTTATGGCAAGTTTCAAATTCCCCTTGAGCAAAATTTTTCTAGTTAGTATTTTTCAAACACTTTCAAGACATAAATCTTCTAGAGCAAAATTTTAATTTTCTTTATTTGTCTTCTTTATCTCTCAAATTCATTTTCCTTATGGCTCATTGGAATTAGAGGATTCTTAGGAGGTAAATTGGAATTTAGGGCCTAGGCAATGTTTTTGGAATCAAGACTTTTGCATTTTTTTTTCCGCAAAAAAGGATTTATTGTGGATCTTAGAGAGAAAAAAAATAGGGTTTATAGAAGATGAGAGAGGGTAGAGTGCTAAAATGATTTGAAATTGGAAGAGAGTTAAAGCATAGAGATGAACAAGAGTGAAGTGTCAGAGAAGAAGAAGCAATTGTAGATTTGCAATTAGAGATCGGATTTTCGAAAATGCTATTGGCATCATATGTAACCTCTTCAACTCTTTTATCTTCATTTTTATTATCATCTAGAGTATTGAGAAAACTTAAGATATGCTCCTTAATAAATTTTCTCTCATGCAGTAAACTTATATCAAATTCTTCTTTTAGCTTACATTGGATACAATTAAGGCTTGTGGTATTAAAATCACAATAATGAATAATTTCGTGAAGTCGAAATGCAAGGTCTGAGTTTGCCACCATTGAAGCTTTCATTTGATTACTCATAGTGTTTGATCCTTAATTAGGACCTCACCACTTTAATTCTAATTATCATGAATTTAGATCAGGGAAGATGGTTCTCACATTTTGATCTCACATTCAACCACAAATTATAACAAAGGAAGATGAAGAAAAATAACAGGAAGAAGAATTGACAAGAGAGAAAAAATAGAGAAAGAGAAGAGTTATGATAGGGATAGAGAATTAGAGATTAGAGAATAAAGAGAGAATTGTAATTATATTTTTATTCATAATCTGTAGTCAACAGGTTCAACAATTTATAGTTAATTTTTCCTTCCAATTTCGTAACAGACTACACATTCTTCTCACTTTAAAATGCATAGCTGTAACAATGCAACTAACACTAACACTAACAACTAAGTGTAAACTAAAATTCACTATAAGCCACTCTAACCGATACTAATTTTCCTATTATCCATTATTTTTTCTCTGAATCTTCCCTCATGACAATATCAGCTTCTCTCAATCCATCTATAATTTCCTCTCAACATCTTGAGTCAATACTGTTATTTCATAGGTCATTAATGGCCCAATGGCTAATGTAAAGTCCAGGTCTCCTTCCACCAAGGCCATGACATTGTCCTTTTTGACATCTTGAGTTTGATTTGAAAAGCTAGCCGTTGATGAATTTTATCTTTAGAATGGTTTTCCCTAACTGTGGCATAGGTGTCTCCTCGTTTTTTATGTCCTTTTTTTTTTGCACGAAATTGTTAGTCAATACCATTTTAGATGGTCAAAGATTTGTTGGTTCCTCCAAAATAGTTTCATTGTCTGTAATGGTCTTACTGAGTGCTTCTCAACTTACGTAAAAGTATATGTTCTACTAGAACGGGCTTGCAAGTCATTTCTATATGGAAGTGTAAGTCTTTAGTTACATTAGAACGTTCATTTGGAACGATCTTGTGAGGTCTTTCTATTTGAATTTGATAATTTTAATATTTTCGCAGAACGATCATTCTTATGACAAAAAAAACATATAACAAGATTCTGTCTGGTGCATGCTCTAACAAAATTGAATGATCATTCTTGAACTAGCATGGTCGTAGTGCTTGCTGATGTTTATTTTCGAGTTTTCTTTATTGAACAAGAATGATCATTCCAAGTATAGGAATATGTGTTCTCCTTCATACAATTCTGCAAAATAATTGCATAAATTATCTCTCTCTTTTGATCATTAAGCCAGTAGGATATGTACTTACATAAATTTAATTTTATTATACAAATTAGATTTTATCATCATTAAAATTATCTCATATGCAAGACAACATTTATTTGATGTAGGTAAGAAAATATTTCAATTCGATATTGTCAAAGAAATAAGAAAAATAATAATATAAATGAACTCCTTGTACAAAGAATCTTTACCATGATTAGAGGAGTGCTTATTTGAAAATTTTAAATTTATTTATGAATGAAAATTTCAATTTAATAAATAATAAATAAAATTTTCAAAATTTTAATCCATTTAATTTATGATTTTCTTGAAAAAGAAAATTATAATGTAAGAAAGTTAAAGCTTAAAGTTTACATATGCTAATGCAACAACCCACCCAAATCATAAAAGAGGCTTTCTGTCTCTTTCTCGTGATACCTTGCGAATCAAATGGTCAAAAGAATAAGCCTTAATTACGCATGAAGAGCTTTTGGTCCAATCCCCTTTGGCCTACTCTTACACACACACATTTTATATATTCTTTATTTTATTACTCAATTATTATCATCTTCTATACTCTGGTCCATCAAAATTTTGCTGTTCTTTCCAATAAAATTACAAAATTCTTTTGTTTTCCTCTGTTTGTTCTTTCCATTTTTCAATATTTCATGAAGATTTTTAATCTTCTGTCTACTTAAAGATAACTAACTTACCATCTTAAGTAAATCTCTTTATTTGAGTCTTAAAATTTGTTAATCATACTTACCTTTTGTAATGTTAATAGAATTTATAATATTTTTTACATTATTGTTTATTCTATATACAAATATATAATTTTTTATTTTTAATATATTTAACTTATAACTTTTTTTTTAATTCCTCTTATCTAATAAACTTAAGTTAACTAGTTAAGTTGGTTTCTATATCTTTATACTTGATTTGTATATCTAAAAATTTACTTTTAAAATATTAGTTTCATAAATAAAATCATAATAAAAAACATAAAATATAAACATTAATTATAAATTGATACTTTAAAAAGTTATTATAATTATATAATAAAAATCATAAAATATATATATTTTTAATCTTTTAATATACCAAACTCAAAATAATAATTTTTTTTTAAATCAAGAACAACCAATGCAAAGTGATCATCACTGGCAAGTGGGATATTCCTTGCCTGATTAGGGCCGAGCATGGGATCTAAAAGGGGAAAATTGCGGGTTCAAATCTACTATAACGAGCAAGGCAGCATCTAATTTAATCTAAGAAATATATAATGGAACATCGTGGTTGCATTGGTTTTGTCAATGAATAGTTGAATACCTAAAAATAAATAAATAAATAAACAAAAAGGATTGCCATCCAAATTCTCAAATTCCCAACTCTAAAGAATTCAGTGGTCACATTCATTCGTCAATCTCCGCACAGAATTTGGGAACTTTTTGAACTCTTTATTTTCATTTTTTTATTTTACTTTTTTCAATTTTGCAGTGTTTTCAAAGAGAAAATAAACACTCTTTTTCACTCTCTCACAATCACACATGCACATCACCAACAACCATTGGCATTTAATCTTTTTTCTTCTTCAACACTATCACAAACCTAAAGTGGGTTTTTATTTTTCGTTGTTTTTGGCCAAATTCAAGTCTCTTTGAAAAATGGGTTTTCTTTAAATGGGTTTGTGATACTTGTTGGAAAATAATATATATATATATATATATATACTTTTTGGTTTGTTTTTAAGAGAGAGAAAGAGAGGGAGAGAGGAGTAGTAGGAGAAGATGTTAAGGTTCAAGGAGTTTTGTACTAATAAGAAAACAATGGTGGGTCTTGGTCTGGGGCAGTTTCTCTCACTGCTCATCACTTCTACTGGATTTTCATCCACTGAACTTGCTAAGAGAGGTTTTTCTCTTTCTCTTTCTCTCATTTGGTTACATGTTCTTAAGTATTTTTTGTAATTTATATGTTGTTCTTTCATTAATTGCTATAAAGTATTAAGATTTAAATTTAGTTGATTGATTATTTATTAAAATGAGCAATCTTTTTTATGTGTTTCTTTTGAGGAAAGGCCAATCTTTTATATGGATTTTGATTGCCCAGAATTGGAGGTCTATCATTATATTTGACTTTTAAGACATTTACAATATTTTGGAAACTATTGTGGTTTTTTTCCTTCTCCTGGGGTGATGTTTAATTGGTTGCTGTATTGCTTATCTTTCTCGTGAACATATGGAAGAATTTTATCTTTTCTATGCAGAGATTTCAGAAAGACTTGAAATTATTATATTTTGTCTATTGAATGCTTGGTAATTCTCTAAATTTTCGAAGAGAGTTCAAATTTTTTAATTTTAAGTATTTATTCTTTTACTTTGAGATTCTGTTTAGAACCTACTAGCTTGCTCTTGCTATTTTGGAAAATGTTCTTTTCTGAACTCAAAATAAAATAAAGGAGAAAAGAGATGGGTGGAAAGGGCTTATTGTTTATGGATTCTTAGAGTTTTGATTCGTAAAAGAAGCTTTTTTAGGATTTATTTATGTATATCCCCACTCTCTTCCTCTTCTCTTTTCTCCCGATTTCTTATTTTCTTTTTTCATTCTAACCACAAATCTGAGTATTTGGTAGTTCATTCTTACTTGATCATTTATATATTGCCTTTTCAATGCATGGATCAATGCACCGACTTCTCAGTCTTTTCTAAACTATTTGCTCTTGGCCATTTTTTATGGAAGTATTATGCTTTACCGGAAGAAACCACTTAAGGTGGTCACTTCATACTTTTTTTTTTTGTATTTTTCCCTGCTTTTTTTTGGGGTAGTAATTTGTTTACTTCTTGTAGAGTTCATTGGAAATGCAATACTTTATTGCCAAATTTCAATTATTTATTGAGTTTATGTAGCTGAATGGTGTTGACTTACAAAGTAGTGTATTCATGATCTGCCTGTTATTAAATTGGGGAATTGGTGAATGAACGTGGGAAAGCAGGGAGCGAAAGAATTGCGAATCCTGTTAGTGACATTTGGTTGTGAGGAGGGAGCTTCTCATGAAGTAATTTTTTAAAGCACAATATTTCAAGGCCTGAGATGTAAATCAGTTTGAAGTAATAGTTGAGGAGGAATGGCTGAATGAACTGATTTGATGTTTTCTTTAATGGGTGTCTCTGTTTCTTATCTTGTTTTTCATGTTTGCAGGCAAAGTGGTATTACTATGTAATTCTTGCTTTGGTAGATGTAGAGGCCAATTTTCTTGGTGAGTAGTTATATATTGGTCAACTGTTTTTCACATTTTGGCTTTTGCCTTTAGCAAAACTTTGGAAATCAAATAAATATCATTGTGAAGTACAAAAGATTCCAGTTTTGAGTAATTAATTTAATCTTTATTACATGGGCAGCGGTGAAGGCCTATCAATACACAACTCTTACAAGTGTCATGCTACTGGATTGTTGGTCAATCCCATCCGTTATGATCCTCACCTGGCTTTTCTTGCACACTAAGTATAGATTCAAAAAGATACCTGGCTTTTAAAGGTTATCTTTCCATTCTTTTTTATTTATCTTCTGATTCTTTGAAACCTTTATAAATCACAAACATGAAAGTTTTTGAAGTCATAGCCTTTATGTAGGATGTAACATTAGTAATGTTCTGAAATTCAGAAATAGAATTGCATTTTCATTTTTCAGTAAAAGTCTAATTTGAGCTATGATACAGATATTTTCTTCATTTGTAATTTTTGCTTGTAGGAGGAAGCAATCCTCGGAAAGGGGATACTCTTGTTATTGCAGGTGCAACGCTGTATGCTGTCAGCAATGTCAGTGATGTAAGTCAATTTGCATGTGTTATTTTAGGACATTTTGGTATCCCTTACACAGCACGTTTCCTATCTCTGTTTTCTGGAAGAGTTTTCTATCATTTCCCCATTCCCTAGTGCTCTGTTTTGGTCCTTTCCATCCATGCATTTTTGTGCTATAGCCTTTCCTTCCACTATTTTCCTTTATGACTCGTGAGTAACCTGTGTATTGTGCAAAATAGTTTTAAGAAAATTGCAAAATCAGTGAATAAATTAAAATTGATCGTCATGGATCTCAACCTAATGCGAAAAGCATGAATTTGCCTTGCCAATCAGTATTACAACGCATTAGTTTCTCTCATGCGGCTAATTTATCAACCTAACATATAGATATGTAAAAGTCTTGCAAATATGATTGCTGAACTCCTAAACTGTTCATTGAATAATCTTTGACTAATTACGAATCTTCTTAAATTTTAAGCAAAGGAAAAGAAAAGGAGAATGATATTGCCCAAAGAAAAAAGAAACTGGTCGCAGAGCAAGAATTTCTGAACATTTCAATTGATAAAAAAACCTCCTATTCATTTAAGCTTTTTTTTTTTTTTTAATAAATATTTCTCTTTTTTTGTTTCCATAAACACATTATAACTTTTTCTCATAATCCATCTTTTCATTTCATAGAGAAAAACAGTAATTTTTTTTTCTTAAGAAAAATGTAATAAATCTGTATTTTCTTATTCAATTCAATACACAACCCTAAATATATATACAAGAAAACTAGAGACTAATTTAGGAAGGAGAAATCTAAATATATACTTCCTATATATACATTATTCTGTTTCCATAACACTCCCCCTCAAGTTGGAGCATATATATCTATCATGCCCAACTTGTTACATAGATAGTCAACCCGAGAACTATTAAGAGCTTTGGTGAAAATATCCCCAAGTTGCTCGCCTGTCTTGACATACTCAGTAGATATAACACCATGTTGTAATTTTTCTCGAATAAAATGACAATCTACCTCAATATGTTTGGTGCGCTCATGAAACACTGGATTTGAAGTGATATGCAGAGCGGCTTGATTATCGCACCATAACCTTGCCGGAGAAGATGTCTTGAAACCGATCTCTTCTAATAGCTGACGAACCCAAATAATTTCACAAGTGCATTGAGCCATAGCTCGATATTCAGCTTCAACACTAGAACGAGATACGACACTTTGCTTCTTACTTCTCCATGATATCAAGTTTCCTCCCATAAAAACACAATAATCTGTAGTCGACCTTCTATCAACCTTTGAACCTGCCCAGTCTGCATCAGAAAAACACTCAATGTTCACATGTCCGTGGTTACTGTAGAGAAGACCACGCCCTGGAGCACCTTTTAAGTAGCATAGGATTTGTCCTAACGCTTCCCAGTGAGAAACAGTAGGAGAAGACAAGAACTGACTTAAAACACTCACTGAGTAAGCAATATCTGGATGTGTTACTGTCAAGTAATTCAACTTGCCAATTAACCTTCTATACATCTCAGGATCAGAAAATAACTCCCCTTCAGTAGTGAGTTGTATGTTGGGAATCATTGGAGCACTACAAGGCTTAACACCCAACTTACCAGTTTCCTTCAAAAGATCAAGAATATATTTCCTTTGTGACAGAAATATTCCTTGCTTACATCTAGATACCTCAATGCCCAAAAAATACTTCAACAAACCCAAATCTTTTGTCTGGAACTGTGACTGAAGATATGACTTAAGTGAAGATATACCGGTTGAGTCACTCCCTGTAATAACAATATCATCAACATACACAACAAGCAAAACCATCCCAGCATCTGAACTTCTAAAAAACACAGAATGATCAAAGATACTCTTTCTCATGCCAAACTTTTGGATTACATCACAAAACCTTCCAAACCACGCTCGAGGACTTTGCTTTAGGCCATAAAGAGACTTG
The DNA here is from genome assembly GCA_947685225.1 of Garcia nutans. Taxonomy (NCBI): domain Eukaryota; kingdom Viridiplantae; phylum Streptophyta; class Magnoliopsida; order Malpighiales; family Euphorbiaceae; genus Garcia; species Garcia nutans. Next base: position 45,839,673 of record CANTUV010000037.1, on the reverse strand, counting down.
TGAAGTTTGCAAACTTTACCCTTCTCCCCCTGAGCAACAAAACCAGGCGGTTGCTCCATATAAACCTCTTCGTGAAGATCTCCATAAAGGAAGGCATTCTTAACATCCAATTGGTGTAAAGGCAAGTCAAAAGTAGCGGCAAGGGAAATAAACAGTCGAACAGAAGACAATTTGGCTACAGGGGAGAAAGTGTCAGAATAATCAATCCCATAAACTTGAGCATATCCCTTGGCAACTAATCGGGCCTTAAGCCGAGCAATAGACCCATCAGGGTTAACCTTAACAGTGAACACCCATTTACAACCAATAGCCTTTTTACCTGCAGGAAGATGCACAAGATCCCAAGTACCATTGGCATCCAAGGCTGCCATTTCCTCTGCCATAGCTGCTTGCCAACCAGAATGAGATAAAGCTTGGGCAACAGTGGTAGGGATTGAAACTGAATCGAGATTACTCACAAAACAACGAGAGGAAGAAGACAAATGATCATAACTTACACAAGAAGAAATAGGATAAATACATGAACGTTTACCTTTTCGGACAGCAATAGGAAGATCAAGATTAGACATAGTAGACTCTTGTGGAGATGTTGGAACTTCTGCTGAAGTGGCTGGTGGAGGATGAGAGTCAGTAACAACCAATCTTCTAGAATAAACCTGGTCAAAACGAGGACGAGAAGGTGCCGGTGAGGGAACAAAAGTAGGAGCGGAATCTGGAACTGGAGCAGGTGTAGGAGTAGACTCAAGATGCTGGTGCACGGCATAAACTAAAAGATCATCTTCCTCCCCCTGACTTGCATATATAGAAGGAGAAGAAAAGAATAGGGTTTGTTCGAAAAAGGTAACATCTATAGAGACAAGGTAGCGGTTTAAATCAGGAGAGAAGCACCGGTATCCTTTTTGGTGACGAGAATATCCAAGAAAGACACAACGAAGGGATTTGGGATCTAATTTGGTAACCTGGGGACGAACATCCCGCACAAAACAAGTGCACCCAAATATAAGAGGACTAATGGAAAACAAAGCTTTAGAAGGAAACAAACACTGATATGGAATTGCACCATTAAGAACAGCGGAAGGCATACGATTAATAAGAAAACATGCAGTAGAAACAGCATCAGCCCAAAAATGTTTAGGCACCTTCATTTGGAAGAGAAGTGCTCTAGAAACCTCAAGGAGATGCCTATTTTTTCGTTCTGCAACCCCATTTTGAGAGGGTGTATCAACACAAGAAGTTTGATGAATGATGCCATTTTGGGACATATACGATTGAAATAAGCTAGACAAATATTCCTTTGCATTATCACTTTGTAAAATACGAATAGATTTCTGAAACTGAGTGTTAATTTCAGTACAAAAAGAACAAAATATAGAATATATCTCCGAACGATTTTTCATTAAGTAAAGCCAAGTAACACGAGAATAATCATCCACAAAAGTTACAAAATACTTAAAACCAGTTTGAGAAGTAATAGGACAAGGACCCCAAACATCTGAATGAACAATCTCAAAAGGGGACGAAGCCCGTTTATTGACACGAGAAACTAAATGTGAACGATGATGTTTAGCAAACTGACATGACGCACAATTTAAAACAGACAAAAATTGAAATTGTGGATATAACTTCTTTAAGGAAGATAATGAGGGGTGACCAAGGCGACAATGGATTTCAAATGGAGAGATAACACCAGCACATGCTAGAGACGTGGAGATCTGGTCATCCAAAAGATATAGTCCGACTCACGTCCTCTACCAATAATCCTCTTCGTCAAAAGATCCTGAAATATACAATAAAAAGGAAAGAATGAGACACAACAATTTAATGTTTGAGTGATTTTGCTGACGGACAAAAGATTAAACGAAAATTTAGGCAAACATAAAACTTTATCTAAAGGGAGGGAAGGAGTGGGATTAGCAGTACCAATACTAGTAACAAGAGTTTTAGATCCATCAGCTAATGTAACATTCCTATGGGACTTATCAGGTTGTTTTAAAGAGGATAGGAGATTAGGAGTACCTGTCATATGATCTGTGCAACCAGAATCAATGACCCATTTTGATGAGGCAGACATAAGACATGTGTTAGATGTACCTGTATTGGCAGCAGCAGCCACAACAGAAGAATTAACAGACTTAGATGAACGGTATTGAGACAATTTAGCATATTCCGCAGCAGAAATAGTCACGGTATTATCTGAAGGGGCTATCACTGACTCCTGACTAGCCATATTTGCTCTCTGTTGTTTGTTCAACAGCTTCTTGCAAAATCGTTTAGTATGACCTGGTTCATGACAGTAATAGCAAATAATACCTAAATCCCGATTAGTACTACCACGATTATTGCTTCCTTTACTCTGATTTCCGTGTTGTTCCGAATCACGACTTACAAGAGCACTCTGAACAGAAGGTAGGGAGGTACCTGGATTAGAACTTTCATTACGTAGTACTCGAGAGAAAGCCTCCGTCAGATTAGTAACTTCACTACTAGAAAGAATTTGTGATTTGGCAGTGTCAAATGTTGGGGACAATCCTGCAAGAAAACTCATGACCACCATTTGTTCACGCTGGGTTTGTTGAACCTTAATGTCAGAACTGAAAGGCATAAGGACATTAAGTTCTTCATAAATCTTTTTTACCTCCGAAAAATACACTTTAAGAGGCCTATCTTGCTGCTCAACACGATATAACGCCTTACACGCATCATACACCCTGTTCAAATTTCCTTTGCCCGAATACAAAAATTCAAGATACTCCATTAAATCTTTGACAAACTCACAATGACCTATGAAGCCAACCACATCACTACCAATACAATTTTTTATCTGTAAAAACAATCTTGCATCTTCCCTCACCCAAATCTTTCCCGCTTCACCAGTAGGTGGATCATTAGTCAAATGATCATCTTTATCAACACTTTTCAAATAAATTCTAATGGTCTTACTCCAATCTAAAAAGTTATTTTCATTCAGCTTATGTTCTGTAATTCTATTAACCACCGGAATAATATCACTGACAACAGTCTTAGTATCAGACATGATGCAATAACTTAAACGAATAAACTGTCAATTAAAAGGGAGCCAACAAACTAACACAAGCTGACCTTTGGACTGTCAAAAAACAATGACTGGAATGCAGAACAGGGAACAAAGCGAAGGGGAGCAACACTTGATACAAACTGACCTCTTGGAATGCCAAAAATGACTGCTGGAATGAAGAGTAGGAAGCAAAACGAGACCAGAGAAGAAAAGACGATCACCAGACGGTCACCGGAAATCTCCCACGCTCCCACACGCGCCGGCGCGTGAAGCTGGACACAGATCCTTCAAACGGCGCGTGAGCCTCACGCGCAGCTCTTCAGGCGGCCGGACTCCAGAGACAGGCCGGTCGGCGGCCAATGCTCCTCCCTAAGGTGGCTGTGACACAAAATAAACTGTCTAGGTAGATGACTTAGACCCACGTTCTTGAAACAGTAAAAAGCCTCTCCAAACAGTAAAACCTCACGAAGAAAAAAACAGAGGAAATAATCTGTATCCAATCTGTATCAGACCCACGATTTTGCTCTGATACCATGTAATAAATCTATATTTTCTTATTCAATTCAATACACAACCCTAAATATATATACAAGAAAACTAGAGACTAATTTAGGAAGGAGAAATCTAAATATATACTTCCTATATATACATTATTCTGTTTCCATAACAAAAAACAATGGTTTAAACGTATAGCAACTGTCCTTCTTTAAGGTGAAAATTTGAAGGCCCAACTATCAACCATTATGATGAGGACTAATGTGGACTTATGAAGCTCAATTTTGATTGCACAACCAATTACTAGAGAAGGATATTCATGTAATAAGTGCTCAAGGAGTTCTCCAGTTAGGCAAATTTGTATTTATTTTCATTGATTTGGAAATCCTTTGGAGACCCTAGAATCTACTTCATGTTGAAGGCGAGACAGGCTTTAAATCTCTTGCATAAGAAACAGACTGCTCCATTTTCATGACTTGTCTTAAATGGAACTTTATAGAAGTCTTAACACACTGAATGAGTCAATAGATAGTACAAGCATTGTTTAGTTCTTATTGGTGGATGAACTTTGTAAAAAGTTCCAACAACTTAGGTTATTTTTTTCAGAAATTTTTATGCGTAGATCTCAAACCCATCTATTTTAGTAGTAAAATACAAATTTCAAAGAATATAATGGCAATATATTTTATTGGTAAAATCTATTATTTTGCTTTGGGAGTTTTGAGTTGATACCTAATGTTTTAAATAAAATATCAATATTTATATTTTGGATGAATGATAGTCTTAAAAAAAAGAATCCACATAAATTATGTTCTCAGTAAAAAATGGAAGATGATCATGAAAGAAAAGGCAAAACCTTTTACTCTATTGGATAAGAGGGTAACTTTATCTACCCCAATATCAAGAGAGATTTTCTCTTTCTGTATCACCACCCAAAAGAAAAGTCCAAATTAAAATAATTATTGTAATATCTGTGTATTAGCAAATATCAATGTAGTTTAGTGGTCAGTATTGTACAATGATCTTTTAGCATGAAGCAATAGCAATGCACTGCTATTAATATTATCATGCCACATTAGATGGGATAAGCATGTGGTTCAAAATAGACGGAATTAGTAGCACTTACTCTTATAAAGCATCTAAGAGAACCCTTGACGATTGCAAAATTTTAGGTAGTATAGAAATAAAAAAATGAACATAACAAGAATTTATATTAAGTTGAACATTATGAGAGAGCTGTAATAGACTTGAAGTCACTCTTAATACCTCTTGATTTGTCGCATTTGAAATTTGAAATTGCAAATGGTTATTCAGGTATCGGTTTGAATTTTTTTTTCCTTTTCTTTAATAAGTAAAGTTCCTTGATTTTATTGACCAGCAGAGCTATATCACCAGATTTTATTGATTAGTATAGCTAGATCACCACACCAGTGTTACCCGGTGTGGGCTTAAAGTAAAATGTCTTAATTGGTTGAAAATTTGTTGATTGAGGGGGCTAGAGGTCGTGGAAGACCTAGAACTGTGTGGAAGGAGGTGATAGCAAGAGACTTACGTGCCTTAGATCTTGATGCGGATTTGATTAATGACAGACTTGAATGGAGATGTAAAATCCGTGTCTTGGAAGGGGCCTAAGGCTGGAGTATCTTTTTTGGTGTCTTTTGAGCTTATTTTATTAAGGATCCATACAGCCGACCCCAACTTGTTTGAGACTAAGGCTTAGTTGTTGTTGTTGTTGTTGTTGGTTGAAACTTTGTTGCATATTGCACTCGTATGACTGGATATATCAACATTTATTTCTTTCTTTCCAAATGTTTTGCAGGAATTTCTTGTGAAGAATGCAGATAGAGTTGAGCTCATGTCCCTACTGGGCATCTTTGGTGCTGTCATTAGTGCTATCCAAATGTATCCTTGACTTCAGAGTCTTTGCTTCCTACGATAATTAACTCTTCTAGTGATGGGGAGTTCTCTCATTGCTCTTTGTTAAAATTTGTAATCTCTCTTAAGGTGATCTTTTTTTTTAAAACTTATGATACTCTCTCTCTCTCTCTCTCTCTCTCTCTTTTCTTAACTCTCTTCACTGCTGCTTTGTTATGTATGCTTATTGAGGAAGACGAATGAGAAAATAAGAAAAGGGAACATTTTTTGTGGTGGTCCTTGAATTTGATTAAGATATGTCAATTGTAGTAAAGTTTTTATTTAATGAATTTGTTTTCCTTAATGATATCTCAATAGAAGCATTCTTGAGCGGAATGAGCTTAAATCTATTCACTGGTCAGCTGGGGCAGTAAGTTCTTATGATCCTAATTGAATTTTAGTAAAATGATTAAGGTGGAAAAATAATTTAAGAGAAAAGTTTGAGTTAGTTTTAACATGGTTTTCTTCATTTAACTGTTTTCAGGCTCTTCCATTTGTTGGATTTGCACTGGCAATGTTTCTGTTCTACTCATTTGTGCCAGTCCTACTTAAGGTACGGATTTGAGCTAACAAAGTAACTTTTTCCTACTAAATTACTAAGAACATATCCTCTCATTTGGAATTTCTTTTAGCATGCATATGTCTATTAAGTTTAGCTCATTGTTCAGATTCTCCTTTTCGGAGAAGGCACTTAAGGATTTCTTTTTGTTGCACCTCTTACTGATTCCAATTTTCAGCATAAATTTATTAGTCATGCCTGTCAAACTAGCTACTGTTGTCCTATGCCTTACCTGTGAAAATTTATATACTTTTTTGAGTTATAAAATGGGAACTCAATAAGGTGCCCTTCTTTTTTATAAATGGCAATATGTTGAACTAATAATAGAAATATGAGGAGAGTTCTTGAATTTGAGATCATAGATAGGTATTTAAAACATGATATAATAATATCAGCTGATATGGTTCTGAATTGGATTTTTAGCATATTGATATGATATTTCCTTTTTCAATACATGTGATCAGAAATCACGTAGTTTTTAGAACAAATAAAATGATTTTTTACAATATAGTTCACTAAAGTATTGGGTACATGAGGTTGTAATGATATTTGTTTGAAGAATTTGTTTAATATTTATTTGAGTCATTTTGCAAAATTTGGAAAATTATTTACTATCGCAGCAACATTTCAATCTGGTTCTATACATGGTTTCTGATTCCTAAGCTATTATTTAAAATCCCAATTCAAAGGGGAATTTTCTTTTTTCTTTCACAATGATTAACAAGAGCATTTTGAGAACCCTCAAGGATATTTTAAACAGTCATATATAATCTCAAATGACTATCATGACTCCTTTATTTACAGATGAATGGGTCAACAATGCTCAACCTGTCTTTGCTGACGTCAGACATGTGGTCTGTCTTTATTCGCATCTTTGCTTACCATGAGAATGACAAACTTACTGAATTTCAATAGAATTTTAATAGAAATTTGCTTGATTATTCCCTCAAGCTGATTGGGTTTAAATAGGCTGAAGTATCTCACAAATTTGGGAATAAATCCCTAAATTACAGCCCTAATTGATGTTCATTGTCTCCTAATTATGGATGACAATTACAGCCTTAATTGGCTCCCTAATTGATGCCTAATTTGTCTTCTAATTATGGCTGTTTGTCTTCTAATTATGGCTGATAATTACAGCCTTAATTAGCTCCCTAATTGATGGTCTAATTATGGCTGTTTGTCTTCTAATTATGGCTGATAATTACAGCCTTAATTAGCTCCCTAATTGATGGTTATTTATAGCTATCTTACAACAGTATAGTCAATTAATTACAATAATATACTAACATCCCCCATCAAATTGATGCTGGGCGATCAAGAAGCATCAATTTGCCCACGAGAAATTGATGACGCTGTCTTGTCATAGATTTTGTGAACACATCAGCAATTTGAAGAGCAGTGGAGACATGTGGAAGAGAAATGGCACCAGTATCTATGGCCTCTCGAATAGAATGACAGTCGACTTCGATATGTTTGATACGTTCATAAAAAACTGGATTTGTAGCAATTTGTATGGCACTAGTGTTGTCAGCATGCAGAGGAGTAGAATGAGGCTGAGGAAATCCAATTTCAGCAAGTAACCCATGTAACCAAACAATCTCTGAGCAAGCAGCGGACATAGCCCGATATTCAGACTCAGTAGAAGATTTTGAAACACGTTCTTGTTTCTTACTTTTTCAAGATATCAAAGAATCGCCAAGAAACATACACCAACCTGTTATAGAGCGTCGAGTGTCTGGACAACTGGCCCAATCAGCATCACTATAAGCAATAAGACGTATGGGAGAGCCAGTAGGAAAGAATAAACCCCGAGAAGATGTGCCAAGGAGATAGCGAATGATTTGACGAACTGCCACCAAATGTAAGTGACGCGGAGTACTCATGAATTGACTGACTTGCTGAACTGCAAAAGAAATATCGGGCCTTGGGATAGTCAGATAATTCAAACTTCCAACTAATTGCCGATAAAGAGATGGATCAGGAAGAAGATCTCCGTCTTGACTATGATACTTGACGTTTAATTCCAAAGGAGTATCAACTGGGAATGAATCTTGAAGGCCTGTTGAAGTAATCAAATCTGTAGTATATTTGTGTTGATGCAAAAATATCCCAGAAGAATCATAGTGAACTTCCAGCCCTAAGAAATATGTAAGTGGACCAAGATCCTTCAATTTAAAAGAAGTTTGAAGAGATTGTTGGAGATTGAGGATCGTTGATGTATTAGTGCCAGTGATAATAATGTCATCTACATAAACAAGGAGTAGGACAAAACAAGCAGAACTCTTGTGAAGGAACAAAGAGGAGTCATATTTACTTTGCACAAATGAGAACTGAAGTAAGGTAGATCGAAACTTGTCAAACCAGGCACGTGGAGCTTGTTTGAGTCCATACAAAGATCTTTTTAACTTACACACATGTGTTGAAGATGAGGAAGTCAAACCTGGTGGTAGTGTCATATAAATATCTTCTTTAAGATCACCATGAAGAAAAGCATTTTTGACATCCATTTGATGAAGAGGCCAACCCTGAGAAGCAGCAACTGCAATAATTGTACGGATGGTAGTCATTTTTGCAACTGGAGCAAAAGTCTCCTCATAGTCCACTCCGTACTCTTGCTTATTGCCAAGAGCAACCAATCGGGCCTTATATCGATCCAAAGTTCCATCAGAACGAAGCTTGACTGAATAAACCCATTTACATCCAATGGGCTTAACATTTGGAGGGCAAGGAAGAATTTCCCATGTGTGATTGTCGTGAAGAGCTTGAAGTTCGTCCTGCATTGCTTTCTGCCAACATTCATTCTTGGAAGCTTGTGAGTAACAAGATGGAACAGAAATATCAGATAAAGTGGCAGAATATCCAGAAGGATGATCAGAAAAATCATACCGTCTTGGAGGTTGAGATACTCTAGTAGATCGACGAAGAGTAGATTCAGGAGAATCAGACATAGATGATGGATCAGTCTCGGGAAGGGGCACCGTTGGTTGACGTCTTTCATACACAAATCCAGGTTTAAACCGAGTAGGAACAATTGATAAATCCTCAAAAATTGGAAGAATAGGAGAAGTAGAAGGAGACTCAGCAAGATTAGGAAAGAAATATTGATGCTCAAAGAAAATAACATTTCGAGAAACACGAAATTTGTTAGAAGTTGAATCATAGCAAAGAAAACCCTTTTGAGAAGAATTATAACCCATAAATGCACATTTAATAGATTGAGCTGAAAGTTTATGACGTTCATGAGAAGGTAGATGAACAAAACAAACACAACCAAATGTGTGTAAATCATGATAATTAGGATATTGATGATACAAACGAAAATATGGGGAGTCAAGATTTAATACCTGAGAAGGCATTCGATTAATGAGATAAGTTGCAGTAGATAAGGCTTCAACCCAAAACTTGGATGGAACAGAAGATTCAATTAACAAAGTTCGGGTTACATCCAAAAGATGACGATTTTTACGCTCAGCAACTCCATTTTGTTGTGGTGTATAAGGACATGAACGTTGCGAGACAATGCCTTTCTCACGTAGAAAATTTTGAAATTCATGAGACATATATTCTCCTCCAGAATCATATCGTAATACTTTAATACAAGTAGAAAACTGAGTCTCAACATAGGCCAAAAAGGTCTTGAAAACAAAATATACATCAGATTTAGAATGAAGTATACCCATGTATATCTACTGTAATCATCAATAAATGTCACAAAGTACTTGTACTGAGCATGAGAAATAACAGGAGTAATACCCCAGACATCACTATGAATTATATCAAAACATTTGACAGCACGACTACCATTAGAAGGAAAAGGAAGAGTTTTGCTTTTACCGAGTTTACATGTGGAACAATCAAAAGGAAATTTAGCAAAGAGTTCTTTATTGCCCAAGAAACCAGAATTCGATAAATGAGATAAAATAACAGGATTATGATGACCTAAACGTCTATGCCATAGTTCACTCTTACTAATAACAGTAGTACAAAATGAAGAAATACGAGGAATGAAAAATAAAAGTGGAAATAGTCTCCCAACTTTAGGCCCCTTCGCGATTACTGTCCCCGATGCCTGATCCTGCACAAGACAACCATTACGAGAGAAATGCACATCACAATTGTTATCTACTAACTGACCAACCGAAATAAGCTTAGTTGAAAGCTTTGGAGATATAAAAACATTGTTGAAACATGGTTTAAGATCTCCAATCTCAGTAATAGGTATTGTACTACCATTTGCAATCTTAATTTCAGTTGAACCATGATACTTGCGAACATTGTTAAGCATGCTAGATGTGTTTGGCATATGATTTGAGGCAGCAGAATCAACAAGCCAAAGTTGAGAGGGGGAGGTATTTTTACCTTGTAGTCCTAAGGCAGAGAAGGCTGAAATAATCATTTGTTGCACCATTTCTGGAGTAAGAACCACAGGTTCAACAGCTGAAGAGGGAGTTGTAGAAACTGTTGGAGCAGCAAAATGAGTGGAATTATTCATTGCAATTGGGGCAGCATTCGCTTTTCGGTTTTGAGGCCGTGTAGGACATTCCTTTATGACATGTCCTGATTGTTTGCAATAATTACAAAACTTCTTTCCACAATTGGCAGCAATATGCTCATAATCTTTGCAGGAATAACACTGAATTCTGCTCATATCCCGACCCTTTCCTCTTCCTTGGGCAGCAAAAGCAACCTTGACAGTATTTTCTTGTTGGAGAGAGTTTTGAATGAGAAGACGCTGTTCTTCGCGAAGTAATTCGCCAAAACAAACATCTAAAGAAGGTGAAGGAACACGACTCATTAAATTTGAGAGAAGTGTCTCAAATTCAGACCTCAACTTTATTAAAAATTGATCTCTTTTGCTTTGCTCATAAATTTCTTGAATTACAGAGAGAGATGCTGCAGGTATTTTAGCATAAATAGTGTCAGTAAACTCAGCCCATAAATTCTGAAAACCAGAATAATATTCTTGAATGGAGAGATTTCCTTGGAAATAATTAGCAATATCACTCTCCAATTGAAAACGTCGTGCCACATTGTCTTGATTGTAGACCTTTTTTAAGTAATCCCACATGGCTTTTGCAGTTTTAGAAGACCTCAGATTAGGAGCAATAAGAGGGTCGACTGATCCCAGAATCCATGTCATTACTCTTGCATCTTTAACTTTCCAGTGAAGCAACTCCTTATCATTTTTAGGAGCTGGATCACTTCCATCTATATGGCCCAATAGTTCTTTTCCTGTAACAAAGAGCTGGAACTGAAATTCCCATGAAGAGTAATTTTTTCCTGTGAAACGAACATGAAAACTCTCAACTGCGTTTAAAGTGGCCATCTCGAATAGCACAAGGAGACCAGAAATGCAAAATTAATAATAACAAAATCAAGAGTAGCTCAACCAGAAGAAGCAGCAAACCCACCAAGACGAAAATCCTACAGCCAGAAAGTTGTAGGATAGAAAAAATCCACCAGAATCTCTTCTAAAGCAAGAGAACCTCCAAATAGAAATTCATAATTTCTATGACCGAGAGTTCATCAAAGATATGAACTAAACAAGAAACCAGAAGTAAAAATAGCAGCAGAAACAGAAGCTGCAGAATCAAAGGCAGCAGAACCTGCACTATGTTCTTCAAAAGAAAACAAAGCTGAAACTCATAAAAGAACAGCTCTAAAATTGCCTAACTATGGCTCTGATACCATGACAAACTTACTGAATTTCAATAGAATTTTAATAGAAATTTGCTTGATTATTCCCTCAAGCTGATTGGGTTTAAATAGGCTGAAGTATCTCACAAATTTGGGAATAAATCCCTAAATTACAGCCCTAATTGATGCCCATTGTCTCCTAATTATGGATGACAATTACAGCCTTAATTGGCTCCCTAATTGATGCCTAATTTGTCTTCTAATTATGACTGTTTGTCTTCTAATTATGGCTGATAATTACAGCCTTAATTAGCTCCCTAATTGATGGTTATTTACAACTATCTTACAACAGTATAGTCAATTAATTACAATAATATACTAACAGAGAAGGTTTGTTAGCTAACCATATTTGAATCAATTATGTGAGAATTGAAGTACAATCTATGTCCAAACTCAATGGACTTTTCCTTGTAATTTGATATTCTTTTTAGGTTGATTGGATGTACTATGTGGCATTTGCTGCTGTTGCTGTCGGACTGGTCATTTATTCAGGGTACATATTTTTGCAGTTCTTTATCTTTGGTTGTTTTATCATATTTTTCATTGAGAAAGGCCAACAACTGTCAGTTCAAACTAGCTGAAAAAGACTTGTATGAAAAGTTGTTGAGTAGATTACTGGTGAACGGTTCTCATTTTTCACAATACATTTGTCTTTCTTGCTTCTTGAAAAATCCCTCAAGAATAGAATAAAAACTTCTGTAGAGTTAATCAAGACTATTGACTTGACTGCATGTGAAGAGAACTTTTGTAGAAGTAAACCTACAAATAGGATCTCTGAAATTGCATTATTCCAGATTTTTTCTTTTCCATCGCTTTGTAAAATTAGTTTGGGCTAATGAAATTGGAATTTGGAAGTTTGAGATTTGCATGTATATCGAAAGTTTTTTTTTTTTTTTGAATGAGGTAGAACAATTTATGAATGGACATAGAAATTTTAATTTTTAATTTTATTTTTTAAGAGAACTAAACTAAATAAACAAAACATTGAAACTAAACACACACAAGGGTCATAGAGGATGTAGTACTTACCTGCTTGATGAAAAAGTTTTAGGGAGGGCAATGGGATGATGGTCGATTCAAAGAGTAGTGGGTGCTTATTGAGGTGGTAACATTCTTTTTAAGAAGAGAGAAATGAAAACTGGTATCTGGTCATCACTTGGAACGAGTGGCTCTTCAAATGAGCTTAGTGATTGTTGAAATTTCTGTCTAGCATCTCTCTGCTTCTATTTTATAAATCTAAAGAAACAACTCAAGATATACAGTATCAAAGGCACAACCCAAAATATACAGTAACAATAAATTCGTATCAAGTCAATTACATATTCTACAGTTGAGCTGGAAAGTTTGTGTTCAGCTTCGTTAGTCTAGATTGTGGACTTTTTTTGGATGATATGGTTAAAGAATTGATGGATTGAGAAATTGAGATTTCAGCCAGGTAAGGCTTGTGAATGTTAGCTCAGTTAAGCCTATAAAATGTATTTCGAGGTGCTAGTAAACTAAGTTAATTCTCCCGTTTTTAGTGTGCTTTATTTTGGTTCATGTGTGCAAAAAAATGTGTCATTTCATTCCTTGGTAGTCCAATGATTACTTTATTTACAGGGGTGGCAAGGAAGAGGATCAACACCGAGCTGATGTTGCTGATGAAGAGGCTGAGCGAAGCAAACATTTTGATGAAGAGGCTTGTTCTGGGAACCGCAGTCATGGAACTTTAGCCGGCAGTTCAAAAACAGGAGAAAATAGCAAGACAGACCTTGTTAGCACATGCACTCGAGAACAAGACAATGAAACGAAAACGTAGGAAAATATACACAAGGGAAGAAATTATAATTCACATCAGCTTTTGCAAATAGGAAGGGCATACATTTTACTACTGCTGCTCCAAAAAGTGTGGATGCCGGCTAGTATTCCCATCAGCGAAGGGTTAAAAAAAAAACTGAAGAATAAATCATCATTTTGCGGCATGAAAGAATTGTAAGTGAAGAACTTGAAGAGCTTTGTTCTCTTTGTCATAGTTCGTCTTTGTTGCAAAATGTTATTTAGATGACTAGTCTTCATCATTTAGTAAAGTTTTGAATGTTTGGTTAGTTTCACTTAATTTTCACAAATTGTTAGAAAGTGAAATTGTTTTCCACGAGCCATGGATAGAGCTCAAAGCAAATCAAAAACCAAAATTGAAGCCCCATCACCTGGTTTATAATTACTCTTCATGGTATGGTACTCTTCACCTCATTCTAGGGCAATCCAATTGTGGGCATTAATGCAGCCAAACTCACAATTTTCTGAAATATGTGAATGTTCATCCACATGTAGAGGGAGCAAACAGGTAATTTTAAATTATGGTTCATGGCAATTGCTTTCAGTTGTGTACAGGTTTGGACTGAGCAAAAACAAGGATATGTGATTAAGTTGTGGGTTTCAGGTTAAGTTGCTGATATTAACTTCTTTTAATTGCAGATTTGTGAAATAAATTACATTTGTTTAATAGTTTGAAATTGAATTAATTTAATTCATAAAAATCACATTCACATTAAATGAATCAAGCAGATTTGTTATGCAATATAATGTTCACTTGGACTTAGGTGATTTTGAATTTAATACGTATATTGAACTTGGGAATAAATTACCTCAAACTATAGAAGCCTCCTCTACATTTAAATAAATCAGACAATTCATTTTTTATTTTCTATTAAAAAATGGAATATTATATTTATTTATGTTTGAATATCTAGAATATCTAGTTGTATAAGTACTGAGTTGATTAGTATATTGTTTAGCCCAGCTGTATGAGTATGAGTAGCTTAGCTATATGGGTATGGGTTGATTATGGATTGATTATTTTAAGTGGAATAATAATCTGTATAAGTGTAGTGTGTTGTTTCTTTAATGTGTATATAAACCGTTGTATTTGAGCAATATAGAACACAATAAAATAAGAGAAATAAAATGTCTCTCTTCTCTATCTCTCTATTCTCATGGTATCAGAGCCTTGCTTTAACCCAGGTTAGTTTTTCTTTTCTGCTTTTCTTCTTTTTTTTCCTTTTGTTTCTTTGCTTTTTGTCCACTGTCAATATAAATCACCACTAAAGGGTGATTATTTTCTCTCACCATCCCACTCAGGAGGAGCGGCATCACAAACTAGGCCTCTCCCCAGAAATTCGATCGCCAGAATCTTGCACATAATTTTTGACCGGCATTCTTCGATGATCTATTTTCAACGAGACTTGAGTAGAAATTTTGACTCCTCATTCTGCATCCATTGGTAGTGTGTTTTTAATTTTTCAACATCATCTGTTGGTGCTCCAAGTTTGGCAGTGGCTGAAAGTTTCTTTCTTCAACACCGTCGTTTCCTTTTGGCAGTAGCAGACCTTCGATAATTTCTCACATTGAGTGTTCTTTGTTCAAAAGGCCATTAAGTGATCTCCAATGTCAGAAACTCCAGGTTTGATCAAACTACTTTACTCTATTCTGGTACTCCTGCTGTTATTATTGTTAAATTATGCAGTAGCTATAATTATATATCTTGGGCTACTTCTGTTGAATTATGGTTTATAGGTCAAAGCTATAGTGAACATCTGGAAAAACAAGCTATTGATATTGATGATAAAGATAGGAAATCATGGATTAAAACTGATGCTCAGTTATCTAGTCTATTGTGACACTCTCTTGAACCGAAATTACTTATATTGTTTTAATCTTGTAAAAAATATTATAAAGTTTGGACTAAGGTAAAGATACTATACACTAATGATATTCAATGTATCTATAAAATTGTGTCTAATCTTGTCCATCTATAGCAAATTCTTAGAATATGGCTAGTTATTTGGGACAAGTTGAAACTTTAAAAGATGAGTTTAATTCTCTTATGCCCTTTTCTTAAAAGGTTATTGAACAAGAACAATAAAGAAACAAATTTTTTATGGTCCTGACACTGATTGGATTAAAACCCGACTTGAGTTTTGTTCGAGACCAAATTTTGACAAGTCCCACTATTCCCTCAGTAGAGGATGTTTCCGCTCAACACATGAGGATTTTTTCAGCCACAACATCAAATGATGAGATAGAGTTATCTGTTTTAACCATTCAAACTAAACATGGAGGTCCACAGAGAAGCAAAGGGAAAGGTTCAAGGGCCAATTGCACTCATTATGATAGAAATGGCCATACTCGAGAAACTTGTTGGACCCTGCATAGCAAGCCATCCCGAAATAATCAATACAATAATAATCGACCTGCAGTTCATATTGTCCAAACTCAAGGATTCATGTTACTTCCTTTACCTGATACAAATCCCCAATTATCAAACTCAATTATATTAACTAGAACAAATTACAATGAGTATTTGTAGTATCAGGCTACAAAACAAAATGATGGTTCACAATCTGGTAAATCATTTGCTTGCCTTGCTAAAAGTCCTCCTCTTGGCCCCTGGATACTGGACTCTAATGCTTAGATCATATTTCTAGTAATAAAAACCAATTTACAACCTTTACTTCCATTTCAAATAATGTTACTCTTGCTAATAGTTCACAAACTACAATTAAAGAAATTTGAAATATTCAATTACCTTTCATTTCCTTAAATAATGTCTTTTTTGCTCCTGCATGTCCTTATAACATTATCTCAATCAGTAATTTGACAAAAAGTCTTTATTGTTCTATCGCTTTTGTAGCTAATTCTGTTACTGTGCAGTACTGGAGTACATGAAAGACGATTGGAACAGGACATGAGTCACAAAACTTGTATCATCTCTACAATCCAAACTCACCGTTTGCTTGCACTTCAACTACCTCTTCCAACCTTCTTCATTATTGCTTTCGCCATCCAAGTCTCCGCAAACTTTAAAAACTTGCTTCTAGTCTTTCAAATTTGTCTTCCTTAGAATGTGAGTCATGTCAACTTAGGAAATAAACTCGTAGCTCTTTTCCTAAGCGAGTTAATAATAGGATTACATGTCTGTTTGAGTTAGTACACCCCGACATTTGGGGTCCAAGTCGAGTCAGTACAACTATGAGATTTCACTATTTTATTTATGTTTATTGATGATTATTTCCGTTGTAAAGGACAGCCTGGTACATGAATGCTCCTGCAATGAGCGGAGTCCGAAGAAGGGTTAGACCTATTAGGTCTTTATAAGCGGCCTTCCCTTATAATTGCAAGAGGCCGTTTCAATGACTCGAACCCGTGACCTCATGTCACACGACGAGAACACTTACCGTTGCGCCAAGTCTTCCTTTCTGATTATTCCCATTGTACTTGGGTATATTTAATGAAAATCGTTCTGAATTTTTTTTTATTTTTCAAAAATTCTCAGCAAAAATCTAGAATCAATTTAATACTTCAATAAAAATTTTTTACGAAGTGATAATGATAGGAAATATTTATCGTCTTGTGCTTACACTCCTTAAAAAAATGGGGTTGCAGACTGTAAGAACTGATAACTCATTGAAATAACCCATACTCTTCTTATTCACCACAGTGTCCCATTTTATTTTTAGGATGATGCTCTTTTTACTGCTTGTTATTGAATCAATAGAATCTCCTCTTCAGTATTACAACATTAAACCCCTCATTCTATTTTATTTCAAGGAGAAGATACTTATCACTTACCATTACGAGTATTTGGTTGTACTTATTTTGTTCATGATCACACTCTAGGGAAGAACAAACTCAAGCCCAAATCCATCAAGTGTATTTTCTTGAGATATTCACGACTTTAAAAAGGCTATAAATGTTATGATTCAACAATAAAGAAGTATCATATTTCTACTGATGTAACATTTTTTGAGTCATCACCATATTTCTCATTTAGTACTAACAATAAGAAATTCATCTCAAATGTTCTTCCAATCCCAGATCTAACCTCACCACAAATAGAGTTGACAAAACAAAACTCATCCTTCTGAGTTTACTCAAGATGACACTCTCTCCCTCCTCATGATACTAATCCTTCTTCTGATACATGTGCAGTATTGAATTCCAGTGACTCCTGCTCCATCACCTACTCCAGTCATGCCAGTAGTAGATACAAAAACACCACTTATTGCCATCCGCAAAGATACTTATTCCACTCACAACGCACATCCAATATATAATTTTCTTAGCTATCAGTGCTTATCACCATTGTATAATGCTTTTATTTCTACCTTGTCTAATGTCACTTTACCTAAGACTGTGAATGAAGCACTACAACATCCAGGGTAACGGAATGCAATGATGGAGGGAATGACAGCATTACAAAGTAATGAAACTTGGGAGTTGTTCCATTACCGAAAGAAAAAAAATTACGGTGGGGGTGTAAATGAGTGTTTATTGTGAAGGTTGGACCTGATTGGAAAATTGATCTATTAAAAGCACGCCTTATTGCTAAATGCTACACTCAGATTTATGGCATTGATTATAATGACACTTTCTCCCCAGTAGCTAAAATTATCTCTGTTCGTCTTCTTATTTCTATGGCAGCTATGCACCACTAAACTCTACCAACTTGATATTAAAAATGTACTTCTTCATGGAGAATTAACTGAAGAAGTGTATATGGAGTAAACTCCTGAATTTGTTACTCAGGGGGGAATTTCAATTGGTATGTCGATTACGACGATCACTATATGGTTTAAACTAGTCTCCAAGGGCTTAGTTTGAAAGATTCAATTTAGTGATTCAGGAATTTGGAATAACTCGATGTCAATCTGATCATTCAGTATTCTTCAAACATGATATTAACTGAAAATGCATTTATCTAGTCGTCTATGTTGATAACATTATCATAACAGGTAATGATCATGATGTAATTTGTAAGTTGAAGAAATACCTTTGCAGTCATTTCCAAACCAAAGACCTAGGAAAACTGAAGTATTTTTTTGGCATTGAGGTCGCACAATCAAAAACAAAAATTGTTATTTCATAAAGAAAACATGTTCTGGATCTACTAGAAGAAACAGACATACTCGACTGCAAACGTGTTGATACTCATATGGATCCTAATGTTAAGTTGGTTTCGAGATAGGGGGAGCCATTAGAAGACCCTGCAAGATATCAGATGCTAGTTGGAATATTAAACTATTTGACACTCATATGACCTGATATTTCATCTCCAGTTAGTTTAGTGAGTCAGTTTCTCCAGACCCCTTGCAATGATCATTGGGATGCAGTAATTCAGATCCTTAGATACCTTACGGAAGCATCATCACAAGGATTACTATATGAAGATACAGGGTCACCACCAGATTAGTGGATACTCTGATGCAGATTGGGCAGGTTCTCCCTCGAATAGGCGGTCCACTTCAAGATATTGTATCATATTAAAGGCAATTTGATTTCTTGAAAAAGCAAAAAGCAAGAGGTGATTGCTAGATCAAATGCTGAAGCAGAGTATCGAGCTATGACTTTTATAATATGTGAACTTATCTAGTTAAAACAACTCCTTCAAGAATTAAGATGGAAAGAGATAAAAAAACATGAAGCTGATTTGTGACAATCAAGCTGCACTTCACATCAATTCTAATCCATTTTTTCATGAAAAAACCAAATATATAGATGTTGACTGTTATTTTGTCAGACAGAAAATTAAGTCGGGATGTATTGTCATATATTTTGTCAATTCTAATGATCAACTGGTAGATATATTCACTAAATCTCTCAGAAGACCAAGAATCAAATATATTTGTAGCAAGCTTGGAGCATATGATCTATATGCTCCAGCTTGAGGAAGAGTGTTGGAATATCTAGAATATCTAGTTGTATAAGTATAGGTTGATTAGTATATTGGAGCATATGATCTATATGCTCCAGCTTGAGGAAGAGTGTTGGAATATCTAGAATATCTAGTTGTATAAGTATAGGTTGATTAGTATATTGTCTAGTCTAGCTGTATGAGTATGGGTAGCCTAGCTGTATGGGTATGTGTTGATTATGAATTGATTATTTTAAGTGGAATAATAGGCCGTAAAGGTGTAGTGTGTTCCTTTAATGTATATATAAAGAATTGTATTTGAGCCATATAGAACACAGAAAATAGGAGAAATAAAATAATTCTTTCTCTTCTCTATCTCTCTGTTCTCAATTTAATTTACCGCAAATTTATTCTTTCAATTGAATTATTCTACACGGCATTATAACTTAGTAATTTTTGAATTTTAAATATTAAATAGTCTTTTAACCTTTTAAATTCATCTTATATCCATTTTTTATGCTTTTAGTTTTTATATATATATAATTTCATTAATTCTACAAGTATTTATTTTAGTAATACAATATTTCGAGAATTTTTAAATTAATCGGAGTCAAATTATGAAAAAATAAATAAATTTAATCTTTAACATCATTTTTAACATATAAACTTTTAGCATCTGAATTTTATCTTTAAGATTATTTTAATATGAACATACACAAATGCAGTGACATAATTCTGCATTTGTCATAGAAAATTGTTATAGTGATATAAAAAGAATATGCATTGCAATAGAAAGGTAAAGAGTGAGTGAAGTGTAAAGAATGCAATACTAAGAGTAAAAAGACTGCTTATTTCATTCTTAAAAAACTCAAATGCACGTGTTTATTCATTTAGAGTTTTAATAAAATTAACCTGATATTACCCCAACACTTATTAAAGGCTAACACTTTATTTTAAAAGTTTTATGTACAATTTTGTTAGTACAAAGGAAAAAAGCAAATACCTAAAATTTACAAAACTCCATCAGATTCAAACAAAAAGGTTAATGGAAAAGACAATATCAGAGCTTCAAATTGCCTCATTGGATAAATTAGTTACAACGACGACGACAACAACAACAACAACAACAACAACAACAATAAAGCCTTAATCCCAAGTCAATTGGGGTCGGCTATATGGATTCTTCTTTTCCATTCAATACGATTTAAGGTTATTTCTTCTGATAGATGTAACATCATAAGATCATTTTGGACTACCTTTGACCAAATCAGTTTAGGCCTACCTCTGCCTCTCTTAGCTATATCTACTCTAACTTGTTCGGTTTTTCTAACCGGCGCATCGCTAGGTCTTCGTTTCACATGGCCAAACCATCTCAATTTCTGCTCTCTTATCTTATCCTCAATAGGTGCGACCCCCACTTTTTCTCTAATGCACTCATTGCGGATTCTATCCATCCTAGTATAACCACACATCCATCTTATCATTCTCATTTCCGCGACATGCATTTTACTCATATGTTGTCCTTTTACTGCCCAACACTCACTACCATACATTATTGCAGGCCGTATTACAGTGCGGTAAAATTTTCCTTTTAATTTAATTGGCATCTTTCGATCTCATAGAACTCCTGTAGCACCCCTCCACTTCATCCAACCAGCTTTAATCCTATGATTTACATCTTCTTCACAATCCCCATCTTCTTGAAGAATAGAGCCAAGGTATCTAAAATAAGTACTATGAGGCACTGCTATTCCGCCTAAAATAATTTTGCCTCTTTCTCTATTCTCACTATTAAATCTACAATGCATATACTCAGTCTTAGTCCTACTTAGCTTAAAACCCTTAGATTCCAAAGTGTTTCTCCATAACTCCAACTTTTGACTTACCCCTGCTTGAGTCTCATCTATTAATACAATATCATCTGCAAACATCATACACCAAGGGATGTCATCCTGTATATGTCTTGTTAGCTCATCCATGACCAAGGCGAAAAGATAAGAGCTCAAAGTTGAACCATGGTGTAATCCAATAGAAACAGAAAAATTCTTAGTATTCCCTCCCGCGATGCGGACACTGGTGGTAGCTCCGTCATACATATCCTTCAAGACTTGGATATATCGTATAGATATTCCCCTACGCTCTAGGACCCACCATAAAACTTCTCTAGGGACTCTATCATACGCCTTTTCCAAGTCAATAAAAACCATATGTAAGTCCTTCTTCATCTCTCTATATTTTTCCATCAAATCTCTTATAAGAAAAATAGCTTCCATAGTTGATCGACCAGGCATAAAGCCAAACTGATTTGAAGAGATACAAGTATCTAACCGCAAACGGTATTCCACAACTCTTTCCCACAATTTCATAGTGTGGCTCATAAGCTTTATACCTCTATAATTTGAGCAATTCTGAATATCTCCTTTATTCTTAAAAATAGGTACCAAATTACTTTGTCTCTATTCATTAGGCATTTTCTTTGTACTTAAGATCTTATTGAACAAAGATGTCAACCATGTAACTCCTGTATCTCCCAAACATTTCCAAACCTTAATAGGTATCTCATCTGGTCCACAGACTTTACCAACTTTAATCCTCTTCAAAGTTTCTTTAACTTCCGAAAATCTAATCCGTCTAGTATATTTCACATTTTTCTCCGGCCTAACGTCTAAACTCTCAATGTTATCACTATGGTTACCATTAAGAAGTTCCTCAAAATAGCTTCTCCATCGTTCCTTAATATCCTCTTCTTGAACCAGAACCTTATTCTCTTTATTTTTAATGCACTTAACTTGGTTTAAATCACGACATTTCTTTTCTCTTATCTTAGCCAATTTATAGATAGTTTTTTCTCCTTCCTTTGTTCCAAGTTTCTCATACAAACTCTCTAAAGATTGTGCTCTTGCTTGACTAACTGCCTTTTTAACATCTTTTTTTGCTTGTTTATACTGCTCAAAAGCATCATTGTTATTACACTTGGGCAAACTCTTATACCATTCCCTTTTACTTCTTACCGTTTTTTACACTTCTTCATTTCACCACCAAAACTCCTTCGAGGGATGTCCACACCCTTTAGATTCTCCAAGAATCTTTCTAGCTACTCTTCTAATTATTGCAGACATGCATATCCACATATCATTTGATGACATACTCACATCTTCCTCCCACCCTCCAGATTTGACCAACTCATCCTTGAACAACAATTGTTTTTCACCTTTTAAAGTCCACCCTAAAATGAGTCGGAGTCCCTAAATCCATCACCATGACTTCTAAATTTCTTGCGGCAACACTTGTTGGATCTGCTTTTCAGCAGCTGCCTCACATGCAGCCTGCCAATCAGGTAGACAAACAACAACCATCTATCAAGAATTTAATGAATTTTTGGTCTCAAATAATTTGTACATTTTGTATTGTTACTAGACAGAATTAATACCAGAAGGAATGATAAATAATTACGTTTCCATGAAAGTTGACGTTTATCTTGTAGCAAAAAGGAAATCAATCATGAAAAATGATGTTGAGATCAATTTCAGAAAGCAAGAAGAAAGGGATTGAATAATAGCGCCAAAGAAATATGGATCTAGCAAATCAACCAAAAAACATCCAAGAAACACATAGAGATCAATTTAGAAAGCTACAAAAGGACTACCTAGCACTCTGATAATCTAGCTGGAGTACACTAAATTAGGATTTTTCCAAGGCAACTCCTCCAGTACCTCATTTGGTTGGTCTCTAATTGCAATATAGTCCCACACAAGGAATCCAAGTTGGTTGCATACAACTTCAAAGTTTTCTCTGAAAGTTGGGACAAGCAGTTTAATTTCACCACTGACCTCAACACAAACATACAGTAAATTTCTGAGGATTCAGTGTTAGGATTTGCAAAACTACTAAGTATGTTGACAAGTGGATCTATATCAACTAGTGTGCAAGATTATGAAGAGACAAGTTTTAGGGTATCAATTCATGTTACATGTTAAGTACCAATTTACAAACAATTTGTACCTTTTGGACTCAAGAGAAGAATATGCATTGCACATGAGCAAGGGCCACTTAGAATAAAATTGTGCTAATTGATTGTCTAGGTAAATATATCTACCAAAATATTGCAACGGTGTCATTTTTGTATCATGCTTTCTGCAACATCTATAAGATTTGAACAATTCAGATACTTAAAATTATATATTTGACATCCATATCAGAAACTCTAATTACTGATATTGCCTGGACTAGGAAATATAGTTTAATTCAGCATTTTAACTTCACATTGATTACTTACCCGGACTTTGAAGGGAAACCGATGAGTTCACACTTCAGCCCCAGAGAAAATTCTGACATCTATGCCAAGGCTATCAACCGCAATCAGATTAGCTCCCTGCATAAATTCAGAAGGCAGTTAAAACATATCATCAAAAAATAAATATAGTATGCTTGCACATTTGTGTGCACATGTGCAGAAGGTTCTCATATATGGCATAAAAGTACCCTGCATAAAGGTACATGGATATTGCAAGGAAGCCTCCAACATAAATTCTAATTCAAAGAATAGGCAATGAGTTATTTCTACCAACACTTTAGATAACTGGATTATTTTGTTCTATCATATGATCCATAGCTTCTCAGGACACAACATCCAACTTTCAACCATAATCATTTGAAATTTTGGCAGGCCGGGAGCTGACTTCATTGTGTTGTAAGAAATGAGGAACCAGAGCACCAAGAAAATTTTCAAGGAATGTTGCTTTTGATGCATAGTTTGGGCATTAGGTGCATTTTATCTCAGCATAGATATATATATATATATATATATATATATATAAGTCATGCTACGTCCATGCATTGGCATAATGATAAATTCAAATTTTAAGGATGTCACCATGTCATTGCCTTGAAGGAATCATGGCAAGAAAGATGATTTATTCCTAATGCACCAAAGACAAGGTAAGTCCACATGCTAGCAAAAGAGTGCGGTCATCAAACAGAGAGCAACTTTCCTGATTCAGAAAAAGTCGTTTTGGTGTCTAAGAGTATCGCCTTACATATATCTAGATTTCCAAAGATATCTCCCTCACACTTGGGTGGATGGAGGCTAATGATTCAATTCTATCAACTATCATTAGAAAGGAAAAAGTACAGCGTACCATAGTTGTCAGAAGTGCGAGGCACAAAAAAGCGCAAAAGGTCCCGGAGCCTAAAGCGCGAGCCTCGAGGCTCAGGCGCGGGCTTCATCGAAGTGAAGCGCAAACACGCATGAAACTCTATAAAACTAATAAAAACATAAAATAACTACAAAAATACAATGTTAACCATACTAAAGAACATATCACACAAGTATTATCATACCACATCATATAAAAACTATGAAACACATAAAAAGCACACAAAAAAGACACCGCATAATAGATATTTCACACAAAATGTCTCATATGATATGACAAAATAGTTTAACCCAATAACTACTACTACTAATAGTTTAATTAACTTATTACTAATATTGTAATACCACTAAGGCATGACTTTAGGACTAATTGTTTTATTCCTAATACTACTTTGTGACTAATTAGCCTATCAAATGTCACTCTATCACTCTTCTTCATCATCAAAACCTTCATCAATATCTTCATCCTCCTCCTCCTCTTCCTCCTCTTCCTCCTCCTCATCATCATTGTTTACAAACTCTTCTTTCTCTAATCCCTCCTCATCTTCATCATTTTCAATTTCATCCTCATCTCTAAGAGCAAAAGGACTAGGAGTATGTTTCTTGACCCTAGAATATACATTTCCTTTTCCCTTTCCCTTTGCCAAATTGCTACTAGGAGTGGGATTAATATTTTTCCCCTTGGATGATCTTGTCAAATGATCATGCTCATCGACTCCAGCAACTTTAGCAACTAAACCCCATGTCAAATCATCACCATCAAATACAAGTTCATCATCATCTCCATCACTATCTTGTGTTCCTCCCATCAACCATTCATTGCTCTCATCTATATGTGTCAAAGAAATAGGGTCAATGCTATCACGCATATCATATTGACGCTTCAAAGCTCGATTATACTTGACGAAGACTAGATCATTTAAGCGTTTTTTAGCAAGCCGATTTCTTTTCTTTGAATGAACCTGTAATACATAATACAAATAATTGAAATAAGCAAACATCCTATTAATTAGCTAAAATTTTAAGAAGATGCTCGTGAATATATATTAAGTTTGAATACTTGCATCTTCAAATATGCTCCAATTACGTTTACAACCCGATGCACTACAAGTGAGGCTAAGCACTTCGATTGCAAATTTCCTCAATTCAGGAGTACTAGATCCATTCCTATGCCACCACTCAGCTGGAGATAATGTGGTTCTGTTCCTCACAGCAATTGGTTTTCCAAATAAGCCTTCTGCCTTTTCATACTCACTGATTTGATGTGATATAATATCTTCCTCATCAGTTGATGCAACCAACCTTGATAATGTCTCATAGAAACCATCCATAATCTCTTTGCAACCACTAATCTCTTCACTTCTTGCATAAAAAAACTCAGGATTCAAATAGTGAGCGGTTGCATGCAAAGGTTGATGGAGTTGGATTTGCCATCTATGATCAATGATTCTTTCTACATCTTCATATTTCTTCTTATTGTTATTGAAGGACCTTGCGATTGTCTTCTTCGCTCTATCCATGGCTTCATAAATATAACCCATTGGTGGTTTTTTCTCTCCATCAACTAGCCGAAGCACACGTACTAATGGACCAAACACTTTGAGAATATACATAATGTTAATCCAAAAAGAAGGCATCAAGATGGTATGGGCTGCTCTCTTGCCCGCTGCTTCTTTTGACCATTTACTTTTACTCCATTCCTCTGAAGTAAACATTTTCCTTAAATTGGCTTTTTGCTTATGAATGCTTGCAAGAGTAAGATAAGCAGTGGCAAATCTTGTGACTGCAGGCCTAAAAAACTCCCTTTCTCCAGTAAATTTTCTCATCAAATTCACCACACCAGGACGAACGTAGATGTAAGAGTTGAATAGTGTAGCTCTCTTCAATGTCAACCGCAATCTTTCAATCTTCCCAATATCTTCTAACATCAAATCGATGCAACGAGCAACACATGGAGTCTAGAACAAATGTCAAACGTTTAGTGTTTGGTGTTTACGTAAAATCTCTTACGTATCTGACTCTTCTCTTTCCTTTTTTTAAATTATTTTTATGTTAACCAATCACTAATTAGGAAAATTACTAAATAGGAAATAAAATATTTAAAATCCTAAAATCACGCCTTATTTATGTAAAGTGCGCTTTTTCTGCACCTAACAAATCGGGAAGATTCACACCTAAGCGCAGAAACGTATGGCTTTTGAGAAGTGCGCTACGCTTCAACTGTTGAAGCCCTAACGATGGAGCCTCACCCAAAGCGCGCCTCAGGCGCGCCTAGAGCGCGCTTTTAACAACTATGCAGCGTACATGAAATTTGTGTATGTTTCACCTCGTGTTTTCACATTAGAACAATGAAAACAGATCACCATACACATGAAAAGTGTCTTATATACACAAAGCTTCAAAAAAATTCTATAAAAGTTAAAAATTGAAAATAAAAATATAAAGGTAGCATTTTGAAAGAATTACTACCTCAACATGAAGCCTCTTTTTCTTGCAAAGAGCTTTAAGAGCAGCATTGCACTTTATTCCCTTCTCACTGAAGTGTTGGAGAATTGCTGAAGTAGAGTGTACAAGGACATCAGCTTCAGCATCTTGAAAATCTTGCAAACCAATTGCAGACTGCAGTATTCAAACAAAATGCAAAATTATAGTCAAACAAAGTTGAAATTCATACATGAGGACAAAAATGAAGAAACAGCGCTAAACAACCATCTAGTTCATGAACACAGGTAACAACATGCCTCTTTTCACTTCATGTTATCTTATTCTTATATATCTTTAATTTCACAACATCTCCCACCCCACTCCTCCTTCCGTTCTTTTTTTTCACCTACCTCCCACCGCTTTGAAAGAATTCCATGCCAATAGTCACTTGTGCTACAAATATAGCCAAGAATAGCATTATGTACATGCCTGAATGCCATATACAGAGAACAGCTCTATGCTCATGATCTCCAACCGGTAAAGAGTTGAGCCTCTGCTGTGTCCATTTTTGGAGCTAAAGCTCAAAATATCAGCATCTAAACAAGTTAAAAGGGCAAATAAGATTGAATAATTCCAAAACATAAGACAAGTATGCTTACAAAATAATAACTAATCATAAAGACAATAAATAATGAAAATTTTCTTATTTAACATTGAAATCTGTAGTAAATATAGAGTTGTCATTAATCATTCTAGTTCCAGTATCAAGCATACTTCTCAATTCTCATCCTCAGGAAATATTTAGTGCACCTTCACTCACAATCAAGTGGACTCCACCCTGAAATTATGGTGGATAGGTCCTACAACATTGTGAGAGATGATGCACTATTTGTACCCAATAATCCCCTTTCATTCTTTACACGGCAAAAATAAAATTGAAACTGCCACTGAAGAGGATTGGTTGCACAGCATGCCATGCTAAATGCTGAAAGGTCAAAATGCTCATGAATTCATTGTAATGACAGATGAGTCCTTTTTAGAGACATCTCAACAAATCACACAAGAAAAAATCCAAATCTAGTAAAATTGAGAGCTGAAGATAACAATAGGTGCAATTGCCAAAGTCCTAGAAGCATCAACCAGATTTCATTAACCCAGTAACCTCACCACCATGATTCAGTTTAAGCTATGCCAACTATGATGATTAAGTTAGATTCTTTTTAGTTTTTTAGTAAAAAATGGATGATGATGTTCTGCCTAAATAAGAGAATACTAAGCCATGGAATTCCTCAATTCTGACACATTGCACTTATTATATAAAAAAAGTAACATTAGATATAAAAGAGTTATTATGCTATATCCGGAAAAATATCAATCTAACACATTTCACAAATAAAATGCGACTATTAAGCATGGCCACAGGATACCTTTTCCAGTCTGAATCATATTCATCACTATCTTCACAGTTAAACAATCTTCTCAAGTATGATTCTTCATTGGCAAAAGCAGGTCTGAGGCACCCTACAATGGAAACACCATTTGATGGATAGTCCATTTTTCTATCATATTCCATATCAATTGCCAGCGAGAATCAAAATCTTAACACATTAAAAAAGTAAGAAAACAAAAGAAACTTGCAAGCTCCTCCAATCCAAGATAATCTACATAGTGTTTTTGTAGCAGAGTTGACAAGAAAACAAAACAAAGACATTTTAGAATTACAGCTTTGATCTATGGTAAAATAAAATGGCACAGCATCCATTCATTTAGTGCAACAGAGGGACCAGTGGTCCACTTACAATTATCACAACTACAAGGCTACCCATGTCTTGGGCCACAACCCTGGCTATCAAATTATAATGATCAGAGTAGATATTAGACTTAAAACTTTGCTCAGCAAACTAGAAAAATAATAATGAATAAAAAAAATACAACTTGAACAAGACAGAAGAATGTCTAATTTCTTTTGTTCATATTTTAGTCACTGTAAGAATTTCTGATGGCCATGATAAGAAGTAAAAGATTATAAGAATTGAGAAAATATGAAAGTTCAAACATAATATACAAAAACAGTTCACTAGATTTTTTTGTGCAACAGCTGGATTCTAGGTTATTTATGTTCGGCAACAAATAAAGCAGGTATATAGATGTTGCCTGTGAGAAATAAATCTGGAGAATTTTATTTTTCTAGCATTAATAATAAACACATTTCACTACATACAGAGGAAACCTTTATGGAAGTCAAAGAAACAAGATTTTGAATTTTAATATTCATATATCTAACAGAACTAATAAATACAAGAAAAGGAAAACAACTGTTACTAATAAATAAAAGAAAAGGAAAACAACTGTTATGTGTCTGATCCTACTAATAAACAAGCATGAAACAATTATATTCCTTTACGCTGACTCAGTTGCCAGAAAAGTTGCCACACACTATCATTTTCCCATCTGCTAGATTTTTCATAACAGTAACAGTTACAAATCAGAACCCAGTTGTAATGTTTTCACATTTTTGTTCTTCACACAAAAGTAAGTGTAAGAATCTATTCCATTATTCATGCAACAATGAGATATCTTATTCCATCTTTTTTCCCATTTTGCTTTTCCTCCGTGTAATTAACCATAGGATGTTTGCTAGGAAAAATGAATAAATAAATGGAACAATTAACCATTATTCTCACTGTGTCAAGAAACATAACCAATTATATATGATGCTAACCCAATTATGATTGATTTAAATACCATGTATTAACCCAATCATATATGATGCAGAGCAGTTATGACAATGGATAAGAATAAATGTCTTCGAAGCTTAAAACAAACAACTACTGAAACTTTTAAGGAGATGGAATATCCTTTTTTTCTATATGTAGCTGGAATCCATAGCCCATGTCCAAGAAACTAGCATCCTGGAAATCTATTAACCAAAAGAAAAACTGAAAATGTTTATTAGAACAGCAAAGCTTTTATATTAACCACATCAACAAAAACCAGCAAGATGCATGCATAAAACAAAGAGCCTATCAACTTTTGGTCTCTTTTAAGAACTGTCATGCTCATCCTAAGCCATCAAGCAAAACATAATTCACTAAAAAACAGACAAAATAATATGGCAACCATATTAACCAATGCTTTAGTAATGACATTTCAGAACAAACTTTAACAACAGCAGCACAACCCAAAAATATATTAAACTGAAACACTAACAGCCATTACAGCCATCATCTTCACATTTCATATTGATTTACACATCCAAAAAAAGAGCCAAGAATAGTGAAACATTCCCATCTAAGTTAGCGAGAAACAATACTCAACATGAAACCAAGATTTAATCACCTTTGTCAAGCACTTGGCAAAATAAATAGGATGAATCCAACTGGAAGTATCTGGCATCCCCCAATCAACTGGAACATCAGACACTTCAGGCTCCATTACCTATTAAACATTCATGTGTATGAAGTATGCAAAATCACAAAAAGGAATTACAAACAATAATACAGAAATGAAGAGAAGAACCAACCTCAAAATAATCATCACCAAATGGAATATCATCAGTACTTCCAATGTCAAAAACATTATACTCACTGGCTTCCCTTCTATTCTCGTACATCGGAATATCAATCCCAATTAAAGCATTCTGAAGGTAAAGTAGTGTAATTAGAAAAGTGACTCGTGTTCATGCAGCTCAAGCTATAGTGTAAGGGGGGAAATAATAAGTATCTTAAATCATATTGATGTTAACCAACGTAAAAGACAAAATTGTAAAGGTTGCTGAATACCTTCAAGATATACAACAGCAAAGATATCATCAGTACCCAAATACTTATAGTAAAATCTTTCAGTTCCCCAAATAGAAAGCAATAGACTCCAAAGGTAGCAAGCTTCATGTTGCTTGTCTGGCCACTTTAACAGTCTTCTATTCCAATTTTTTAGGCTATAACTAATTTCCATTACCTAATCCAAATATATGAGATCCTAACCACATTGCCACCTGGTTCATGCCTCAGATATCAGGCATGAAATGATTTATTTTTTTTACCATTCCCGCCTAAAAAGATTTCTCCAGTCATAAATATTTTGCAGCAGACACCATTACATTTTAGACTTCATTTTATCAGGCAAATTTAGACTGAAATATGAATGTCACTGTGAGGATTTATTGTTTTGGAACCTAAAAACAATTGACACTGGTATGTCAAGTGAAGCCTAAGCAAAAATATTAAGTTCATACATTCCCAGCCGTCTACTGTATAAGTATAGAAATGAATATTGAGGTGAAATTCAGAGACAAGGAATGTGCTTCAACAGCCTTTGAAGTGTAACTCTATAAACATTGAACAGCAAATTGATTAAGTATCACTAAATAGCCAACAACAAGAAGAAGAACAACAACAACTACGCCTTAGTCCCAAACAAGTTGGGGTTGGCTGTATGGATCCTCAACAAAATAAGCTCAAAAGACACCAAAAAAAAATACTCCAGCCTTAGGCCCCTTCCAAGACACGGATTTTACGTCTCCATTCAAGTATGTCATTAATCAAATCCGCATCAAGATCTAAGGCACGTAAGTCTCTTGCTATCACCTCATTCCACACAGTTCTAGGTCTTCCACGACCTCTAGCCCCCTCAATCAACAAATTCTCACACTTACGAACCGCAGCATTAGGAGGTCTTCTTAAAACATGCTCATACCATCTAAGTCTTCCTTCCCTCACCTTATCTCCGACATCCGCTACTTGGACTTTTTGTCGAATATGAACATTCTTAATTTTGTCCAGTCTGGTATGTTCACACATCCATCTTAGCATCCTCATTTCTGCCACACTCATCTTATGCAAATGTTGTCCCGTTGGTGCCCAACACTCACTACCATAGAGCATCGCAGGTCTAACAGCCGTCCTATAGAATTTACCTTTCACTTTCAGAGGTATTTTCTTATCACATAGAACCCTAGTCGCACCCTTCCACTTCAACCACCCTACCTGTATTCTGTGAGCCACATCTTTATCTATACGGCCATCATTCTGGAACACCGAACCCAAATATTTGAACTGCTTGGTTTTAGGAACCAAAACTCCATCCAACTTAACCTCATGTTCCTGCTTCTTCCTTAGACTGAACTCACAGTGCATATATTCCGTTTTACTCCTACTTAACTTAAAACCCTTGTCCTTGAGGCTTTTTCTCCACACTTCCAACTTACGGTTTACACCAGCACTAGTCTCATCAATTAAAATAATGTCATCAGCAAACAACATACACCAAGGAACATCGTCTTGTATGCTTCTAGTTAGCTCGTCCATAACCAGAGTAAATAAATATGGACTCATGAGCGAACCTTGATGCAATCCGGTAGTAATGGGGAAAGCCTCAGTGTCTCCACCAGGTGTTTTCACACTAGTGGATGCATTCTCATACATGTCCTTGATGATGTTGATATATTTGCCGCTGACTCCTTTCCTCGTCAGAACCCACCATAACACTTCTCTTGGTACTCTATCATAGGCTTTCTCCAAGTCAATAAATACCATGTAGAGATCTTTCTTCTTCTCTTGATACAATTCCATTAGTCTTCTTAGAAGAGAAATAGCCTCCATGGTAGATCTCCCTGGCATAAACCCAAACTGATTCTCCGAAACTCTTGTAAGCTTCCTCAATCTGTGTTCAATAATCCTTTCCCATAATTTCATAGTATGGCTTATAAGTTTGATAACCCGATAATTTGTACAGCATTAAATGTCTCCCTTATTTTTATATATGGGTATCAGGATACTCTTCCTCCAGGCATTCGGCATCTTACGTCCTTTCACAATAGCATTAAAGAGTTTAGTTAACCAGGCAACTCCTACCTCTCCAAGGTTCTTCCAAACCTCTATAGGGATACCATCCGGGCCACAAGCTTTACCAACTTTCATATACTTCAAGGCTTCTCTTACTTCACTATGCAAGATCCTCCTAGACCAGCTGATATAACCATTTGTTGCATGAAGACCTTGAAAATCTTGTTCATATTCAGGATTGAATAACTGCTCAAAATAAGCCTTCCACCTCTCCTTAATCTCAACATCTCCTGTCAACACCCGTTGATCTTCGTCCTTTATACATTTGACTTGACTTAAATCCCTGCTTTTCCTTTCTCTCATCCTTGCAATCTTATAAATGCCCATTTCTCCCTCTTTAGTACCTAACTTTTGATAAATCCCTTCTAATGCTCTGCCACGAGCTACACTAACAGCCTTCTTTGCCTCTTTCTTAGCCCTCTTATATTCCTCATAGGCTTTGCTATTAACCGCATTCGGTAACTTTTTATACCATTCCCTCTTAGCCTTAATAGCCTTTTGAACCTCCTCATCCCACCACCATGCATCGTGCGGTCGAGGCCCTACCCCTTTAGAGATCCCAAGCAATTTACTACCTGCTTTCTTAATGCCACCTTCTATTTTTGTCCACAAGTCCTCTGCACTAGCCTCAAGGTTCCAAATGTCTTCCTTTAGTAACTCCTCCTTAAAGGTATCTTGAGCTAGGTCTTTCAATTTCCACCATCTTATCCTTGGTTCCAATAATTTCTTATCATTCCTCCAGCTACTTTTATTCTTAACATCTAAAACCACAATACGATGTTGCACCGTCAATGCTTCACCCGGAATGACCTTGCAATCCTTACACTTACTTTTGTCTCGTCTTCGAGTAAGTATGAAGTCTATTTGACTTTGGGTTCGTCCACTCTTAAAGGTAATCAAGTGTGACCCTCTCTTTTCAAAGCAGGTATTTGCCAACACTAGATCATAAGCCACCGCAAAATCCAAAATGCTCTTTCCCTCCTCATTCCTGTTGCCAAAACCATAACCCCCATGGACCCTGTCATAACCATTACTGTCCTTACCAACATACCCGTTAAGGTCCCCACCAATGAAAATTTGCTGATTATCCGGAATACCTTGCATGATTTCATCCATATCTTCCCAGAACTGAACCTTGGATGCTCCGTCCAAACCTACTTGGGGAGCATAAGCACTAATAACATTAATAGTGTCATCTCCCAAAACAAGCCTCAAAGAGATAATCCTGTCTCCCTTTTTCTTCACTTCCACCACCTTGTCTTTAAGCGTAGGCTCAATAATAATACCCACATCATTCCTATTGTTATCCAAGCCACAATACCACAACTTATATCCTGAGTTACCAATCTCTTTTGCTTTATTTCCCCTCCACCTGGTTTCCTGCAAACAAGCAATACTAACCTTCATTCTTTTCAAAGTATCCACAAGTTCTATAGACTTCCCAGTCAGAGTGCCAATATTTCAACTACCTAATCTTAATCGACTCCCTTGGACTTGCTTCTTTAGCCGCATTCGTCCATAATGCGGTAGCCCTTTCCTGTCTGACACCACATCCGGGCGCTGATATGTCGGGACTAACTTCTTTACCCATACCCGTCCATGGCATGGGAACCTTTGCTCATACTCCACCACACCCAGGCGTCGATGTGATGGAACCCCTTGCTCATTTAACACTACACCCGGGTGCCAATGTAGCGCGTGCCTAGGTGAGCACGTCCCAACGGTATAATGATAGCTTTGAGGATCCATAAAAAGTTTGGCAAAATTTTTACACTGGCCGCCAACCTACCGCAACCCTCCTCCTTTATCCGGGCTTGGGACCGGCTACGATACTCGCAGGGGGAGTTAAATAGCCAACAAGAAGATTTGAAAAAAAAAAACTGTTCTTGGCTGTAGGACTGCATCAATTTTTCCCGTGCAATTCTGTTTTCTAAATTTTGTTCACAGCTAAGCCCTCAAAGTGAATAACATTTGCATTCACCACCTAGCAAATCTTTGATGCAAGACTGTGTTGTGAACAAGCTAGAAAGAAAGAACTAAGGTGGACAATAACTTGTCAAAACTAGAAACATATAGAAAATATGAGCAAGAATACAGGGAAATAGGAAATGGGAAAACACATTATCAACAAGGTACAAGGTACTAATAAACTTAAACTATCTTATGTTTAAAAAGGAAATTAAGGTACCATCCAGTTTGCTGGACTTCTAAAGGTTTTAATTTTTTACACAAATTCTCCTAAAATATGCAGTGTTCTGCAACTTATATAAGCACCGTGCAAAGAAGTATTCACTTCAGTTATGAATAAACGTTTAAAAATCAAGTATATCCTCACTACGGGATTACTAGCTCCGGGATCATGCAAGATATTTCTATCATCAAAAATCTCAAAAAATATATCTGAAAATAAAATGAAAAATAAAATTATCAGGTGATTAGAAGTTAATATCATTAAATAATCTCCAATATGTATATTACATTGTGAACCGCATGGACAAATTTCTTGGGTAGAGTTTCAGTATGTTATTGATGATTATGGAGGTCTGGGTGTCTCGAATCCTTCTGTTGTCTTTAATTTCTTCAAGAGGATGATAACTTTGATGACTTGTATAACTAGATGAATCTGGAACTGAATCCGAGTAATCTGCAGCAACAGAAACTTTCCAAAGACAATGATCCCGTCCCTCATATGACAACTGGAATTGTGTATGTGTTGATCCAAAAGATAGATTCCTGTGTATGAAATTTAATATTGAAAAAGAAACATGATTTTTCACTAAAACATGCTAATAAAAAGTATTTTATCACACTGTGAGAATATATTGAAAGACCTACGTAATGAGCCAGCCTTCTTAAAGGCAATATTGGAGGACCATAGATAATGAAATGCGCATGTCCTAATTTAATTTGTGAATATCTCAAACTATACAAGCACGATGGCTTAAAAATTAAGGTAAATCCAAATCAACCTTGTGAAATTTGAACAGGAGTTTCTACTTCCTATATATCAAAGAATGTAAACAAAATAAAAATATGCCTTATACTGGAAGAATCAGACGATTTGAGATCAATAGAAGATTTGTTCCAGAAGCTTGTGACCCCATACGATGTGGAGCAACAGAATCCATCAGCAGGACATAACTGACAATTGGAACCACCTAAAACAGGTTGAAAAAAATGTTATGAGAAAGACAGTGAAATGGTTGAAAAGCTGAATGAACATGCAGAGAAGAGATAGTGGTTTGAGCAGATAAAGCTAAGTTCCCACCTCAACAACGCCACAAAATCGCATTAAACTATATAAAATTTTACAAAATAGATCAAAATGACTCTAAGCAACATAAAATTGAATGTGCACTTCAATAATTCATTAGCAAATTTCCAGTGAGCCTCATTCCTTCTATTCAAGTTAAATTAGAAACCCAAATTTGATATCTTTTTTCACATTCTTCAGGAAGGATACAACAAATTCTGTTGTCCATCAAAGACAAATAAGGTTCTGCATTATTTAATAGCTTATTTATTTATATACTTTTTATATTAATGCATGATATTTGAATAACTTTTTTAATGGTGAATTAGTTTTTAATGTAGAATATGTCTGTAAACTTTCTACCAAATCAGTTAAGGGCAAAAACCAGTAGCAGAGCAAGGAATAGCAGAAGGAACATGCCATCAAGGATGAACAAATGTTCACAGCAAGAAAGTAGTTCTACTGCACCAAGTGGCCATCTTATTAGAGGAAATAAAAATAATACCAGTGGTTATATGTGCCATGTTAATGAAACAATAGGGAGGACAACTGTTGATGTACGTTCTTCGTTATTACTACTTGTTGTTTTATTATTGTGGTGACTAGCATATTTACTTATTGATTGTGTTAATATCAGCCTGTGATGTCAAGTGAAAGACTTGTAGATAAGGGTGTTGAACCAATGCAGATGGATGCTGATGTATAAACCAGTTACCCTAACCTAATGAGAGAGAGATTAGGCATTTCAGAGATAACTCTGTGGCAACAAACTTGAGGAACATCATTTTTGTTACTTATGGCTCATAGGTGACACATGCTACAGACCTGCCTTTTGCTCCACTAGGACTGTAGTGGAAATGAGGACCTGCAATCACAAGCAACCACTTAGAGAAGGGAAGGTTTGATAGTCAAAGAAGAAGAGCTCGGTTAACAGTTAATTTGTCTTGGTTGGAAGATTGGGCTACTAAGTAAAGAATTGGTATTTTGTTTTTGTTAAGGTTCCATATTATTAGTGCATTGACACTACAATATTTTGTGATAAAACTTGTTGTGTTAAGGTTGATTGACAATGTTTGATGACTGTTATGTTATTTTGTTCACACGGCTCATAGGTCTAGCTGAACTTTTTAGTTCTTGTTTTGTAGGTAATTATGGAAACCTTTTGTGCATAGAGCATATACACTTTAAGTTCATTATAACCTATGAGAGCTTTGTAATGCTACTGCTGTCAACTTTGGATCATTTTATTCTAATATAATATGATCCAGAAGTTTAAATTAATCTCGAATTTATCTACTGCACCAAAAATATGACATTCTTGGTTATGATTTTTAAATGTATTTGTTAATTTTTCACTAATGATGCTGAATAAATAGCATGTGCACATGTGTTATACCATTCTGCAAACAAGGAACCAGGTCAACTTTTGGACAAATTTTCTTATTTTTTTTTTTATGCAATGTCAGCCACAAGTTACAAAAAATCTGCACGTTCTTAGTTATGATTGTTTATGTGTAATGTAAGTTTTTCATCATTGATGTATAATAAATGGCATGTGCCATGCCATTCTGCCATGTCAACAAAAGTTCCAACATCATCTCTTTCCTTACAAACACCAGAAATATACCAAGTTCCACAACACTACCATGACAATAACTACAACCCTCATCAGAATTATCTCAGCAAATCATCCAATAAGCACTGCAATAACTTATAACCTCTTGAAATATAGTAGTAAAAACTTCTATCTCCAGGTAACCATAACCCTCATCAGAATTCCCATATTATTCCAGCTGACCCCTACACATCAATTGGCATTTGACAATGTAATGTTGTCCCACCACAAACATCTGTAATTTATCAACAACATCCATTCTTAAATATAAAAATTCATTCACAATAAAATACAAAAATGACCAAACTATAAAAACCAAATTGAATACTTGGTAATTTAATTGCAAATTCCACAAAAAGTACATCAGATTTGCAACTACATATTACAACATCACCATCATCATCACAAATAATATCCATGAACAAATAATCACAAAATAAGCTATTTTTAGTTTCTTCTTCACCCTCTCACAATTTAGAGCATTAGCATTCTTCCAACTCTTCAGCTCCAACCATAAATCAATAATTTCATTTTCAAATTCAGAGGCATTCCTATATGACTTCATATATCTATTTTCAACCAGCAATATCCTGTGCTCCAATTTCATTTCATTAATCACCTCTCCAACTCTACCTGCAATTGCTTCATCATGCCATTCAAAATGCCCATAACTTCTCATTTAACATGAAAATAAAAAAGAAATACAGTTATAGTTACGACAAACATATGAACCACAAATTGTTTATTAACAAGCATCCCAATCCTAAATAATACTTACTTTGTAGTTAGGGCAACCATAAAACCTTCTTCCTGGATTTTTTTCACTCCATGAAGTCTACCTTGGAGCCTTCACCCTCATCCCTCTGGAAATACAATTGTAGAATCTAGGTGGACCTTCATAATTTATCTCTTTATTTATTCTCCTCAAATATGTTGATCCAGTTGACGTTGATTATGTTGAAGAAGCCATATGCTGCGATAAAGTCTCCAATTGATTGTGTTTTGTTTCTTAATTCAATCAATGTTTTGATTTTTTGATTTTCTGAGTTAGGGTTTAGGGATGTGAAATTGGGATTGGCTTTTTGACAATGGAGATGGAGGCATTACTGTTAAATGGCCTCATTAAGCCAAAATAAAAAATTTATTTGATATTAGGTCAATACACCCTCTAGCAGGAGTTTTCACTCTTTGAGTAACAGTTAGAGACAAGGGCTAAAAAAAAATTTTTTTCCTCTAAAATTCAGGCTTAAATGAGACAAGAGAAAGAATTGGGGATAAATTATACCCTCGCGACAAGTTTCGAGGGTGTATTTATACCTTCTTCTTATAAGTAAATTATCATAACATCTATTAAATATATGTTGACCCTTTCAGAGGCTACCAAATAGATTAAAAATCTAAAAGTAATAACATCCATAACAAGAAAATATGTCTCATCATAATCTATACAAGGTCTTTATGAGAATTCTTATGACACAAGCTATGTTTTGCATTTTACAATTTCGTTTAACTCATTTCTCTTATGAGTCATATGAGCAAGTTGTCATAATATATATTAAGCCTTTTAAGAGTTGTCAATCTAACTCTAAGAGTAATTGCATTTATTATAGATGAAGCATACACTTTTTATAATCTCATTTTATTCGTTTCTTTTACATACAATATGTAACATCCTAAAATTTTTAAAAAATTTTAATTTTTGAAAAATTGGATAAAATAAATTATAATTTAAAAGGATAAATTAAATTAATGGTTTTAAATAAAAAATGAAGGGATTTTAAATGAAAAAGTGGAATATATATGTGATATATATGCAAAATATATATAACATATATAAAAGTCAACACTTTTTAAAAGAAAAAGGATATTTTGGTAATTAAATCTTATAAATTCAAAATTAATAAAATAATTCAAAAACAAATTATTTTTGAATGGAAGAGGGAAATTAGGACTTTTAATTTATTAAAAAATAATTAAATAATTAAATATTAAATTATTTTAATATATATATATGTGGTTAAAAAGAAGAGGAAAGGAAAAGAATATTAAAAGTCATCTTCTTCTTCTTCTTCTTCAAGAACGTGGCTTCCATGGAAGTTTGAAAACCAAGGATTTTGCTTCTTCCATACTCCATAAATTGAAGTAATTAACAAATTTCAAGTGGATTTTTTGTGATTTCCACCAAAATTAGTAAGTTTCCATATCTTTTCTTTGAATTCCATGAAAGATGAGATTATGTGAGTTTTGAGATTTTTATGCAGTATGTTATAATTGTTGGAATTGGTGTTTATTATGTTATTTTGGGTAATTAACAATGATTCTAAGGTTAGATTGAAGAGATGATGGAGTTTGGTTAAAGAATGGTGAAGAGAGAGAGTTTAGGGTTATGAATTTTTGGGGTTTTGAAAACATGAACTTTAATTGTGCAAATTAATTTCAAATGAGTTGTTTTGATTCATAAACAAGTATTTTAAAGTCAAATATTGGATTTGGTGGTGTTGAGTTGGAGTTTGAGAATGGAAGTGGAGATTTAGGGTTTTGGAAAAGTGATTTTTCCAAAGTGGTTGAATTGTGTGATTTTATTTATTTAAGCATGTTGTTTAGTGTTAAAAGTGATGAATATAAGCTTAGAATGAGTAATGGATTGTGTTGGAATGGAAAACCTTCAATGGGGGAAGGTTATGCCATTTTTTAGATTTTATGTATAATAGTGTATTTTTATAATGTAAATGATTTTAATGTATTAAAATATGTTTTTAATAATATAAATAAACTTAAAATACTAATTTAATTGTAGTAGAATGGAATTCTAATATTGAAGTAAGGAAAGGCTAAATTTTTGGAAATTTGTAGTAATTATGGTTTAATGTTGGAAATGCCATTAAATGTGATACTAAATGATTATTTGTTATCACATTTGGTTTAGGCATTGAGGGAGGTTGATTTGCTTCATCCAAGTGGTGAAGGGCAAGTTAGAAAGATTGGATTGAATGTTGTTTTTAGCTTGCTTTGGATTGTTAGTGGAGGTATGTACAAACTTTGAATATAATGTCTATATTTGCATAACATTTGGACTTAACATATTTTGGTTGAAAAATGTGTTAAGTTACTTGGTTCATTGATTGTGTATGAATAATATGCTATGACATTTGTAATGTCATATATGTGTTAAATGCATTGTGAAAAGCCATTGATAATGGCTAATTTGTGTAATATGTGAAA
Organism: Garcia nutans; assembly: GCA_947685225.1. Classification (NCBI taxonomy): domain Eukaryota; kingdom Viridiplantae; phylum Streptophyta; class Magnoliopsida; order Malpighiales; family Euphorbiaceae; genus Garcia; species Garcia nutans. The sequence goes on along the minus strand of CANTUV010000037.1, from coordinate 45,798,790 downwards.
TATACATATTATGTGAAAATACCCAAAGTAATTAGATAATGTGTTCTGAATGCAAAAATGAGATATGAGGAAAAATGAAATGAATTGATATTGATAAAAATGAGAAAAGTGAGAAAATGAGAAAGATGTGAAAAATGAGAAAAGTGAGAAAAAAATGTGAAAATAATGCAATGTTCCTAGATTGAATATGTGAAAATGAGAAAGAGATTAATAATGAGAAATATGAATAAATTGTGTGCCTAGTATGTTATTCAATTTTCAGAGTTCTGGGTTTGGTGGCATGCCTATGATTACCTACGGGCTACACGCTGGAATGGTGAAAAGACTGGGTCGTAAGCCAGGCCAGCTGATAAATATGATATTTTTGGGGTGAAAAGACTGGGTCGTAAGCCTCAAAAACTGTAGCAGTCTAGCCGGGTTGAGGACCAAGATACTGGGCCTAAGGGTTTAGCCGGGTTAAGGTCCAAGAGACTGGGGTTGTTACATTATCCATGGATATTTTGCCTACGGAGCTAGACACATGGTGTCATTATAGACCAAAGCAGTAACTCTGAAATTTGAATAGCATATTAGATCCTTTTTGGGCCCATGCTTGTCTTTGTTTTACTGTGAATTATGAATTATGATACAATTGAGTAATATAATGTTGTGAGTTGTGCTTATGAAATATATAAGAAACTGGATTGATGTGACATCCATATGCATTGTGCATTTGGTATTGCATTGAGTTATATTGTTATTATCAAAGTTTGTACCACTAGGCTTCGGCTTAGCGCGATTGTTTCCATCGCACAGGTGACAGGGTAGACCTAGTTGCGCCAGAGAGTTCTTCTAGACTAGGTCGAGTCTAGACTTATAGTTGAGCTTGTTGAGTTGCTATCGAGATCAGAAACACTGCCAGCAGCATGTATATATTTTTATGTTATTGTACATTTTTTAGTTTTATTCATAATATATTATGTTTTTGAATTTTACGTATTGTATATTATAAAGAATGTTTGGCTCAATATATTTGAAATGGGAGAGTAAGTATTTTTTAAATTATATATATATCTATATGTATAAATGTTTGAGAAACTTGGTGAAATTGAGAAGTATAGTTGAGATGGTGGTTGAAAATTATTTGGGAGTATTTTCTTTTTACAGGTTGAGTAATTGCTAAATTTTGGAATGTCCAAAATACAGACAAAACTCTGGCGAATTTTTTCCAGAGATTTTTATATATATTATTTATTTTGGGTTCTTATAACAAGTAAATAATATTTATATTCTATTTAATTTTTATATATTTAGAATTTGAAATTTTAAATTGGAAATGTGAAAATTTTTATTAAATAGGTCTGTGACATTTTTGTACCGTATATGCGTATTTTACATATGCTGAAAATATATAACGTATATATATAGGGTATAAGGGTGTTACATTTATTTTGGTATCAGAGCCTAGGCTTGAGGTTCTCGACATAGGTGGGATGATAGAGAGAGAAAATGGGGGATTTGAAAAATTATTTTTAATTGTAATACATATTGGCACTGGCAATTTCTGATCTCTGATATAGTATTTTTATGCTTAATTTGCAGAGATAGGTAGTTATGGCGTCTCGGCCACATCAGGCTGTTGAGGGTAGTGCAGAGAGTGTGGCTCTAGATGAGGGTAGAGATAGAGCTAAAGTTGTATATGCTGGTGAGGTGTCTGTTTCTATGCCTGTGAGACCAGCAGCTGATGAGATTCCGCCTGGCTAGGTATGGCATATGGTAGAGTTATTGAGGCAGGCTCCAGTTCCGCAGCCGCCGCAGCCGCAGTTACCGGTGAGGCAGTATGATAAATTGAGAAAGTTTGGGGCTGAGGACTTTGTTGGTACTACAGATCCTGCTACAGTAGAACAGTGGCTAGACCGGATTCAGAGGGTATTTATTCAGTTACAGGCTAGTCCAGAAGAGAAGTTTGATTATGCCAAATCTCTTCTGCAAAGAGATGCATATGATTAGTGGAAGACGGTTCCACATGCTCTGGATGATCCACCAATCCTGACCTATAATGATTTCCTGTGGGAATTTGAGTAGAAGTATACTCCGAGAGAGCATAAAGATGCAAAGAAGATGGAGTTCCTGAGTCTGAGACAGGATACCAGGACAGTGACCGAGTATGAGATTGAGTTTATCCAGTTGAGTCACTATGCTGGTGGGATCATTTCTGACGAGTTTGACAGGTGTAGGAGGTTTGAGGAGGGACTGAGACCCTCTATCATGTGCATCATCACAGGCTCTCAGTATCAGAATTTTTCTCAGTTAGTTGCAGCTGCTAAGAGTGTTGAGAGGGCACAGAGTCTTACAGCAGCTGCCAGGGTTAAGGAGACCAGAGTTAGGAGACCCCAGAGTGAGGTAGGGTCTTCATCAGTGAAGAGAGGCCGAGGAGGACATTTTCAGAGGTTTAGTAGGAGTCAGGGGCAGTTTGGCAGGTCAGTACAGCAGCAGAGACAGAGGCAAAGACCTGCAGTTTCAGTGGCTAGTGCTCCGACTCCAGTGGCTCAGAGACCTACTCCACCTAGTTGCGTTCATTGTGGTAGAGTACACGGAGGTGTCTGCTGGTGGAGTGGTGCTTCGGGAGTGTGTTTTAGATTTGGGTCATCAGACCATTTTATCAGAGAATGTCCCGAGCCACCAGAGGTTAGGCAGGCATATACTGTAGCTTCTCGACCCAGTGTCAAAGGGGGTCATGGTGGCAGAGGTTTTAGTAGAGATGGTCGACCTAGGTTTAGTCCGAGAGGAGGCTCTACATCCGGGGGTAGTAGGCCAGATGAGGCTGGGCCATCTCAGCGAATTTATGTGATGCAGAGGCAGCCAGATGCTAAACCCGTCATTGCGGGTACATTTTCTTTATTTTATATTTCAGTCCTTGCTCTATTAGATCCTGGATCTACGCATTCATACATAAGTGCATCCATCTTGCCTGTGTCTAAATTGCATTCTGAGTCCCTAGAATTTGATGTCTTGGTGACAAATCCATTACGGCATAATGTTGTAGTAAGCACGGTGCACCGAGATAGTCCAGTTGTTTTTCAGGATGAGGAGTTTCTCGATGACCTGATTGAGATACCTTTCAGGGAATATGATTTGATTTTGGGCATGGATTGGTTATCCAAGCATGGGGTTGTGGTAGACTGTTAGAAGAAATGTGTTACTTTGAGAAAACGGGATGGTAGGGATGTTATAGTATCTAGTGAGCAGAGGTATCTTTCATCCATATTTATTTTAGTTGTTTCAACTAGGAGGATGATTCGGAAGGGATGTGAGGCTTATCTTGCTCATGTTGTAGATACTAGAGTAGTGGGATCCCTACTTGAAAGTATACCCACAGTTGCTGAGTTTCCAGATGTTTTCCCTAATGAGTTGCTAGGGGTATCTCCTGAGAGAGAAGTGGAGTTTAGTATCGATTTGTTGCCTGATACCACTCCTATCTCTATTACCCTTATCGAATGGCACCTGCTAAGTTGAGAGAGTTGAAGGTGCAGTTGCAGGAGTTATTGGATAAAGGGTTTATTCGCCCTAGTGTGTCCCCGTGGGGAGCGCCTGTGTTGTTTGTGAAGAAGAAGGATGGCACTATGAGATTGTGTATTGATTATAGGCAGTTAAATAAGGTGACCATCAAGAACAAGTATCCTTTGCCTCGGATAGATGATCTCTTTGATCAGTTGAAGGGAGCAGCAGTATTATCTAAGATTGATCTGAGATCAAGGTACCATTAGTTGAGAGTCAGAGATGTGGATGTACCCAAGATAGCTTTTCATACTAGGTATGCGCATTATGAGTTTTTGGTGATGCCCTTTGGATTGACGAATGCACCAGCAGCTTTTATGAATTTGATGAACAAGGTATTTAGACCATTTTTGGATCAGTTTGTGGTAGTCTTCATTTTATGACATCTTGGTGTACTCGCGTAATAAGGAGGATCATGATAGGCATTTGCGGATCGTATTGCAGACTCTGAGAGAGAAGTAATTATATGCTAAGCTGTCTAAGTGTGAGTTCTGGCTCAATCAAATAGCTTTTCTTGGTCATGTGGTTTCAGCAGAGGATATTAGAGTTGATCCGAGTAAAATTGAGGCTATCTTGAATTGGAGTCCACCGAAGACTGTGACAGAGGTTAGAAGTTTTTTGGGATTGGTAGGCTATTATCGTCGATTTGTGAAGGGTTTTTCTATAATAGCTATACCACTCACCAGATTACTTTAGAAAGGAGTTAAATTTGTGTGGACTGATCGGTGTTAGGCAAGTTTTGAGCAGCTGGGGGAGATGTTGACTCAGGCTTCTGTCCTTACCCTGCCTGTGGAAGGTACACCATATGTGATATACAGTGATGCTTCACATAGTGGTTTAGGTTGTGTTCTGATGCAGGAGGGTAGAGTCATTGCTTATGCCTCTCGACAGCTGAAAACCGCATAAGCTGAATTATCCGACGCATGATTTAGAATTATCAGCAATAGTTTTTGCCTTGAAGATTTGGCGGCATTATTTGTATGGGGAAAAGTATTTCATTTATACATATCACAAGAGTTTGAAATACCTGGGTGTTCAGAGAGAGCTGAATCTTCGGCAGAGACGATGGTTAGAGTTGATTAAAGACTATGACTATTTGATTGATTATCATCCTTGTAAGGCAAAATGTTGTTGCTGATGCCTTGAGTAAAAAATCTTTGGCAGGTTTGACTGCTTATCCGCTCTCGTTGTTTGTTGAGTTGAGAGTGTTGCATGCTAGATTTGAATCTTCTGATGATGGTGCTTTGATGGCTTAGTTGCAGTTGAGGCCAATCTTGTTGGATCATATTAGGGAGGCTCAGTTGGCAAATGAGAGAATTTAGAAAATTGTGTTGGTTTGTCAGAAGGGGGGATAGTTGAGGCTTTTATGTGAGGGATGATGGCAGTTTATAGTACAGAGATAGATTGTGTATTCCTGATGATGCAGAAATGAAAAGAATGATATTAGAGGAAGCACATCAGTCACTTTTTGCTATGCATCCTGGGAGTACCAAGATGTATCAGGACTTGAAGCGACATTATTGGTGGTTGGGTATGAAGAGGGACATAGCAAAGTTTGTATCCAGATGTCTCACTTGCCAGAAAGTGAAGGCTGAGCACCAAGTTCCTTCAGGATTGCTCCAACCTTTATCAGTGCCAGAGTAGAAATGGGAGTGAGTGACAATGAATTTTGTGACTGGACAGCCTTTGACTTAGAAGAAGCATGATGCAATCTGGGTGATAGTTGATCGGATGATGAAGACAGCTCATTTTCTTCCAGTTCGGATGGATTATTCTCTTGAGAGGTTGGCTGAGCTGTATATCAATGAGATAGTCAAGTTGCATGGAGTCCCAGTTTCTTTGGTGTCGGATCGAGATCCCTGGTTTACTTCGAGGTTTTGGAAGAGTTTGCATGATGCTTTGGGTTCTCGATTGCATTTTAGTACTGCTTTCTATCCTTAGACAGATGGACAATTAGAGAGAGTGATACAAATTCTGGAGGATATGTTGAGGAGCTGTATCATTGATTTTATCGAGAATTGGGATAGATTTTTGCCATTAATTAAGTTTACTTATAACAACAGTCATCAGTCGAGTATTGGGATGACTCCTTATGAGGCTTTATATGGCAGGAGATGCAAGACACCTTTGTGTTGGGATGAAGTTGGAGAATGTAAACTGGTTAGTCCTGATTTGATTAAGGAAACAGAGGAGAAAGTGAAGGTGATTCGGGGAAAGCAGCTTTAGACCGACAGAAGTCCTATTCAGATTTAAAGAGAAGAGACATAGAGTTCAGTGTGGGAGATAAAGTATTTCTGAAGGTATCTCCATGGAAGAAGATTTTGAGATTTGGACGCAAAGGGAAGTTGAGTCCTCGTTTCATAAGACCATATAAGGTGTTGGAGAGAGTTGGTCCAGTGGCTTATAGACTAGCTTTGCAGCCTAAATTGGATCGAATACATAATGTTTTCCATGTCTCGATGCTTCGGAGATATAGGTCTAACCCATCTCATATCTTGTCAGCGAAATCCATTGAGGTGAGTCCAGATCTGACTTACGAGGAAAAACTAGTGGCAATTTTGGCACAAGAGGTTAAAGAATTGATGAATAAGAGGGTGCCACTTGTGAAAGTCCTTTGGAGGAATCATGTCATTAAGGAGGCGACATGGGAAAGTGAGCAGGCGATGCAGAGCCAGTTTTCCCAATTGTTCCAAACTTGAGGACAGGTAATTTCGAGGATGAAATTTGTTTTAGGGGGAGAGAATTGTAACATCCTAAAATTTTTTAAAATTTCTATTTTTTGGAAAATTTGATAAAATAAATTATAATTTAAAAGGATAAATTAAATTAATGGTTTTAAATTAAAAATGAAGGGATTTTAAATGAAAAAGTGGAATATATATGTGATATATATGCCATATATATATAATATATATAAAAGTCAACACTTTTTAAAAGAAAAGGGTATTTTGGTAATTAAATCTTAAAAATTCAAAATTAATAAAATAATTCAAAAATAAATTATTTTTGAATGGAAGAGAAAAATTAGGACTTTTAATTTATTAAAAAAATAATTAAATAATTAAATATTAAATTATTTTAATATATATATATGTGGTTAAAAAAAAGATGAAAGGAAAAGAATATTAAAAGTCTTCTTCTTCTTCTTCAATAACGTGGCTTCCATGGGAGTTTGAAGACCAAGGATTTTGCTTCTTCCATGCTCCATAAATTGAAGGAATTAACAAGTTTCAAGTGGATTTTTGGTGATTTCCACCAAAATTAGTAAGTTTCCATCTCTTTTCTTTGAATTCCTTGGAAGATGAGATTATGTGAGTTTTGAGAATTTTATGTAGTATGTTATAATTGTTGGAATTGGTGTGTAAGATGTTATTTTGGGTAGTTAACAATGATTCTAAGGTTAGATTGAAGAGATGATGGAGTTTGGTTAAAGAATGGTGAAGAGAGAGAATTTAGGGTTATGGATTTTTGGAGTTTTGAAAACATAAACTTTAATTGTGCAAATTGATTCCAAATAAGTTGTTTTGATTCATCAATAAGTATTTTAAAGTCAAATATTGGATTTGGTGGTGTTGGGTTGGAGTTTGAGAATGGAAGTGGAGATTTAGGGTTTTGGAAAAGTGATTTTCCAAAGTGGTTGAATTGTGTGATTTTATTTGTTTAAGCATGTTATTTAGTGTTAAAAGTGATGAATATAAGTTTAGAATGAGTAATGGATTATGTTGGAATGGAAAACCTTCAATGGGGGAAGGTTATGCCATTTTTGAGATTTTATGTATAATAGTATATTTTTATAATGTAAATGATTTTAATGTATTAAAATATGTTTTTAATAATATAAATAAAATTAAAACACTAATTTAATTGTAGTAGAATAGAATTCTAATGTTAAAGTAAGAAAAGGCTAAATTTTTAAAAATTTGTAGGAGTGATGTGTAATTATGGTTTAATGTTGGAAATGCCATTAAATGTGATACTAAATGATTATTTGTTATCATATTTGGTTTAGGCATTGAGAGAGGTTGATTTGCTTCATCCAAGTGGTGAAGAGCAAGTTAGAAAGATTGGATTGAAGGTTGTTTTTAGCTTGCTTTGGGTTGCTAGTGGAGGTATGTACAAACTTTGAATATAATGTCTATATTTGCATAACATTTGGACTTAACACATTTTGGTTGAAAAATTTGTTAAGTTACTTGGTTCATTGATTGTGTATGAATAATATGCTATGACATTTGTAATGTAATATATGTGTTAAATGCATTGTGAAAAGCCATTGATAATAGCTAATTTGTGTAACATGTGAAATATTAGGGCTGTTCATTGGGCCCGTGTCCCGACCAACCCGGCCCGGCCCGATGGGTTTCGGGCCGGGTTGGGCCGGCCCGAACTCATGTTAGGGTCGGGCCACGGGCCTCAAAATCCAACCCGAGCCCAGCTCGGGTCGAGCCTCGGGTTGGAATAAAAAATCTCGGGCCGGCCCGACCCGGCCCGAGATATTAATTTTTTTTATATTTTTTTAATTTTTTTTAAATTTATATTTTAATAATTTATTTTTTTAAATATTATATATAAAAAATGATATAATAATTTATATATTATTAGATATAATTTAGTATAATAAAATTTTAAAATAATATTTATAAGTAAATTTTATTAAAATTTTTTTTAAAAAATTATTTTTTTTAATTTTTAAAAAATTGGGCCGGCCCGACCGGGCTTCGGGTCGGGCCACGGGCTGCAAAACTGCAGCCCGAAAAAACTCGGGCCGGGCTTCGGGCCGGGGTCAAACCCGGCCCAATCCGGCCCGAGTACACCCCTATGAAATATGCATATTATGTGAAAATACCCAAAGTAATTGGATAATGTGTTGTGAATGCGAAAATGAGATATGTGAAATAATGAAATGAATTGATATTGATAAAAATGAGAAATATGAGAAATATGTGAAAAATGAGAAAAGTGAGAAAAAAAAATGTGAAAATAATGCAATGTGCCTAGATTGAATATGTGAAAATGAGAAAGAGATTAATAATGAGAAATATGAATAAATTGTGTGCCTAGTATGTTATTCAATTTTCAGAATTCTGGGTTTGGTGGCATGCCTATGATTGCCTACGGGCTACACACTGGAATGGTGAAAAGACTAGGTCGTAAGCCAGACCAGCTGATAAATATGATATTTTTGGGAGTGAAAAGAATGGGTCGTAAGCCTAAAAAACTGTAGCAGTCTAGCCGGGTTGAGGACCTAGATACTAGGGCCTAAGGGTCTAGTCGGGTTGAGGTCCAAGAGACTGGGGTTGTTACATTATCCATGGATATTTTGCCTATGGAGCTAGACACATGGTGTCATTATAGACCAAAGCTGTAACTCTGAAATTTGAATAGCATATTAGATCCTTTTTGGGCCAATGCTTGTCTTTGTTTTACTGTGAATTATGAATTATGATACAATTGAGTAATATAATGTTGTGAGTTGTGCTTATGAAATATTTGAAATATATGAGAAAGTGGATTGATGTGACATCTATATGCATTGTGCATTTGGTATTGCATTGAGTTATATTGTTATTATCAAAGTTTGTATTACTAGGTTTCGGCTTAGCGCGATTGTTTCCATCGCGCAGGTGACAGGGTAGACTCAGTTGAGCTAGAGAGTTCTTTTAGACCAAGTCGGGTCTAGATTTATAGTTGAGCTTGTTGAGTTGCTATCGAGATCAGAAACACTACCAGCAGCATGTATATATTTTTATGTTATTATATATTTTTTAGTTTTATGCATAATATATTATGTTTTTGAATTTGACGTATTGTATATTATAAAGAATGTTTGACTCAATGTATTTGAAATAAGAGAGTAAGTATTTTTTAAATTATATATATATGTATATCTAAATGTATAAATGTTTGAGAAACTTGGTGAAATTGAGAAGTATAGTTGTGATGGTGGTTGGAAATTATTTGGGAGTGTTTTCTTTTTGCAGGTTGAGTAATTGCTAAATTTTGGAATGTCCAAAATACAAACAAAACTCTAGTGAATTTTTTCCAGAGATTTATATATATATATATATATTATTTATTTTGGATTCTTATAACAAGTAAAAAATATTTATATTTTATTTAATTTTTATATATTTAGAATTTGAAATTTTAAATTGGAAATGTGGAAATTTTATTAAATTGGTCTATGACATTTTTGTACCGTATATGCATATTTTACATATGCTGAAAATATGTAATGTATGTATATAGGGTATAAGGGTGTTACATAATATCTCATGGTCTGATATCTTCTGGTGTCTAGACTATTGGTTCAAGTATTATACGTTTAGTAAATGAATGTAGCTCAGCTTGAATTGTATTTTATTTTAGCTAATCACTTTGACGTCGATAATTTTAAATATTTTTAGGCTCAAACATATTTCAATAATTTTAACAGCAATATATGTAAATATATTATTAATAATAATTTCACCTCTTTCTCATATATTTTTAGATTTTAATGATATCTCATAATTTTCGGTACCGTAATCACTTATAGGGTTACTTTTTCTAGAAATATGTGATTATTAATCTATATTGCTTTTGACCTTTTCGGGAGTGTCATTTTAAAATTATTAATTTCTCTTTCTTTCAAAGAATAATATTTTAAACAAAGTGATCCACTACGCTTCAAACTTATATTAAATTCATTAGTTGTCATATTAATAAGACATCTTACAGAGTTAATTAATTGAGCAGAAGTATGAGCAACTAGAACATGTGATTTAGACATCTTCTGAGTATCTATAAAGACATCTGGCAACTGAATTGCTATATTCTGTAAACGAATTAGCTTTTCAACTTTCAGTTCACATTAATTTGTGCGTAAATTAAGATTAAATAAAGTTGGTATATTGCAACTAATCTGTTGTGTTTTTGGACCTTTACTTTTATCTTTTCCTAATAGTGAAAAAATCAACTTACTAAAAATTTTACTCTAGAAAATTTATCGTTAAAGTTCTATAATATCTAATATAGACTATCAAAACATACATATATATATATATATCAAGATAAATTGCTAATTTATTTTATTTCTTTGAGGGGATGCAATAAAAGTAATACAACTTGAAATATCACAAATTCTAACTAAAATGTATTATATCAAATAAACACAAGTTGTCAAGCGAAAAAAATTTGTGATGTCTAAATAATTAAATAAAATTAAGGATGTAACATAAAGAATAACATATATCCAAACATATATCCAAGCGGCTAAAGCAAGTTTAAGTAGATTTTAAATAAGGACAAAAAATTATAATTATCATGAAGTTAATTATAATCTGAATAAGATAAAGTTAATCATAATTTTTATAAATAGTCATCACATACTTTTTAACATATATATATATTATCTTTTTACATTAGAAATTATTATTTTTTTAATAATTCAAACAATGTTTTTTTGGGAAAAAAAAGAGAGCTAAAACCCCAAACCATATACAAACGAAAACCTTTTTAACCCGAAGCACCCAAGTTAGATAACTACAAAAGGTGCTTCCAAATAATAAACCCACGACCCATGCCTATCTTACAATGTTTTGCCAACCAAAAAATTTGTTTATGTAACCTCACAATTTTATCGCTAAAGTTGTTTAATACGATTCACACTACGTTCAACATAATAAATTTGTCTAGTATCATAATCACTACATTTAGGACATTAAAATTGGAAACTAGAATTATTTGACCAAAATTACTAGTTGATTCCAATATTTATCAAAAATTTGAAATAAATTTGATGAAACAAATATAGTAAATTCATCCACTCCTCTAATTAAAATTTTAACAGAAATAGCATTAGAAAAGAGACTGCTTTCTGATCCTCAATACAAGCACAAGCAGTCTTGAAGATTGGAGACAATGGAAGTGTCAGTGGGGTTGTCCATGGATATACCATTAAGGCCACAGACAATCATAGTGCTCTGTAGTTCTGAATCTTCTCTTTTCTTTGCACTTGCTACATCCACTTCCAATTTCTCGATGCCTCTAATTTTGAATGCGAAAAAGCAACCCCATTTATTGATTTTTTAGATTAATCGAGGCTTGCAGTCGTTAGATTTTATCGTTTGTTTCCTTTCCAATCCACGTCAAGGCCTAAAATCATTCAAGTTAAGCTGCACAAGAGACTCAACATCCGAGAAGATTGAAGATTTACATGTGAAATCAGATCAATTTGCTTCAGTGGCTGAGATTGAACTTGACTTTAGATGGATTAGCTGATATTGGAGCTAAAGCTAGTCCAGATGAGACAGTCATGTTAACTTCATCGTTGAACTCCAGAATTCCTTGCAAAACCAGGAGCCATTGAGGACTTTTTGTTAGAATTAATTTTAAATTATTAAAATTAATCCTCTAATTAATCATAAGTGTGGGCTAAATATATTTAAATATTAAATATGTATTGCAGTCAAATTAAAATAGTCAAATTAAAGTTGTGATCAAATTAGGATTGTTGACTATTGAGGTGTCCTACTCGTAATAGGATTATAAGTGTAGAGACCGATAAGAGTTTCTATTTTGTTGAAGGACCAAAATAGAAACTATCATCATCAGTTATAAATAAGGGGTCGTGGTCTCCAGGGGAACATAACAATTTTGAGAGAACATTACGTTCCTTCAGTAGTGCTTCCGCTAAACTTAAAGTGTGTATCCCCTGGAAGGCGACAAACTCCAAAATCGTCTTCAACTTCAACATACGATGATGTCAGGTATGCAATTCTACTATTTGCAATTTAATTTGAATAATCTAGTGATCTATGCATATTTTAGGTTTTAGGGGAATCATGTTTTCTCCCCCTTTCAATTGGTATCAGAACCCTGTGCTAGGTTGCTAGATTTTCCGATTAAATTATTTTTTGTTTTGATTCTAGAAAATTAATTCGGTGATTGTAATTTTCTAGAATTAATTTAAAATCCAATTTGGTAATCTGAAATCAATTTTGGTTTGATTTGTTTTTTGGATTAAATTACTGAGATTATTTAATTAATTCTGGAAAAAATCAAATTTCTGGACTTGAATTTTGGTTTGTGATTTTTTCTGGAATTAATTAATTTTTGGTTAATTAATTATGTAAATTAATTAATTAAAGATTAAAAAAAAATTATTCAGTTTTGAAATAGTTTTGTGAAAACAGTTTTTTTTTTTAAAAAAAAAACTGAAACTAGGAAGAAGGAAACAAATTTTGATTGTCGCTTAAAAATAATAGCAGTTGAGTGAGGAGAAATTTGATTCTTTGTGCTTAGAAAGAGGCGCGGGAATTATTTTTGCACCTCCTATGGCAGTGGCAATTGGTGCAAAGTTTGTTCCATTGAGAAAACCAAAGAAATTGCCTCGTACTTCTTTCACTTCTTTGTCAATTTTTTATGTGCAACATTGAAATTACTAGTCCCATTGATGTACTGTTTGTCTTGTTATGGTTGTATAGATTGACAAGATCTATTAAATGACAAACATTATATTAATTAAAAAAATTATTTTATTTTAATTAATTAATTAAAGTTTATTGCAATATTTAATTGAGCTTAAATTTAATTAATATAAATATTGTAATTAATTTATTAAGAATTACAGTTCAATTAAAGTTTAATTTTATATTTATTACAATATTAAATTTTAATTGTATTTGAGAATTTATTATATTGAGTTTAAATTTTGGTATTTTAGTCCTGATTGTGTTTAATATTTTTATAATAAATTAATTGAAGCAAAAAGTTACCAAAGTGACCTCTATTGTGTAAATTAATTTATTTGGGATATTAGACAGGTGTATTAAAATTCATTGCGGATAGTATACCGGCCCAAAGGAAGGTTGCTATCTGGCTGAATTGAGAATACATTGCGGTAATAAATATGAGAAACTGTTCTTCGAAGAGCAGTTTTGAAAAAAGTTGGGTTTTTCCGTCGTTTGGGCTTGGGCCTGATTGGGTTAATTCAATTTAATCCTCAAATTGTTTGTTTAATTTGGTTTCCACCCACAAAACTTTAAATATATTCCAATTTAGCCCAAATTCTGTGATAAATTCTATTTTGGCCTCAAAAATTTCTGGTTTTATTATTTTTATCCAGAATTTATTTATTTTAAGTTTATTGCAATATTTAATTGAGTTTAAATTTAAATATTGCAATCAATTAAGAATTATAGTTCAATTAAAGATTAATATTTATTACAATATTAAATTTTAATTGAGAATTTATTAAATTGAGTTTAAATTTTGATATTTTAGTCCTGATTGTGTCTAATATTTTTAATAATAAATTAATTGAAGCAAAAAGTTACCAAAGTGACCTCTATTGTGTAAATTAATTTATTTGGGATATTAGACATGTGTATTAAAATTCATTGCGGGTAGTATACCGGCCCAAAGGAAGGTTGCTATCTAGCTGAATTGAGAATACATTGCGGTAATGAATATGTGATAATTATTATGTGTTCATCCATGTGGATAATAAATCGGCCCAAAGGAAGGTTTATTATTTGACAGGACTGAATTGTCAATATTTGATTACTGCGTTGAGATACCAATTATAGTTAATATTTTATGTCCAAAGATGAGAATATTAATGTTGTGTCCGGTATCTTGTTTCCAATATTTAAACTCTACTTATGTGATTTGTTTCAATTTTTTATGGATTGTGAGCTTATGTCATTTATTTATTTTCTCTGAATTCAGCTAGCATGCCGTGTAATCCCAACTTTGTCCCTATGAATGAAAATATTGATAATAAGACTGCTGATAAGGGAAAATATTTGGTTTTAGTCTGTTCTGAAGTTAATTTAACTTCGGTACCTAGAAACACTTGGTGGATAGATTCTGGTGCTACTGGTCACATAAGTGTTTCATTGCAGGGTTGCCTAAACTACTGAAAGCCAACTGACGGTGAAAGATACGTTTATATGGGAACTGGCGAACCGGTAGAAGTAGAGGCGATAGGACATTTTAGATTGCGTTTAAGAACTGGAAATTTTTTGGATCTAGTAGATACTTTTGTTATTCCGTCTTTTAGGCGGAATTTAATTTCTGTTTCCAATTTGGACAAATCTGGTTTTACTTGTTCATTTGGAAACAATAAAGTTACTTTATCTATGGATTCAAAAATTTTAGGTACTGGTTTCTTGTATGCACTTCATAATCTATATATGTTAGATATCGATGCCTCTTATAATGAGACCATGCAAGTTAGTACTATAGGTACCAAAAGGAAGCTGAATATGGATAACTCGGCTGCTCTATGGCACAGACGTTTGGATCACATATCCAAATCTAGAATAGAGCGTCTTGTGTCAGATGGTATCATAAATACACTTGATTACACAGATTTGGACTCCTGTGTTGAGTGTATTAAAGGTAAACAGACTAAACAAAAGAGATTAGGTGCCAACAGATCATCGAACGTCTTAGAATTGATACATACGGACATCTGCGGTCCATTCCCTACAGCAACAAGGAATGGCCAAAGATACTTTATATCATTCATAGACGATTACTCACGTTATGGGTACCTATATCTCATTCATGAGAAATCTGAGTCTCTGGACGTTTTCAAATCTTATAAGGCCGAAGTTGAAAATCAACTCGGAAAGAAGATTAAATCTGTTAGATCTGACCGTGGAGGTGAGTACTATGGCAGATATGACGGTTCAGGTGAACAACGTCCAGGGCCATTTGCTATTTTCCTACAGGACTGTGGTATAGTCCCTCAATACACAATGCCTGGTACACCCAGCATGAATGGTGTATCTGAGAGACGTAACAGGACTCTTATGGATATGGTTAGAAGTATGATTAGTCATTCTTCTTTACCTGAGTCTCTGTGGGGAGAAGCATTAAAAACAGCAGTCTATCTTCTTAACAAAGTACCAACTAAAGCAGTTACAAAAACACCTTATGAGCTTTGGACTGGACGCAAGCCCAGTTTAAAGCACCTTCATGTTTGGGGATGTCCTGCTGAGGCTAGGCCTTATAGGCCTAATGAAACAAAATTGGACTCGAAAACTGTTAGTAGCTACTTTGTTGGTTATTCTGAGCGATCTCGGGGTTTTAAGTTTTATAATCCTACTTCCAGATCTATTTTTGAGACGGGAATTGCAACATTCTTTGAGGATGTTGAGTTTGGGGGGGAGAAATAAGGTTAGAAACATTGTCTTTGAGGAGGGATCGAGTCAGGACCACTCAGTGTCGATTCCTATCTTTGCTCCTGGGACTGTTCAGATTCCTAGAATTGTTAATATCCCAGAAGCAATTCCGGATCCAATACAAGACAATGTTGATCAACTTCCCCATCAGGATGAAGAAGTTGTTCTTCCTCAAGAACAAGCTCAACAACCTCAAGAATTTGAGCCAGAACCTGTGCCTTTAAGAAGGTCCACTAGAGAGAGAAGAAATGCTATTCCGGATGACTATGTAGTATATCTTCAGGAACATGAGGACACTGTAGACATGGTGGAAGATGATCCTATCAGCTTTCATCATGCCATGCAGGATTCCAACTCTCAGAAGTGGATTGAGGCAATGGGTGAAGAATTTAAGTCAATGCAAGACAATCAAGTTTGGGATCTTGTTCCATTACCTGAAGGAAAGAAACCCATTAGTTGCAAATGGATATTTAAAACCAAGAGGGATTCTAAAGGTAATGTGGAAAGATATAAGGCACGTCTTGTAGCTAAAGGCTTCACTCAGAAGGAAGGGATTGACTATAAAGAGACCTTCTCTCCGGTTTCATCGAAGGACTCTTTTAGGACAATCATGGCTCTAGTTGCTCATTTTGATCTTGAGCTTCATCAAATGGATGTGAAGACTGCGTTTCTCAATGGAGACATTGATGAAACCATCTATATGGTGCAGCCAGAAAACTTTGTGTCTGGAGACCCAAAGCGACTGGTATGCAGATTAAAGAAATCCATTTATGGACTCAAGCAAGCTTCTCGTCAGTGGTACTTTAAGTTCCATGAAGTAGTTGTCTCTTTTGGTTTTGAGACAAATGCTGTGGAAGATTGTGTGTATCACAAGTTCAGTGGGAGTAGGTTTATCTTTTTGGTCTTATATGTGGATGACATATTGCTTGCTACTAACTGTAAGGACTTGCTGCACGAGACCAAAGTCTTTCTCTCAAAACACTTTGAGATGAAAGATTTAGGTGAAGCCTCTTTTGTATTAGGGATTCAAATACATCGAGACCGTACTCGAGGTATTCTTGGATTATCACAAAAGGGCTATATTGAGAAAGTGCTCAAGAGATTTAGTATGCACAACAGTAGACCAATTGATACCCCAGTTGCTAAAGGAGATAAATTCAGTCTTGATTAGTGTCCAAAGGGTGAACTTGAGATTCAGGAGATGCAGAAGATTCCTTATGCGTCAGCAGTTGGGAGTCTGATGTATGCTCAAGTTTGCACTCGTCCAGATATTTCATTTCATAGTTGGCATGTTAGGACGATATCTCAGCAATCCAGGAATGGATCATTGGAAAGCAGCCAAAAGAGTCTTGAGGTATCTTCAGAGAACTAAGGGACATATGCTCACATACAGGCGATCAGATCAGGTTGAGATCATTGGGTATACTGATTCTGATTTCACGGGATGCCAAGACAGTTGGAAATCCACATCAGGCTACATATATCTCTTGGCTGGCGGTGCTATTTCTTGGAAGAGTGTGAAACAAACTCTAGTAGCTACCTCCACCATGGAAGCAGAATTTGTAGCAAGTTATGAGGCATCCAATCAGGCAATCTGGCTGAGGAACTTTATCACAGGGTTGCACATTGTGAATGGCATTGAAAGGCCATTAAAGTTATACTGTGATAATAACTCAGCGGTTTTATTCTCCAACAACAATAGAAGCTCTTCTCGATCGAGACACATTGGGATAAAGTTTCTGGTTGTGAGGGAGAGAGTACAGAGTGGACAGATATCCATAGAGCATATTGGAACGAACTCCATGATTGCGGATCCGCTCACTAAGGCTGTGATACCGAAAGTTTTTCATGAGCACACTGCTCATATGGGTGTCACATTATTTGAGACTATTTAGTTTCAGTGGGAGTTTGTTCATTATGGTTATACTCTGTTTTGTAATGGATATATTATGTTATTAATACTCAGTTTCTGCAGAAAATAAAGTATTTATTTTGTTACACTCTGTATTATTATTGATTGATCTCACTAAAGTATGACCAGTTGGAAACAGACATGATTAGATCACATTACATGTAGTTTCCATGCTACACTCCTATTATTGATCTATGTCATTTGAGAGTATTGGTAATGTGATTGATGGTGGTTTGAGTCACGATGAATGTGGCGACTGGCCCTTCAGTCCTTTATCGATATAATCAATGGACGAGATTGTTTGAGGCACCTTCAGTATGACTGCTTTTATGAGCTTATTAAGGTATATACATTTATATTTAATATATGTTAGTCCAAGTGGGAGATTGTTAGAATTAATTTTAAATTATTAAAATTAATCCTCTAATTAATCATAAGTGTGGGCTAAATATATTTAAATATTAAATATGTATTGCAGTCAAATTAAAATAGTCAAATTAAAGTTGTGATCAAATTAGGATTGTTGACTATTGAGGTGTCCTACTCGTAATAAGATTATAAGTGTAGAGACCGATAAGAGTTTCTATTTTGTTGAAGGACCAAAATAGAAACTATCATCATCAGTTATAAATAAGGGGTTGTGGTCTCCAGGGGAACATAACAATTTTGAGAAAACATTACGTTCCTTCACTAGTGCTTCCGCTAAACTTAAAGTGTGTATCCCCTGGAAGGCGACAAACTCCAAAATCGTCTTCAACTTCAACATACGATGTCAGGTATGCAATTCTGCCATTTGCAATTTAATTTGAATAATCTAGTGATCTATGCATATTTTAGGTTTTAGAGGAATCATGTTTTCTCCCCCTTTCACTTTTTACCCACGGTGAAGGATATAAGAAAACAGAGATTTTGATCATTGTAGCGCAAGAAGTGAACAATGATAATCCTTTTTTACTTGGATCGGTTTGCTGAATAAAAGGGTTTTTGTATAATCACCGTATTATCACAAATAATGAACTTCGAGGTTTTGACTTAGTTAATATTTAACTGTTTGCTTTTCAAAAAAAAAAAAATAAAGAGTATTAGTTTTGTAAGATTCAAATGGCATTTTGGTTAATATAGACAAGTTTTTAATTTAAACAATAAACAGTGAACATGCTATATATAAGTGAACATTCTAATGAAAATGAAAATTAAAGTAGGTCATCTAAGGAGCATGTAATAATTTTATTAGCATATTTCAGCTCTCACAAGATTTTACATGGATAAAAGAAAGAAAAATTACCGTTTTCCTATATACAAGATAATGAAAAAGAGGACAGCACAAAAGACTAAAGTTTGACAGAAGAGAATCAGAAAATGAATAATTTGATTCAAGCAAAAGAGCATTCGGGAGGGAATCCTTGAGGGAAGCGTTTGGTATCAGTGCAATAGTTATAAATCATGTATTTCTTTTGCACCCATTTGATTCTTGCTTGGCCTGTGGTGTCCAAAGACTGTGTAAGCCATGAGTTATTAGAGGAATTCTTGGAGGAACAAGAAGATGAGCCTGAAGATGACCAAATGCAAGCTTGAGCATTGAAGTTTCTGTAAGAAGCTGTGAAAGGTGCTTGGCTCCAGTCTGTTTTAACAAGTCCACCTCTTGTGGCCCAATCATCTGCATTCCATAGGCTTGAATATATCCGCATTGGTTGGCTCTTTGGAAATGGGATGCCATTTGATTCCAAGTTCTTGAACTCTCTTATAGGAGTCCCATCCACAGAGAAACTAAAAAAAGACACAATAATTTCATTAGCAGTGCTAATTAAATGCGATCCCACATAATATATTAATTTAATACTCCATCTGTCCCAAATTTTATTTTAAAATTTAACATAATTATATAATGAATTGTATATTTGAACATTATTAATATTAAATAAGAGGTAAAGTTTAAATTTTTCACAAAACAGTGCGGGAAAACAGGAAAGTTAATTTTTTATTATATTATGATTACAAAAGGGACTGTTTCATGAAGAGTTTTATGAGTGTACTGTGTATAAGAAGCTGCAAATTAGCTTTCAGAGTATGAACTTACATGATGCTCTGAGGATTCCAAAGAACAGAATAAGTATGGAAGTCCTTGGTTGGGTCAAACCAGAGATAGAATTGCTGCTCTCTGTTTCCTTTACCTTGAGTGAATACATTTGTATGCATAATATAAGGCTCTCCACTAAGATTACCCAAGAATTCAAAGTCTATTTCATCATGAGCTGACCCAAGAGAAGATAGCTGCACCATTCAAAACACCATAAAATAAGTCAATAGTAATAACTTAATTAGTTCACTAGTCTGAGTATCTGCTTTATAATATCTTTTACAATAAAAGAATTCTTAAGAATTTCGAAAATCAAGAAAATAATTTAAGAATTAAAAAAAGTGTTTACATAGTAAGCAGTGACAGTTCCAGCAGAATTTCCAGGGACTAGTTTAATTTGCATATCAATTTTGCCAAACAAGTATTGGTTCTTTGATTTAAAGCCTGAACCAGAGGTTTTGTCAAGAGAAAGAGTAAGGAGTTCGCCATTGTTAAGGATTTTGGCACGCCCATCTCCCCAAGTTATGTCAAAATTTTGGTTAAAGTTGGCTGCAGCAGACGAAGCAACTGCCAAAAAAGAAAAGATTGCTACAAAACCAACAAGCATAATTGTTGTAGTTGGGAGTGGGACATTACTGCTAATTGGGAAACTCATTATTATGTGGTTGGAGAAGAAATTGACAAATAACACTTTAGTAGGGAGAAAAAGAACTAGTGATGTGCAAGCTAATGGCTTAACCTAAATATATATATAATGGAGATCAGATAGCTTTGGTTTATAAATAAATAAATAAATAAAGTATTTGGTGGATATTTCTTAAATGAATAGTTTGAGTTTCTAGTCTTTCCTGTTGTGAAATATACAGCTCAATAATTATTCGATAAATCAAAATGAGTTGAGCTAAGTCAATGCCAATTATCTGCATATATATATATATATATATATATTCACAGTTTGATTATTCGTATACTTCGTTTTTATTTCTTGGAAATAACCAAACCCAATTATTTAGTTTGGTTTTGGTTTGATATGAATTCAAATTGAATAGATATTTTACACACACACACACACACACACACACACATATATATATATATAAGTATTAAGTTTTGAGCCTTATTGTTGTTAATTTTTTCT
Organism: Garcia nutans; assembly: GCA_947685225.1. NCBI lineage: Eukaryota > Viridiplantae > Streptophyta > Magnoliopsida > Malpighiales > Euphorbiaceae > Garcia > Garcia nutans. The sequence goes on along the minus strand of CANTUV010000037.1, from coordinate 45,777,950 downwards.
GTTGTTTGGTCTTATTATTTGGATGTGGAGAAGTTGATGTAGAACTCATATTTTTCAATGGACAAAATGATTTGTTGAGCTATAAAATTATAAATATTATCTTTTTTTTTTGTCTTACTATTGTTTGACTTGGTCCATTTAATTTTTTCTAAAGAATTAATTTTTCATTTTGTAATAATTGTATTATTTAAAGCAAAATAAAAATAATTGAAATAATTGGGCGAATTTAATTTTTGGGAGAAAATATGGTGTGAAAGAGTTCAATTCATAATTTAAATTGATGAAACCAACTCATTAACATGTTTTTTTTTTTAATTATCAAAAGAGAAAATTATTACTAAAGAAATTAAAACAATTAAAAGAGAAAAAGCTGAATCAACAACCCGCCCAAAAACCTGGAATTTTTGTCTTTTTTCCCTGAATCAAATTTGAATAAAGTGTATAAAAAAAATACTAGAAAAAGTACTCCAAATATAGTGATTTGCATATAATTTAGTCACTCTTACTAGAAAATGAGTAATTAAGTTAGTAGGTCTATTAATTCAGCAGAAAACTATACTAAATTAAGTTAGCAAGTCTATTAATTCAGCAAAAAACTATACCCCCAATCTAAGAACTTAAATAATCTTGAACTAAGAAAATATTGAATGAAAAAGAATATAAGACATTATGAAGTGTAAGACAATCCATTTCAACATTATATTCTTCATCTATAATTACTATGGTTAATATAGAAACTTTTTTTTTTATTGATTAGGGTTTGATTTTATAAATCAAAACTTAAAAATAATTAATTGCTCAAATAAAAAAAATGGTTTTAGTGAATATTTTGTAATCTCACTTGATTAGATAGGGTTAGAGTATTTATAAATTGTTAATTGGGCATAATTTAGTTGGCCATCTTGCTCCCTTCAAGGATAGAGGAAATACAAGTTTTTTGGTTTAAAAATTTCTCATCCGTTAATATGAAAATATAACAAACCTCCAATTTAAAAATAAAATAATGAATGGTACTCTCTACATACACACACACATACATAAAGTCTTGAAATCTCTTCTTATACTATGAGATATTAAAATCTAGCATATAAAATTCACATTTATCTAATTGCATTGAATAGTTTTTCATTTTGATCCCTTATAAATAGAAGCAATATCTAATAACCCATAATTAGAATATATCAAAAGAAAAATTCTATATTCACTAAATATAAAATAAATAAATGATTAACAAGAATATAAAAAATTCAATATGATATCATCTATCATTGAGATATTCAAGTTTTTGGCTTAATATGAAATGTTCTTTATATTCTAAAAATTCTTTTTAACTCAATCCACATCACATAGTGATGAGCAAATAAACATACCGACACTATTACAAAATCGATAAATCCAATTGCTTATGTTAGTCTAAACATATTGAATTAGTAGGTTTTAATTTAAAATTTTGATAAATTAATATTATTGATTTAATTTTAATATGTGTATTTATGACTCAAAATTAACCAAATTCGATGAAATAAGGGGAACCTAATAGAATTCGATCTAGAATAATTAGTTTTATAATTTTTTTTTAGTGGTCGATTTTAGGGAATAAATTTTTTTACTTGATCAATGACCAATTTAATAAATTTCTAAAATCTAATCAAACTGACCAATAGCCGTCTCTAACCTTACAAATGTCTCAAATTTATATTAAAAAATTCAACAAAACACTTAATAATTTTGGATAAGAAATACATATATATTTCGAAACACCGTTACTGTAAATATAAGATAATAGTAAGTACAGTACTGACACAAAGGTGGAGCCATAAGACTATAGGACAAGTTAAATAAATAATGTGGGCAGAGTCGTTGGGAAAATATGGATACATCTAAGACAGATGTTTTAGGTTGACTTGAGATTTTGGGTAGGGGGGACCTGACAGCTATAATGAAATTGAAGATTGGTGTATAGGTCTGACGTCTGCCCAATTGTTTGTTTTGAAATTTTTTTTTTGTTATTTTCATTTTGGTGTTAAGAAAGTTGTATGCACAGCTGTCTAATGGTTGTTTCCCAATGCTGTCTCAATTTTATCTCTTTCTTGCAACTTTGTTCATCAGATTAATAATGGTTTATACTGTTTAAAATGATTGTTTACATGAGTTTAAAATTATTTAAAATTATTATTATTTTTAAAAAAAATTGAAATAGCAGTTAGTTCATTCATGCATCAGCAAAATTCTTACCTACACAAGTAAGACTTCTTGTAGGACAACAGTAAATAACTACTACACTAATTTCTTAGCTTCAATCCATTTTCTTTAGCTCATTTCCACAATGGCCATGCCCAATTGCTTAGTTTCAATCCGTGTTTAATTTTATTAAAATTTTCACATTATATTTTTTATCAATATAAATTTAAAATAGCTATTCTTAAAAATTAACCGTTAAAATTAAAAAAATTATTTCTATATTAATCATGTCATATACTTATATTTTTTGATATTAAATTATTCACACTTTATCATATTATAGTATAGTTTAATAAGCTCATATGTACAATAACTATGCCTAGTTAATTTAAATGCATGCCAACTCTTCACTTTCTTACTGTTTACGTGATTTGGTTTGGATTTAACTTTTTATTTTGGATTGAAACAAATTTTTTTATCTATGTTTTAAACACATATATAGTGTATAAGGAACCCAATATAAGTAAGGGATTGTAAAGTCTATTTATTTAAATTTTGATTAAAAATATAATATTAAAGTATTGATTATAAAGTGTCAAAATGTATTTTTGGACTAATATAGAATTGCGCAATGACCAATTATATATATATATATATATATATATAGGCAAATGATTTAATAGTCATCTGATAAGTTGATTGGTTATTTTATTAATTAGAATTTGATTTTAGGAATAAAATCTTTAATTAGGAAATTTTCTTGTGAATTTTTTTAGCCCATATTTGATTTCTTAGAAGTACAATGAAAAAAAAATAAAGATGAGAAAAAAATAAAATAAAGAAAAAAAATTTTTATTTCTTTTTTTATTTGGTTATCTAATCAACATAGAAAAAAAAAATAATACTATTATAACCTCACCATTTTAAATCGATGAAAGATAAATTAGTAAATTTATAGTTTATATTTCTTTATTTTGTTATTTCTCTCATTTTCTTCTCAAATTAGTGAAAAAAAGATTTAATGGATTTAAAGAAAATGGAATGAATGAATTGATTTCTATTCTTTTTCCTCATTTCATTTTTTTATTATTGTCTAAATAAAAAAAGTTGGGAGAAATACAATTTCAATTCTCGTTTTTTTTTTTGCTATTCATTTTCCTAAAAAAAGAAAAAGGCTTAAAGATAAAATGTTGTAACTTTGATTGGATAAGGCAAATTTAATTCATTGCAGTTAGCGAGCCCACAAAAAAATCTATAATTTGAATATAAAAAAGTAAACTCCACAAACTAATACGTGTAAAGTTGCTATTGAATTTAAAAATTGACTGTTTATTTAGTAATAGATCGAGACACCTTTATGAACGTGACCTATTGAGAATTGTTCACAAGGGACTGTTTAACAAGAAATGTTTTTTTTTTTTTTTTTTTAAGAAAATCTTAGTTTATATACAGTTTATAAATGGGCTAAAATCAAGGTAAGGGACAGACATTCTTGCCCTATATATGTAGAGCTTTCACATTAGAAAAAGAAAAAAAAATCCATATATAATAAAGGCAACTAAGGAATGGGGGGCTTGGCTACGTAGAACTTTCAAATGTCCAATTTCAAGCAATTATAAACAATATTCTAGTTAGTGGATTAATTTTGTTAGATAATATTGGATTTATATAATGTTCACTTTTTAATATTTTAACTGTTTTATTTTTTGGTATAATTAATTAATTAATACATGTAAGGTTTAATGATGAATGAAAAGAATAACAAATAATTTTAAATTAGAAGATTAAATTATTACAATGATGGTGCTCCAACTTTAGTGAAGTGTTGCTTTCAGGCAAAGCTGGTGCTTATCTACCAATGCCTCAGAGGATATGATTCACCAAAACAATTAGCATTTTGAAGAATCTTCAAGGAGAATGTTGGTCGATTTGTGTAATGTATGGCTCGTAACAAATAATATAGTGAAGATAAAAATCGATCCCACATAGAAGAATTAATTTGATTAACTAAAATTTAATTTAACTATTATCTGAAAATTAGCAAATTACAATATTTTAATTTTAACTAATTAATCCTAATCTATCCAAGTCAATTACTCTAAACTAAGTGTTCAAATAATCAATGGTAAATGAGTAGGATTAGGTTTTATTGAAGTTTTTACTATGGGTTTAATTAATGAAGTATTAAGTTCCAATTCTTAAATCCTAGATATCCAATATCACTCAATTTATCAATTTCTCTCTCAAGCAAGGAGAATATAATTTGGCAATAATTAAATTACTATTCTCATATTAAATAATCAAAGTCCAATTCAATTTAATCAAGATATTAATTTTGGATCCCTAAGCAATTAATTTATTTCTAAACTTAATCACTCAAGATTGACGATTCCACATCAAAAATCACATTCAACTTTCGCATTTTATATGATTCTTTAAATTTAACAATTGGTGGCCAAACAATTACTAATCAATTAAATCAAATAATTGCTAATCAATTAAATCAAAATCATCAAATCAAGAATAAAAAAAATCAATCTATGTATATTAATAGATTATAATCAAATCCATAGTTCCAACATTCAAATTCACCTAATTCCACAAATGGATTAATTGCTCATATTTAAATTAAACTTTGATAAAATAGAAATTAAGAAACAAAACACAAAATTCATCATTCTAATATTCAAAATAAGAAAATAACAAAGCATTAAATAAAATGTAAAGTAGAAAATATAAACTAAATAGAGATTTCAAACGAGGTTGATGAAGAATCCGGCAGAGACGACCAAGTCTTCCTCTAATGTAATCTCCTTCTTCCTTTAATCTCCAATTGAGCTAAAATTAATTTTCTCTAGACAAAATATGAAGAAAAATAGTCTAACACTCTAGAATGGCTGCCTCATGTACTATTCACGTCCCCCTTTGGTATCCAGCCAATCCCTCTTTTAAATCAGAATCCTACTCTTACTCAACCTCTCTTTTAAAATTTGAATTTAAAATTCCCCCTTAATTTTCTATCAGATATGTTCCTTATCTCCAATTGACCTCTTCAATAATATTGTAGCCCCAGAAGAATAGATGGTTTTAGGCCTTTGAATCACCTGATTCGGCTTCAGATGCCTAAGTTATGGCCCAATTACTATCAGTGGCTCGGACTAGACTTCTGCTTCTGAAGTTTAAGCCCAATTTTGACTTTAAAGTTGGAGGCCCAACGAACTCAGAATTTAACAAACTAGGACTCTCTGAAAATATTGAGATGTTTTCTATCAACTTCATGAAGATCACTTTTACTTGAAGACTGAAAGGTCAAATTATATCTAAAAATTTTAGTTTGTGCACACTTTTAAGAAATTAATTTAAACTAAGCTTAATTCAAGAATAATGAAATAAAAGTACATGAACAAGCTTAGAATAGATTAATTCAAGTCAATTACATGCTAAATATGATAGAAAATATAGGGTTAATTTTCACCTATAAAATTTTCCCACACTTAAACTTTTGCTTATCCTCAAGCAAATTTATATTATTAAATCAAATTCCAACAATCAATCAAACTCAACCAACTAAAGGAAAATAATAATTACTTATTCTTAACTTAAAACACTAAACTTCAAAGAATCATAGCCTTAAGAAATTTCACAAACAAAGAACACTTAAACATTAAGGTGATTAGCAAAAAATTTTATGTTAAACCATAGTCACAAGAAATTCATCATAACTTCATTAATCCAAGAATATAGCAAGCATCACTAAGTAACAAATCTTTCACAATAATTGAGGATCAATAAGAACTATGTATTTATTAATAGTATTAAATATATTTAATGGGTGCATTTTATGCTCTATCCCATTATTATTGTTAATTTCTTTTTCTTTCTTTCTTTATATATATATATATGTATGTATGTATGTATGTATGTATGTATGTATGTATGTATGTATGGTGGATGCATTTTATACTCTATTCCACCTTAATTATCAAAATGAGTGCATCTTACGCTCCATCTAGCAAAAATATTTAATATAATAACTATATTAATTGAGGATAATTCTCACATCATATCCTCACAAATTTAAGCAATTTACTACCTTAGTGATACATGCTAACTCAAGAATCTATTACATCACAATGAACTTAAATCACTATGATAAAAATAATAATTATAAATATTCTTTTTTTTAAAAAAAAAGTGCTCTTAACTTGTAAAATTTTTTAAGATCGCAATCTTATCCATTCCATGCATTAAATTAAGAATAATGTTTTGTTAGTTTTTGTCATAGATTTGTAGTTTATTTGTTATGATAATTATTGTTTTCTTTAGGTATTTTGTTAGTATTAATATGTTTATTTAGTGTTTTCATTAATTGTGGTAGTTTTAGTTAATTTCAGTGTTTATGTCGTTTTTGTCCTAGTTTTTAGTGTGTGCTTATGTTTTTTGGTTATTGTTTATTTAATTCTGGTTTAAAGTTTGTTCAAGTTTTGTTTTAGGTTTAATATGCAAGGAACCATCTAAGGAAGTTAAAAAGCCAAGGAACCAAGAAGAAGAAAAATTGGACAGTGGCTGACACATGTAGAGGACACGGCTAAGCTTGTGGTCGTGTCCCATACCCAGCTAAAGAGGAAGATCAAGGCACAGAAGAGGACACAGGCAAGGGACACGGCCAAGCTTGTGGCCGTGTCCAAAGCAAAAGAGGAAGAAAATCAATCAGTAGAAGACACAGGCAAGGGACACGGCCAAGTCACTGGCCGTGTCCCTCTAAAATGGTCCAACACGGCCAAGTCAACCTCCAACACGGCCGTGTCACTCAACCAAAGAAGAAAAGAATCAAAAGCAAGCAGTAGTGAACACAAGCAAGGGACACGGCCAAGTCACTGGCCGTGTCCCTCCAATTCACCTCCAACACGGCCAAGTTCACTCCAACTTGGCCGTGTCACTCATGGATTAATGAAGACGCGCGGAGGTTTCGTATAAATATTAAAGTTTAGGTTTTCTTTAGAGTGTGTTGAGAGTTGTGAGATTGTTTCAGCCGCCAGAGAGTGAAGTTAGGGTTTCTAACTTTGTTTTCTTTGATTTTTGATTACACTTTGATTAATCTAGCTTAGATTAGATTGTTCTAGCCATTGATACATCCTTCTTGCAAGATTTGAACAAGAGATTCTTCAGAAGCTTCAAGGAGTTTGTAACTTGGTTTTGTTCTTGAACTCTATCTCTTTATTTTCATTGGAATTGTATTTATGGATATTATCATGTCTAAATTGATTTTTTTGAATATTAATGAGATGAGTATGTTTGATAGCATTATGAACTAATTTGATCTAGTCTAGGGTTTGTATGGATCTGCTATGATTATATGAATTGGTTATTACTCTTAACTCAATTATTTCTTTAAGCCTTTATTGAATGAATTATTGCTAATATATAATTGATTGGCCACCAATTATGTGTTTTAGGTATTAGATGATGGATCGAGAGATGAAGTCTAATGCTGGAACAATTCAATTAAGGACTTAGGTGAATTAGAGATATAACCTATTAAAAAGATTATTTTAATCATAACAAGATTATTTGAGAGAGGTTTGAATGCGAGAGCTTATTTCCTTTATTCAATTAATTAAGTTGCTGGAGATTTAATCTTTGAAATTAAATTGGTTAAGAGGAATAACCGTTCATACATATAAGTAGTAGAGAAGTGCAAACCCTAGACCTTTCCATCAAGTGAATCAAAACATCAGCTTAATTTACTTTTATTCGTTTTAAACTTTAATCAATCTTCTTCATTAGTTAACAATTTAAATTTTCTTCATTACTTGTTATTTGTAATCTGATAATCAATTAGCTACTTTAGCTTCCTTGAGAGACGACCTTGGGGCGATCACCTTTGCTACAACTACCTCGTATACTTGCGAGTGACGCTTTGTGGTAGAGTTAATTCGAGCGCAAAAAGTTTTTGGCGCCGCTGCCGGGGAGGCTAATTGGCGTAATTGTTTATTAGGCAAAAATATTCTAGATTATTTTTCACTGTTTTCATTTTATTTTATTTGTCTTTTGCTTTTAATAATTTCTTTTTCTAGAAATTTTGTTTATGCAATGCAGGAGATCACTCGAAGGAGAGCTATATCCATTCATTCTAGAAATTCAGAGAGTGAAAAGGAGCAGGGAAGAGTTTGAACTGTACACAGGATTTGATACTACAGAGGAGGACACTTCTGATTTTGAGTCGGAATCTGCACAATCTGTTAAAATGGCAGAAGAAAGACAAAGGACTATGAGAGATTTTGCTAGACCTGTCATTGGAACTTCCACCTCATGCATAAGATTGACGGATGCAGCAAGAAACTATGAGTTGAAGAACATTCATTACAATATGCTGCCATCATTCTATGGAGTTCCAAATGAAGATCCTTTGAACTTTAATCGGAATTTTTTATTCTACCCTCAACACTTTTCCATTGGGAGGACTAACAGAGGATCAGTTGAGGATGAGATGTTTTCCGTATACATTGAAGGATAGAGCTAAGAGCTGGCTTATGATGTTGCCCGAAAACTCTTTGACAACTTGAGAGCAAGTTTATAACAAGTTCATGGGCAAGTTTTACTCTCATCAAAAGACAGCTGAATTGAGAGGGAAGATAGCTACATTCTCTCAATTTGAAGGAGAGCCATTTCATGAGGCTTGGGACAGATTTAAAATATTATTGATCCAGTGTCCACATCATCACTACCCACTTCAACTTCTAAACCAGTTTTTCTACGATGGTTTAGCCCAGCAATTTCAGAATACAGTTGATAATGCAGCTGGGGGAGCCATGGGAGAAAAGACAGCAGCTGAAACTTATGATATCTTTGAGATGTTGGGAGCTAATTCTCAACAGAAGAGTGTAAGAGGAAGAAGTAAAGAGGTGAACCAATTGGAGGCAAATAGTGAAATGGTAAATCAGATAGCTGAATTGACAAGGCAAGTGCAGATGCTAAACATGAAGAACAATATTTCTTCATCCACTCAAGAAATTTGTGGAATTTGTGGAACTATCGGGCATGGAACAAATATTTGCCCCTCCGCATATGAGTCTTATGGGAATGAAGCTGAGCAAGTCAATGCCATGGGGGGATTTCAACCAAGAGCCAGGAATGATTCCTACTCAAATACCTACAATCCTGGTTGGCGGAATCATCCTAATTTTTCCTAGGCAACAAATAATTCTCAGCAGCCTTTCCATTTGCTTCAAAGACAGAACCAAGAGCAGGGCCAATCCTCAAATCAAGGGAAGTCTAAGATAGAGAGTTTGGAGGAAAGTTTACAGGCTTTTATCCAGGTCAGTGCTAAGAATCAAGAGATAACAAACAAGAGGCTGGATTCCTTAGAAGCATATTTTAAGAAAGTGGAGACTCAAGTAGGGCAACTTGCACAACAGATGCAGATTCAACAAAAGGGAAAATTCCCAAGTCAACCTGAGTAGGCACAATCAGTGACTGTTCTTAGAAGTGGCAAGGAAATTAACAATAATGTTGAAAATGATTCTGTGAATACAGGTGACCAAGAGAACAAGGAGGAAGGAGAACCAGAGAACAAAGGTGCTAGAGATGGATCAATGAAGAAGTCCCTTTCAGCAGATTTACACAAGGCAAGCAATCCATAACGGCCACCTATACCATTCCCTAGCAGGTTGAAGGATGATAAACCAGATAAGCAATTTTCTAACATCTTCAACTGCTGTCTAAGGTAAGTATTAACTTACCCTTACTGGAAGCAATAAAGAATATGCCGGCTTATGCCAAATTCTTCAAAGAGCTGATCACCAAGAAAAAGAGGTATGAGCCGAATGAAAAGGTGATAGTTTCAGAGGTAGCTAGTACTGTTCTGCAGCATAAACTACCTCCCAAGCTAAAGGATCCTGGTAGCTTTCTAATTCAAATTACTGTGGGGAATGGAAAGGGGACTGAAGGCATGTGTGATCTAGGAGCCAGTGTAAATTTAATGCCTTATTCTGTGTTTAAAGAATTAGAACTAGGGGAGCTTAAACCAACCAAAATGGTGTTGCAATTAGCTGATAGATCTCTTAGATTCCCGAAAGGGGTTATAGAAGATGTGTTAGTTAAGGTTGGAGGGTTAATAGTACCTGTGAATTTTATAGTTCTTGACATGGAAGGAAGTAACCCTACACCATCAGCACACACTATTTTTGCTGGGTAGGCCTTTCATGGCTACTACCAACACCTTAATAGATGTTAAAAATGGTAAGTTGTCAATGACTGTCTTAGGACAAACTGTTGAATTTTCTATTTTTAACACTTCTCCCATTCCTACAACTGCTTTATATGAGGAATGTTCTTTAATTAATTGTATTGAAGCAGTTGTTTCAGATGTTTTCTTGCAGACAGGTTCCTCAGATAAATTGGAGCTGACACTGACCTTAGAAGAGGGGGCTAAACCAGTGGGGGAGACCCAAAAGTGCCTTAACCTAAAGGCATATGAGAGCTCGATGAACTATAAGGATCGCACTAAAGCACTTCATGACAGATTTATTGTGCGAAAGACTTTGAGTCCAGGTATGAAAGTTTTACTTTTCAATTCTCGACTCCGTCTGTTTCCAGGTCAACTCAAGTCTCAATGGAGTGGTCCTTTCGAGATAATTAAGGTATGTCCTTCTGGTGCTATTGAATTGCTTAACTCTCGAACCAATAAGATTTTTAAAGTAAATGAACATAGAGTTAAACCATATAAAGAAGGATTTCAAGAAGTGAGGATCATTGACAGCACTTTGATCCATGATCCCTAGGCCTTGCAGTGATGTCCAGCTTTATGACATTAAAGAAGCGCTAAATGGGAGGAAACCCATCAGTTTGCATTTTTTTTTCATAGTTATAATTCTATATTTAGCAATTTTGATTTTATGTTTAGTTTAAATAAATGGAAACCCTAAAGCTCTCTTGTATTTTGTTTTTGAACATCTATGTTTGTGATGGAAAGTTAGGTTTTGCCTCACCAGGGTACGATGGAAGACAGGTTGTCCTTTAACTCTTTCTCTTTATTATTCTTGTTTTCTATTGAGGACAATGTAAATTCTAAAGTGTGGGGGTAAGCTTTTAGCTTTTCTTTAATTTTTGTTTTGTTTGTCATTGTGTGTTATATTATGTGTTGTGCATGGCATAATTGTTGAAAACTTATTGATTTTTTTTATTATTCTGTGATTCTAGCATTATAGTTGAGACTTTAGTATCAGCATAAGATTAGCATTTGAATTCATTCAGGATCAATTTTTACATTCTGCAGTTCATGACATATAAATCTTTGAGAACCCACCTTTGTGAGTTTTGAGCCTTATAGATTAAATGTTAGTGTCAATTGATTTTCTTTTCTTAAGTGTGCACCTTCATGATTTTGCATCTCTAGAGTTTGCTTTTGCATACTGATTGAACTCACATTATGATTTAATCTCAAGTTTTAAAATGATGAAGGCAAATTAGGTTAGCCCTTTAGCTTAAAAAGACCTCCCTTAATATTGAATTCCTTAGTGAGCCAAGTTGAGCCTTTGACCTTTTCTTGTTTGATCAACACAATTCACAGCTCAACTTTCTTTTATTATCATCATACCTGCATTAAGGAATGGAGTTCTTATGATATGACAATAGGGTGATTTATTTCAAAGTGTGGGGTAAGCAAATAAAAAAAATGGTATTGCTATTTAGGGTTGAAATGCATATTGTGCACATTGTATTTGACTAAGAGTTGATTATTCTTTTCCTCTTCATTTTAAGCTAGATGTTTCATGCAAGTTTATATTTTGTATCTATATATATTAAAAAAAATTATAAAATAATGATAAAAATAAAAGAAAAAGAAAAAAAGAGAAAATAAAAAAGAGATATATATATATATACAAAATTCATATATTTTCTAGCATTAGAGGAATGTCGACTCATGTATTTTTCTTTAAGTATGCAAGTATGTGAAAGTATTAAGGTTGGTGAATATGCCATTTGAGGGAGCTATGAGTTTCTGAGCAAGAGTATTGTCTAATTTAGATACTCCATTTCTTGATGCTCCGGCTTAAATGTCTTTTCTCACACCTTTACCTTAGCCCCATTACATCCAAATGAAAGACCTTCGGATTATTTCTTGAGAAAATCAGTGAGGGAGATTGGATAATTAAGCAAGTTTATGGTAGTATGCAGTCATGAGTGGTTTGAGTGAATTAACCTTTGAAATCGAGTGAAACACTTAGAAGAGAGATTAGATTTGTATGTCTGAATTAATGAATGAGTTAAGAAAATCTTGATTGAAGGAAATTGCTATTATTTATGTCTGAGTCTTGAAGGATTTCATCTTATATACTGGAATTATAGTTAAGGTTGTTTGAGTTTTTAATTTATGCCATGTGAATTTGCTTGAGGACAAGCAAAGTTTTAAGTGTGGGGTAGTTGTTTTGTTAGTTTTTGTCATAGATTTGTAGTTTATTTGTTATGATAATTATTGCTTTCTTTAGGTATTTTATTAGTTTTAATATGTTTATTTAGTGTTTTCATTAATTGTGGTAGTTTTAGTTAATTTCAGTGTTTATGTCGTTTTTGTCCTAGTTTTTAGTGTGTGTTTATGTTTTGTTGGTTATTGTTTATTTAATTCTGGTTTAAAGTTTGTTCAAGTTTTGTTTTAGGTTTAATATGCAAGGAACCATCTAAGGAAGTTAAAAAGCCAAGGAACCAAGAAGAAGAAAAATTGGACAGTGGCTGACACATGCAGAGGACACGGCTAAGCTTGTGGCCGTGTCCCATACCCAGCTAAAGAGGAAGATCAAGGCACAGAAGAGGACACAGGCAAGGGACACGACCAAGCTTGTGGCCGTGTCCCTCCAAAAGAGCTCAAACACGGCCAAGTTGCTTCAACTTGGCCGTGTCTCATTCAAATCCAAAGCAAAAGAGGAAGAAAATCAATCAGTAGAAGACACAGGCAAGGGACACGGCCAAGTCACTGGCCGTGTCCCTCTAAAATGGTCCAACACGGCCAAGTCAACCTCCAACACGGCCATGTCACTCAACCAAAGAAGAAAAGAATCAAAAGCAAGCAGTAGTGAACACAAGCAAGGGACACGGCCAAGTCACTGGCCGTGTCCCTCCAATTCACCTCCAACACGGCCAAGTTCACTCCAACTTGGCCGTGTCACTCATGGATTAATGAAGACGCGCGGAGGTTTCGTATAAATATTAAAGTTTAGGTTTTCTTTAGAGTGTGTTGAGAGTTATGAGATTGTTTCAGCCGTCAGAGAGTGAAGTTAGGGTTTCTAACTTTGTTTTCTTTGATTTTTGATTACACTTTGATTAATCTAGCTTAGATTAGATTGTTCTAGCCATTGATACATCCTTCTTGCAAGATTTGAGCAAGAGATTCTTCAGAAGCTTCAAGGAGTTTGTAACTTGGTTTTGTTCTTGAACTCTATCTCTTTATTTTCATTGGAATTGTATTTATGGATATTATCATGTCTAAATTGATTTCTTTGAATATTAATGAGATGAGTATGTTTGATAGCATTATGAACTAATTTGATCTAGTCTAGGGTTTGTATGGATCTGCTATGATTATATGAATTGGTTATTACTCTTAACTCAATTATTTCTTTAAGCCTTTATTGAATGAATTATTGCTAATATATAATTGATTGGCCACCAATTATGTGTTTTAAGTATTAGATGATGGATCGAGAGATGAAGTCTAATGCTGGAACAATTCAATTAAGGACTTAGGTGAATTAGAGATATAACCTATTAAAAAGATTATTTCAATCATAACAAGATTATTTGAGAGAGGCTTGAATGCGAGAGCTTATTTCCTTTATTCAATTAATTAAGTTGCTGGAGATTTAATCTTTGAAATTAAATTGGTTAAGAGGAATAACCGTTCATACATATAAGTAGTAGAGAAGTGCAAACCCTAGACCTTTCCATCAAGTGAATCAAAACATCAGCTTAATTTACTTTTATTCGTTTTAAACTTCAATCAATCTTCTTCATTAGTTAACAATTTAAATTTTCTTCATTACTTGTTATTTATAATCTGATAATCAATTAGCTACTTTAGCTTCCTTGAGAGACGACCTTGGGGCGATCACCTTTGCTACAGCTACCTCGTATACTTGCGAGTGACGCTTTGTGGTAGAGTTAATTCGAGCACAACAAATAACCAATAATTATTTTTAATTTAGCTAAAAGAATTCAATTTTCAAGTTGAAATCTAAAATAACAATAATTAACTCACTTAATAACAAGTAAAGAACAAGTAGAGATCATAAACCAAATAGAATGCAAATTTTGAAACTGGAACTTTTTCAAAAAAATCTGGAACTTTTTTTTTAATTATGAAAATTCTGAAATAATAAAACATTATTATTATTATTATTTTTAATTATGAAAATTCTATCTTTTTCTTTTTTTATTAATTTAAAAATTTTTAAACTTACAAAAACAAAGAAAATACGAACAACAATAAAGAAACATACTTCACAAAATACAAATTAAACTAACTAATAAAACAAATAACAAAACATATATTTTCCTCCCACACTTTAAAATTTTCATTCTCCCTAATGAAAAACACTAAATAACATACAAGAAGCATAATAAATAACATAAAAAAGAAATTATAATAAGAAAAAGAGAAATGATGGAAGCTTCCCTAAGTCATGGCGATGATAGAGATGAGGGAGTCGGCGAAGGAACAGACAATCTTGAAAGTTCAATATACTTCATGAGCTTGTAATTGTGATATGTCTGACTCATTTCCATGTTGATAAGTCTGCGATTTATCATCCCTATTTGATCGCCATACTGCCTTTGCTGCGCCTCCATAATGTTTAACTGTGTGCTTATCTTCTGATTCTTTGCATCCATTGAATCGAGCCGCTTTAAAACTTGTTGCCATCTCTGCTCCTCATTTGTATTATCATCATCTTGTTCATCATCACTTTCGTCTTCCTTGTTGCATTCTTCTGCATGTGCTGGTTGATCACTTGGTGCTATACTACTTGAACCTCCTTAAATTAATTTCTTGTAGCACCTTCTTGTTGTGGGATCCCTTAAACTACTGTCGGTATCCAAAATCTCAGCATGACATAAAGTGTCAAAGGAATATGGCTTCCCACTAATACATTCCATTGAAGTATTATTAGGATTAAAGACATTAAAATAAGCTGCTAATCCAGTAACAATATGTCCTAATGCAATACTACTCTTAGGATGTTGAGCAATAAATATGAAACTTTGAAAAATATTGTATGTTGTAGACACTTTTTTACCCTTATAAGCACAATACAACATAAATAAATCTTGTACTGACACTTTATTACTTTCCTTTTTACCAAAAATAAAATAACACATAAACTTATGCAATAAAAGTAAACTATGATCATGAATCAGTCCATTAGGTGCATTTCTTATATTGAATGAATCAAATCCAGTTAATATTTTTCAAAATTTGTCAACATTAAATTCTTTCGAATGTGTACAGGCAGCTCCTTTAGGCAAGCCAAAAGCTTTGAACATAACATCATGATCAATTACATAATTAATTCCAAATATTCTACACTCTAAATTTTTATCCTTAGATTTAGGCATTTTAAGGGTTGTGAAAAAATTCAAGAGTGAGTTCTCTATATGTGTCATATCTACTTTGAACTAATTTTTTCTAACCTAATCTAGCAAATAATTGCTTCATTCTATCATCTAGACCCAAATGCTCAAAAACACCATGGCTAAAATATCTACAAGGAGTAATATTTCTCAAGCATAGGGAGAGATATTTCTTACCTTTTTCTTGATAAAAAAATTGGAAAAGGAGCTTCAAAATGAGAAGATATATCTACCTCATCCCTTGAAGAGCTTGAAACTTTCTCTTTCCCCTTCCTTGAAGAAGTTTTCTTTGCAACACTCTTGGTTCTTAAAGCCATTTTTGATGGAATTGATGAATGGGTTTAGTAGATTTAGGTAGGATTTGATGGATTAAGAAAGAAATTTAAAGTATTTGGGTGAGATTTGAGTGGATTTGAGAGAAGAAAGGTTATGGATTTGAGAGAGTGTTTTGGGAGTGTGAGTGAGAGAGGAAGAAGATGGAAAGAAAAGTGAGGAGAGAGAAAGGCTTATTGGCTTTAATAAATTGAATTTTTTTTCGTTCTCTCCCGCCGTCGTGATCGCGACAGGCCCGACTTCACACAACAGTGCTATTGCGCTGCTGCATCCCGTGATTTGCTAGTCATGTCCTATCACGATCACGACCACAACTACATCGATATATATATATATATATATATATATTTGGTTCGGGGCTGTCACGATCGCAACTTCTGTCACTATCACGACAGACTCAAAAGCAGCAGCAGCGTGAGCTGCTGCTGCTCGTGCTACCATAGGCGACTGCCTCTGGTGCGATCGCGCTGAACAACGTGATCATGCCAGAGAGCAGTCCCTCCTTGGACATTTAGCTATTTTTTTTAAAGAAAAATCACTTACCTTTTCTTGCCCTTTCTTCTCCAATGTTGCTATTTGCTTAATAAATTAAAATATTAATATGCAAAAACCAACAGACGAAATCAATAAATATTATGTAAAAACATTTTTCAAATGAACTTAAACTGCTGAATACAAAAATTAAGAGATAGAAAATTTAGGTTGCCTCCCAAGAGTATTTGTTTAAAGTCATTAGCTTCACTTTTTTATGTCTCTCAAGGCGAGAATCGACATATCACTTTCTTGTCTACAATTCCATGTTTTCCTAACTCTTCAAAATCATACACCTTTCGAGATGGAGTTAATGGTAGGGTTTTCCAAGTTAAAATGTCAAAAGCAAACCTAATATTTTCACCCTGAGAATTCTTAATCCATTCTTCTTGATAAGTATCTTTTTGATTTTTCTTTTCAGGACCATCATGCATTAAATTTTTAATAGTGTCCACTCAAAAATAACTATGTATTGAGGGTAGATTATTTGTTGATTTGATAATATTAAATTCTACTTTATCATCCCCAACTCTTAATATCAACTTTCCTTCTCGTACATCAACTAATGCTTTAGAAGTTGCCAAGAATGGTCTTCTAAGAATCAATGGGATCTCTACATTTTCTTCCATCTCTAGGATGACAAAATCTGCAGGTAAGTAGAACTTATCCACCTTTACTAGCACATTCTCCATAATCCTTAAGGGATGTCTAATTGATCTGTCAGCCAGCTGAACTGTCATCTTTGTAGTCTTCGAATCGGTGAATCCAAGCTTCCTGCAAATAGAATTTGGCCTAAGACTCACATTAGCACCTAAATCAAATAAAGTGTTATTAAAATTGACATCACCAATAGTGCAAGGTATAGAAAAACTCCCTGAATCCTTCAACTTGGATGGAAGTTTGTTTAGGATCACTGCACTGCATTTTTCAGTTAGGGTAACTCTCATATTTTATTCAATGGATCTCTTGTTAGAAAGAATATCCTTCAAGAATTTAACATATGAAGGCATTTGAGCTACAACATATGCAAAAGGAATGTTAATTCTCAATTGTTTAAACACTTCAAAAAAAATTTCATATTATTTTTTTACTTTTTACTTTTTAAGCCTTTGAGGAAATGGTACGGGTGGTATATAAGGCTTAACTTCTTTCTTTGGTGGGAGTGTCTTACTTTCTTCTTTTTTCAGTCTCATTTTTATTATTTTTTTATCTTCCTTAACTACTTCATTTTCTCTTTCTGATTCAACCTTTATTGGAACTACCTCTTGTAATTCCTTCCCACTTCTAAGCGTAATTACTTTACAATACTCCTTGGGGTTTATTTCTGTTTTACTAGGAAGAGCACCTTGACTTCTTGAATTAGAAAAACTAGCTATTTGCCTAATTTGCACTTCAAGGTTTCTTGTTTGACTTGCAATTTGATCCATCCTACCTTCCAATCGATCATATTGCTTATCTATTTTGTCAAACCTTTCACTAGAAATAGTAATAATTTTTTCTAAAGCAACTTCATAACCCGTTTTATTGTCTTGATAATTAGCTTAACCTTGACTCCTATTAGGAAATGGAGGTTGGTATATTTCTCTTTGGTTGAATTGATTCCCGTGATTTCCTTGATTTCCACCCCATGACAAATTAGGATGGTTTTTCCAACTAGGGTTGTAGGTGTTTCCATAAGGCATTGGTTGAGCTCTATTTTGATTCCCCATAAAATTTATTTGATCATGAGTTGGGCATTCAAAAGATTGGTGATTACCACCACATCCTTCACAACTTATAGTGGCAAGATTCACATGCTCCAACTTTCTAGCTAATGCATCAACCTTTGTTCTAAGTAATGAAATCCCATTTACTTCATGTACACCCACTACCTTCTTGGGTAAAGATCTTTCACTGGACCAATAATAATTATTTTTTTCCATGGACTCAAGTAACTCCATTGCTTCAGCTATATTTTTGTTCATAAGAGCACCTCCAGCAGCTGTATCTATTATACTTCTCAATGGCCCTGTTATTCCATTATAGAATATTTACACAATCAGCCAGTCGGGAATCCCATGGTGAGGGCACTTTCTTTGAAGATCCTTAAATCTCTCCCAAGCTTTATAAAGTGATTCACCATCATACTGCACAAAACCGGTTATGTCATTTTTGAATTTTACAGTCTTACCAGGAGGGAAATATTTTGCCCAAAATTCCTTAGACAGATCATCTCAACTGGTGAAGGTTCCAGCAGCTTGTCCTTGCAACCAAGCTTTTTCCTTATCCTTTAATGAAAAAGGAAAAAGGCGTAGCCTAATTGCATCATCACTGACTCCATTCATCTTGATTGTATTGCAAATTTTCAAAAAATTTGCCAAGTGAGCAATAGCATCTTCCTAGTTCAAGCCATAGAAAAGTTGTTATTGAGCCATGTTGATGAGAGCTAGTTTAAGTTTAAAATTATTAGCATTCACTGTAGGCCGAGTGATGCTGGATCCAATTTGATCATTAGGCATGGCGTGTTCTCTTAGAGTGAGATTTCTTGGTTGAATTTGATCTTGTTGATCCTCCATGTTAACTTTTTCGTCAGTAGCTTCTTCTTCTTCAGTCCTACTTTCTTCTTCTATAGACTCATGTACCCGGTTTGTTCTCTTTCTTCTCTTTCCAGGCGAAGTCTCTCATTTCTTTCTCTATTATTTTCTCTGCACTATTTTTTAATTTTTGGATTAAAATTCTCTAAAACCTCTTGTCTATTACTGCGCATAAAACTCCTGCAGAAGAAAAAGAAGACAACAATTAAAATAAATTTCAAATTAATAATCTCTTTGAACTTACAGTTATCAAATTAATTTTTTCTTTCCTGGCAACGACGCTAAAAATTTGTTGGTCGATTTGTGTATATCGATTTTAAAAACCTCAAGTGCACGAATCATAATAAGTAATATAGTGAAAGTAAGAGTCGCCCACAGGGAATGATCAATTTGATTAACTAAAATTCAATTTAACTATTATCTGAAAATTAGCAAATTGCAATAATTTAATTTTACCTAATTAATCTTAATCTATCCAAGTCAATTACTCTAAACTAAGTGTTCAAATAATCAATGGAAAAGGAGTAGGATTAGGTTTCATTGGAGTTTTTACTATGAGTCTAATTAATGAAGCATTAAGTTCCAATTATTAAATCCTAGATATTCAATATCACTCAATTTATCCACTTTTCTCTCAAGCAAGGGGAATATAATTGGGTAATCATTAAATTCCAATTCAATTTAATCAAGATATTAATTCTGAATCTCTAAGCAATTGATTTATCTCTAAACTTAATCACTCAAGGTTGACGATTCCACATCAAAAATCATATTCAACTTTCGCATTTTATATGATTCTTTAAATTTAACAATTGATGGTCAAATAATTGCTAATCAATTAAACCAAAATCATCAAATCAAGGATAAAAAAAATCAATCTATGTATATTAATAGATTATAATCAAACCAATAGTTTCAACATCCAGATCCACCTAATCTCACAAAGGGATTAGTTGCTCATATTTAAATTAAACTTAGATAAAATAGAAATTAAGAAACAAAACACAAAATTCATCATTCTAATATTCAAAATAAAAAAATAACAAAGCATTAAATAAAATGTAAACTTGAAAATATAAACTAAATAGAGAGTTCAAACGAGGTTGATGAAGAATCCGACAGAGATGACTAAGTCTTCCTCTAACGTAATCTCCTTCTTCCTTTAATCTCCAATTGAGATAAAATTAATTTTCTCTAGACAAAATATGAAGAAAAATAGTCTAACACTCTAGAATGTCTATCTCACATACTGTTCACATCCCCCTTTGGTATCCAGCCAATCCCTCTTTCAAATCAGAATCCTACTCTTACTCAACCTCTCTTTCAAAATTTGAATTCAAAATTACCTCTCTATTTTATATCATATATGTTTCTTATCTCCATTTTACCTCTTCAGAAATATTGTAGAACCAGAAGAGTAGATAGTTTTAGCCCTTTGAATCACCTAATTCAGACTTCAGACGCCTAAGTTATGGCCCAATTACTATTAGTGGCTCAAACTGGACTTCTGCTTCTGAAATTCAAGCCTGATTTCGAATTTAAAGTTGGAGGCCCAACCAAACTAGGAATTTAATGAACTAGGACTCTCTAAAAATCTTGATATGTCTTATATCAACTTCATGAAGATCAATTTTCCAAATTTTCACTATAAGACCACCAAAATGTTACTTGAAGCTTGAAAGGTCAAATTATACCTAAAAATTTCAGTTTATGCACACTTTTAAGAAATTAATTTAAACTAAGCTTAATTCAATAATAATGAAATAAAAGTACATAAATAAGCTTAGAATAGATTAATTTAAGTCAATTACATGCTAAATATGATAGAAAATATAAGGTTAATTTGCACCTATCAAAAAATAAAAAAAAATAGAAATTTATATTAATTTATTTGGTTTAGTGGTTATAATTAGCTATTCGTAAATAATAATTAATGATGAGAAAAATGTAGTCGGTGATAGAAAGGATCACCGCTCTTAATTAGAAATCACACTTTTTTTATATTTTAAATTAGTTAAATAAAGCACATTTGAATATAATCTAACAATAACTATACAGAAAATATTTAATTTTTTTATCGATAAATTTGGAGATCATATTTATAGTTTTATTTATGAGATAGTGAAAATAATTATTGAGATTTTTAATTGATTATAATTTTTTGAAGATTTTATAAATTGGAAAAAGAAAAAAATCTTATTTGTTCTATTAAATATTATGAAATTAGAAAAATATATAAATAATGTTTAATATACTATAAGTTTATGATTTTCAAGGTATTCATCTTTGGGTTGGGTATGCCCCATGACGGATGGGCAAACCTATGAGTCAAATATTGCTAAAATATTAAATATATAATTGTTTTTATAAATATAAAGAAAATAAGTAGAGAAAGAGAAATATGAGAAATTTTTTTAATTGTGAATTATCAATCATACACTACCCATAATGAGTATATATATAATGATATAAGAAGAATTTAGATGAGAATAGAAGAATAGAATATTACAACTATCATAAAATTTATCTTAATCTGAATATGATAAAATTAATCTTAATCTTAATAAGATAGTGTTAATTCAATTAAGTAGTCATCCATATATTTCCTAACACTTCTCCTTGGATGATTATCCTTATGAATATGCTTCATTAAAATCTTGTTAAGAAAAATTATACGGGATAAAACTTAGTGAAGAAAAAAGAGTACAATATTCATAAGTAACTTCCTCTAAAAAATACATCCAACTAAGATATTTTAAATGAATGTATCACAACATTATATACATGTCCTTTAAGATTTATGTCGGTAGTGTCTTTGCGAACAAATATGCTGGATTGTCATTTGAATGAACTTTGCAAATATCTACTTTTCCTTCTTTCTTCCTTCATGAGTTCACGAGCATAAAAGAACTTTGGTGATATATATTCAATCTTATCACCTTTTATGTACTATTTCTTAATTTTTGTAATACATGTTGCATTATCTTCATGCAAGGTTCTCTAATATGTTTAATTATAGTTCTCAATCATACACATTCACAACTAGCTTCACGAATATTTAATATCTCTAAATGATTTGATGAAGTAGTAGTGATTGTTTGCTTCACATATCGCTATGAAATAATAATATTATTACATGTGAAGACATAACCTATTTGAGACCGAGTTTTATGAGGATCAAATTGATGTCCAATATCATCATATCTTTACAAGCAAGTTAACTGTAAAAATAATATCTAGTCTTTATGGTATTAGCAAAATATAAAAGCGCACCTATTACACTGAGATATGGTACATCAGGATAAAAAATCTCCTCATTATTTTTTCATGGGTGAAAAAAAATCTCTTTGTATGTTAAGAAAATGAACAACTATTAGATAAGATTTATCCACATAAAATTGTTTCTTTTCGATATATAACGCTCGATGGTCAAAAATTTTATTTGATAGATGCTTAAAATTTTATTCTTTCAATATCCTTTATTTCAAATACTTTCTTTAAATAGTCTGCAGTAATTATGGTCTGTTCTAAAATTTTCAATATATTTAAATCATCGACATAAACTGCAACTATAATAAATTTTAAATTTATCTTCTAGATAAAAACATATAGGCAAATGAAATTATTTTCATATCCATTTTCTCTAAATATTCACATAGGAGATGATGTCATATCCGCATATATTTCTTTAATATATATAAGGATCCTTGGAGCTCAATATAATAGATGTCAAGATATTATATGCTTTGGGCATATTGATGCTTCATCCATCTTGAATCCCTTAGGGATTTTCATATATATATATATATGTCATTATCTAATGAACCATATAAGTAAACTACAACATTCATCAAATATATATTGAACCTTTCAGATGTTGCCAAACAGATAAAAAATCTAAATAATATCCATCACATGAGAATATGTCTCACCATAATCTATACAAGGCCTTTATGAGAATTCTTGTGCCATAAGTTATACCTTGTCTTTTACAATTTTATTTAACTTATTTCTCTTATGAGCCATATGAGTAAGTTATCTTGATATAATATCGAGCCCTGCATGGGGCTGCTAAACTAACTTTAAGAGTAATGGCATTCATAATATGGAAATTATATTCTTTTGATAATCTTATTTGATTCATTTCTTTTACATACAATACTCTATAGGCTTGACATCTTCTGGTATCTGGACTACTAGTCCAAATATTATATGTTTAATAAATGAATGCAGCTCAGCATGGATTACTTTCCATTTTAACGAATCACTTCGAAATAAAAAATTTTAAATATTTTTAGGCTTAAGTATATTTCAATAATAAAATCAGCAACATGTGCAAATATATTATCAAGAATAATTTCAATCATTTCTCACATATTTTTAGGTTTTAATAAGATCTTAAAAATTTTTGATATTGGAATTACTTCTGGGATTACTTATCTAGATATATGTGGTTGTTGATTTATGTTATTTTTGACCTCTTCGGAAGTGTCGCTTTAAAATTATTCATTTTTTCTTCTTTTAAAAATAATATTTTAAATTAAGTGGTCCATCACTCTTCAGACGTATGTTAGATTCATTAGCTGTCATACCAATAAGATATCCTATAGGAACAATCAATTAAGTAAAAGTATTAGTAGCTGAAATATATGATTTAAATACCTTTTGGGTATCTATAAAAATATCCGATAACTGATTTGCAATATTCGGCAAACAAATTGGTTTTTAAACTTCTAGTTCATATTAATTTATACGTGTATCAAGATTAGAAAAAACTAGTATATTCTGACTAATCTCTCATACTTTTGGCCCTTTATATTTATCTTTCTTTAATGGTGGGAAACCACCTCACTAAAAATCTTATTTTATAAAATTTATCGTTAAACGTCCATAATGTCTAATATAGACAATCAAAACATATATAGATATTAAGATAATATTGATAATCCATTTTATTTCTCCGAGAGGACGTAACAAAAATATATGCACTGCAATAATAAATTTTAATATCACAAATTCTAAATATATTATGTCAGATAAACACAAGTTATAAAGTGAAAAACTTGTAATGTGTAGACAATCAAATATAAATTAAAGGTACAACATAAATAGTAATATATATCAAAATATGTATCCAAGTGGATATAAGAAGTTTTAATTTCATAAGCATAAAAATAATAATTGATTGTAAAATCTTCATAAATAATGATTCGGCTAAACCATATTGACCATGAATATATGCAATAAAATATTCAATCATAAAATATTTTTTAAGTGAACTCATATGCATTATCCAGATAAAATATCTTGATATGATAATCAATAAACAATGACCTTAACTTTATAATTTGAGCAAAAAATTTACCAAATATAATATTATGAATTGGCAACAGATAAACATGTGATTATCGAGTTGAAGAATCAATTAAAACTACAAGTGTCTAAATGATCTACAAGATTAATGGATAGAGCTACAAATATTCTCATGTATTTTTTAATAGAAATTCAAGGGGACTTTAAATATAATTTAGATGGTAAAAGTCTCACAATTAATTTACCTTGAGCACAAGAAACATAAAGTAATCATCAGACAAAAGAATTTTTTGATTTTTCAATGGATATCCATTTATATTCTCAATAATACGTCGCATCATATTTGAACTTGGATGACTAAGATAATCATGTCAAAGTATAATTTTTTTTGAATCTATGCACTTTCGGTACATATAGTGTAATTCATCCATATTTATTTTTATAAAGTATAATTCATATAAGAAATTTAGTTTCTTAAATATGAACTTTTAGTTCAAATTCATAGAGCTAACACATAAAAAATTAATATTTCTCTAACTTTATTTCAATAGGATATCCATTGCGATGTATTCTTTAAAAATTAATAGATTTTTTCAGAATATATTTGAATATAATGTATCATCAAAATATCATTTTGCTCAAATTTAGAATATAAGATAGACTTTTTTAGATCCTTTAACCATATTTGCAGAACTAGATATCAAATTAATATTAACTTCAGTTAATGTTAACTATAATAAATATTTTCTGATCAAGAAGAATTATGAGAGTTATACTAATATATATCCTTTTTAGCACTATTGCTTTCATAAATAGGTAAAAAAAAAAACATCACTGCAATCTTTTATTATTAAGATCTCGACTATGGCCTTAAAAAAATCACATTCACTTCAAAAAATAACATTAAGTCAGTTGGACGGATTTGATAATTTTTTATCAAAAGCTAAAAATTTTATTCAGCTAATGATAAACAATAAATTAGTTTAAAATATTTTGTGAATCTATGCTCTTAATATTGCTACTATAAGACCACATATGAGCATAAAATATAATACCCTTATACTATATATATGTATAATATATACACCTAGTATATGTAAAATATGCGTATACGATATAAAATGTTACAACCTGGTAAAATAAAAAAAATTTACATTTCAAATTTAGGATCTCATTAAAAATGTATATTTAAATAGTAATAAAATATTCATTTTTAGTTATAGGTTTCAAAATAAGTATTTTATTAGAAAATCTCTGAAAAAAATTATTCAGAATTTTATCTGTAATTTGGACATTCCAAATTTTTAATAATTATCCAACCTATATAAAATACACTCCCAATAAAATAAATCATACATTTCCATACCAACTACTCAACTTCTCCACATTTTTCTCAAAACATTTATTTATATACATACATATATATATATATATATATATCAAAACGCATATAAACAACCCACATTATATAATTTGTCCAAAGAGTCTTTATAATTTACAATATATATATAATTTAAAAATATAACCATAATATACACAATATCAAAATGTATTATAATATCAAATATGTACATGCTGGCAAATGGCTCTGATCTTGATGTATCCAAAAATACTTCAAGCTCAATAAATACAAGCCTAGACCCGACTAGATCTAGTAAACCTCTCTGGCTTTACTGAATCTCCCATGTCACCTGCGCAATAAATTATAATTGTACTAAACTAAAAACTTAGCGGTACAAACTTTGATAATAATAAAACTGTAAAAAAAATACCAATGCAAAATGCTTTCACATGATGTTTCACAATGTGGTACTTAATGTCACCATAAAATATATCCTTTAATCATTTTATAATTCATATAGGAACAAACACGAGCATGGGCCCAAAGAATTTAACATGACATTCAAATCTCAGAGTTACTGTTTTGGTCCAAATTGACATCAAGTGTCTAGCCCCGAAAGCAAATCATAATAATGCTCAAAAGCTAGCCCCGAAGAAGGCAAATCATATCACAGTGACGCCAAGCGTCTAGCCCCGAAGGCAATTCAAAGTAATGCTCAAAAGCTAGCCCCAAAGATAAATAATGAGGATAACGCCATAGGCATGCAACCAAACATAGAACTCTGAAAATTGAATAATATACTAGGCACACAATTATTTCATATTTTTCAT
This sequence comes from Garcia nutans, assembly GCA_947685225.1. Taxonomy (NCBI): domain Eukaryota; kingdom Viridiplantae; phylum Streptophyta; class Magnoliopsida; order Malpighiales; family Euphorbiaceae; genus Garcia; species Garcia nutans. Next base: position 45,751,224 of record CANTUV010000037.1, on the reverse strand, counting down.
TATCAATTTCTTTCTCATTTTTTCATAATCAACTAGGTACATTGCCTCTTTTCTCATTAGCAATTAGGCACATTGCCTCATTTTCTCATTTTTCTCATTTATATAAATATCAATTAATCATATCTCATTACACTCCATCATTTCATCACAATGTATGACATTTTACATCAAAATTACATTACCCGAATATTTTGAGTTACTTCTACATAATTCATATAAATCACATTTTATGCAATTTAGTCATTAACAATGGCTTTTCACAATGCATTTAATACATGCATAACAAATTACATATCATAGTATAATGTTCATGATTGTTTAATATATCAAGTAGCTTAACACATTTTTCATCCAGAATGTGTTAAGCCCAATTTATTGCCAACATATCTAGTTTATCAAAAGTTTGTACTTACCTTAAAAATCAATTAAAAGCAAGCTCAAAAACTCCCACAAACCTTCACTTCCAAGTTGCCCTTCAACACTAAGGTTGGAAAAATCATCTCTCCTTAATATCTATACCAGATGTGATCAAATACAATCATTTAATATTACATTCTAAGGCATTACAAGCATCAAACCTTAATTAAATATCACTCTAATCAAAATCTCAAAATATAGCCTTTTCTTACCTTAACTTAGAAAAACTATATTAAACCATTCAAATTGGTGTTCTAAGTTTATTTATATCATTATAAACATATTTTAACATGTTTAAACTAATTACATTAATTAAACACATACTTTTGTTCAAAACTCTAAAATGGCATAACCTTCACCCTTGAAGGTTCTTCATTCCAACTCAATACAATTATCAATCCAATCTTATTTCCATCACTTATATCATTAAAGAACATAATTTAAGGATTAAAACCAAACAATTAACCAATATTTGAAAATATTTGAAAATTTCCTTTCGAAAATCCTAAATCCAACACTACATTTTCCAAACTCTAATCAAACATAACTAAATCCATCGTTTGACTTTAAAATACTTGTTTATGCATCAAAATAACATATTTAGAATCAAATTTCATAATTAAATCACATAAATTCAAAAATTCAAAAGTTTCATAACCCTAAATTCTCTCTCTTCATCAAACTTCATTCAAACTTAACCATTTCTTCAGTCCAACTTAAAAATCATTGTTAACTACTCAAAATAAATTCATTCATGCCCAATCAAACAATTAAATCATGCTATTCCAAAAACTCAATCTCAACATATTCAAATAACCATGGATTTCCAAAGAAAATGTTAGAGAACTTACTTTTTATGGTGAAAATCACTAAAAATTTCACTTGAAACCTTGAAATCCTTTAATTAATAGAGCTTGAAAGAAGTAAAAAGCTTGGGTTCTTGGATATGGAAAATCAACACACTAAGGAAGAAGAAGAAGAAGAAGACCAAATTTCAATTTCTCCTTCTTTCCTCTTTCATTTTTGTCCTTATATATATTATTATTATTTTATATTTTTAATTAATTAATTAATTAATTATTAAAAAAATAATAATTTTTCTCTTCCATACAAAAATAAATTATTTTTTAATTATTTAAAAAATTTTAATTTTCAAAGTATATTTACAAAAATGTCATTTGACCTTTAACTTTTGACTTTTAAAGTGTTGACTTTAGTTGACTTTGTATATATTATATATATTTCATGTATATTCCATATATACATCTCATATTCTCACTTCTAAACCTTCCATTTTTCATTTAAATAATTTATTTAATTTATCTAATTTAATTTTAATTAATTTTATTAAATTTTTAAAAATTAGAAATGTTATAATTCTCCCCCTAAAGAAAATTTCATTCTCGAAATTATCCAATACTAAAACATCCAAATCAAAAAATTATCTTAAAATCTCTAATAAAATTAATCATCTCATCAAATTATTATTTCATCAAATTATATAATTTCTATTCTTCTCCCTTAAGATCATTCTCAATTATATTTTCCAATTTCATAACTCATTATATACTTTTTATTTAATCAAACAATAAGAATAGATTATCATATCTTTAATCGAATTGTCATTAGACACAATTAGTTCATCTCTTAAGTATATATGCACCACATATCTATTACACTCAAGATATTTGATGACTTTATTATCTTAAAAATATATTCTCATAGCCTTAAATTCAAATATTAATAACTTATATCTTAACACAATAATTTATTGCACATCTCCACTTTGATCCTACTCTGTATACAATTACCACATATTAATTCAATATCACCATTATAAAATAACAAAATCTTATTTTCTTATTAAGATTCATTCCTACAGGTTATTCATTAACCCAACATATATATTTATATTCATTCCAATTATCCTATAACTAACATTTTTCTCTTATAATCATTTACAACTAATATAACTTAGCTCCTTTCATATACATATACATATCAGAATGCTGCATTATGCACATTGTCATATATTTTTCATACTCTTAATACTACTACATACATTGAATTTCAATATTTACTTGTAAACTTATTATATTCCAGATCAATTGATCTAACTATCATAATATGACCATCACAACCGTATTCTATTCTGACCAACCTTTAGCCTATTTTAAATTTATCATCCTAATTCAATTTATGACCTAACTCTATTATGTCAAACTTATTTTTAAATCTTAATTATCGAATTCGTCATTACAAATAATATTCGTTTCTCCTAATCGCATTCACTTTAAACATCATTTTCATCAACTTATTCATTTTATACCATTTTCAAACACATTCAATATAACTTTTACTCACATTTCATAATTCCTCTCATTTATTATTTTCTCACATTTCTTATAGTTACCATATTTACAACATCACTTTCCTTACACATCATTTATAGCTCATCATATTTTCACAATTCTCTTCAATTTCTACACTATCTATGGTCATAAATAAATTTCTAACATACAGTTATGAGTCCAACTATACCAACTACAAATCTTGCTTGTATCTCATGAAATAAAACTATCAATCCTATTAAATATATTTCACAATTGTATCATCTTAAGCCCATGCAGTGGGTTACAAATAAACACTGCTTTCACTATAATTCTTTCTCAAACAGTTCTTATCTCGATATTATGCCTATGTCTCAGTGGTCACACACTCGTAGCATTTCAAAAACACATATTTGCTCTTCAAATTCTTACATCATGAAGAGTTAACACATATCAACTCTGTTTTAAAAACAATTTACCCTTATCCACTTGTTTTCATTAGCCTAAACATATGATCCATCAACATTACCATCAACAACTCATATATATATATATTCATATATCAATTCTATATAATTATTCAACAAAAATTCCCTTTCCATTTTAAAATTCATTTACCAATAATTACAAATTATATCTCAATTTATCCAATAATTTTTTGTCAATTTCTCCTTCTTAAATAAAATAAGTAATTATACGGGGTAATAAACACATAATAATACTTCAATAATACTTTTTTACATCTTAAAGTGATCAAGTCAATACTTGATCACTTTCTCATTACATCACATTGTCACAATTTTCAGGTGATCAACCTTATCATAATCACCTTCACCTCACAAATTCATATTATTTCACATTTTAAACATTTTTCATATTTTTAAATCATTCACATATACATCCATAAGTCACATTCATAATATGACTTACTTTTCACATTTTCTTACATATTACAATAGTGTCCATATTGGACAACTCACCACACATATCATATACATATATACACACAATCACACAATTATACTCAATTCCTCATTTACACACAATCCATATAAACTTAACATTTATCACATTTCATAGAATATTATCATCTCTCATTCTTATAACATTATTTAGATCATTTCCCAACTTTCCCATCTTATATTTTAAATAAATTATCCTCATTCATTTTTTTTACTTTACATAAATCTTAGTCACATTTTCAATGTGACTTCTCTCTCACATTTTCCATACATTTACCATACTCTTAATATTCATTTTCATAATTACCAATCAAATTACCTAATAAAACTCATTTTCACTTTCTTAATCATTTCTCTTTAATTTATATCCAATTTCTATATTATGAACCTCATTACACATTACATGATACTTTCATATATAATATTACTCATTCAAAATTACTCACATGCTCATTAAATATTAAACCATCAATATCTAAGCAATCCTCATCAAAATTTCCTTACAACTCTAAATTTTCAACTTACTACTTTACTTAAACTTCATTCTATTAATCTCATTTTCAACATCTAACTTTATAAACATTATCTACATATTAATATAACATCAAAACACATCACTTTCATAATTATGAAAACCTATTTCAAAAATTCAATTTTCACATAATGCAACCAACAATATGAACCTCACCAAATCTCATCCATGTCACATTCCCAATTTTAAAATCATAACATTTACATTTAAACAACACTAATTTATTTCATTGTACTAATTAACATCATCTATTTGGTACTATAATTTTACATACTCAAACCTTAAATCATGCATCATTTTTCCTTAATAAACAATTCACTATCATATACCATTTCTCTCTTTGATTTTTAATTATAATCTCTTTGTTTTAAATTATTAAAAACTTCATATTCTTTCTTCATACCTCTACCCATCTATATATAAATTTTCATAATTTTTCTCTTTCATTTGTCTAATGAAATTAATTTATAACTTACTTATATAAAGCTACATGACTTTCTCAGTTTCATGTCAATCTCACTTTCAATTTTTATATTCCTCACCAATTCTTTATAAAGCTTGTAAAATTTTAACCATGTGCACTTAACACATATATAGACTTATATTTAAAATTTTAGATTTTTTCAAGCTAATTTACTATATTTAAAAATTAAGTCTTCCAAACCCATAAAATCTATCTTTTCAATAATTTCTCTGGCAGTATTCGGTTATCCTTTTTTTTCAGGTATCAAACCTTAATAAAAATTTATAAAATTTTAACCATATGTTTTAGGAATACATATGACATTGTGTGTAAATTTTTAGCTTTTTTTCTAGCTTAGTTTTCATAGTTTCTAAATATGTTTCTCAATTTCTATAGATTATGAGTTGTTAGAACTGCTCAAATAATATGTGTTCTTCTATTTTTCTTAATTAGTGATCCATCTTTAAAAATTATAAAATTTTATACATTGGATTTTAACATATAGAAAACTTTTCATTAAATTTTCAAACTCATCCAGCATTCCTAGAATTATCCAAAAATTCGGACAATATTACTTTGCAGCATACATATAGAATTTTCTGTAACTATTATGTCCATTTCTCAAACTTTTTATTTTATATCTTAAATCATTTCCCAAATTATTTTTTTTTCTTAATTTTACTTAGTCATCAATTGAATCAGCTATGAATCTTAATTTCAAATAAAAGTCTAAAAATTCTTAATCCATAATCTCCAGAACGACGCTTTCACTGCGCCACTCTAATCTATACAACTCAGACGCCATCTCAACTCATATCCGTTACATTGAACGGGCATTGCCACATCAGAGATCAGATAAATTATTAGTGCCAATGCATGTATCACCATTTAAAATCATATTTAAAATCACTATTTTCTCTCTCTAACAATTCACCTAGGTCAGGAACCTCAAACCTAGGCTCTAATATCAAAATAAATATAATATCCTTATACCCTATATACGTATAATACATATAGTATATGTAAAATATGCATATATGGTATAAAAATATTACAATCCAGTAAAATAAAAATTTTCACAATTCAAATTTAGGATCCCCTATACTTAAAAATGTATATTTAATTAGTAATAAAATATTCCTTTTTAGTTATAGGTTTCAAAATAAACATTTTATTATAAAATATTTGAGAAAAATTAGTCAGAGTTTTATCTGTAATTTGGATATTCTAAATTTTTAGCAATTACCCAACCTGCATAAAATGCACTCCCAATAAAACAAATCATACATTTTCATCACAACTACTCAACTTCTCCACATTTTCTCAATATATATATATATATATATCAAAACACATATAAACAACCCACATTATACAATTTGTCCAAATAGTCTTTATAATTTACAATATATATACTTTAAAAATATAACCATAATATACACAATATCAAAATATATTATAATATCAAATATGTATATGCTGACAAATGGCTATGATCTTGATGTATCCAAAAATACTTCAAGCTTAATAAATACAAGCTTGGACCCAACTAAATCTAGTAGAACTCTTAAGCTCTACCGGATCGCCCCTGTCACCTATGTAATAAATTACAATCGCGCTAAGCTAAAAGCTTAGCGGTACAAACTTTGATAACAATAAAACTATAAAATAATGTCAATGCAAAATGCTTTCACATGATGTTTCACAATGTGGTACTTAATTTCACCATAAAACATATCCTTTAGTCATTTTATAATTCATATAGAAACAAATACAAGCATGAGCCCAAAGGATCTAATATGTCATTCAAATCTCGAAGTTACTGTTTTAGTCAAAATTGGCACAAGTGTCTAGCCCCGAAAGTAAATCATAATAATGCTCAAAAGGTAGCCCCGAAGGCAAATCATATCACAGTGACACCAAGCGTCTAGCCCTAAAGGCAATTCAAAGTAATGCTCAAAAGCTAGCCCCGAAGAAAAATAATAAGGATAACCTCATAGGTATACTGTCAAACACAGAACTCTAAAAATTAAATAACATACTAGGCACACAATTATTTCATATTTTTCATCATCAATTACTTTCTCATTTTTTCATATCAACTAGGCACATTGCCTCTTTTCTCATTATCAATTACGCACATTGCCTCATTTTCTCATATTTCTCATTCATATAAATATCAATTCATCATATCTCATTACATTCCATCATTTCATCATAATGTGTGGCATTTTACATTAAAATCATATTACCCAAATATTTTGGGTTACTTACACATAATTCATATAAATTACATTTTATGCAATTTAGCTATTAACAATGGCTTTTCACAATACATTTAATGCATACATAACAAATCACATATCATAGCATAATGTTTATGAATGTTTAATGTATCAAGTAGCTTAACACATCTTTCATCCAAAATGTGTTAAGCCCAATTTATTGCCAACATATCTAGTTTATCAAAAGTTTGTATTTACCTTAGAAAGTACTTAAAACCAAGCTCAAAAACTCCCACAAACCTTCACTTTCAAGTTGCCTTCAACACTAAGGTTAGGCAAATCACCTCTTCTTAATGCCTATACCAAATGTGATCAAATACAATAATTTAATATCACATTCTAAGACATTACAAGCATCAAACCTTAATTAAATATCACTCTAATCAAAATCCCAAAATATAGGCTTTCCTTACTTTAACTTAGAAAAACCATATTAAACCATTCAAATTGGTGTTCTAAGTTTATTTATATCATTATAAACACATTTTAATATGTTTAAACCAATTATATTAATTAAACACATACTTTTATTCAAAACTCTAAAATGGCATAACCTTCACCATTGAAGGTTTTTCATTCCAACTCAATTCAATTATCAATCCAATCTTATTCCCATCACTTTTATCATTAAAAACATGATTTAAGCATTAAAACTAAACAATTAACCAATCTTTGAAAATTCCCTTTCCAAAACCCTAAATCCAAAACTACCATTTCCAAACTCTAACCATACTTAACCAAATCCATCATTTGACTTTAAAAATCTTGTCTATGCATCCATATAGCATTTTTAGAACAAAATTACACAATTAAATCACATGACTTCAAAAATTCAAAAGTTTCATAACTCTAAATTCTCTCTCTTCACCAAACTTCATTCAAACTTAACTATTTCTTCAATCCAACTTAAAAATTATTGTTAACTACTCAAAATGACTTCATTAATGCCCAATCAAATTAAATCATGCTATTCCAAAAACTCAATCTCAACATAATCAAATAACCATGGATTTCCAAAGAAAATGTTAGAGAACTTACTTTTTATGGTGAAAATCACTAAAAATTCCACTTGAAACCTTGAAATCCTTTAATTAATAGAGCTTGGAAGAAGTAAAAAGCTTGGGTTCTTGGCTATGGAAAATCGGCACACTAAGGAAGAAGAAGAAGAAGAAGAAGACCAAATTTCAATTTCTCCTTCTTTCCACTTTCATTTTTGTCCTTATATATATTATTATTATTTTATATTTTTAATTAATTAATTATTTAATTATTAAAAATAATAATTTTTCTCTTCCATAAAAAAATAAATTATTTAAAAAAAATTTAATTTTCAAAGTATATTTACAAAAATGTCATTTGACCTTTGACTTTTGACTTTTAAAGTGTTGACTTTTAGTTGACTTTGTATATACTATGTATATTTCATGTAAATTCTACATATATATATCCCATATTCTCACTTCTAAACCTTCCATTTTCCATTTAAATAATTTATTTAATTTATCTAATTTAATTTTAATTTATTTTATTTTATTTCTAAAAATTAGGGATGTTACATAAAAATTTAATATTTATTAAAAACTATAATAAATCATTAATAATGAGATAATTAGTTTTAAATTTCTCATATGAATAATTAAAGGAAAATAATTACTTTTAAACGATCCTGTGAGAATGCTTGATTTTATTTTCATAATATCTCTAAATTCACAATATTAAAATGGATCTCATTATCAAATACCCATAATAAATAATTTCTTTAAAAAATATCAAGAATAATAAATTCAAATTTTATTAAGAACTTAAATCAAGAATCACGTAATGCATTATATATACACATGAAATTCAAGTCTAAATCCATTGGGTTAATGGGCATAAAAGAAAAAAAAATTTACATTATGTTCATGAATCCAAGTCAAAAACCATGTACAAATGTCAATTATTTCCATGTATATATATTAGTTAAAGATGGAAAATAGTAGAATAATAGTACATATATCTTTGCAAACATATTAACAAAATATGTATTGTTTATTGTAACAGAACATCTCTTTACACAAGATATATATACATAAATATAAAATGAATTGACATGAATTTACTGTAACAAAAAAAAAATGTCTTTTGTACAAATGCAAAGATGGAAAGACCCATATTAGATGCTTTGTTTTAATTAAAAATTTTTTTCGTGAAGGTTGAATCCATACACATTTTATGCATATACTATTTCTATAGATACGAACAACAATCACAATATATATACTATGCACGAACTTCTACAATTTACATATTGTTTCTTTAAATATAAAGAACCTGACAAATTCAAATTCACTCATCTTATATATAGGTGTGTGATTATAAATTGATAGCAAATAAAATATGATGCATGAAAATAATACACCACAAGAAAATGAAACGACACTGTCATTGTTCAATTCTAAATCACCGAATGTGTATATATATATATATATTATAAAATAAAATTCATAATATTTTTTCTTTTTTCTTAATGATTCAACATAAAGGGCTTTGATATTACTTATTGGAAAAAACTTAAAACTCAATTAAGCCAAGATCAATCATGTTAAATCATAAAAATTAAATATGCAGAAGTGTCCTGAATCTATATTGCTAATTAAATTCTTGGAATTGAATACTTAAAATAAATTGATAGAGTCAAGTGCTTACAATGTGTTATAAATATAAAGAAAACAGGTAGAGAAAGAAAAATATGAGAAATTTCTTTATTGTGAATTATCACTCATACACAACCCATAATGAGTATATATATAGTGGTGTAAGTAGACTTTAGATAAGAATAGAAGATTACAAATATCATGAAGTTAATCCTAATATAAATAGGATAAAGTTAATCATAATCTTGATACGATAAGATTAATCCAATTAAGTAGTCATCCACATATTTTCTAACATATTCATTATTATATATAAGTTAGTATTTTAATTAAATAAGAAAAAGATAGATAACTTGAATAAGAAGCTGTCCAAGAGTTTGATTTTAGATATAAAATCAAACTCTATATCCTTTTAGAAAAAGGATATTAGTTGATATATATAGTAGCTATCAACTAAAGGAAATAGTTTTTTACATAGTTTTTACGTAAGTTATTTCCTCTGCTTCTTTCTTTGCCTATTTTCCTTCTCCACAATTTCTTTTGATAGACTTATGAGGTTTTTTATGAAGAGAGCTAGCTTTTAGACTGTGAAAAGTAAGAACTTTCCCTAGTTGGTGATTGTTCTTTAAGGATTGGTAATAAAAGCACATAGTTATTCTTTTTTTTTTTTGGGTAAAGGTGGGCGGTACCACCGGCTATATTTATAAATGACAAAAGATTTAAAAAAGTTTGAGTTACAACCTCTTAATAAACAGAGTTTTTCAAAATTGGAAAGCCAAAATACATGACAGGATAAGAATAAAATAGAGCCTAATATCTAAAAGAAACATACGGTAGTCCATCTGCATCCGTCAAAATCATGCCAATAATTCTCTTAGGAAGAGAAAGCAAGGACCAGAATTGCCTAGAATATCCATCAAGCCTGCATTGAAAAGCAATTGAATGAGCTACTACATTACCTTCCCTGGGGATATATGAAATAACACACCCTTGAAGAGTTTCACGAGCACGATCAATCAGATGCATGGAAGAAGGAGCATCCCCATTTAGTTGTTGAACTAAAGTAAGGGAATCACTTTCAATATGAAGTCTGGATGGATAAATTCCTTGATCGCAACACCAACAAAAACCATTCCACAAAGCATTAAATTCAACATGAAAAGAAGATTCAGCCTGTAAAAGGAAAGAAAAGGCTCCAATAAAATAACCACATTCATCCCTCAAAACAGCCCCTCCCGTCGCACTTTGCTTTGAGAAAGAAGCATCAACATTCAATTTCATATATCCCATTGGGGGCCTAACCCACTACACAAGTTTAGGTCGAATGGTAGACCTCCCAAAACCAGTAGGCAAAAAATCATAGCAAGAACTCTCCCTTGCCCACTTGTCACCCGAGTGAACAGCACCCCAACTAAGGAGGAATTTCAAAATTCTATGGTTCACAGCCTGCAAGCAAAAAACTTGAGTACCCCAAGCAGAAGAACAATAAGCACACCAAACCTCATACAAAATGACCTGTGGTAAAATACAAGCCAAACGCCCTTTCATGGAACTAGACTGTGCTAATCTAAACCAAGACTTCAACTCATGATACAATGAGGCACGACTTCTGCACTGAGGAAATAAGTAGCCACAAAATAAACTCCAAAGTCCATGAATCTTAGGACAATCATGAAAAATGTGAGAAATAGATGCAGGAGCATTATAGCAGAACAAGTAAACCGAACACAAAGAAACACCAAGCTGTTGAATTTTGTGAGGCAACGGTAGAGAATCCTGAAACACACGCCAAGTATGAATGGATAATTTGGCAGGTACCACAGAATTCCAAATACAAGCAATCTCAGGATTAGAATCTTTCTTGTCTCTAACCATGTCATATGCCAAAGACAAAGAAAAATTCTTGCCATCCTTCCAAACAATATTACCATCAACAAGAGAAAAAGCATCATGATGCATCTCATATATTCTGCATAAGTTCTTCCAGCTAGGTGAGTTAAGAGCTGAGTAGACCAAATCTCCCCGACGACCATATTTACCAAAGAGGCATTCTGCCCAAAGAGAATCTCTTGAGAGATACATCCATAGTCTCTTGATTGAAAAAGCTTCTTGAAGAGCAACCAACGATTTAATACCCAAACCCAATTCCGTCACAGGATAACACATCTTATCATAACGAACCCAATGATGTTTTAAAATATCATTCCCACTCCAGTAGAATCTAGCAAAGCATTTTTCCAAAGCAATAATAATGGATTTAGGCAATAAAAGAGCACCCATAATATGAACTGGAATGGCACTCAACACATGCTTAATGAGAGTAAGGCGACCACCTGGGCTAAGGAAGCGTTTTAACCAACCTGTCAATTTATCATCCACTTTTTGCAACAAATTTGAACAATAGGAAGCTCTACTAATACCTTTAAAATCAGGAGCACCTAAATAGGTAAATGGGAGATTGCCCTTACGAATGGTAAGAATATCTTCAAACTTGTGCACCATTGTTCTCTTGGCTTTATCAGAAACATAGAACGAGCTCTTGGCATAATTAATAAGCTGCCCTGAAATTCGCTAGTACAAATCTGAAAAAGCTCGAAAATACTTAAGAGATCTAACATCACCATTAATAAAAATCAACAAATCATAAGCAAAAGCAAGGTGAGAAATAATAGGACTCCCTCTATTAAGCATGTAGGGTCGAATTTTACCCTTAGAGATCAAATCATTCAAACCTCTAGAAAAAGCTTCAGATGCAAGAATAAACAATAAAGGAGAGAGTGGATCACCTTGTTTAACCCCCCCGCTTTACTTGAAAGAAACCGTAGTTCACTCCATTAACCAATATCGAAAGATGGGTAGCACCCAAATAACCAAGAATAAGTTGAGTAAATTTATCAGAGAAACCAAATTTAAGTAAGACATCTCGGAGAAAGTCCCATGAGACCCTATCGAAAGCCTTGGCCATATCCAATTTGAGAGCAATATTATGACCCCAGGTTCTTTTATCGAGATCATGAAAAATCTCATTAGTCAACATAATCTGAGCATGAATAGAACAACCTTTGAGAAAACCTGCTTGCTCTTTAGCAATAAGCTTGTCCAATATTGAAGCTAACCGATTAGCCAAAATACAAGTGCACACCTTACTAAAAAATGAAGCAAGACAAATAGGGCGATAATTGTCAAAATTATTAAGATTAACTACCTTAGGAAGAAGAATAATAACTGCACTACCAACAGCTCTAGGAACAGGGACCCCCAAAAAGAACTCTTGAACAACACTAACTGCATCCCGACCAATAATATCCCAACAGTTCCTGAAAAAACACCCATCGAACCCATCAGGACCTGGAGCACTGTTAGAATTTAACTGCCAAACCGCAACTTTAATTTCTAATGCATCAGGAACAGAAAGTATCGCCTCATTTTCATCCGAAGAAACAAGAGAGGGAATATTATCCAAAATCGGAGTAGTACAAGAAAAATCCCAATTATTCTCAGAAGCAAACAGAGTCTGGAAGTGTCGAACCGCCTCTGCACCAATATCATCCTGCTCAACTAATCGAGCACCAGCATCAGTCTTAATCGAAATAATACGAGATTTCTTACGTCTCATTTTAATGAAATTATGATAATACTTGGTATTATGATCCCCATCCTGAAGCCAATTAATATGAGATTTTTGTTTCCAAAAAATCTCCTCAATCTTTAATTTCTGGTGCAATACTGCCTGCTTTTTATTCCATACCTGTAAATTAAATTCTGATGAATCAGTTACATACCTTTCTTCAACTTGAATGACCTCCTCCTCTGTGACTTTGATACCAGAAAAAATATTTCCAAATTTATTTTGATTCCATTCCCGAAGAACCTTTTTAAGAGAACGAAGCTTGGTAAACAACCCAGACATACCACCTCCATTAAAACCATTGCCCCAATGATGTTTCATAGTAGTAAGAAAAGAATCATCTTGAAGCCACATATGTTGGAATTTAAATGACTTAGGATACTTAAATTCAGATTTTTGACAACAAAAAAGAAGAGGCGAATGATCCGAGGAATTCTTACTTAAGTGATGAACTGAAATAACATCAAAAGCATCAAATAACAAGAAATTTGCCATAACCCTATCAAGACGTGTCCAAACCGACCATTTTGGCGAATACCCGTCCAAGTGAATTCGTTACCTTGAAAAGGAATATCCTGAAGACCACATTCATCACAAGCATCCACAAAATCTTGCATACCATTCAGCTCAACATTTCCTGAACCCACATATTCACTACTATATTTAATAACATTAAAATCCCCCCCAATAATCCAAGGAGAAGAGCAAGAATCAGAAATTTTAAACATAACATCCCATAAATCTTGTCTGACTACCCTATCATGACCCCCATAGACAGCTGAAATATTGAAAACAAAGCCAGACTGGAAATGGACAGCTTCACAAGTTAATAACTGACCACCATCCATAAACTTAGAAAGTTTAAAAATATTCTCACGCCACAGGATCCAAATTTTATTACTAATTGAAGCAAAAGATCTTGTGAACCCCAATTTATTAGCCAAAAAGTCCATCTTAGAAACAGTGGATAAAGGTTCAATCAACACAAGTAAAGCCAACTTATGTAATTTAATGAGATTAGACAATCGAAGTAAAGAAGAGTCAATACCCCTTAAGTTCCAAAATAAAACATTCATTAATGAAAGGGTGCAAGATTCTGAACCGAATTAGAGATAGGCAAATTAACCGAAATACCTTCAATGGAAGAATCTATTCCAGTAGCATCGGGTTCAGAAATAGAAATGGAGCTTCCTTCTGTAGTTTGTTTCTTCCCTTTGGGCCAACCCCGTTTCTTTTTGGTAACAATAGCGGCATCTTTATCAGAGTTTGTTTCGGTTTGAACTTGAGCTTCATCCAATTCAATGTCTGATTCACTAACTACCTCAAGGCCTAAGACATTCTTTTTAGAACGACCACGACGAGATTTAACTGTTTGAAAGCCAGAATCATCTTCTATAACTCTCTCCTCAACATTAATAGCAGCCGAGTCATTAATTAAAAACTTCTGAGAATCAAGTATCATATTATCTGAAGCTACATCCAATTGATCCTTGCCCTCAGTATCATCAACAATCCCATCAATTGAAGATACTTCTAATTTACCCTTGCCCTTATCATTAATGTCAGATTCATGTAAGGAAATAAAATTTGGATTTATTGTTGGAATGGTAGCATTCAAGTCATGCATAACTTTATCAGGAGCAATCTTATCACAGTCTGCTTTATCAACTTCACATTGTACAGATTTAGCTTTATCAGTATTTGTAGAATTAACAGCCTGAGTATTAGTTTTAGGAACCCAAATTTTTTCTGATATAATAGCCTCAACGCCTTTAGTATCAGTGACCATAGCATTGCTAACCTCACAATTGGCTATTAAGTGTCCCATCTTGAAGCAATGATTACAAAATTTTGGCAGATTTTCATACAAAATATTTTGGAAAAAACCAGAATTTTCATCACCTATCCAAACTTTATCAGGCAATACACAAGACAAATCAATTTCAATACATACCCGAGCAGTTGATGGTCTGGAAAGAGAAGCGGTGGCTGCATCAAATTTTAATGGCACACCTGTTTTATTAGTTTTTGTTATAGTTTTGTGTCCTGTTTATTGTGTTAATTATTGTTTTATTTAGGTCTTTTGTTAGTTTTTATTGATTTGTTTAGTGTTTTCTTTAATTGTGTAATTTTAGTTTGTTTTAGTATTTAGGTCGTGTTTGATCTGATTTTAGGTAAGTTTTATGTTTTGATTATTGATGTTTATTTATGTCTTGTTTAAGTTTTTGTTTGTAAGTTGTGTGTTAGGTTAAACAGGCAAGGAAATGAATTGAAGACAAAAAGAGACAGTAGCTGACACGGGCATAGGACACGGCCAAGTTACTGGCCGTGTCCCATATCAAGCTAAAAGAAAGTTCAAGACACAGAAGCAAACACTGGCAAGGGACACGGCCGTGTCTTGTGGCCGTGTCCCTCTTAATTCACTCACACGGCCAAGTCAAACTCCACTTGGCCGTGTCACTCAGCAAAGAAGAAAAGAAGACCAAAAGAAGCAGTAGAAGACACTGGCAAGGGACACGGCCGTGTTTTGTGGCCGTGTCCCTCCAACAAGCTCAAACACGGCCAAGTCAAGCTTGACTTGGCCGTGTCACTCAACAAAGAACAGAAAGAAGAAAGGCAAGCAGAGGCGGACACTGGCAAAGGACACGGCCGTGTCAACTGGCCGTGTCCCTCATGTATCAAACACGGAGCGGATTTTTAACGTGTACGATTGATATAAAAGGAAAAGAAAGTTAGGGCTTCGGGGGTTGGACGATTTAGAACGATTTTGGAAAGCAAAGTTCAGCCGTCAAGAGCAAAGAGAGGGTTTTAACATTTGTTTTTTCTTGATTTTGATTTCATTTTGAATTAATCTAGCTTAGATTAAATTGTTCTAGCCATCGAGACATCCTTCTTGTAAGATTGAACAAGAGATTCTTCAAAAGCTTTAAGGAGTTTGTAACTTGGTTTTGTTCTTGAACTTATTCTCTTTATTTTCATTGAATGGATATTATCATGTCTATTTTGATTTCTTTGAACATTAATGAGATGAATATGTTTGATTGCATTATGAACTAATTTGATCTAGTCTAGGGTTTGTATGGATCTGCTATGATTGTATGAATTGGTTTTTCTCTTAGCTAATAATTTCTTTAGCCTTATTGAATGGAACATTGTTAATATATAATTGATTGATCACCAATTATGTGTTTAAAGGTGTTAGATGATGGATCGAGAGATGAAGTTTAATACTTGAACAATTCAATTAGGGACTTAGGTGAATTAGAGATATAACCTATTAAAAAGATTATTTCACTTATAACAAGATTAGTTGAAAGAGGTTTGAATGCGAGAGCTTATTTCCTTGACTCAATTAGTTGAGTTGTTTGAGATTTAATCTTTGAAATTGAATTAGTTAAGAGGAATAACCATTCATACATATGAGTAGTAGAGAAGTGCAAACCCTAGACCATTCTATCAAGTGAATCAAAACATCAGCTTATTTTAATTTTCTTTGTTTTAAACTTTAAGTAATCTTCTTCATTACTTTGCAATTTACATTTCTTTACTACTTGTTACTTTTAATCTGATAAATAATTAGCCACTTTAGTTTCCTTGAGAGAACGACCTTGGGGCGATCACCTTTGCTACAACTACCTCGTATACTTGCGAGTGACGCTTTGTGGTAGAGTTAATTTGAGCGCAACAAGTTTTTGGCGCCGCTGCCGGGGAAATTAATTGGCGTAATTGTTTATTTAAAAAAAAAATAATAATAAAAAATTAATTACATTTCAGATTATTTTTATTTTATTTTATTTGTCTTTTGCTTTTGATATTTCTTTTTCTAGAAATTCTCGTTTATGCAAGGCAGGAGATCACTTGAAGGAGAGCTACATCCATTCATTCCAGAAATTCAAAGAGTGAAAAGAAGCAGAGAGGAGTTTGAGCTCTACACCGGATTTGATACTTCAGAGGAAGACATTTCTGATTTGGAGTCGGAATCTGAAAAATCTATGAAGATGGCTGAAGAAAGGCAAAGAACCATGAGAGATTTTGCTAGACCTGTCATTGGGACTTCCACTTCTTGCATAAGATTGACAGATGCAGCAAGGAACTATGAGTTGAAGAACATTCACTACAACATGCTGCCATCATTCTATGGAGTTCCAAATGAAGATCCTTTGAATTTTATTAGGGATTTCTACTCCACCATCAACACTTTTCCTTTGGGAGGACTAATAGAAGATCAGTTGAAGATGAGATGTTTCCCTTATACCTTGAAGGATAGGGCAAAGAGCTGGCTCATGATGTTGCTTGAAAACTCACTGACAACTTGGGAGCAAGTTTACAATAAATTCATGGGCAAGTTCTATTCACACCAAAAGACAGCTGAGTTGAGAGGGAAGATTGCCACATTCTCTCAGTTTGAAGGAGAGCCATTTCATGAGGCTTGGGACAGATTCAAGATGTTATTGATCCAGTGTCCACATCATCACTACCCACTTCAACTCCTTAATCAGTTTTTCTATGATGGTCTCACCCAGCAATTTCAGAACACTGTTGATAATGCAGCTGGGGGAGCCATGGGAGAAAAGACAGCTGATGAGACTTATGAGATCTTTGAGATGTTGGGAGCTAATTCTCAACAAAAGAGTGTAAGGGGAAGAAGCAAGGGGGTAAATCAATTAGAAGCCAATACTGAAATGGTTAGTCAAATAGCTGAGTTGACAATACAGGTTCAGATGCTAAACATGAAGAACAATATTTCTTCATCTACTCAAGAAGTGTGTGGAATCTGTGGGACATTTGGGCATGGAGCAAATATATGTCCCTCTGCATATGAGACTTTTAGGAATGAAGCTGAGCAAGTTAATGCTATGGGGGGATTTCAACCAAGAGCTAGGAATGATCCTTACTCCAACACTTACAATCCTGGTTGGAGGAGCCACCCCAATTTTTCCTGGACAACAAATAATGCTCAACAGCCTTTCCATTTGCTCCAGAGACAGAACCAGCAGCAGGGCCAATCCTCAAATCAAAATCAAGGTCAGCCTAAAAGAGAGAGTTTGGAGGACAGTTTACAAGCTTTCATCAAAGTCAGTGCTCAAAACCAAGAGATGAACAACAAGAGACTGGATTCCTTGGAAGCATCCTTTAAGAAGGTGGAGACCCAAGTGGGGCAACTTGCACAACAGATGCAGATTCAACAAAAGGGGAAGTTTCCAAGTCAACCTGAGCAGGCACAAGCAGTGACTGTTCTTAGGAGTGGCAAGGTAATTAATAACAATGTTGAAAATAATTCTGTGAATGCAGGTGGGCAAGAGAAGAGAAAGGAAGGAGAATTAGAGAACAAAGGTGCTGATGAAAGATCACTGGAGAAGACCCCTACATCAGATTTGCACAGGGCAAGCAATCCATACAGGCCACCTATACCATTCCCTAGCAGGTTGAAGGATGATAAAAAAAATAAGCAGTTTTCAGATATCTTCAACATGCTATCTAAGGTAAGTATCAACTTACCATTACTTGAAGCAATTAAGAACATGCCGGCTTATGCTAAGTTCTTCAAAGAATTGAATACCAAGAAAAAAAGGTATGAGCCGAATGAAAAGGTGATAGTTTCTGAGATAGCTAGTGCTGTTTTGCAGCATAAACTACCTCATAAGCTAAAGGATCCTGGAAGCTTTATTATTCAAATTGCTATGGGGAATGGAAAAAGTACTGAGGGTATGTGTGATTTAGGGGCTAGTGTGAATTTAATGCCTTATTCTGTTTATCTTGACTTGGAATTAGGGGAACTTAAAACCACAAAAATGGTATTGCAATTAGCTGATAGATCTCTTAGATTCCCGAAAGGGGTTATAGAAGATGTGTTAGTTAAAGTTGGTGGTTTAATAGTTCCTGTTGATTTCATTGTTCTTGACATGGAAGTAGGTAATTCTTCACCATCTGCACACACCATTCTGCTGGGTAGGCCTTTTATGGCAACTACCAACACTTTGATAGATGTTAAGAATGGAAAATTATCAATGACTGTTTTGGGACAAACTGTGGAATTTTCTATTTTTAATACTTCTCCTATTCCTACAACTGCTTTATATGAGGATTGTTCTTTCATTGATTGTGTTGATGCAGTTGTTTCAGATGTGTTCTTGCAGAGAGGTACCTCTGATAAATTGGAGCTGGCATTGACTTTGGATAGTGATTTGGAAATTTTTGATACAGAAATAGCCAGTTGTCTTGAGACTTTAGAGGATGCTGAAATAGAGGAGCTTAAGGAGGACCCAATTTTTGAACCTTCCCCCACTGAAAAAGAAGAGAAGAACCCCTCACTAGAGTTAAAGCTGAAAGAGTTACCTAAGAATCTGAAATATGTGTTTTTAGGAGATCACAACACTTTACCTGTGATAATATCTAGTGAACTTAGTGAAGGGGAGGAGATGAGGTTAGTGAGTGAGCTTAAAAGATTGAAGAGAGCAATAGGATGGGGATTGAGTGACATCAAGGGTATTAGCCCTTCCATGTGCATGCATAGAATCATTTTAGAAGAGGGAGTTAAACCTGTGAGAGAAACCCAAAGGAGACTTAACCCAAATATGAGTGAAGTGGTTAAGAAGGAAGTGCTCAAATTGCTGGATGAAGGAGTGATTTATCCAATTGCTAACAGTGAGTGGGTGAGCCCAGTACATGTAGTTCCTAAGAAATCTGGAATCACTATGGTGAAAAATGAGAAGAATGAGTTGGTTCCTACTAGGACTACTACTGGATGGAGAATGTGCATCGATTATAGGAAGTTGAACAATGCTACAAAGAAAGATCATTTCCCTCTTCCTTTTATTGATCAGATGTTAGATAAACTTTCTGGGCACTCACATTATTGTTTTCTGGATGGCCTTTCAGGTTACTATCAGGTGCCAATAGCTCCAGAGGATCAGTCCAAGACAACCTTCACTTGCCCTTTTGGGACTTATGCATTTCGACGTATGCCCTTTGGCTTGTGCAATGCACATGCAACTTTTCAGAGATGCATGATGTCTGTCTTCTTAGATATGATCGACGATTTTATTGAGGTATTTATGGATGATTTTTCTGTTTTTGGTAATTCTTTTGATAATTGCCTCGATAAACTTGTTCGTGTGCTTGAGAGATGCATTGAATGTAACCTCACTTTAAGTTGGGAGAAGAGTCATTTTATGGTTACTCAGGGCATTGTCTTAGGTCATGTGGTGTCGAGTAAAGGAATTGAGGTGGATAAGGCTAAAATTGAATTGATTGCTAAGTTACCCCCACCTACCTCTGTTAAGGGAATAAGAAGTTTTTTAGGGCATGCAGGCTTTTACAGGAGGTTTATTAAGGATTTTTCCAAAATAAGCCAACCATTGTGCCATTTATTGGGGAAAGATGTTCCATTTGAATTTACAGCACAATGCATGCAAGCTTTTAATTCCCTTAAGGAAAAATTGACTAGTGCACCTGTGATTGTAGCTCCTGTCTGGTCTTTACCTTTTGAAATCACGTGTGATGCTTCTAACCATGCAGTAGGAACTGTTCTTGGGCAAAGGGTTGACAAATACTTGAGGGTAATTTATTATGCTAGTTTAACCCTGAATAGTGCACAAATGAACTACACCACAACTGAGAAGGAAATGTTAGCTGTTGTTTTTGCTTTAGACAAATTTAGAGCATATTTAATAGGGTCAAAAATTATTGTTCATTCTGACCATGCAGCTCTTAAATATCTCTTAACAAAACAGCATGCTAAACCGCGCTTAATTAGATGGGTGTTGTTATTGCAAGAGTTTGATTTCCAGATCAGGGATACTAAGGGTAGTGAGAATGTTGTTGCTGATCATCTATCCAGATTACCCTACTTTAATGAAA
This sequence comes from Garcia nutans, assembly GCA_947685225.1. NCBI lineage: Eukaryota > Viridiplantae > Streptophyta > Magnoliopsida > Malpighiales > Euphorbiaceae > Garcia > Garcia nutans. The sequence goes on along the minus strand of CANTUV010000037.1, from coordinate 45,730,111 downwards.
ATCTTGCATCTGATAGCATTCATAAAAATTTAGAAGCATTTCCGGATGAGCATTTGTTTGTGGTAATTAATGCACCTTGGTTTGCAGATATTGCTAACTATCTTGCTTGTGGAATTTTGCGATCTAACATGTCTTTTCAGGAAAAGAAAAGGTTTCTACACTTGAGTAAGTTTTATTTTTGGGATGAACCTTATCTATTCCGGATTTGCAAGGATGAGATAGTTCGCAGGTGTGTTTCTGAGGAAGAACAACTAAGTGTTCTTAAATTTTGTCATGACCTTCACTGTGGGGGTCATTTTGGAGGAAGAAAGACTGCAGAAAAGGTGCTTCAAAGTGGTTTTTACTGGCCTACTTTATTTAAAGATGCTCAAGACTACTGTAAGCAATGTGATCGTTGTCAGAGAGTAGGTAACATTGGAAGAAGGAATGAAATGCCCCTTTAGTCATTTATGGTGGTTGAACTGTTTGACGTATGGGGAATAGACTTCATGGGTCCTTTCCCCAAATCCTTTGGTTATGAATACATTTTAGTTGCTGTTGATTATGTTTCCAAATGGGTGGAGGCAATCCCCACCCGTACTAATGATGCTAATATTGTTGTTAAATTTGTGAAGGAAAACATTCTTAGCAGGTTTGGCACACCAAGGGTGATAGTCAGTGATGGGGGGAGCCATTTTTGCAACAGGCTTTTTGAGAAGTTAATGCACAAATCTGGCGTGAAGCATAAGGTGTCAACCCCATACCATCCACAGACTTCTGGACAAGTGGAAACATCAAACAAGCAATTAAAAGGAATTTTGGAGAAAACAGTCAACACATCCAGGAAGGATTGGGCAAGCAGATTGCACGATGCATTATGGGCATATCGGACTGCTTTCAAAACTCCTCTAGGAATGAGTCCATATCGATTGGTGTTTGGAAAAGCTTGTCACTTACCAGTGGAGTTGGAGCACAGAGCATATTGGGCAATAAAGACTCTGAATTTGGACTTGGACAAAGCGAAGAGAGAACGATTTCTACAAATTTCAGAGTTAGATGAGCTGAGGAATGAGGCCTATGAGAGCTCGAGAATTTACAAGGATCGCACTAAAGTACTTCATGATAAAATTATAGTGCGAAAGACATTGAGTCCAGGTATGAAGGTTTTACTTTTTAACTCACGACTCCGTTTTTTTCCAGGTAAACTCAAGTCTCGATGGAGTGGCCCTTTCGAGATAACTCAGGTATATCCTTCTGGTGCAATTGAATTACTTAACTCTAGAACAGGTGAGACTTTCAAAGTGAATGGACAGAGAGTTAAGCCATACAATGATGGATTTCAGGAAGTGAGGGTCATTGACAGCACTTTGATTCATGATCCCTAGGCCTTGCATGATGTCCAGCTTTATGACATTAAAGAAGCGCTAAATGGGAGGCAGCCCATTGGTTTTCATTTATTTTTCGTAGTTGTAATTTTTAATTTAACAAGTATTAATTTTATGTTCGGTTTAAATAAATGGACTGTGCTTTGATCGGTTTTTCTTTACTTTGTGTTTCAGGGTGTTCACAGAATACGGTTTGCAAAAAAAAAAGTGTTAAAAGCGAGTAACAGGCAGTAGGTGACACGGCCAAAGGACTTGGCCGTGTCCCTTGGCCATGTCACACTGGACACACATCAAATTTTTTTCAATTTTATAACTTTTTACACAGAATGGGACACACCCAGGAGACACGGCAGTGTCCCTAGGCCGTGTCACACACTGGACATCCAAATTCGATTTTGAAACTTTTGTACAGATTGGGACACACCCAGGGGACACGGCCGTGTCACTTGGTCGTGTCCCCCATTTTGCTTCAGCCACGGCCGTGTTAGCTTGCACTTGGCCGTGTCTCTCCAATTTCACACATCAGACACGGCCAAGTTCCCACAAACACGGCCGTGTCCATCATTTTTTACTTTAAAAGTCTCGATTTTTGCACAGATTTCATTTTTTAATCCCTAATTTTTTTCTTCGTCTCTTTCTCTCGCTCTCTCTCTCTCTCTCGCTCTCTCTTATCGCCATAGCCATTGTTTTGATTGAAATTTTCCAAATCTTTCATTAACGCATCCAATTTCTTCAACAAACCTTGGCATATTCACTTAAAACTCCATCTTTACTCATATACTTGTGATTTAATTCAGTTTTGGGTTGAATTTTCAGATTTCTAAGGATGACGAGAACTAAGACTGTTTCACACCACAAGGCGAAGAGGCCTACCACCGGAGGAGCTTCTTCTTCTTCATCCGCTGTACCTTCGAAAAGAGCAAGTCTTTTGGCTAGGGGTTTTTACCCAACAAGGTATGTAAATGATGAATCGCTTGATGCTTTGCAAATTAGGACTGATTTCTATAAATATGTGCAATACCTTGGGTGGGAGACTTTTGTCACCTTGAGACCGTTGCAGTTTGAGGAGCTCACTTTGAAATTTTTGACATCCCTTAAGGTGGAAAGGGATGATAAGAAAATTTGCAGGAAATTGATGTTTAAGTTGTTGGGAAAATCATTTGTGCTTAATATTGATGAGTTAAATGCTATTTATGGTTTTCATCAGCATGGGGAACGGTCATTACCCAAAGAATTTAGGCAACAGTTTGCTTGGGGAGCCTTAGGCTCGGGTACCTATGTGGCCAAATCGGCCAAAGCATCTAGATTGAGAAAGCCTGCTATAAGATATTTGCATAGGTTTATGGCCTGCGGATTCTTTGCCCGGAAGGAAAGCCCGGGTGTGGTTGCGCTGAATGAATTATTTTTCCTTGATAGTGTTTTGAATGAGATGGCTGTCAGTGCTGGCTATTGGTTAGCCGATATTTTTGATTCTGTGGCTAACGGAAGAAAGGGGGCAATTTGTGTTGGAGGGTTGGTTACCACACTAGCAGTAGCCCTGGTTGAGGATTTTGATCCGAGTACTACTCGTATGACTAGAATATTGGGTAATGACTCTCTTGATTTGGCTACATTGACAAAGATGCACATGGTGGTGCGTAGGAGAGGGACTTATGTGATGCCCTCAGGTGAGCCTGCAGCACCAGGGGATAGGCAGAAGAGAGCCCGGGTTGAAGAGGAGTCAGACTCGGATTCTCTAGGTCTTGATGAGGATGCTCCGGTCTCGGAACATCAAGAGGTACTTCGGAGGATTGAGGCCCTGGAGGGTAAAGTGGATCGACTGGAGGGCAAAGTGGATCGATTAGAAGGCACAGTGGGCCAAAACCATGCTGAGATGTTGCAACACATGGAACAGATTAACAGCAATCTGGCCAAGATCCTGAGTCTTCATCCCTCCGCTGCATCATCTTCCCGCCCACCTTTTCCATAGATGTTGATTTCCTTGCTTTATTTTGTTTACTGTACTTTTATTTTTATTTTTCGTTTGTGTTTTCATGTTAACATTTTATTTTTGGATATTTTATTTTCGTATATTGTACTTTTGTTTTTGAACTTTTGTGTGTGTGATGGAAAGCTAGGATTTTGCTTCACCAGGTCCAATGGAAGACAGGTTGTCCTTTAACCCTTTTTATTTATTATTCTTGTTTTCCATTGAGGACAATGTCAATTTTAAGTGTGGGGTACTCTTTAAGCTTTCCTTTAATTCTTGTCGTGCTTATCGTGTTGTTTTGTTTATTGTGTTTGTTATGCATGGTATAATTGTTGAAAATTTATTGATCTTTTCTGTGATTCTAGCATTATAGTTGAGACTTTGGTATCAGCATAGCAATGAGCATTTGAATTCATTCGGGATTAATTTTCGCATTCTGCAATTCATGACATGTAAATCTTTGTGAAACCACCTGTGTGAGCTTTGAGCCTCATAAAATTTGATATTTTTGTCAATTAATTTTCCTTTCTTAAGTGTGCACCTTCATGATGTTGCATCTCTAGAGTTTGCTTTTGCATACTTATTGAACTCACATTATGATTTAATCTCAAGTTTTAAAATGATGAAGGCAAATTAGGTTAGCCCCTTTAGCTTAAAGAGACTTCCCTTTATATTGATTTCCTTAGTAAGCCAAGTTGAGCCATTGACCATTTCTTGTTTGATTAACATAATTCTCAACTTAACATGTTCTTATTATCATCATACCTATGCATTAAGGAATGGAGTTGTATGATTAGACAATAGGGTAGTTTATTTCAAAGTGTGGGGTAAGCAAGTAAAAAATTAATGGAATTGCTAATTGGGGGTTGAAATGCATACTTTGCAAATTATATTTGATTAAGAGTCATTATTCTTTTCCTCTACATTTTAAGCTAGATGTTCCATTAAATTCTTAATTTTGTATATATATACATTTAAAAAAAATGAATGATAAAAGTAAAAAAAAAAAGAAGAGTAAATAAAAGAAAAGTTACATATATATATACAAAATTCATATATGTTCTAGCATTGGTTATCAAAAGAGGAATGTTGACTCATGTATTTATGCAAGTATGTAAGATTATCAGGGGTTGGTGAGTATGCCGTTTGAGGGAGTTATGAGTTTCTTAGTAAGAGTAGTGTCTAATTTAGATACTCCATTTCTTTATGCTCCAGCTTAAATTTCTTTTCTCACACCTTTACCTTAGCCCCATTACATCCAAATGAAAGACCTTCGGATTATTTCTTGAGAAAATCAGTGAGGGAGATTGGATAATTAAGCAAGTTTATGGTAGCATGCAGTCATGAGTGGTTTGAGTGAATTAACCTATGAAATCGAGTGAAACACTTAGATGAGAGGTGAGATTTGTATGTCTGGATTAATGAATGAGTTAAGAAAATCCTTGATTGAAGTAAGATGCAATTATTTATGTCTGAGTCTTAAAGTATTTCATCTATGTACTGGAATTATAGTTAAGGTTGTTTGAGTTTTTAATTTGTGCCATGTGAATTTGCTTGAGGACAAGCAAAGTTTTAAGTGTGGGGTAGTTGTTTTATTAGTTTTTGTTATAGTTTTGTGTCCTGTTTATTGTGTTAATTATTGTTTTATTTAGGTCTTTTGTTAGTTTTTATTGATTTGTTTAGTGTTTTCTTTAATTGTGTAATTTTTTTAGTATTTAGGTCGTGTTTGATCTGATTTTAGGTAAGTTTTATGTTTTGATTATTGATGTTTATTTATGTCTTGTTTAAGTTTTTGTTTGTAAGTTGTGTGTTAGGTTAAACAGGCAAGGAAATGAATTGAAGACAAAAAGAGACAGTAGCTGACACGGGCATAGGACACGGCCAAGTTACTGGCCGTGTCCCATATCAAGCTAAAAGAAAGTTCAAGACACAGAAGCAAACACTGGCAAGGGACACGGCCGTGTCTTGTGGCCGTGTCCCTCTTAATTCACTCACACGGCCAAGTCAAGCTCCACTTGGCCGTGTCACTCAGCAAAGAAGAAAAGAAGACCAAAAGAAGCAGTAGAAGACACTGGCAAGGGACACGGCCGTGTTTTGTGGCCGTGTCCCTCCAACAAGCTCAAACACGGCCAAGTCAAGCTTGACTTGGCCGTGTCACTCAACAAAGAACAGAAAGAAGAAAGGCAAGCAGAGGCGGACACTGGCAAAGGACACGGCCGTGTCAACTGGTCGTGTCCCTCATGTATCAAACACGGAGCGGATTTTTAACGAGTACGATTGATATAAAAGGAAAAGAAAGTTAGGGCTTCGGGGGTTGGACGATTTAGAACTATTTTGGAAAGCAAAGTTCAGCCGTCAAGAGCAAAGAGAGGGTTTTAACATTTGTTTTTTCTTGATTTTGATTTCATTTTGAATTAATCTAGCTTAGATTAAATTGTTCTAGCCATCGAGACATCCTTCTTGTAAGATTGAACAAGAGATTCTTCAAAAGCTTCAAGGAGTTTGTAACTTGGTTTTGTTCTTGAACTTATTCTCTTTATTTTCATTGAATGGATATTATCATGTCTATTTTGATTTCTTTGAACATTAATGAGATGAATATGTTTGATTGCATTATGAACTAATTTGATCTAGTCTAGGGTTTGTATGGATCTGCTATGATTGTATGAATTGGTTTTTCTCTTAGCTAATAATTTCTTTAGCCTTATTGAATGGAACATTGTTAATATATAATTGATTGATCACCAATTATGTGTTTAAAGGTGTTAGATGATGGATCGAGAGATGAAGTTTAATACTTGAACAATTCAATTAGGGACTTAGGTGAATTAGAGATATAACCTATTAAAAAGATTATTTCACTTATAACAAGATTAGTTGAAAGAGGTTTGAATGCGAGAGCTTATTTCCTTGACTCAATTAGTTGAGTTGTTTGAGATTTAATCTTTGAAATTGAATTAGTTAAGAGGAATAACCATTCATACATATGAGTAGTAGAGAAGTGCAAACCCTAGACCATTCTATCAAGTGAATCAAAACATCAGCTTATTTTAATTTTCTTTGTTTTAAACTTTAAGTAATCTTCTTCATTACTTTGCAATTTACATTTCTTTACTACTTGTTACTTTTAATCTGATAAATAATTAGCCACTTTAGTTTCCTTGAGAGAACGACCTTGGGGCGATCACCTTTGCTACAACTACCTCGTATACTTGCGAGTGACGCTTTGTGGTAGAGTTAATTTGAGCGCAACAACACCAATCCGGCTTGCAATAGAAAATAGAGCACGTTTGTGGAATAGATGAATTGGCAAACCATTCATCGAGACCCAAATTGGATAAATCGGACTGTCACAAGATGGATTATACTCCGGAGTCCATTTGAAAACGCGCATGCCAAACCCGTTAAAGAACCAATGTTGTCGTAACCAACAACGCAAAAAATCATCCTCTGCTTGGAAGTTAATAAGCACATCTGAATTGTTCAGCAAGCCAATCGAAAAGGGTCCCCTAAATCCAATTAAATCAAAACGTTTTTGTAAAGCTTTCATAGATGGTCTGCCGGAGGTAAAATGACCGATTAATGCAAACTTAAAAGGCCGGGCAAATTCATCGATATCTTTTTAAGAAAACGAAATAGAAGGGTACCCTTTGAACCTTGAATCCGATATCTCCAAGGCACCCAAATTGGCTTCCGAGAATAGTCTATCAACATGAGACACAGATGGTCCCTGCCGGAAAGCATCAAGAAAAGACCGTGACTGCCCAGGAGGGGCAATCGTCGGTGAAGGAGTGGATGCCGTAATGTCGTTTTCGCAAACCCTAGCAGAGCATTTTCGCAAACCGTTTTAGTTGGTGATCGCACATAGTTATTCTTTTGTGGGTATTGTCAGAGGTAATATTCGATTATCTTCATATGTATTAATTTTTTCAAATATTAGTATCAGAGTTGTAGTTATTTGTGCTCCATTTTTTATGATCAATTAAGTTGATTAGTTGATTTTAAAATAAAATTTTTTTGAATCATTTGCGAACTTGATTACCAATTCATTTTAGCATGTTTAGGCATTAAAAACTCTGTGTTCTTGCTACTGTTTATATGATTTAATGATTTCATATTAAAGTATAGATGTAGAGCTTCAATTTGATTTATTATTTGTTAAAATCGAAGTTAAATAATCAAGATATAGCCTTCTAAATTTGGATACTCAAAATTAGTTAAAGATTAATTTTATGGATTAATTTTAATAGAATTAACCTACTTATAACTAAAATGATAGGTTAGGGTATTTTTTTAGTTTTTTTTATCACACATCGAAATCCTAAACTCTAAAAATCCCCACTGGAAAAAGACTTGTTTACCAGATCGGCTGGAGCCATGCACTGCGTAAGGAGACAGGGAAGCTACGTGCCTTGCCTCTACCAAGCACTCCACACAAAAATGATGCATCATTCTAATGTAGGCTAGCTAGCTCTTGCCAGCATGTTAGTGGCAATGCCTGGTTGGCTAGGATCTATTTTTTGCATAAAAATTGGTCCGAACCTCATTTTTTGCCCTTTTTTCGCAAATTGACTCCAAATTAACTCCTAATTTTTAAAAAAATTTTATTTATTTTTCCAGGAACTTAAATCTTTTTATTTTAATAATATTTTTTAATTAAAAATAATTAGTTTTAATTAGAGAATTTTTTTTCGCATGAAAAATTATTTTTCTGACTTAGAAAATTTATAAATATTTGTATATTTTTTTGTATATACGTATGCCATTTTTAATGAAGATATGTTCTTTAATAATTTTTTTAATTGTACTATAATGTATAATTATTTTTTCTGACCAACATTACTTTTTGAAAAGTTACAGCACATGACTATTATGGTTAGAACCCCTGTTGTGGCACGCACAACTGAGTAATAATGCTAGGTAAAAGGCAAAATCAACGGTTCTGAAACATAAATTGAAAGCTCCAAAAATGCATCCTAATAATCACATTTATGACTTAGATTTTTTCAGGTATAATGTATTGCATATACATGAAATTTGTCAACAAATAGTGTGGTTAAGAGACTAAGTTCTCAATAGTTATTGTACTTGGCGATGAGGGATTCGTTTGTGTATCCGGCACTACGTGAGCCGCTTGATGAAAATCAAAGGGCATAGGACATATCAAGTTGTTCTTATTTCTTTCTTTTAGGGCTTGGTGTTCTAAAGGGCTAGTGAGAAAGTCTTATACTAATCATATAGTATGAGTCTTCACAGTGAGATAAAATTAGTAGTCAAAAGATTTTCTAAAGATACTATATATTCCTTGCGAATAGACCTAAGAAATAATCTTTGGTTTTCAGCTCCTATTAAAAGTAAGGTCATATGAAGTGTCCAATTCTGGTTTTCTTTATAATCCTAACGTTTTTTTTATTAGTCATGAAAATAATAATTTTTCTAGAGGATTTACTATGGCTATATTTATTTCTTTATGGTTTAATGGACCATATATATTTAATGAAATATGCATTTTTTATTATTTTATATAATTATTTTTAAATGTGTGACATTAATAAATCTTATCTTACTTATTCAATATATAGTTTTAACTTGGTTTGAATAATTATTTATATAATTTTGCAACTATATTTTGCATTAATACTAACCTTTACATATAATTGAGATGATGAGTGAGAACCTAATGACCTTTTGACTTGAAATTTTATGTATGTTATTATTATGTATAAATTGGTACTAAAGATTATAATGACATGTAAATTGCATTGTTAATAATTTCATGTATATAATGTCTAGTTTTAAATCCTCCATTTTTTAAAGTAAAAATATCATATGTTTCTAAGAACATTATTGCTAAATTGAACAAGGGTGCTAAATTATCTTGAGATAATTATGAGATTGGGAGTATGAAAATCCAATATATGTGTCTCACTCCACTTTTAGAAGTGTGACGGTCCTAGGGCCCAGGTAGGCTTAAGGCTACCGGTACAACATAAAACTCAACTAATTTATGTATTCATACATATTGGTTAATTGCAATGATGAATTAAAATTTTATATCATAACTTTTATTATTTACTTATAATTTTATGATATATTATTACACATTTATTTTGGTATTATACATCACATACATTTTTTTTTTTTACATTATAGATTACTTCCACACCTTACTAAACTATTTATAATAGTCCTATGGAGCAATCAGAGTATAGTACAAACATAATTATTTAATTACATAAGATAGTATTTGCTAATTACATTATTCTCAAGCTTCTTGCTGGAAGATGAAATCAAGAAGCTGATGGACCTGGGTTACCTCTACCTGAAACCACAAACGATAGGGTGAGTCATCAACACAGTGAGATTATAGTATCACAAGGGTAGGATGCACAACAAAAATATTTTAAGATTCAACATTAATAATAATATAAGGTGGATGCACAATAAAGATATAATAATAAAATTCAATCCATAAGAAAGACCCACAATAACTGAACCAATATTACAAAAGCAAATCTCATAATATGATAGATAACACATAACAATAACACTGAAGAAAACATATCATTATGTACACTTTAGTGCTACCACACATCACACACACATAAGGCATTAGCTACTACCCTTTTATCACAAATCTCTATATGCACATCGCTGGATAGTATAACACTTATCAAGTTAGGATTTTGTCATATTGGCTAAACAAATGGCTTGATATGATCACATAGGCCTAGAGGCCACATTGAGTTTTACAATTCATAATTACAAGAACATAAATAATAAAACACTATCAAATGGCTCAAGTATCAACAATGGTTCAAATTTCATCAGAGAATTCCAAAGTGACAAAGTAAGGGATGTGCACTATAACTCATCTTGAACATAAAAACTCAATTCCTCTAAGTCATTGAAAATAATTGGTTGCTTTGATGGCAATACTCGGCCTACATTCACATCCGCACATAAATCTCATATTTAAGTTTATTTTTAATTTATTATTTGTCATTCTTGTTTTAATTGTTTATTGGGTACATATGCCATGTTTTAGCATCTTAATATGTCCTAAGATTTATTTTATAATTAATAATTTAAATATTACAAAATTATATTAGAATAGCACTATGCAATTGAGTAAGTTCTAAATATGTGTCATATGTCCATATAAATGCATTGGATTCCTCAAGTCATTTGATTTACTTATTCAATAAATTAGCATTTGGAATTTTGGAAATATTAAATACACATATTAAAATTTATGTTCATCTATTATATGCTTATATTTATAATCAGATCAAATATATTTTTTATAATCAATTTAGCCTTAAGTCAATAAAATATCTAAATTTTAACATTTGATTAGTTTATATTCATTTAATTGTATATTAATTTCTTTAAAATCATTTGCCTTGAAATTTCTCTAGGATGTTCGCATCATCCTATAAGATTTCCCTGTAAATTTTCATCAATTATAGAGTTCATTTAGATAGGTAAGTAATTCAAAAACTATAGCAACTTTTCAGTGATATTCATTCAGACTATTAGGATGAACATCTTGCATCCATTTAATTACTCACTCATTTTCCCTCATCATTTTGTCTTGCCCTTTTACTACAGCTTTCCCAACATCCAAATACACCTTTCTATAAATGTTTATGAATTTTAATGCTCGTTTTCATATTGAAATAAGTTTGTATATTGAAATAAATAAAACATAACATCTAATTTATTAAGAATTCAAGCTGTTCAATTTGGATCGATTTAAGTATTAGGGTTTCTAGCTTCATCCTTTTCAATTTATTTCAATCCAAATCAATTTCCAACATGATAAATACTTATTTAACATGTATAAATATTAATATTTAGCTCGGGTTCAATAAATAATAGATTTAAAGCTAGGAAAAATTAAAAGATTAAAGTTTAGAATTTCTATATTTCTTATATTTAGGAGTTCCTTTTACTTTATTTGCTTTTATGTCCCTTTGTTGATTTGATTTTCCACTTTAGATCACTTTTAGACATAATAAAATAGCTTAGGAATGGTTCATGGATACTGAAAAAATAGAGAAAATCATTATAGAAAAGGGGAGATATTATGGTAGCAAGAAGAAAGAAGATAAGAAGTTTTGACTCTTTTTTTTTCCTATTTAAAGTATACTTAATTGGTTGATTGGAGTAGTGATGATAAATTAAAAATTTTGAGCAATAAGAAGATCAAGATGAAAGATGAAGATGGAGTAGAGTAGAGAAGAATGAACACAAATGATTTATAGTGGTTCGGATTTACCTCAATCCTAAATCCACTTTCTTAATTACTTGTTAAGGTTCTATTAGTTTTGAGTTTTTACAAGCTCAACTCTAACTTGGTGTTTTCACAAGCTTACACCCAACTTTCAAAAGGTTTGAGTTTATCACTCATAACCCTTACAAGGGTTTTCCCAAGGCTCATTCTAAAACCTACGTATTTCAAAGCTAATACTCAACTTGCAATGGTGTTTTTAATGCTCGCACCCAATACTCAATCAATACAAATGTTAATTGTAATACAATAAACCGAAAGTAGTCTGGCTTGGCTATAACAATCATAATTACCCTCAAATAGGAGGCTTCTTTAGGTATTTATAGCCATTAAGAATTGAACTAGCCATTTGAAGTGGTTCCCACATATTTAAAACTTGTCTTCCACTAAATTGGTTACTGAGACACCTTATGCGATCGTAATTCTCTTTGTGCAGTCATACAATTCAATTATCTCTCTAACAGCTAACTCCAACAGTAAGATTTGGTTATCTGACAGGATCTTTTCAGCCCATGATCCCATGTCTTGCAGTCACACATCCATTTGTGAAGCCGCACATCCATTTGTGTAGTTGCACAACACAATGTAAGAATTTGATTTGAATTTCTTCATCCATGTGTCCAATTATTATTGATCCAAAGTATTCGGTGCTAAAATTCAAATATGTTTGACTTGTATGGTCGTAAAACATTGTAGGGCGGTCGCACAATTGTTTGGGCATTGAGGAAGCACTGCATGCACTGACTGCTATTGCTTCTGCCACTTTTAGGCTTTTGGTTCATTTAGTTGTGCGGTCGCTTGAGGTGTTAGTGCTATCACACAACTTCCTCGCTTGCTGACTTCACCGCACATTGAGACCATGACCTCTTCTGTAAGTTTATTGATTTTGGCTCAATATGTTGTGCAGTCACACAAATATTTCGTGTTCTAACTTCACTGCTCAGAAATGCCACTATCCTTTCTGTAACTTTAGTACATTTACCTTACAGGTTTGTGCGGTCGCTCAATGGGCTCAAGTGGTAGCACAAATATTAGGGTTTTATGCCTACAATAATAAACTTATTTGAACTCAGTAATACAGATTAATTTGATTATTAATGATCAAAATAGAGTTTAATTGTCCAACAATCTCTCCCTTTTTAACTTCGATAATCAAATTGAATTTAACTTTAAAAATAAGCAAGTGCATGTTTTAATGTAATTCAAATGCAAATGTTTGATGCCAATTGTAGTTTGATTGTTAGTTACTCCCCCCCAATTCATCCTTTCTTTTGATTGTTTCAAATCTATAACTTACCCTTTGTCATTTATATAAAATTCATGATCATTTAATTCAAGTTAAGTCTCTTAGTTTCTTCTTCTAATTAATTCCAATTTAATTTAAGTCTTCTCCCCCTTTGCATATGGAATGTATGCTATAGTTATTCAATTAAATTTATATAACTTCTCCCCCTTAGACAAAGGCAAAAAGGAATTGAAAATAATAGAATTTGCAAGAAGTATAAATAGAAACATCATTTCATTGATTAGAAATTGAAATACAAGACAAATGAAAATTAAAAAAAAAACAAGTGCAAAGTAAAACATAAGCAAAGTAAAAGAAAAAAATACAAATGGAATAACTAATCTATGACTTTTTCTTTTCCTTTTCTTAATGGTGGAGGAGGCGGTAGAGTGCTATCATCATCACCATCATCACGGGAAAGAGTTGGAGAATAGCCATGAGAGGATTGTGAGGATGCTTCATAAGGGCTTTCAATATGCTCACTCACATCCCATTCACTTAACTCATATTAGTCAAGTTTAAATTTCCCTTGCATCTCATATATGTCATGGTGAATATGAGAAATGAGATCAACCTTCTTATTGAGTTTTGTGATCCTCTTGGTTACATCCTTCTTAAAATGAGTGAATTGCTTTTGAAGGGAAGTTATGACCTTGAGGATAAGCTTTAAGATTTTAGAAGATTCACCCTTTTTCTTGGGAGCTTTGGATGATCTAGGAGGGTGTTCAACTTCTACATGAGTGGGTTCTCCTCCTTCTTCTTGGGTAATATGGTACATTGGTCTCTTTCTCTCTCTTTGAATATGACCCTTGCTACCAAAGGTGTACTCATAGTGATCATTAACCTTTTGGAAGCATCTTGAATACTCAAGGTAGTCTAGGTTGATGGAGTTGGTAGCTGGATCAAGGCAGTTACTTAGATTTGTAAGATTTTTAAGAGTTAAAAGGCCTAAGTGTCTAGCAAGTTGTGTGATTTAAGAGGAAAGGAAGAAAGTGCCTACCCTATATTTCCCATGGTGTAAGAAGGTGTAAATAAGGAACCTAGCAGTTTGGATTGACTCATTATGCTCTAAAGCATACAAAAAGAATAAGTCACGTTGAGTGACCTTCTCATTGCCATTACTCCTTTGGTAGATTGTGTAGGTGATAATTCTATATAGGAGCCAAAAGAGGAGAGTTATAAAAAGGATGGCTTTGCCTGACCTATTTTTGTACTCGGTTTTAAAGGAAACCTCACTCCAAAAAGAAGAGAAATTCTTCAAAGGAAAATACTTATCAAAATAGAAGAAAGTTCCATGGGTTTAGAAACCCCAAACTTCACCAAATTCTTCTAAAGAGAGGGCAAAATCTTAGTCAAAAAGCCTAAAATACACTCCATAGAAACCTATATATACATTATAGTTCTTCTCTACCCTAAGGGACATTAGGAATTCCCTTGAGAGACTAAGATAACCTAACTCATTAGGGAATGCAAAATGCCACCATCCAATCCTATCAAGGTAACTAAGGATTTCACCTTGAGGGCTAGAAGCATTACTTCAACAAGCATCTTGGTTGTACTATGGTTTTCTTCTTATGTATGTAATATTTTGTTTTCTCTTCCTATGTTTTGTATTTGGGTTTATGGGGTTGGACACTCTTCCTAGTGAAGTGTTTGGGTTTAGGTTGAGGTTGAGGCTCACTAATCACTATTCTTTTTCCCTTAGTTGAGTCTTTCTTCTTAGAAGTCTTGGTTTTAGGTGCCATAACCCTAAAAAAAAAAAGCAAAACACAAAAGAAAAGTAGAAATGTAGAAGATAAGAATGTTGATGTAGCTTGAAAAACTTCACAAATCTTCTTCTTGATGAACAAAGCTTGAAAGATTGTTTGAAAAAGTGTTTAGGTGTTTGTAAAGAAGTATTTTCATGCAAAAGGAGGGTATTTATAAGCAAAATTTTTAAAAACTAGCATTTTTTACCATTAGGGGGGGGGTAAAATAGACTAAAATTTGAAAGTTCCAATGTTAAAAAAACCCATTAGTTACATATATTATGCGGTTGCACAACCTGTTGTGTGTTCGCACAAGAGAAATTTTAGGGGTTCAAAAGACATAGATTATGGTGCGACCGTACAATTTACTTGGGCGACCGCAAGAGTAAAAATGTGAAAATTTTGGTAATTTTTCAAATCCAAATGATCAAAATAGATATGGAAATGTCAAAGAGTGATACTACAAGAGATTTTTCATCAATCATACTGATGTATTATTTTATGAAGTTTAATCTTTCTTCATTTAAGAGTTTTGTAAAAATATCATCAAGATGGTTTTGAGTGTCAATGAATTATAAAACTAAATTATGATTTTGAACATTATCTCTTAAAAAATGATGTTTGATGACTATATGCTTTGACCTAGAATACTGAATGGGATTTTTGGATAAGTTAATTGCACTTGTGTTATCACACTTAATAGGAATGTGATCAAATATTTTTTCATAATCAAGCAATTATTGTTTTATCCAAAGAACTTGTGTGCAATAAAAATATGTAGCAACATATTTGGCTTCTGTGGTAGATAAAAACAACCGACACTTGTTTCTTGCTAAACTAAGAAACTAGGCATTCACTAAGAAAATGACATGCTCCGTTGGTGCTTTTCCTTTCTAGTAGGCTACCGAAAAAATCTGCATCTGAAAAACCTAGTATGTCAAATGATGTGTTTCTAGGATACCATAGACAATATTCCATTCAAGTATTTTAAAATTCTTTAGTGGCATTCAAATTTGATTCTTTAGGGCATGATTGAAATCTAGCACACAAACAAACAATATACATTATATCGGGTCTAGAAGCAGTTAAGCAAAGTAGTGATCCTATAATACCTCGATATTTCTTCTCATCTACTATCTTACCACTTTCATCTTTGAAAAATTTTAAAGATGTGCTCTTTGGAGTTTTGCTTACTTTGCAACCATCCATACCAAACTTCTTGAGAAGTTTCTTTGTGTATTTGGATTGGTTGATGAAGATCTCATCCTTGCATTACTTAATTTGTAATACAAGGAAGAATTTGAGTTCACCCATCATGCTCATTTCAAATTTTCTAGTCATACAAGAAGCAAATTCTTTGCACAAAGATTCATTAGTAGCACCAAATATAATGTCATCAATATAAATTTGCACAATCAAAATGTTATGCATTTTCTTTTTAACAAAAAGAATTGTGTCAACTTTGCCTTTTAAAAAATTATTTTCTAGCAAATAAGCACTAAGTCTATCATACCAAACTCTTGGAGCTTGTTTTAATCTTTAAAGTGCTTTGGTAAGTTTGAAGACATGATTTGAAAATTTATAATCTTCAAAACTAGGAAGTTGTTCAACATAAACTTCCTCATTTATAAATCCATTTAGAAATGCACCTTTGACATCCATTTGAAAAAGTTTAAAATTCATATGACAAGCAAATGCAAGTAAGATTCTAATTGCTTCTAGTCTAGCAATGAGGGCAAATGTCTCATCATAGTCAATGCCTTTCTCTTGGTTATAGCCTTTGGCTACCAATCTAACTTTGTTTCTAGTAATGAGATCATCTTCATCAAGCTTATTCTTATATGTCCATTTGCATCCTATAATTGGATGATCTTTAGGTCTAGGAACAAGTTCCCACACTTTTTTTTTTCAAATTGGTTGAGTTCATCTTTTATAGCAATCACCCAGCATTCATCACTAAGAGCCTCCTCAATGGTCCTTCACTCAATTTGAGAAACAAAGGCAATATTAGCATCTAAGTATTTAAGCTCGGATCTAGTAGTTACTCCCTTTGATGTATCACCAATGACAAGTTCTTTTGGATGATCTTCTTGTATTTCCAATCTTTGGGTAGTTATTGAGACTCTTCTTCTTGTTTCATTCTTGTCTCAATTTCATTATGATTGTCCTTTGGAATATTGTTTGTTTCATTTTCTTCAAATGTACCTACAAAATCATCAAGAGTACTACTTTTCCTTTGATCAAGCTTAGAGGATTCATAAAAAATAACATGCATTGATTCTTCAACTACTAGTGTTCTCTTATTAAATACTTTATATGCTTTGTTAGAAGATGAATACTCTAAAAATATGCCTTCATCTGATTTGGATGAGAATTTTCTAAGATTATCCTTGGTATTCAATATAAAGCATTTGCATCCAAATACTCTAATGTATGAAATTTTGGTGTTTTACCATTTCAAAGCTCATAAGAGGCTTTGTTTATCAAAGGCCTTTTGTAAACACGATTTGAAATATAACATGATGTATTAACGGCCTCTGTCCAAAAGTAAGAGAGTAAATTATACTCATTGAGCATTGTTCTAGCCATTTCTACCAATGTTCTATTTTTCCTTTCTACCACACTATTTTATTATGGTGTTCTAAGAGCTGAAACATTATGTGAAATGCCAAGCTCATTGCAAAAATTTTCAAAATTTTTATTTTAAATTCTTTTCCATGGTCACTTCTAATTATGTAATAACATAGCCTTTTTTATTTTGAACTTTTTTTGCAAAAAGTTTGAAATGGTTGAAAGCTTCATTCTTTTGAGCTAAGAAATATAAACCTTGAGTAATCATTAACAAGGACAAATGCATACAACTTGCCACTTAGGCTAGCAACTCTATTTGGTCCAAACAAATCCATATGAATTAGTTCTAGAGGTCTAGATGTGCTTACAACAATCTTGGTTTTAAATGAACTCTTATGTTGTTTTCCAAATTGACATGGTTCACAAAATATATCTTTATTGAATGTTATCTTAGGGATTCTATCTATAAGTTATTCCTTACTAATGCATTGCAATTGATCCATACTAGCATGATCTAGTCTTCTATGTCAAATCCAAGCATCAATAATAATGGTAATCAAATATTCAAATGTATTATTAGAATGTAAGTCAATTTTATAACTATTGCCAATTCTAAATCCTTTGAATGCAAGTTCACCATTGGAAGAAGTAAATTTGCATCCTTTAGAGTCAAAATTTACATTATATCCTTTATCACACAATTAACTTATACTAAGTAAATTATATTTCAAACCATCAACAAGCCATACATTATCAACCATATTTTTTCCAAGCATGCCAATGGATCCAATGCCAATGATTTTACCTTTAGTATTATTTCCAAAAGTCACATTATCTATTTGCTTGTTGGTGAGAGTTGTAAAAAGTATTGCATTACCCGTCATGTGCCTTGAACATCTACTATCCACAAGCCAAACACTTTTATTGACAGTAGACTTTAGGCATACCTATAACATAATCATATTTATCTTCTTTTAGGTACCCAAATGTACTTGGGTCCTAGGGGGTTAGTACCAAAATGGTCTTCTAATTTGAGATGAGCTTTCTTAATGTATCAAAAGGTACTTTTGTGACCAAACTTCATGCAATAATGACATTGATATAATAGTTTGTATTTTTGCACTCTTTTATTGAGTTTTAATATACTATGTGCACAATTGCAAGTGTGTGTTGAGTGAAATTACTTATGTGCATTTTTGTGTCTATGTCCATACTTTTTATACATGTATGCATGATTTGCTCTTGAAAACTTAGTTCTAGAGCCTTGTCAACCTAATGTAATCCTTTTCGGATTTTTAGGCTTGGTGTGTGCTTTTGTATTCTTTACAACATCAACATTAGAGGTTTGAGTTGTAGATGCTTTGACAAATGTCGATGCATTAGATGTGGTGATAGATGAACCATTGAACCCTAAACCATATTTCAAAGAGGGTGACCTTTGATTACTAATCATAGTATCTAAGGCTTCTTTTCCTTTATGAAATTTTGATATACAGTTCTTAAGATCACTTATTTCTTTTTTTAAAATATCATTTTCTTTACAATTGTTCTCTAGGCTAGATGAATTTTTTGACATCTCATCCATGGACTTTAACAATTGTTCATTTGAATTCTTTAATTCTAAGGTAGAATTCTTTAGAGATACAAAGTCATTTTCCAACTTAGAGCATTTGTCTTTATATAATTTTATTTTAGAGAAATATTTTTCAATTATAAGATTCATATGCTCAATTAGATTGCTATCATCTAAAGCATCATCAACATTATCATTATATGCATTTAAGTTCAAGGATTGAGTACCTACCCCATTGGTGTGATCAATATCCCTAATAGCCATGAGACATAAATTTGCAATTCCTTACTCTTCTTCCTCTTCTTCTTCACTTGAGGAATCATCATCTCATGTGGCTTTGAGTGATTTTTTCATTTCTTTATCCCACTTATTCTTGTTTTTCAATTTGAAGCAATCCGACTTGATGTGACCCATTTTGCTACATTAATAGCATTTTACTTCATTCTTTTTCTCTTTATCTTTGAAGGAGAATTTAGGAAATATACCTTTGTTGGCTTGAAGTTTTCTCTTTCTCTTCTAATCACTTATTCTTTTGGATAGCATAGCTATTTCTTCATCATCATCACTATCTTCATCACTTGAGCTCTCATCTTCTTTGATGGCTTTGAGAGCTATTGCTTTCCTTTTGTCTTTCTCACCTTGGTCATCTTCTTTTTCAGTGTGTAATTCAAAGGTGAGGAGTTTTCCCACAAGCTCATCGGTTATCAAGGAGCTAAGGTCATGAGATTCTTTAATTGAAGAAACCTTTGACTAAAAACTCTTCTTTGCTTTAAGTGCCCTTAATATCTTGCTATTTACATCACCTTGATCATAGTTCTTACCATATTTCTTTAGGTTATTGACAATGGCAAGCAATATGTTTGTCATGTCGGCGACGTTCTCATTAGGTTTCATCTTGAATAGCTCATATTCTTGCACAAGTATCTGGGTCTTGGTGAACCTCACTTGAGTAGTACACTCATATGATAATTCTCAAGAGTTTTAAAAATACTATATGCACAAGTAGTGTGTTGAACTCTTCCACCTTCTTCTCTTGATATAGAGTTCATCAAGATTGAGGCTACCCTATTGTTCTTATATTGAGCTCTTAATTTGTCATTTGACCATTGAGCTCTTAGAAGAGGAACTTGGACACCATCAACTTCATGAGTAGGTTTTCACTCATTTTGCACATATTTCCAAAGTTCAATTCCCTCACTATCAAGGAATAGATACATCCTATGTTTCCAATAAGAGTAATCGGTTCCATCAAAGTAAGGTCTAAGATAGGAATTTAGATTTTCATGTGAAGAAGCCATGGAGTTGGAAATAGAAGTTGATGTGGAGGTCTTTATGGGAGTGGTTGCAATTAAGGATCAAATTTCACAATTAAGCTTCTTGAAATTTAGAGGCTCTAATACCAATTGTTATCCCAAACTAGCAACCAAGAGGGGAGTGAATTAGTTGATTGGAGTAGTGATGATAAATTAATAATTTTGAGCAACAAGAAGATCAAGCTGAAAGATGAAGATGGAGTAGAGTAAAGAATAATGAACACAAATGATTTATAGAGATTCGGATTTATCTCAATCCTACATCCACTTCCTTAACAACTTGTTAAGGTTCCACTAGTCTTGGATTTTTATAAGCTCAACTCTAACTTGGTGTTTTCACAAGCTCACACCCAACTTTCATAAGGTTTGAGTTTATCCCTCACAACCCTTACAAGAGTTTTTCCAAGGCTCACTCTAAAACCTAAGTGTTTCAAAGCTAACACTCAACGTACAATGGTGTTTTTAATCCTCACACCCAACTCTCAATCAACACAAATGGTAATTGTAATATAAAAAATTGAAAGTAGTTTGCCTTGGCTATAACAATCACAATTACCCTCAAATAGGTGGTTTCTTCATGTATTTATAGCCATTCGAACTTGAACTAGCCATTTGAAGTAGTTCCCACATGTTTAGAACTTGTCTTCCACTAAATTGGTTGTTGAGACACCTTGTGCAGTCATAATTCCCTTTGTGCAGTTTCACAATTAAAATATCTCTCTAACAGCTAACTCCAATGGTAAGATTTGGTTATCTGACAGGATCTTTTCAGCCCATAATCCCATGTCTTGTGGTCATACATCCATTTGTGTGGTTGCACAATATAATGTTACCATTTGATTTGAATTTCTTCATCCACGTGTCTAATTATCATTGATCCAAAGTATTTGGTACTAAAATTCAAATGTGTTGGACTTGTGTGGTTGCACAGCATTGTAAGGTGGTTGCACAATTGGTTAGGCATTGAGGAAGCACTGCACGGACTGACCACTATTGCTTCTACCACTTTTACGTTTTTAGGTCATTGAGTTGCATCGCTCGGGGTGTTGGTGCGATCGCACAACTTCCTCGCATCTTGACTTCACCATATGTTGAGACCACGACCTCTTCTATAAGTTTGTTGATTTTGGCTCAATATGTTACGCGGTCACTCGATTGGCTCGAGCTGTCACACCAATATCTCATGTTCCAACTTCACTGCTCAGCAAGGCTGCTATACTTTTTGTAACTTTAGTACATTTCCCTTATAGGTTTGTGGTGTTGCTCAGTGGGATCTGGCAGTTGCATAAAGATTAGGGTTTCATACCTATAACAACAAACTTGTTTGAACTCATTAGTACATATCAATTTGATTATCAATAATCAAAATAGAGTTTAATTGTCTAACACTTCAAATTTCTAGTTTAATTTATCTTATATAGTTTTAATGTATATTATTATGTTAAGTTATTATTAATTAAGTTATGGTACATTTCAAGTATAATACCTAAAGATTTTTACGCATACGAGTTATCGTAGCTAAGGTGTTTTTAAAATTTCTATTTTCATCGCTTTAGTAACTTATAAACTTCACTTCTTTTCATATCAATGGTTCCTTCATCATTCTAAAAGATCATTTTATTTTCCTAATAGTTTATATACAAATATAATTAGTTATTTTATACCTTATAGTTAGTTGATTTGATTCACAATCGTTATGTGTCATAGAGTTTTTAATTTAAATACTTTAGAGTTTTTGTTTATATTACTTTGGCACATTAATATTTTTATTTTAAACAAGATTTCCCCTCGCATTATTCATTTAATTTTTACAATATTTAAGCTACTAGATTTGTATTTCATCTAAGGCATTACAATATGCTAGAGAAATGGGAGGCACTAGAGCCTCTCAATGCCATCACGGATGAACTTGACCAAGAAGGAACAATAATCCAACATAGGGGTGATCGTGATGCCTTCATTGTCTAAAAAAGAAAGAACTTGCTTGGTCGCATCATGTTACTAAGTGTGATGGATGCTGATAATATAAAGGAGTTTAATAGCTATAAATATGAAAGGGACATGTGGGTAGCCATAAAAAAATTGATAGAGTTTCTCTGACTAAGTTGTGCTCCCTTACTATCAAATTCTACACTAATTATAAGAAGCATCCTAAGTACGACATGAGGAAACATCTCTAGGAGATGTCCAACATGATAAGTAAGCTTTATAATGCTCGTTATGAGTTGACTGAGAAGTAAAAGATTTAGGTAGTTATTAGGTCCTTACCAGATAGTTAGGAGCATATGAGAATGCACCTGACACATAATCTAGCTAGCAAGATGTTTGCTGATACCTCCTATCATTTGGAAATGGAGGCCGATAAATTTACAGCTATGCAATGTGGTGCAAAGGAGCATCTAGTTCAAGCCAAGCCATATAGGAATTGCGGCACCAAGTGAAAGTAGTACAACAACAAAGGAAAGAGGAAGGTCAGGATAATAAAATGCCAAAGCAAAATAAGAAGAAGCATCTTAAGAAGAGAAACTTTGTGAAGGTCAAATGTTTCAACAATGGAAATAAAGGCCACTTTGCTAAGGATTGTATTACATCTAAGAAGGTACAATCCATTAACTCTTGTGTAAATGGAATAATGGTTTCAACTTTAGTATTTCTAACTGAAACTAGTCCTCTATAGGTTGTAGATTCGGGAGCTACCAACCATGTAATGAAGGATATTGAAGCCTTCATTGAATTTCGTCGATTACCTAGCAGGGCAAGATGTCACATCCATAATTTTGGAGATATAAAATTTTATATATACACAATATATATATATATATATCTAGAATATATATAAAACATATACATATGGTATATTAATTATATATGTTGGATTAATACATTACATACTTAATATATTTAATACACATATAAGGTACATTTGATGTGTATATAAGATACGCATTACTTGTGCATATGTGTAATATCCTAAATTTTTTTAAAAGTTCTAATTTTTGAAAATTTAATAAAATAAATTATAATTTAAATGAATAAATTAAATTAATGGTTTTAAATGAAAAATGAAGGGATTTTAAATGAAAAGTGGAATATATATATATATGTGATATATATGTAAATTATATACAACATATAAAAGTCAACACTTTTAAAAAAAGTCAAAGTAAAAGGGTATTTTGATAATTAAATCTTAGAAATTTAAAATTAATAAAATAATTAAAAAAATAAATAATTTTGGATGGAAGATAATATTTTGGAGTTTTAATTAATTAAATAATTAATTAATTAATTAAAAATATATTAAAATAATAATATATATAAGGTTGAAAATATGAGTGGGAGGAAAGAGAAAATTTTTTTTTTATCTTCTTCTTCTTCTTTCCTTCAAGGCCGACTTTCATGGCTTCAAGAGAGGGATTTGCTTCTTTCAAACTCATTTAATTGAAATATTTACAAAGTTTCAAGTGGATTTTTAAGGTTTTCCTCTTTAATTAGTAAATTTACTCACTTTTTCTTTGGATTTCCATGAAATTTTGAATATGTGTGTTTTGGGTTTTTGAAGTTCTAAGATTTAATTATCTATTTGGATATGGATGAAGTTATTTTAAGTGATTAACAATGATTTTAAGGTTAGATTTAAGAAATGGTTGAATTTAAGTTAAGTTTGGTGAAGAGAGAGAATTTAGGGTTATGGAACATTTGAGTTTTTGAAATCATGAGTTTTAATTGTGTAAATAGTTCCAAATGTGTTGTTTTGATGCATAAACAAGGATTTTAAAATCAAATGATGGATTTAGTTAAGTTTGGATAGAGTTTGAAGATGGTAGTATTGATTTAGGGTTTTGAAAAAGTGAATTTTTAAGGAATGATTAATTGTTTGATTTTAGTGCTTAAATCATGTTATTTAATGATATAAGTGGTGGAAATAAGATTGAAATGATAATTGAATTGAGTTGGAATGGAGATCCTCCAATGGTGAAGGTTATGCCATTTTAGGATTTTGAACATAAGCATATGGTTAATTAATGTAATTGGTTTAAACATGTTAAAATATGTGTGTAGTGATATAAATAAACTCAAAACAATAATTTAATGGGTTAATATGGATTTGCCAAGTTAAAGTAAGGAAAGACTTTATTTTTGAAATTTTGTAGGAGTGTTGTTAAATTAATGTTTGATGTTGAGAATGCCTTAGAATGTGATATTAAATTATTGTTTATGATTACATTTGATATAGGCATTGAGGGAGGTTGATTTGCTTCATCCAAATGGTGAGGGCAAGTTGGAAGGATAGGATTGGAGGTTGTTTTAAGCTTGCTTTGGGTTGCTAGTGGAGGTATGTACAAACTTTGAATATATTGTTTATATTTGCATGACATTTGAGCTTAACACATTTTGGTTGAAAAATGTGTTAAGCTACTTGGTTCATTGATTGAATATGAATAATGTGCTATGGCATTTGTAATGTCATATATGTGTTAAAAGCCATTGATAATGGCTAAATTGTGTAAATGTGAAATATGTATATTATGTGAAAATACCCAAAGTAATTGGGTAATGTCATGACATTGGGACTTAACACATTTTGTTGAGAAATGTGTTAAGTTACTTAATATACTGTTGATGAATGTGAATTATGTTATGATATGCATAATGTGTATTATGTTGAAGTACCAAGGTAATGTGTTGAAAATGAAAAGAAATGTGGTATAATGTGATGAGATATGTGAAAACAAAATGTAATGAATTGATTTTGATATAAAAGAGAAAATTGAAAAAAAGTAAGAAAAAGATTATATAATAAGGCAATGTACCTAGTTTGATCATGAGAAAATGAGAAAAGTTTTGATAAAGGAATTGTGAAAGAATTTGATAATGAGAAATATAAATAAATTGTGTGCCTAGTATGTTATTCAATTTTCAGAGTTCTGGATTTAGCGGCATACCTATGAATTGCTAGGCAGGTGAAAAGACCGGGTCATAAGCCGGGCCCAGCTGATAAATATGATATTTTTGGGGTGAAAAGACTAGGTCATAAGCCTCAAAAACAAATCCTTAAAGCTAGACTGAGTGAAAAGACTGGGTCTGTATACCCTTAATTTTTGACTCATTCAAATCCGATAGTCTAAAATATTTTTTATGGTATTTTATTTATTTTAATAATATTTTAATTACTAATATTATTTCATAGTTATTTTTAATAAAAATAAAAAATCGGACGGATCAGCGAGCGTCGCGCGGCAGCCCAATTCACCGCAGAAATAATCTGGGGGCGAATTGGGACACCAATTTCGTAGCCAATGGCATCTGGAGGCGAATTGGGCTATCCCATTTCACCGCAGATGGCATCTGGGGGCGAATTGGCCCTCTGCGCCCATTTTCGCCAGCGCAATTGCTGCCAGCACAGCCCACGAGCCCGACAGCTCGCGCGCTGCCGATTTTTTTGACCAAAACTTTTTTTGACCCAGTCCGGTCCAATATATTTTAATTATTCCAAAATAATTTTTTTATTATCTTGATTAAATAATATTTATTTTAGTATTTATTTTTTTAATTAATAATAAATAAATAAATAAATAAATAAATAAACAAAAATAAAAATACCATTTCGCCCCCGCAGCAACTTTTTCGCCAGAGAGATTTTTCCGCAGCAGTTTTTTTCACCAGCAAAATTTTTCCGATGTAATTTTTTTTTCCGAAACCAAATTCAATTTGGTTTTGGTTTCCTTTTCTTAATTAATGTTAGATTCTGTGAGCAACTAAGATTACTCATAAAAATCTTCTATAAATAAGGACTAAAAACAACACAAAAGGGAGGAGAAAAATTTCAGAGAAAAAACTTTTGTAATATCCCAAAATGTGCCCTAGAAGTTTTGATATAATTATTGTTTTAAATGGATTATGTGTATAAGTTAAATTGAAAAAAAAAAGAATTTAAGTTGGAAGTGTATATGTTGTATATATTGAAATCTATATAACATATACATAAGTCAACATGATGGTCAAATAGGGTTAGTGGAAGAAGATATTTGTGTGTTTTAAGTGATTAATTAATTAAAGGAATTAATTAATGTGTGGAAGAGAAGAGATGGGATTATTTTAATAATTAAAATGCTTGGATGAGGTTTAAAGGATTTTTGAGTGGAGATTAAGGAGTTGACTTGTGTTTTGTTCTTCATTTTTCTTCTTTGTTTCTTTGTTGGCCGGATACCCAAGAGACAAGAGAGACAAGAGAGGGAGTGATGGTTCTAAGATCAAAAGCTAAGGAGATTTGAAGTGATCAAGTTGAAGATTGAGGAATTTCATCAACTTTGGTAAGTGTTCTCTTATTTCCTTGGTTGTTTTTGTAGTTGTGATTAAGTTTGGTTGTTGATAGTTGATGTTAGGAGTGTGTGGTTTGATTGAGATGTGTTTTTGAATGTTTGAGTCTTTTGGTTTTGGATTTTGGGGTTTGATTGAAGAAAAGAGTAACTTTGTTGGTAAGGTAGAGATGTGTTGATGTTAAGGGTTTGGAGTGATGAGTATGAATTGTGATTTTGTGTTTGATGTGTGTGTTTTGGTTTGTTTTGGTGTTGTTACAAGTTTAAGATGGTTTGTGGGTAAGTTTGGTTAAGTTTGTTTGAAGTGGATGTTGGTGGAAAGGATAGAATTGTTGATTGTAAGTTGGTATGGCCGGAATCTGAGTTTTTGGCCTGACACGCCCATGAACACGTCCAGGATCTTTAGGCGTGTTAATTGTGTTGGAGGCAGTAGGTGTGACACGGCCATTAACACGCCTGTGTTGGTGAACGTGTCATAGCCACTGTGTTTTTGGGGAATTAACACGGCCATGAGCACGCTCATGTTGTTGGGCGTGTCAATACTTTTGAGAGGCAGTATGTACTACACGCCCAGTGACAC
Source organism: Garcia nutans (assembly GCA_947685225.1). Classification (NCBI taxonomy): domain Eukaryota; kingdom Viridiplantae; phylum Streptophyta; class Magnoliopsida; order Malpighiales; family Euphorbiaceae; genus Garcia; species Garcia nutans. The sequence continues at coordinate 45,703,092 of CANTUV010000037.1, read as the reverse complement.
GCCCGTGGTTATGAGCGTGTAAATGCTACTGTTTTGTGTAGTTAGGGCACGGTCAGGAACACGCCCGTGTGGGTGAGCGTGTCCAGTTTAGGGTTTGCTCTAATTGATTCTTAGCCTTATGATTTTATGAGAGTTTCCTCATTCTTTTGGAATAGGTTGTGAAGAAAGTGAATTACCCTAATTCAAGAGGTGTTAGATTCTTGAAGGAAGAAGTGTTTAGAGTTGTGAGGATTATTGTTAAGGTAAGTACAAGTTCTTCATTAATGCATATATTTATATGATTTAGAGGCTTATCATATGTGATTGTAAATGCTAAGTTGTGAATATTGTGAATTACTATGCATACATGTATATATACACTTGAATGGTGAAATATGAGTTGTGAAACTAATGTGGTTGATTATATTGATATGGAATTGGAAATGTGAAAGGTATGAGTTATGAGATCATGATTGTTGGGGCATGATTGCCTAATGGATTGTGGATTGTGAAATAAAGTTAAAAAAAATGAAATAATTATATGTCTAATATGTTGATTCAACTTTCAGAGTTCTGTATTTGGCGGCATGCCTATGAATCACTAGATAGGTGAAATGGGATGGCCCGTAAGCCGATTCTAGTTGAAAAATGTGAATATGAATCACTGGATAGGTGAAATGGGATGGCCCGTAAGCCGATTCCAGTTGATAAATGTGAAATGTGAATTAAAGTAACAGTCTAGCCGGGTTGAGGATCTCCTCGATTAGTCGGGTTGATGGTCCAAGAGACTGGGTCTGTTACACTATCCATGGATAGAGATATGATATATGTTGCCTACGGGCTTGATTATTGTGATTATGGACCAAAGCAGTAACTCTGAACTTTGAATAACATATTAGTGTGTTGTGGGCCCTGTCTGTCTTGGTTTTCAATATTTCTTTGATCGATGCATAAAATCTGATTGTATGGCATAGACATTGCATTATAGCATGATGATACTATAGCTTGTATTACTAAGCCGTTGGCTTAGCGCGATTGTGATTTATCGCGCAGGTGACCGAGGAGAACCCGAGAGTTCATCTAGACCGTGTGAGTCTAGACATTGAGGAGTTGCTTGAGAGCTTAAAGATCAGAGAGAGTCAAGCTGCCACTCATGTATATATATTTTATGTTTTGTACTCTTTAATCTTAATGTAGATGAAATGGTAAATATTTCTAAAATTTCCGCTGCGGAGTCATTAAACATTTTGTTTTTATCTATTGGGTTGTATAAATTCCATTATACGTTTTATATTTGTTTTATATTTTATTAAAAATGTTTCCTATGTATTTTGTAAACTGTGACCTTTCTATATTCAGTATACGTATATTACGATCGTTTAAGCATGCTGTGTACGTATACGGAATATAGGGGTGTTACAATTATTTTTGGTATCAGAGCCTAGGTTTGAGATTCTCAACCTAGGTCAACTATAAAGAAAAGAATCTTTTGGTTTTAAAAAGTCAGATTTTGAATATAATACATGTTTGGTATTGGCGGACTCTGATCTTTAATAAGGTGTATTCTGCTATGATTGCAGATATAGGTTGTGATGGATTCTCATTCACATCAGTTTGTTGAGGGGAGTGCGGAGAGTGTAGCTTCAGATGAGGGTAGAGGTGAGGCTAGACTTGATAGAGCCGGTGAGGCACCTGCTTCTGGGTCAGGTAGACCAGTTAATGATGAGGTTCCACCAGCTTGGTTCAGGCATATGATAGAAGTGATGAGGCAAGCACCAGTGCAACCACCGCCACCACCACCTCAGCCTCAGGTACCAGTGAGACAGTATGATAAGTTGAGGAAGTTTGGAGCAGAAGATTTTTTGGGTACTATAGATCCAGCAGTGGCTGAACAGTGGCTAGACAAAGTACAGAGAATATTTATCCAATTGCAAGCCACTCCAGAGGAAAAATTTGATTATGCCAGGTCATTGTTGCAGAAAGACGCCTATGATTGGTGGAAGACAGTTCCTCATGCCATGGACGATCCACCTACTTTGTCCTATGTTGATATTCTTAGAGAGTTTGAGTTGAAGTATACTCCAAGGGAGTATAAAGACATGAAGAAGATGGAGTTTTTGAGTTTGAGGCAAGATCACCGGACAGTAACAGAGTATGAGGTTGATTTCATCCGGTTAAGCCATTATGCTGGAGGGATTATATCTGATGAGATTGACAGATGCAGAAGGTTTGAGGAGGGACTGAGGCCTTCTCTTATGTGTCATGTGGCTGGTTCTAGATACCAAGATTTTTCCCAGCTTGTTGCAGCAGCTAGGAGTGTGGAGAGAGCTCAGGGTATTGCCGTAGCTGCTTCAAAGGAAGAGACCAGGGTTAGGAAACCCCAGTATGAGGCGGGGTCCTCATTTGTGAAGAGAGGTAGAGGCAGTTTTATTTCCAGAGTTGGGAGGAGTCAGAGGCCGGCTGGTAGGTCAGTACAGTATCAGAGGCAGAGACAGCGACCTACAGCTTCTGTGGCAAGTGCTCCGACCCCAGTGATTCAGAGATCTACTCCACCGGTATGTGAGTTTTGTGGTAAGATTCATGTGGGTGCTTGTCGGAGGATTGGTGGATCAGGTGTGTGCTTTCGTTGTGGATCGCCTGACCATTTTATTAAAGAGTGTCCTGAGATGCAGGAACAGAGGTCAGTGGATTCTACAGCTTCTCGACAGAGTTTTAGCAGAGGAGGTAGAAGTTTTGGTAGAGGAAGTAGATCTGGGTTCATTCAGAGAAGAGGATCTTCATCTAGAGACAGTAGACCGGATGAGGCCGGATCTTCTCAGAGAGTTTATGTGATGTAGAGACAGCCAGATGCTTCGGCAGTTATTGCTGGTACTTTCTCTTTATTTGGCATTTCTGTTCTTGCTTTGATTGATCCAGGATCTACTCATTCATATCTTAGTGCATCTGTATTGCCTGTGTCTGATGTGCATGCTGAATCCCTAGGATTTGATGTATTGGTGACAAATCCTTTAGGGCATAGTGTAGTGGTTAGTAAAGTGCACCGAGATAGTGCAGTTGTGGTGCAAGGTGAAAAGTTTCCTGGTGATTTGATTGAGATGCCCTTTAAAGAGTATGATTTGATTTTAGGTATGGATTGGCTGTCTAGACATGGAGCTGTAGTAGATTGTGAGAAGAAGAGTGTTACATTGAGAACTAGTGATGATAAAATTGTGATGGTATCGAGTGAACAGAAGCAACTTGCATCCTTATTGATTTCAGCTATTTCAGCTAGGAAGTTGATCAGAAAAGGGTGTGATGCTTATCTTGCTCATGTCTTAGATACCAAAGTGGTGGGTTCTTCACTTGACAGTATTCCTACAGTTTCAGAGTTTCCAGATGTTTTTCCAGAGGAGTTGCCAGGGTTGCCTCCTGAGAGAGAGGTGGAGTTTAGTATCGATTTGTTGCCAGGTACCACTCCTATCTCTATTACTCCTTATAGAATGGCACCTGCTGAATTGAGAGAGTTTAAAATGCAGTTGCAGGAATTGCTGGATAAAGGATTCATTCACCCTAGTGTTTCGCCATGGGGAGCTCCTGTTTTGTTTGTTAAGAAGAAGGATGGTACTATGAGATTGTGTATCGATTATAGGCAATTGAATAAAGTGACTATCAAGAATAGATATCCTTTGCCTAGAATTGATGATCTCTTTGATCAATTAAAGGGAGCAGCAGTGTTTTCTAAGATTGATTTGAGGTCAGGGTACCATCAGTTGAAGGTCAGAACTGAAGATGTTTCTAAGACAGCTTTTCGAACAAGGTATGGGCATTATGAGTTTTTAGTGATGCCTTTTGGATTGACGAATGCACCTGCCGCTTTCATGGATTTGATGAATAGGGTGTTTAGGCCCTATTTGGATCAGTTTGTGGTGGTTTTCATTGATGATATATTGGTGTATTCGCAGAATGAAGAGGAGCATGATAAGCATCTGCGGATTGTGTTGCAAATCTTGAGAGAGAAGCAATTGTATGCTAAGTTGTCAAAATGTGAGTTTTGGCTTGATCAAGTAGCTTTCCTCGGTCATATAATTTCAGCAAATGGTATTAAAGTTGATCCGAGTAAAGTTGAAGCTATTGTGAATTGGAGTCCACCAAAGTCTGTGACTGAAGTTAGAAGTTTCCTGAGTTTAGCAGGCTATTATCGACGTTTTGTGAAAGGTTTTTCCTTAATAGCTACTCCACTTACCAGACTACTTCGAAAGGGAATTAGATTTGTGTGGACTAATCAGTGTCAAGCTAGCTTTGAACAGTTGAAAGGAATGTTGACTCAAGCGCCTGTTCTTACTTTACCTGTAGAAGATAAACCATATGTGATCTACAGTGATGCTTCACATAGTGGTTTGGGTTGTATTCTGATGCAAGAGGGTAAAGTGATAGCTTATGCTTCTCGACAGTTGAAGCCGCATGAGCTTAACTATCCGACCCATGATTTGGAGTTAGCAGCCATTGTGTTTGCATTGAAGATTTGGCGACATTACTTATATGGAGAGAAATGTTTCATTTATACTGATCATAAAAGTTTGAAATATTTGGGGGTTCAAAGAGAGTTGAATCTTCGGCAGAGACGATGGTTGGAATTGATTAAAGACTACGACTGCGTAATTGATTATCATCCTGGTAAGGCAAATGTTGTTGCAGATGCCTTGAGTCGAAAATCTTTAGCAGGTTTGACTGCTTATTCGCTCTTGTTGCTTGTTGAGTTAAGAGCGTTGCATGTTAGCTTTGTATCTTGTGATGATGGTGCATTGTTGGCACAGTTGAATGTGAGGCCAGTGTTGTTGGATCAAATTAAAGAGGCTCAGTTAGTTGATGAGAAAATTCAAAAGATTGTTTCTGAATGCCAAATAGAAAAGAGCCAAGATTTTATTGTGAGAGATGATGGTAGCTTGTGGTTTAAGAATAGACTGTGTACCTGGTGATGTTAGCTTGAGAAGGATTATTTTAGAGGAAGCACACCAATTAGCATTTGCTATGCATCCAGGTAATACGAAGATGTATCATGATCTGAAGCAGTATTATTGGTGGACTGGTATGAAGAGAGACATTGCAGAATTTGTATCCAAATGTCTTACATGTCAAAGGGTTAAAGCTGAGCATCAAGTTCCAACAGGGTTACTTCAACCTTTGTCAGTGCCTGAATGGAAGTGGGAAAGAGTCACCATGGATTTTGTGTCTGGGTTTCCATTGACACAAAGAAAGCATGATGCCATTTGGGTGATTGTTGACAGATTGACAAAGACAGCTCATTTTCTTCCGGTTCGGATGGATTATTCACTTGAGAGGTTGGCTGAACTGTACATCCATGAGATTGTGAAGCTGCATGGTGTTCCAACTTCTTTAGTGTCAGATCGAGACCCCAGGTTTACTTCTAGATTTTGGAAGAGTTTGCATGGTGTTTTGGGTTCTCGATTACACTTTAGTACTGCTTTTCATCCACAAACAGATGGTCAGCCAGAGAGAGTGATACAGATTATTGAAGATATGTTAAGAAGCTGTGTCATTGATTTCTCTGGAAGTTGGGACAGATTTTTTCCACTTGTGGAATTTGCCTACAATAATGGTCATCAATCTAGTATTGGTATGGCACCATTTGAAGCATTATATGGAAGAAGATGTAGGACGCCTTTGTGTTGGAATGAAACTGGTGAAGGTAAGTTAATTGGTCCTGATTTGGTTAAAGAGACAGAAGATAAAGTAAAAATGATTCGAGATCGATTGAAAGCAGCTTCGGATCGACAAAAATCTTATTCGGATTTGAAGAGGAGAGACATTAAGTATAATGTGGGAGATAAAGTATTTTTGAAAGTGTCTCCTTGGAAAAAAATCTTGAGATTTGGTCGAAGAGGGAAATTGAGTCCTCGTTTCATTGGACCGTATGAGATATTGGAAAGAGTGGGACCAGTTGCTTATCGACTTGCGTTGCCACCTGAGTTGGATAGGATCCATAATGTCTTCCATGTTTCTATGTTAAGGAGATACAGATCAGACCCATCTCATGTTTTACCAATGGAATCAATCGAGGTGAGTCCGGACTTGACATTTGAAGAGGAACCCGTTGCTATTTTGGCCCGTGAAGTGAAAGAATTAAGAAATAAGAAAGTGCCGTTGATAAAGATTCTTTGGAAGAATCATGCAAAAGAAGAGGCAACTTGGGAGAGTGAGCAAGCAATGCGAGATCAGTATCCTCAATTGTTTCAGACATAATATCAGGTAATTTCGAGGACGAAATTTCTTTTTAGAGGGGGAGAATTGTAATATCCCAAAATGTTCCCTAGAAGTTTTGATATAATTATTGTTTTAAATGGATTATGTGTATAAGTTAAATTGAAAAAAAAAAAGAATTTAAGTTGGAAGTGTATATGTTGTATATATTGAAATATATATAACATATACATAAGTCAACATGATGGTCAAATAGGGTTAGTGGAAGAAGATATTTGTGTGTTTTAAGTGATTAATTAATTAAAGGAATTAATTAATGTGTGGAAGAGAAGAGATGGGATTATTTTAATAATTAAAATGCTTGGATGAGGTTTAAAGGATTTTTTAGTGGAGATTAAGGAGTTGACTTGTGTTTTGTTCTTCATTTTTCTTCTTTGTTTCTTTGTTGGCCGGATACCCAAGAGACAAGAGAGACAAGAGAGGGAGTGATGGTTCTAAGATCAAAAGCTAAGGAGATTTGAAGTGATCAAGTTGAAGATTGAGGAATTTCATCAACTTTGGTAAGTGTTCTCTTATTTCCTTGGTTGTTTTTGTAGTTGTGATTAAGTTTGGTTGTTGATAGTTGATGTTAGGAGTGTGTGGTTTGATTGAGATGTGTTTTTGAATGTTTGAGTCTTTTGGTTTTGGATTTTGGGGTTTGATTGAAGAAAAGAGTAACTTTGTTGGTAAGGTAGAGATGTGTTGATGTTAAGGGTTTGGAGTGATGAGTATGAATTGTGATTTTGTGTTTGATGTGTGTGTTTTGGTTTGTTTTGGTGTTGTTACAAGTTTAAGATGGTTTGTGGGTAAGTTTGGTTAAGTTTGTTTGAAGTGGATGTTGGTGGAAAGGATAGAATTGTTGATTGTAAGTTGGTATGGCCGGAATCTGAGTTTTTGGCCTGACACGCCCATGAACACGTCCAGGATCTTTAGGCGTGTTAATTGTGTTGGAGGCAGTAGGTGTGACACGGCCATTAACACGCCTGTGTTGGTGAACGTGTCATAGCCACTGTGTTTTTGGGGAATTAACACGGCCATGAGCACGCTCATGTTGTTGGGCGTGTCAATACTTTTGAGAGGCAGTATGTACTACACGCCCAGTGACACGCCCGTGGTTATGAGCGTGTAAATGCTACTGTTTTGTGTAGTTAGGGCACGGTCAGGAACACGCCCGTGTGGGTGAGCGTGTCCAGTTTAGGGTTTGCTCTAATTGATTCTTAGCCTTATGATTTTATGAGAGTTTCCTCATTCTTTTGGAATAGGTTGTGAAGAAAGTGAATTACCCTAATTCAAGAGGTGTTAGATTCTTGAAGGAAGAAGTGTTTAGAGTTGTGAGGATTATTGTTAAGGTAAGTACAAGTTCTTCATTAATGCATATATTTATATGATTTAGAGGCTTATCATATGTGATTGTAAATGCTAAGTTGTGAATATTGTGAATTACTATGCATACATGTATATATACACTTGAATGGTGAAATATGAGTTGTGAAACTAATGTGGTTGATTATATTGATATGGAATTGGAAATGTGAAAGGTATGAGTTATGAGATCATGATTGTTGGGGCATGATTGCCTAATGGATTGTGGATTGTGAAATAAAGTTAAAAAAAATGAAATAATTATATGTCTAATATGTTGATTCAACTTTCAGAGTTCTGTATTTGGCGGCATGCCTATGAATCACTAGATAGGTGAAATGGGATGGCCCGTAAGCCGATTCTAGTTGAAAAATGTGAATATGAATCACTGGATAGGTGAAATGGGATGGCCCGTAAGCCGATTCCAGTTGATAAATGTGAAATGTGAATTAAAGTAACAGTCTAGCCGGGTTGAGGATCTCCTCGATTAGTCGGGTTGATGGTCCAAGAGACTGGGTCTGTTACACTATCCATGGATAGAGATATGATATATGTTGCCTACGGGCTTGATTATTGTGATTATGGACCAAAGCAGTAACTCTGAACTTTGAATAACATATTAGTGTGTTGTGGGCCCTGTCTGTCTTGGTTTTCAATATTTCTTTGATCGATGCATAAAATCTGATTGTATGGCATAGACATTGCATTATAGCATGATGATACTATAGTTTGTATTACTAAGCCGTTGGCTTAGCGCGATTGTGATTTATCGCGCAGGTGACCGAGGAGAACCCGAGAGTTCATCTAGACCGTGTGAGTCTAGACATTGAGGAGTTGCTTGAGAGCTTAAAGATCAGAGAGAGTCAAGCTGCCACTCATGTATATATATTTTATGTTTTGTACTCTTTAATCTTAATGTAGATGAAATGGTAAATATTTCTAAAATTTCCGCTGCGGAGTCATTAAACATTTTGTTTTTATCTATTGGGTTGTATAAATTCCATTATACGTTTTATATTTATTTTATATTTTATTAAAAATGTGTCCTATGTATTTTGTAAACTGTGACCTTTCTATATTCAGTATACGTATATTACGATCGTTTAAGCATGCTGTGTACGTATACGGAATATAGGGGTGTTACAACTTTGGACCGAGGAATCAAGAAAATTAGGAGATTAACGATCGGACTTTTGAGAGAGAAAATAAGCAATTCAATCCATCAAAGGCAACCATCTTGCCTTTGTTCTTGTACATCCAAAAAGTAATTTTTGATGGAACCAACAAACGAAGATATGAATATCTAATCTTTTTTTTCTTCACAGTAGCTTGAATCATCCAATTGTTTCTTTTGATTCTAAAAACCTTAATTTGTTGCTATGTTTTCCAAAAATCTTAAAATTGTTATTTCGGTTTCTTCAAAATCTTAAAACCCTAATCTATTTTCCAACTTTTCAAAACCTTAAATCGTTTCACTAATTTACAAAAACCCTAATCTGCTTTCCAATTTTCCAAAATCCTAAATTGAATCTTTTCCTTTCCAAAACCCCTAAAAAATATCTTTTCTGTTTCTATAAATCTTAAATCGTTTTGTTTATTTTCATAAAGCTTCATAAAACTATAAATTGTTTTTCCAAATTCTAAAATCAAATACATTCTCTAAAACACTAAAAACCCTAATTCAACTTTAAAACCAAGACAATAACCTCAAACTAGCTAACATTAAACCCTAGTTTTCTTAAATCCTAACTCCCTTAAAACGTTAAACCCTAGTTTCCCTAAACCCTAACCCTTTAATCTTTAAACCTTAAAACCTTATAAACCTAAATATTAAAATTCAAATACAGTAAGCCTAAAAACAATAATTCAGTAGCTAATAATCATAAACCTAATGTTTTAAAGTATCCAAACCCTAATTTCATGATTTCACTCCTCAAACACTAATTTGGGTAATCAAAGAACTTTATTAATCCCTTAAATCATAAAACCTTAATCCATTTTAATTCTCTTAAAACTTACAGTAGCTTAAACCAATAAATTCTAAAATCCTAAACATTAAATAAAGAATCTTAAATAAAAACAGTAGCCTTAATTTGTATTTTTTTTTTACTTGCTTTATTCTTAGATTTGATTGTGTAGTTCATTATATGCTTTGATTTATTGTATATGCTTTAATTTATTTAAGTTCAATGCTTGGTTTATTTATTTATCATGGATGGATGTTTACGTTCTATTGATGTTTAATATCTTTGATAATGATTTATTTATGATGAATGGTTATTTATTTCTATCGATTTATTTTGATTTTCAAATGTTGTAAGAGGTATGTTTCCACTTTGTGGATACCTCATTAATTAAGTTCTATGTAATTTAAATTGCTTTTATATTTTAGACCAATGTAAAGGACATGTTTCTACCTCATGGTGGGTGTCCTATTTAGCTTAGACATGGATGATGTAAGGGCATGTTTCCATCTTCGGATGGGTGTCCATTTATTTGTTTTTCTTGGACATTATTTTGATTTTTAATATATTGATGCTTTATTTAAATTGTTGCATGTAATATGGATAATATTGTTATATTTAAGAATTTTATAATATTGAGACCTGTAAAGGAGGCCGGTTCCAATGAACCGGGTGTTGTGGGGGTGCTGGGCCATTTATCACCTTCCCCACACGTACCCAACTTTCCGAATCCATTAGGGGGTTGGGGATTCCTTAAGAATCGAGTCATCCACCCCTTTCTTTTTTCCTGCCCGTCCGGGTGGCGACTCCATTTTCTCCAGACTTAGGTCTGTGTTCTCTAAGGCCCTGAGCCTAAACAGTGCCGAAGTCACAAGAACCATTCCACCTGGAGTGGGGGTGAAAATTCCCGCTCACAGTGGCGACTCCACTGGGGATAAGAGAAGTTGATTCCGTTGGTCTTTATATTATACTATTCTTTCTTATAATGATATTATCCATTGCATCATATTAGATTGCATCGTGTGCGTGAGTTAGGATGTCTGTGTTACCCATGTTGTGTTATGTAAGGGATACCATAATTTCAATCAAGGTATGGAGATTGAACATGGCATAACCACTCATAGCCTTGTACCATTTGGTATATACTTGCTATGGGAACCTAAGCCTTTTAACCCAAAGACTAAAGCTCATGTAATTGGCCTAATTACTTTCCTTAGGCTTTTACCCCAAATGCATGTTGTTTGACTATGATTAATTTATCTTGGCTTATTTGGTTTGTTCTTTTTCTAATATGACCCAAGTACATTTGCAAGCTCAAATAAATTTTTTTAAAATCCAAAGGACCAAAGCTATCTTCATAACATTTCAAGATGGTCTTTGGATATAAAACTTATCTAAAAATAAATCAAAAATTATTTTGCTCAAGACCCAAATACTAAGCCTAAAATCCATTTTTTTCTAAAATCTTTTTACAATGGGCTTATAAATAAAATTATTTTCAACCTTTTCTTATAAAGAGCTTACAAATTATTTAGGTCAATTATGAAATACCAAAAATCAATTGTGAGCCTAGTTTATACTAAGAATAAATTAACCATGGGCTTGTTTTTGGCATAATCATTAGTTACTTTTTCAAGTGAGAAATCTATTTATAATAAACCTCTTAATTTAGTTTTAATCCAATATAGTATAAAAGTTACTTTAGTTGGTTGAATGGATTAAAACCAAATTAATGGGAATTATTATGAATTGTTTTTCATTTTCAAAAATATAACTATTGGTTGAAACATCCGAGGGAAATATTCAAAAACAAGATACCCCATGTTGGTATTTTGTTAACCATATAACTAGGAAAAGAGACTCACCATTCGTGTGTGATTGTTATAAGGTTGGAAGGAACATCCTATTTGTCCTTGTTTGTTAATTGTTTGTGCATACATGCATACATACATACATTGGCATCACATATCCTTGATCCTCTCTGGCTCACAGACCTAGAGTACGACAATTCAAGAGCATACAACGACACCACCTACAACACTTCAAGGATGGATGCAAACCAGCTAAGGGACATAGTTGATGAAGTTGTCAAAGCTAGGATAGCCGAGCTATGAGATCAATTGGTTGAAATTATGAGGACCCAGTTGATTTAAATTCTAGAGATCATCAACAATGCTAATGAGGCATCTCCCATTGACATAAGAAAGAAGGAAAAGGAAATATTAACAAGGAACATGTCTACTAATAAAGATTGAATGAAAAATGAGAGATCAATCCCTATTCTACAAGACCAACCGAACCATGTGCTATCTAAGTGGAGCAATAAGAGCGGCTATCACCCTAGTGGGCAAAGTCAAGGTGTTGAGAAAAATGCAACAACTAAGACAACAAAGAAGCGTAAATTTTCAAACTTGGGGGAGCCTTTGTCAATGATGTTAGAAAATTTAATAAAGATGGATTTGTTATAACCATTGACACCTCGATCTCTACATAAGCCTCTACCACCAAATTTTGAAGTCAAGGTCTTCTGTCAATTGCATCAAATGCAAGGGCTTGAGATAGATAAATGTGTTCACTTAAGGCACAAAATCCAAGATTTGATTGACAGTGGAAAGCTGCCTAAGCCTGATAAGCCCAACACTAAGAATGATCCTTTGCCTAAATTTGGAAGGGCGCCACCACTTGCAACCTTCATGAAGAGTTTTATCTTGTCATCTTGTCATGATATGGAAAGAGAAACTACTAAAGATGATGTGCTACTAAGCAAGCTTGGGCTAATTATGGATGATGAAGCAATGGCCCTTGATGATGGAAAAATCCTTGCCCTTGAGATGTCTAAATAAATGAAGTATCTTTGACTCCAACTCAACGAACTTTTCTTAGCTTGAATGTTGCTTTTCAATGTTACTTTCTTTAATATTTAATTGGAACAATCGTATTTTTCAAATTTAAATTTATTTGAATAAATTATTTTAATCAAAATTTTTATTGGTCTTTGTTCATTTTGGTGCTCAACCAATGAGGAATCTAGCTTGATAATTCATGAATTCATATATCTATGCATCATGATTTGAATGACTTTACTAGATAAGGGAATTGCTCTATAGCATTGAGTTGTGTATGCTTACTTAGAGAGGGCTCCTGCATAACTACCTTTGTCTAGGTTCTAGTCAATCTTAGAACATGCTTTGATAAACTTTCGAGGCGAAATTGAACTTTACTTATTTAAGGGAGAGATGATCTAGGCATTATTTGGTTAGCCAACAACTTATATCCACCCTATTAAATATCAATCCATAGTTGTCCCTTTGAGCCTTCATAAAATTTTAGCTTTCTTTTCATTGGCTTACAAACCCCGATAACCTACCCTGAGCTGTTGTGATACTTTTGACAAGTCTTATGATCACTAAGGTGAAGAGACAAGAAGATCAAAGAAAGCAATGATTAGTCAAGATCATAAGGATAGTTGAAGTTCTTAAGACCATGAAGATAGTTGAAGTTCTCAAGACCATAATGATAGTTGATGTTCTCAAAACCATAAAGGTAGTTGAAGTTCTCTTAATATCTCCAATATATCAAGACAACATCAACATCAGAGTAACAAATGATTTATCCCTGTTAAAGAAGATTTATGTTACTCCACTCATCCATTATTGAAAGCCCAAGTTAGTACAAACAAGACAACTCTTTTAGAGCTAGAACCAAACAAAAAAAAACAACAAAAGAAAACAAAAGAAAAAAAGAAGAAAAAGAAGTAAAGAAAAAAGAAGAAGAAAAAAAAAGAAAAGAAGAAAAAAAGAAAGAAAAGAAAAAAAGATGAAACCTAAAAAGGCGGTTTAAAAAGCCAACTGAGTTCTCTTTTACCTAAGACAACAAAAGGCTTCCATTTGGTTTATAAGGACATTTTGACTTGAATTGGTCCAACCCAACTAAAGATTCGATCAAAATCAGAGGAAAGGGAGAAAGACCATCCAGTGCTTGAAAGTTATGTACTTTACAGTCCTACAAGGAAGAAGGACAAAATGATAAAATGCTCAAAGAAAGGCAAGAGTAAGGAAAATAAAGAGAAAGAAAAGGGAAGAGTAAGAGTAAGAGTAAGAAAAATAAAGAAAAGGGAGAAGAAGAAAAGAAACGAATTTGGGAACCAAACTTTTTGCAAGGGCAAAAACTGTCCTAATCAAGATCCAGATTAATGCCAAGAAGATAGAAGGAATTTGGAGTCTATCAAGATTGCCTCCAAGCTGCCTAAAATTCAAACAAGAAATTTATAGTGTGAAGATTTGTCCATTGTGTCACATCAGCTCCTATCTCAAAATGGCCTTCATTTAAACCCGTGTCCCTTATAGACCCTATTTCAAGCCTATCAAAGACTTGTTGGTCTCTCTTGGTAGGTAGAGTCTATTAGTGGAGATAGTTTGAATAAGCATACATATGAGATAGATAATATTTAAACTCAATGAGACCTTTGGCCAAGTAATATGTATGTGCCTATCTGAAGTGCAACAATTCTTACTTAAATAAAAATGATTCCTGAGTTTAGTACAGTAACTAGGGTTGTCATGTTATAGATATGTTAATTTGGAAAAATTAAGTCCTAATGTACATTGACATTGATTTGGCAAAGCCAACATTTGATTTCAAAATAAAAATTCAAAAAAAAGAGTGTTTTGTCATACAAAGCACTCAAGTTAAGGGAAGTATGTTGAACCTCCAAAGGACACATTGGGCAAAGAAAATGATTATTGGCAAGGTCATGAAGAAGCTATCAACTGACATGTTGAGACATAGTTTGAAATAGATGAATCCCTGACTCTGCTGCTTGGGGTCTCCATTATTCATATTTTCAACATCTTGAAGATAAAAGCCATAAATGCAAAGCTTTCTATCATTCCAATGCAAGACTTGAACGAGCATCGAAAAGTAGTCAATGAGAATACTTCTGCTGATCACCTCGGTCTGTGAGTCAATGAAACTGCTGTGAGTATTATCATGCATATCATGCATACATGAGCATATCACATCACACTTTCTTATCTTGTATTGTCTATTCTTTATCAAAGTGAACAGCAAACAATCTGCGAAGTAAAGAATCAAAAGAAGATATTGAATCAAGAGGGCAAGGAAAGCCTATTTGCTTGTGGAAGCTCCAGTCATTTTGCAAAAGAAGAAATACGTGCTTGTGCGACGAACTAGACAGCAAAAACATCAATCAGAGCCCGCATAGAAAAATCATGGGTTTGAGCCTATACAGGGGGCAAAGTTTCTCCTTTTCAATTTTTTGAGTCTATATATAAAATATTTTCAAACTCACTTACAAATATTTTGCCACGCAAGGGGGCAAGGAGAGGATATAAGGTCCAATTAAAAATAGCTCAATTCTTGCAAAAAGGAAGAATAAAAGAATGGAACATTAGAACTCTCAAAAGAATGAAGATGCAAAAGACAAAAGATCAGTCTAGCTAAAAGACCCGAAGTCCAAAGGATGAAGATCCATTTTCAAGGGTGAAGACCCGATTTTCAAATGATGAAAATCCATTTTCAAGGGTGAAGACCCGATCTCCAATGGATAAAGATCTGTGTTTCAAGGGTGAAGACCCAATCTCTAATGGATAAAGATCCAATTTTAGAGGGTGAAGACCCGAAGTCCAAAGGATGAAGATCCATTTTCAAAGGCTGAAGACCCGATGCCAAGGATGAAGATCCAGTTCAAAGGATGAAGATCCATTTTCAAGGGTGAAGACCCGATCTCAAAGGATGAAGGTCCATTTTCAAGGGTGAAGACCCTATCTCAAAGGATGAAGATCCATTTTCAAGGGTGAAGACCCGATCACAAAGGATGAAAATCCATTTTCAAGGGCGAAGACCCGATCTCAAAGGATGAAGATCCATCTTCAAGGGTGAAGACCTGATCTCAAAGGATGAAGATCCATTTTCAAGGGTGAAGACCTGATCTCAAAGCATGAAGATCCATTTTCAAGGGTGAAGACCCGGTCTCAAAGGATAAAGATCTATTTTCAAGGGTGAAAACCCAATCTCAAAGGATGAAGATCCATTTTGAGGGTGAAGAACCATGATGCATAGAACAGCCGGAGCAGTCAGACTTCTTAATTGATAAAAGGTTAGTCAAACCCAATCTCAGGTCCAAGCACCCAAATCAAATCAGTCTCGGCTCCAAGTACCCAATCTCGAGTCCAAGTACCCAAATCAAATCAATCTCGGGTCCAAGTACCCAATCTCGGGTCCGAGTATCCAATCTCGGGTCTAAGTACCCAAACTAAATTCAATCTTGGGTCCAAGTACCCAAATCAAATTCATTCTCGGGTCCAAGTACCCCAATCAAATCAATCTCGGATCCAAGTATCCAAATCAAGTACCCAATCTCGAGTCCAAGTACCCAAATCAATCAAATCTCGGGTCCAAGTACCCAAATCAAATTCAATTTGTGGTCCAAGTACTCAATCCCGGGTCTAAGTACCCAAATCAAATTCATTCTCGGGTCCAAGTACCCAAATCAAATTCAATCTCGGGTCCAAGTACCCATTCTCGAGTCTAAATACCCAAATCAAATTCAAGCTCGGGTCCAAGTACCCAACCTCGGGTCCAAGTATCCAAATCAAATTCAAGCTCGAGTCCAAGTGCACAATCTCGAGTCCAAGTACCCAATCTCAGGTCCAAGTACCCAAATCAATCTAATCTCGGGTCCAAGTACCCAAATCAAATTTAATCTGGGGTCCAAGTACCCAAATCAAATTCATTTTCGAGTCCAAGTACCCAAATCAAATTCAGGCTAGGGTCCAAGTACCCAATCTCGGGTCCAAGTATCCAAATCAAATCAATCTTGGGTCTAAGTACCCAATCCCGAGTCCAAGTACCCAAATTCAATCTAGTCTCGGGTCCAAGTATCCAAATCAAGTTTAGCCTCAGGTCCAAGTACCCAAATCAAATTCAAGTAACCATCTCATCAAAATTAAGTCTTATTGCTTTGCACTCTCTTTTGCCATAGTCTCAGATCGTTCAAGCAGGGGGCAAGCTGTAGACCCTTAATTTTTGACCCATTCAAATCCGATTGTCTAAAATAATTTTTTATGCTATTTTATTTATTTTAATAATATTTTAATTACTAATATTATTTCATAGTTATTTTTAATAAAAATAAAAAATAAAAAAATAAAAAATCGGACGGATCAGCAAGTGTCGCTCGGCAGCACTGCCGCACTGGCGCGTGGCAGCCCAATTTGCCGCAGAAATAATCTGGGGGCGAATTGGGACACCAATTTCACAGCCAATGGCATCTGGGAGCAAATTGGGCTGTCCCATTTCACCGCAGATGGCATCTGGGGGCGAATTGGCCCGGTGCGCCCATTTTTGCTAGCGCAATTGCTGCTAGCACAGCCCACGGGCCCGACAGCTCGCGCGCTGCCAATTTTTTAGACCAAAACTTTTTTTGACCCAGTCCGGTCTAATATATTTTAATTAGTCCAAAATAATTTTTGTGTGGTCCAATATATTTTAATTAGTCCAAAATAATTTTTGTGTTATCTTAATTAAATAATATTTATTTTAGTATTTAGTTTTTTTAATTAATAAATAATAATAATAATAAATAAATAAACAAAAATAAAAATAAAAATCTTGGGAAGAAATGGCCTTGGGCCATTTCGCCCCCGCAGCCCGCAAATTCCCGCAGCAACTTTTTCGCTAGTGAAATTTTTCCACATCAGTTTTTTTCGCCGGCAAAATTTTTCAGACGTAATTTTTTTTCGAAATCAAATTCAATTTGGTTTTGGTTTCCTTTTCTTAATTAATGTTAGATTCCGTGAGCAACTAAGATTAATCATAAAAATCTTCTATAAATAAGGACTAAAAACAACACAAAAGGGAGGAGGAAAATTTCAAAGGAAAAACTTTGGACCGAGGAATCAAGAAAATTAGGAGATTAACGATCGGACTTTTGAGAGAGCAAACAAGCAATTCAATCCATCAAAGGCAACCATCTTGCCTTTGTTCTTGTTCATCCAAGAAGTAATTTTTGGTGGAACCAACAAACGAAGGTATGAATATCTAATCTTTTTTTTCTTCACAGTAGCTTGAATCATCCAATTGTTTCTTTTGATTCTAAAAACCTTAATTCGTTACTATGTTTTTCAAAAATCTTAAAACTGTTATTTCAGTTTCTTCAAAATCTTAAAACCCTAATCTATTTTCTAACTTTTCAAAACCTTAAATCGTTTCACTAATTTACCAAAACCCTAATATGCTTTCCAATTTTTCAAAACCCTAAATTGAATCCTTTTCTTTCCAAAAACCCTAAAAAATATCTTTTCTGTTTCTATAAACCTTAAATCATTTTGTTTATTTTCATAAAGCTTCATAAAACTATAAATTTTTTTTCCAAATTCTAAAATCAAATACATTCTCCGAAACACTAAAAACCCTAATTCAACTTTAAAACCAAGACAGTAACCTCAAACTAGCTAACATTAAACCCTAGTTTTCTTAAATCTTAACTCCCTTAAAACCTTAAACCCTAGTTTTCCTAAACCCTAACCCTTTAATCTTTAAACCTTAAAACCTTATAAACCTAAATATTAAAATTCAAACACAATAACCTTGAAACAATAATTCAGTAGCTAATAATCATAAACCTAATGTTTTAAAGTATCCAACCCCAATTTCATGATTTCACTCCTCAAACACTAATTTGGGTAATCAAAGAACTTTATTAATCCCTTAAATCATAAAACCTTAATCCATTTTAATTCCCTTAAAACTTGCAGTAGCTTAAACCAATAAATTCTAAAACCCTAAACATTAAATAAAGAATCTTAAATAAAAACAGTAGTCTTAATTTGTATTTTTTTTACTTGCTTTATTCTTAGATTTGATTGTATAGTTCATTATATGCTTTGATTTATTTTATATGCTTTAATTTATTTAAGTTCAATGCTTGGTTTATTTAGTTTATCATGGATGGATGTTTACGTTCTATTGATGTTTAATATCTTTGATAATGATTTATTTATGATGAATGGTTATTTATTTCTATCGATTTATTTTGATTTTCAAATGTTGTAAGAGGTATGTTTCCACTTTGTGGATACCTCATTAATTAAGTTCTATGTAATTTAAATTGCTTTTATATTTTAGACCAATGTAAAGGACATGTTTCTACCTCATGGTGGGTGTCCTATTTAGCTTAGACATGGATGATGTAAGGGCATGTTTTTATCTTCGGATGGGTGTCCATTTATTTGTTTTTCTTGGACATTGTTTTGATTTTTAATATATCGATGCTTTATTTCAATTGTTGCGTGTAATATGGATAATATTGTTATATTTAAGAATTTTATAATATTGAGACCTGTAAAGGAGGCCGGTTCCAATGAACCGGGCATTTTGGGGGTGCTGGGCCATTTCTCACCTTCCCCACACGTACCCAACTTTCCGAACCCATTAGGGGGTTGGGGATTCCTTAAGAATTGAGTCATCCACCCCTTTCTTTTTCCCGGACCGTCCGGGTGGCCACTCCATTTTCTCCTGACTTAGGTCCGTGTTCTTTAAGGCCCCGAGCCTAAATAGTGCCGAAGTCACAAGAACCATTCCACCTGGAGTGGGGTCGAAAATCCCTGCTCACAGGGTCGTAAGCTCATATCTAGTTGGATTATCCATGGATATATTGCCTACGGGGTTAGACACATGGTGTCATTATGGACCAAAGCAATAACTCTGAAATTTAAATAGCATATTCGATCCTTTTGGGCCCATGCTTGTCTTTACTTTAATGTGAATTATGAATTGCGATACAATTGAGCAATATAATGAGATATAATGTTATGAGTTGTGATATATATATATATATGTGTGTGTGTGTGTGTGTGTGTGTGTGTTGTGCATTGACATTACATTTTGACTATATTGTTATCAAAGTTTGTACCACTAGGCTTCGAGTTAGCGCGATTGTAATTTGTCTTGCAGGTGTCATGGACGTTTTGGTAGGGCCAGAGAGTTCTACTAGACATGGTCGAGTCTAGGTTTGTATTTTTTGAGCTTGAGAGTTTTTCAATATATCAAGATTAGAACCAGTTGCCAGCATGTAGATATTTGATATTACAGTATATTTTGATATTATATATGTTATGATATGTTTTTGAAGTATATAATATAAACTGTAAAGAATGATTTGAATAATTTGTTTAAGATGGGATCTTATATGTGATGTTGATATATATACCTATATATAAGTGTAGACCCATAATTTTTTACCCATTCCGGTCCAATATATTTTAATTAGTCCAAAATCATTTTTGTGTTGTCCAATATATTTTAATTAGTCCAAAATAATTTGTGTTATCTTAATTAAATAATATTTGCTTTAGTATCTAATTTTTATTAATATAAATAAATAAAAATAAAAATCGGCGACAAAAAAATCGTCACCGAAAATCAGCGCGGGACGAATGTCCCGCAGGCCAATTCTCGCCCAGCTGGCTGCGGCAGCTTTTTCGCCAGCGCAATTTTTCCGCAGCAGTTTTTTTTTTTGCCAGCGAAATTTTTCGACGCAAATTTTTCTAAAACCTAATACAATTAGGTTTCGGTTTTTTTTCTTAATTAATGTTAGATTCCGTGAATAACTAAAATTAATCATAAAATTCTTCTATAAATAAGGACTAAAACAACACAAAAAGGGGATGGAAATTTGGATCGAATTTTAGAGGAGAAATTTGGGTGACCGAAATTGAGGAGAAAAACTTTGAATCAATCGGACTTTTTGAAAGAGCAAACAAGCAAATTCAATCCATCAAAGGCAACAAAGCTTGTCTTTGTTCTTGTTCATCCAAGAAGTGATTTTTGGTGGAACCAACAAACGAAGGTATGAATTTCTTTATTTGTTTCATTAATTCACAATAGCTTCATTACTATAGATCAAAAATAATTGTTTATGTTTCTTCAAAATCAAAAAAACCCTAATAACTTTAATTTACCTTTTCTAAAGCTTAAAAATCTTAATTCGTTTATTTATTTTCCAAAAATCTTAAAATTGTTATTTTTGCTTCTTTAAAATCTTAAAACCCTAATTGAACCTGTTTCTTTTCAAAATCCTAAATTGAATCTATTTCTTTCCACAAACCCTAAAAAATATCTTTTTTGTTTCTATAAATCTTAAATCGTTTTGTTTATTTTCATAAAGTTTCTGTTTTGTTAGTTTTTGTTATAGATTTGTGTCTTGTTTATTATAATAATTATTGTTTTATTTAGGTATTTTATTAGTTTAAATCGGTTTATTTATTGTTTTTGTTAATTTTGTAGTTTTAGTTTATTTCAGTGTTTATGTCGTTTTTGATCTAGTTTTAGTATGGTGTTTATGTTTTGTTGGTTATTGTTTATTTACTTTTTGTTTAAAGTTTGTTTGAGTTTTGTTTTAGGTTAAAAAAGCCAAGGAACCAAAACTGAAGAAGAAGAAATCATCACAGTAGGCGACACATGCAAGCGACATGGCCATGTCACTGGCCATGTCTCTCCAAAATGAAGCAACACGGCCAAGTCACCTGGCCGTGTCCCTCCAAAAGGCACTCACACGGCCAAGTCACTTCTGACTTGGCCGTGTCCCTCATGAAACAAACGTGCAACGAATTTTAAAGCCGACGTTTCGTATAAAAGGAAAAAGAAAGTTAGGGTTTCGGGGAGTTGACTATTTAGAACAGATTTGGAGCCATCAAGAGAGTGAACTGAGGGTTTTTAAACATTTGTTTTCTTAATTTTGATTTCACTTTGGATCAAAACTAGTTAGATTAGATTGTTCTAGCCATTGTTTCATCCTTCTTGCAAGATTTGAACAAGAGATTCTTCAGAAGCTTCAAGGAGTTGTAACTTGGTTTTGTTCTCGAACTTATTCTCTTTATTTTCATTGAATGGATATTATCATGTCTATTTTGATTTCTTTGAACATTAATAAGATTAATATGTTTGATTGCATTATGAACTAATTTGATCTAGTCTAGGGTTTGTATGGATCTGCTATGATTGTATGAATTGGTTATTCTCTTAGCTAATAATTTCTTTAGCCTTGATTGAATGAAACATTGTTAATATATAATTGATTGATCACCAATTATGTGTTTTAAGGTATAAAATGATGGATCAAGAGATGAAGTTTAATACTTGAACAATTCAATTAGGGACTTAGGTGAATTAGAGATATAACTTATTAAAAAGATTATTTCACTTATAACAAGATTAGTTGAAAGAGGTTTGAATGCGAGAGCTTATTTCCTTGACTCGATTAGTGGAGTTGTTTGAGATTTAATCTTTGAAATTGAATTAGTTAAGAGGAATAACCGTTCATACATATAAGTAGTAGAGAAGTACAAACCCTAGACCATTCTATTAAGTGAATCAAAACACAGCTCAATTTACTTTTATTGTTTTAAACTTTAATCAATCTTCTTCATTATTTAGCAATTTATAAATCTCTTTATTACTTGTTAAACATAATCTGATAAGCAATTAACCACTTTAGCTTCCTTGAGAGAACAACCTTGGGGCGATCACCTTTGCTACAGCTACCTCGTATACTTGCAAGTGACGCTTTGTGGTAGAGTTAATTTGAGCGCAACAGTTTCATAAAATTATCAATTGATTTTCAAATCCTAAAAACCTAATGCATTCTCCGAAACCCTAATTCTAAAATTCTAAAACCCTAATTCAACTCTAAAATCCAAAACAGAAAACCCTAACTCCCTTAAAACCTTAAACCCTAATTTTTCTAAACCCTAATTCCCTTAAAACCTTAAAACCATATAAAATATAAATATTAAAATTCAAACACAGTAAGCTTAAAAACTATAATTCAGTAACCGCAAATCATAAATCTAAATGTTTTAAAGTGTTCAAACCCTAGTTTCATGATTTCACTTCTCAAACACTAATTTGGTTAATCAAATAACTTTATCAACCTCTTAAATTATAAAACTTTGCTCCGTTTCAATTCTTTTAAAATTTACAGTAGCTCAAACCTATGAATTCCAAAACCTTAAACACTTTAAATAAAGAATCTTAAATAGAAACAGTAGCCCTAATTTGAATCTTTATTTGCCTTATTCAATTTTATATTTGATTATGCTTTGATTTATTTTATATGCTTTGTTGATTTATTGAGGTTCAATGCTTGATTTATTTAGTTTATCATGGATGGATGTTTATTTTATATTTTGATTGATATCTTTGATGAATGATTTATTTATGATGAATGGTTATTTACTTTTATCGATTTATTTAGATTTCCAAATGTTGTAAGAGGTATGTTTCCACTTTGTGGGTACCTCATTAGTTAAATATCATGTAATTTAAATTGCTTTTCTATTTTAGAACTAATGTAAAGGACATGTTTCTACCTTTCAGTGGGTGTCCTATTTAGGCATGGATTATGTAAGGACATGTTTCCATCCTCGGATGGGTGTCCATTTATTTGTTTTGTTTGGACATTGTTTTATTTTCAATATATTGATGCTTTATTTTAATTATGGTGTGTAATATGGATAATATTGTTATATTTAAAAATTTTATAATATTGAGACCTGTAAAGGAGGCCGGTTCCAATGAACCGGACGTTGTAGGGGTGTTGGGCCATTTCTTACCTTCCCCATACGTATCCAACTTTCCGAACACATTAGGGGGTTGGGGATTCCTTAGGAATCGAGTCATCCACCCCTTTCTTTTTTCCGGCCTATCCGGGTGGCGACTCCATTTTCTCCGGACTTAGGTCCGTGTTCTCTAAGGCCCCGAGCCTAAACAGTGCCGAAGTCGCAAGACCCTAATTTTTCTAAAGTACCCAATCCTGGGTCTAAGTACCCAAATTCAATCAAATCTCGGGTCCAAGTACCCAAATCAAATTCAATCTCGAGTCCAAGTACCCAAATCAAGTTCAGTCTCGGGTCCAAGTACCCAAAATAAATTCAAATAACCATCTCATCAAAAATTAAGTCTTGTTGCTTTTCACTCTCTTTCACTAAAGTCTCAGATCATTCAAGCAGGGGGCAAACTGTAGACCCTTAATTTTTGACCCTGTCCGGTCTAATATTATTTAATTAGTCCAAAATTATTTTTATGTTGTCCAATATATTTTAATTAGTCCAAAATAATTTTTGTTATCTTAATTAAATAATATTTGCTTTAGTATCTAATTTTTATTAATAAAAAATAATAATAACAAATAAAAATAAAAATCGGCGACGCAGGAATTTTCTAAGGGCGTTGTGGGGGTGCTGGGCCATTTCTCACCTTCCCCACACGTATCCAACTTTCCGAACCCATTAGGGGGTTGGGGATTCCTTAGGAATCGAGTCATCTACCCCTTTCTTTTTCCCGGCCCGTCTGGGTGGCGACTCTATTTTCTCCGGACTTAGGTTCGTGTTCTCTAAGGCCCCGAGCCTAAACAGTGCCGAAGTTGCAAGAACCATTCCACCGGATGTGGGGGCGAAAATCCCCGCTCACAATAAGTATTTTGAGAAAATATGGAGAAATTGAGAAGTATTGGTGAAATGATGAATTGATTTTATTTGGAGTGTTTGTTTTATGCAGGTTGTGTTTTGTTGAATTTTGGAAACATCCAAATTACAGATAATACTCTAGCGAATTTTTTCCAGAGATTTTCATATAAAATATTATTTCGGGTTACTATAGCTAGTAAAGAATATTTATATAATATTTAATTTTATATATTTAGTATTTAAAATTTTAAAACAGAAATGTGAAAATTTTTATTAAATCGATTTGTGATATTTTATACCGTATATGTGTATTTTACATATGCTGAAAATATGTATTGTACGTATATAGGGTATAAAGGTGTTACTTTTATTTTAGTATCAGAGCCTAGGTTTGAGGTTCTCGACCTAGGTGAGTTGTTGGACAGAGAAAATTGGAATATAAAAAAATATTTTCAATTGTGATGCATGTATTGGCACTGACAATTTATCTAATCCCTGATATGGCAAAGTCCATTTGATATAATGGATATGAGTTGAGATGGTGTCTGGGTTATATAGATCAGAGTGGCACAATAGAAACGTCATTATGGAGCGTATGGATTAAGAATTTTTTGAACTTTTATTTGAAATTAAAATTTCTAGCTGATTCAATTGATGAATAAGTGAAATTAAGAAAAATAATGTATGAAATGATTTAAGATATGAAATAAAAAATTTGAGAAATGGACATGATAGTTACAGAAAATTTTATAGGTGTGCTGTAAAATGATATTGTCAAATTTTTGAATAAATATAGGAATGTTGGATGAGTTTAAAAATTTAATGAAAATTTTTTCTATATGTTAGAATCTAATGTATAAAATTTCATAATTTTTAAAGATGAATTACTAATTAAGAAAGGTACAAGAACACAGATTGTTGGAGGAGTTCTAGAAACTCAGAATCTATAGAAATTGAGAAACATATTTAAAAGCTATAGCAAACCAACCCAGAAAAATATGAAATTTTACACCCAATATCATATGCATTCCTATAACATATGGTTAAAATTTCATGAATTTTTATTAAGGGATGATACCTGAAAAAAATAGACAACCGGGTACTGCCAGAGAAATTATTAAAGAGACAAATTCTCTGATTTTGGAAGATTTAATTTTTAAATATATTAAATCAACTTGGAAAAAAATCTAAAACTTTAAATATAAGTCCATATATGTGTCAAGTACACATGGATAAAAGTGTACAAGCTTTTATAAAGAATTGGTAAGAAATATAAAAATTGAAAGTAAGAGTGACATGAAGGAAGTCAAACAATTTTGTGTACATGAGTAATAAATTAATTTCATGAGACAAATGAATAAGAACAATTATGAAAATTTATATGCATACCGGTAGAAGTATGAAGGAATATGGAGTTTTAATAATTTAGAACAAAGAGTTCATAAAAAAAAAAAAAGAACGATACATGATTTAGGGTTTGAGTATGTAAAAGTAGGATATCTAATTGATGATGTTAATTAGTGTTGTTTAAAAGTAAATGTTATGATCTTAAGATTGAGAATGTGATATGGATGAGATTTGGTGAGGTTCATGTTGTTGGTTGCATTATATGAAATTTGAATTTTTGAAATAGGCTTCCATAATTGTGAAAGTGATGTGTTTTGATGTTATATTAATATAAAAATAATGTTTATAAAGTTAGCTCTTGAAAGTGAGATTAATAGAATGAACTTTAAGTAAAATAGTAAGTTGAAAAATTAAAGTTGTAAGGGAATTTCGATGAAGATTGTTTAGATATTGATAGTTTAATATTTAATAAGCATGGGAGTAATTCTGAATGAGTAATATTATTTATGAAAGTACTAACTAAGGTGTAATGTGGTTGATAATATAGAAATTTGTTATGAAATAAAGAAAAATGATTAAGCAAGTGAAAATGAGTTACTTTAGTTAATTGAATTGGAATTAATGAAAATGGATATGAAAGGTATGATAAATGCATAAAAAAACAAATATGAGAGAGATGTCACATTGAAAACGTAACTAAGATTTATGTAAAGTGTTAGAAAAAAAATATATAATAAGAAACTTATTTAAAAGATGGGCGATTAAATAAGAAAGATGTTAATTATGTTGTAGTCAGAGTGTATATATATGTTGAATTGTTGAATAACCTAAGTAATATCAAAGAATGAGAAATGATAATATTCTCTAAAAGGTGATAAATGTTAACTTTGTATAGGTTGTATGTAAAAGAGGAATTGTGTATAATTGTATGATATGTGTGATGAGATTTTTCAATATAAACACAATTGTAATATATAAGAAAATGTGGAAAGTAAGTCACATTGTGAATATGACTTACGAATGTGTATGTGGATGATTAAAAAAAATATTATCGAGTGTTTGTTAACTTATACAATTACTTGTCTAGTGATATTGAGAATGATATTGCAAGTATTAATATACCTAAGAAAGATTAGGTCTTGACCTACATAGAGTTAGGTCATGTGATGAAATTGAGATTGAGAATGGACCCGAGCAGCATTGGACTGTGAAATTGTTATTGTAACGACTAAACTTGATGATTGTAAAGTGTTTTGGGCCCAAAGTATATGCGTATTAATAAGAGATTGTAAGGAAAATGAAAGTATAATGAAGAAAGTATGGAAGTGAAAAAAAATGAATGAAAATTTTTATAAGAGATAGATTAGAAATGGAGTAATAAATGAAAATTGTGTAAAATTAGCATATGAATAAATGTGTATATATAATAGATGTTAATGATAATATTATCGAAACTTGAGTTAGGCTAATGATGATCAAGTGATTAAGAGTAAATTGTTTTGAAACAGAAGTGATCAAAAGTAAATTGCTTTGAAACAAATCTGAAATGTATTAACTCTTTATGTAGCAAAAGATAAAAAAAAATGAATGTGATTTTTGCGATACGAACTTAATGTTGTGATTGGAAATGTTTGAAGAAGAATGATAGAGGAGCAGTATTTATTTATAAGTCACAGGCATGACCATTATTATGCCAAGGTCGTATGATTTGTTTAGTATATTGACCAATTAGTTTTGTTATCCAGGGGTATGGGCCTGAGATGACATGACAGTTGGATAGATTTGGTGAGATTGATAGTTATGTTTCAAGAAACATGATCAAGACTTATGGTTTGCATAGTTGTATCTTATAATTTTATGTTAGAAATTTGTTTATATTATAGAAAGTGTGGAACAGAAGAGAATTGTGAAAATATGATGAGCTTTAAATGATGTGTAAGAAAAGTGATTTTTGTAAATATGGTAATAACTATAAAAAATGTGAGAAAAAGATAAATGAAAGGAATTATGAAATGTGAGTAAGAGCTATATTGAATGTATTTGAAGGTGGTATAAAATGAATACGTTAATGAAAATGATGTTTAAAGTGAATGAGACTAGAGGAAATAAATATTATCTGTAATGATGAATTAGAAGAGAATTAAGATTTGAGAATAAATTTGACCTAATAGAATTAGGTCATGAATGGAAAACAGATTGATGAATTTAAAATAGACTAAAGGTTGGTCAAAATAGAATAAGGTTGTGATGGTCATATTATGATAGTTAGATCAATTGATCTGAAATGTAATAAGTTTATAAGTATTTATTGAAATTCATGTAGTTGTATTAAGAATATGCAAGCTATGTGATAATGTGCATAATACAGCGTTCTGATATGTATATGCATATGAAAGGAACTAAGTTGTGTTAGTTATAGTATAATTGGACTGAATCTTAATAAGGAAATAAGATTTTGTTGTTGTATAATAGTGATATTAAATTAATATGTGGTAATTGTATAAAGAGTAGGATCAAAGTGAAGATGTATAAAATTATTGTGTTAAGATAAAAGTTATTAATGTGTTGTTTTCTGGATCACATTGAAGGGTGGCTATCAACCAGTTTTAAGATAAAAGACATGGGCGAGGCCATATGTATTCTCAGAGTAAAGATTTTGAGAGATAGCTTGAGGGAATTATTATCTCTTTTCCAAGAGGCAAACATAAAGAAAGTACTTAAGTGGTTCAATATGCATGACTGTAAATCCATGGATTCCTCTATTACCAAAGGTGAAAGCTTAAGTTGAAAGCTATGCTCTAAAACTTCGAAAGAAATAGAATGTATAAAGAATGTTCCTTATGTAAGTGCCATTGGAAGCCTAATGTATGTGATGTATACTAGGCTCGATATTTGCTTTTCCATGAGGATGATAAGCAAACTTCAATCCAATATAGGTCTGGCATATTGGCAAGCAGTTAAGAGGATTTTTAGGTATCTAAAAAAGGCACCGTTGATTACTTTTTGTGCTGTCAAGATGGAAGTCTAAGTTTGAAAGGCTACACAGAAGCTGATTGGATGAGAGACATGGATGAAAGGAAATCCACCTTAGGTTTCATTTTCTTACTCAACAAGGGTGCTATCTTATGGAGTAGTAAGAAATAATCCTACACAGCACTATCAACTATGGAGGCTAAATTTATAATATTTTCAGCTGCAGCACAAAAGGTTGTTTGGCTTAAGAGATTTCTAGAACCTTTAGGTATTAACATTATAAATGAGTCAGTCACAATACTTATGATAGTCAGATAGCCATTACCTACACCAATGACCCAAAGTTTCATTGCAAGACTAAACACATAAACATCAAATATAATTTTGTCAGAGACATGGTTACAAGAAAAGAAATGGATATGAAATATATCTCTACATATGATATAGTTAAAGATCCTTTCACAAAACCTATACTTGGAGATTTTTTTTCTAACATACTAAGTCTCTAGGATTGCATAGGTGTTGATGTGTATATATATATTCCCAAACATTATTAACTTGTTATGTATTAATGCCAATACAAGATGTTTATTATGCATTTATATACGAATTCTTTAAACGTTTTTGTTATATTTGATGAGCATGTTGGACAGGATGAAGATTGACCTTCTAGGTCTATTACCTTTATTAGTCTGTGTGACAAGCAAAGATGAGACCGCTTTAAATAATATTATCTAGGCGATAATGAGCTCGTGTTTGAAGCAAGATGATCATCTTATTTATTGAGACCACATGTATATTTTATTATGACTATGCCTAATTCTGTCTAAGCTGTTGGGCGTGAGTTCAAAGACAGTCTGAGTAAATATGTGAACTCAAGATCAAGTACTAAGTGTGACTAACCTATTATTAGCATAGTGTTTTTCTTTTGAGGCATGTACTCTGTGGGAAGGAAAGAATGCTATGACATGAGATTCATACCACATGTGCATTTTCTCAACAAAAAATTAAGGAGGATAAAAGAATATGATCTCTATTTTTGTCAAAGTGAGACCTTTTTTTCAGATTTTAGATTCTCAGTGATGTTACCCTTATGACTTTTGATTAGTTTTTGAGGTATGATAAGATGTTTTCTATCTTAAGGTGTTACAAGAGAGTTATGAATGGTTTGATCTAATAGGACATTTCTAAAAAGGTAAGTCTGGGTATAATCAAGGAAGCTGAACTAAAAGTAAGAATACTTGATGGTCACTTTTCTTTTTATATCGATGGGTCAACAAATTATGTTTATAAGCATGAACTTTGAGAGAAATTGAAGAATTATATTTCTCAAATTACAAGTTTACAATGATGTTAGTATGAGTTTATATAATGAGAAGTCATATTCTCTCTAAAATTATATACAAATAAGGAATCCTATTTATATAATAACTCAAATATTCTGACACTCTCCCTCAACCTGAAACGTATATATCATAAGCTCTACGCTTATTACAAATATGTTCAATTTGAGTTCTTCGTAGAGCTTTAGTGAAAATATCAGCCAACTGGTCATTTGAATTGACAAAACTAGTAGTAATACATCCTGATTAGATCTTTTGTTTGCTAAAATAACAATCTATCTCTATATGTTTCATCATTTCATGGAAGACTGGGTTTAAAGCAATATAAAGTGCTGCTTGATTATCATAGATTAATTTCATTAGACCTATACCTTCAAGCCTTAATTCTTGAATTAATTGCTTTAACCAAATAAGTTCACAAGCAACTAAGGTCATGGCTCGATATTCTACTTCTGCACTTGACATTGCTACAACATCGTGCTTTTTAATTTTCCATGAGACGGGATTCCTTCCAATAAACACAAAATATCTCAAAGTTGATCATCGATTTGAAGGAGAACATGCCCAATCAACATCCAAATACTCGATAATTTGTATATGTCCTCTATCTTTGTGCAACAAACCTTGTCCAAGAGCTCCTTTGATATATCTAAAGATGCATATAACTGCATTCCAATGACTATCACTTAAAGCTTAAACAAATCGACTTACCACACTTACTGCAAAAGGAAATATTTGGTCGTGTAATAGTGAGATAATTAAGTTTCCTAACCAATGTTTGATACTAACTAGGGTCCTTTCGTGGTCCCATCCAAGAACAAGTTTAAAATTTGGATCCACAAGGTTTTCCATAGGTTTACAACCCAGCATCCCAGTTACTCCTAAAATATCTAAGGCATATTTTATCTATAATATAGTAATTCTTATAGTTGATTAGGCTACTTTAATACCCAGAAAATACTTCAACTTGCCAAAGCCTTTAGTTTAAAAATGACTGAAAATGTGCCATTTGAGTTGAGTAATCCTCTCATGATCACCACCTATTATGACAATATCACTCACATAAACCACCAAATATACACTTGCCATGAGTTGTATGATAATAAAATGATGAATGATCTGCTTTACTTCTATGCATCCTAAATTTTTGGACAACAATACCAGATGTCCAAACCATGCACATGGATATTGTTTTAGACCATATAAAAACTTCCTCAATTGACAAACTAACATAGACTCCCCTTGAGCAACAAAGCTATGTGGTTGCTTCATGTAAATTTCTTCTATTAAATCCCTATGTAAAAAGGAATTTTTAATGTCCATTTGATAAAAAGCCAATGATTGATGGCAACAAGAGAAATAAGTAGACGAACAAAGTCAATTTTTGTAACAGGAGAGAAAATGTCACCATAATTAAGGTTGAAAAGTTGAGTATAACTTTTGGCAACCAAGCAGGCTTTTAAGTGATTATGAGAGGAGATTTTCGCTCCCCCTTCCGGCGGAATAATTCTTGTGACTTCGTTACTATTAGGCTCTAGGACTTAGAGAACATAGGCCTAAGTCCTGAGATTATGAGTCGCTACCTAGGTAGGCTGGAAAGAAAGTAGAAGGGGTGGAAGATTGATTCCTAAGGAATCTCTAACCCCTACTGGGTTTGGAATGTTGAATACACATGGAAAAGGTGAAAAATAGACCAGTACCCCTATAACGCTTAATTCATTGGAACGACCTTTTTTTCAGGTCTGAATATTATTAAATTTTTATATTATTATAATATTATGCATATTACAAATATTATTAAAATAAATAAATATTATATAATAAATCAAATAATAAAATGGGCATCCATACAAAATAGAAATATGCTCTTATAATGCCCGACAGTCCATAAAAATGGGAAACATAAAAGTAAAAATGTACCTTTACAAATATCCTAAAATTCTTAAAATAAATGAAATAAAATAAGAAAAAACTAAATAAAAATAGACACCCATAAAAAGTAAAAACATGCCTTTTATAAATTCCCCATAAATAATAAAAGCAACAATAATAATAAAACTAGAATAAGTCAAACATCGACTAAAAATACCATAACGCAGTAAATATGAAATTATGGTTAATCCATCACTAACATACAACTAAAATAAATAATTAAGACCATTTTATCATGTTAAAATCATGTCTAAAACTACAACAAGCAATTTCATATTTTTCTTTCTTATTTAATAGAATTGAAACCGATCATAAAGTATGTTGTGGTTTTTGAATTCAAACTTAGCTTGTAATCAACACCATAAGATTAAAATCATAGTATGATTCAAAACACAAAATAATTCATGCCATAGCATGAGTTTGAAAATGTTAAACACAAAACCACAACATAACATTATTACTAAATGACTAAAGTAGCATTAATATGAAAACTAAAACATACCTATTAAATGCTCAGAGTTAAGAATTTTATGCATTGTAGTTAGTTCCACCAAATAACTAATATACCCTCGTTATTTGAACTGCACAATTACTTCTTCCTTGGACAATTCTTATGGGTCTAGATCAACAGCAAAGCAGTGATTAGGTTCTATGTTTTAATTTATTTTTGCCTCTCTTTTTTGTCCCCTTTTTTATTAGGTTTAGTCCCTTTATATAGGAGGTATTAGGGTTAATAAGGCCATAAAGACTTGATTTAGCTATGAAACTTAATAGTTCTGTAATATCCCAATGTGTGCCCTATAAGTTGGATACAATTGTTGTTTTGATTTGAATTAAATGTATATATGTATTTGCAAAGGAAAATGAGTGTGTTAAGAGAATGTATATGTTGTGTATATTGTAATATATATAACATATAAGTTGGTCAAATGGAGAGTCAAGGTAAGAGGATATTTTAACTTGTGCTAAGTAAATTACCTAAATGGGCATATAAGAGACAAAGGTTAAGTCAAATGAGAAGAGGGTATGTTAGTAATTTTGCTTGTAGAATTGCTTGGTGGATATTTAAAGAAGAAGAGAAGTTGAATTTGTATTCATTTTCTCTCTTCTTTGTTGGTGTGGCCGGCTACCATAAGGAAAGGGAGAGCAAGAGAAGTGTTTTCAATCCTAACATCAATTGAAGGAGGAAGCAAAGGATTAAGTTAGAGATTTATGAAATTTCTTCAATTGAGGTAAGTAGTCTCTTGTTTTCCTTTGGTATTTTGAAGTGTGTTGGGATTTGATAATATTATGATTTGGTATGTTTGAGATGAGTTTCTAAATGTTGAAATTGATTGTGAGTTAATTTAGTGTTGGTTTGGTTTTGGTTGAAGATGGTAGGATAAAGTGATGTTGGTTTTAGTTGGAAGATGATAAGTTAAGAATGATATTTGAGTTAGGGTTTTGAAATGGTAGATAATTAAAGGTATTGTTGATGTGTTGTTAATGTGCAAATTGTGATGAATATGTGTTTAGAACATTGATTACATTCATTTAAAATAAGTTATATTGTGTATAATGTAATTTAGTGCAACCAAAGGAGACTTGGACATGAAAAGTGTTTCAATTCATGAGTGACACGGCCAAAAACAAGGAGAGACACGGCCAATTCATGAGAGACACGGCCAAGCCAAGGAAAATTAAGCCGTGTTGGATTGATTTTGAAGAGACACGGCCGTGTCTTATGCATGTGTTTGCTACTGCCAAAATTGTGATGAGAGACACGGCCACAAGCTTGGCCGTGTCCCTCAAATGTGTTGGCTACTGTTTTTATTTTTGTTCTTTTTGCATGGTTTGATTCTTCAAGGGTTTTATTGTTCCTAAACCTAAACATAAACATTCTAAAACACTTTGAAAATAAAGAATGATCTAAACAAATATATGTGGAACATACATACATATGATGTTGAGATGTTAGCACATATTTGATGATAATGATGATGCATATGATTATGTATGAACAATGTTATGTTATGCATTGTGAACCATGTGAATGGTAGTATGTTATATGAATAATGTGACTAATGTTATGACTTGCATAGTGTGGAAGAGATGAGGATCATCCAAAAAGGTATGTGCAATGCAATTTATTATGATAAATGTTTTAATAATGAATGGTGTCAATGTGTTTTGAGAAAGGATGAAATGTGATATCATTATGGTTGATAATAATGATTGAAATGTTAGTTTATATGATGATGAACTTAAGATTCATGTGCAATGAAATTGATTATGTATGCTCAAATAATGAAGTGTATAATGTGAATTGAGACATAAAGAGATGTGGAACTAATGATCTGTTTGTTTAGCTAAGGTAATTGATGTTGTATATATATATAATGATAGTTTAAATGAGTTGTGAAGCCATTGTGATTGGCTATGATGATTCAAATGTGATGTGAAGCCATTGTGATTGGCTATGATAACTCAAATGTGATGTGAAGCCATTGTGATTGGCTATGATGATTCAATTGAAAGACATAAGGCATGTTTGCCTAATTAATGATGAGAATTGAGAAGAAATTAATAAATGAATTGTGTAACTAATGTGTTATTCCATTTTCAGAGTTTGTTGTTGGTGGCATGCCTAATATGAGTAACAATCTCTTGAAGTTAGGTTGGCTAAGTCCTTGAAGCCTAATTGAGATGTTACAACCCTTGAAGCTAGGTTGGATTGGTTCTTGAAGCCAAGTTGGGTTGATGCTTAGCATGCTTTGCTCCCCCTTGAAGCTTGGTTGAACCTAATCCTTGAAGCCTAGTTGGGTCTATGATAATGATAAATGTGATGATTGAACCAAAGCATCACTCTGAAAATAGAATAGCATATTAGTGTCGTTTGGGCCCGAGTCTGTCGTTGTTGTCAAAGTGATATATAAATGTTGTAATAAATGAGTAATGAGATTTATGACTGTATTGGTTGGAAATGGGGTTCATGATTGATGAATTGGGAATAAAATAATGACATGAAATGATATGTAATATGTATATTGAAATATTGATTGTGAGTATTAATATTGGATCGATGATTGGTGATAATGATATGAGATGTAATGTGGGTATTACTATGTTGATGATGATTATTAGCGATGAATTGTGGTTGGTAAAAATGATATGTATATATAAAACATGAAATTAGTTAAGATATATGAAAGATGCAATTTAAAAGGAAAACATGATAAGAAACTAATGGTGCATAGAATGGATATATTATGATATGTTAGTGTTTTTATAATGTATGTTTATATATTATATTTGTACTACTAAGCTCTCGAGCTTAGCGCGGATGTGTAATCGCGCAGGTAGCTTGGTGGAAGGTATGAAGTCTTTCGTTATGCCACGAAAAGAGTAAAAGGTTTGTCGAGACCAACTAGAGGGTAATGCATACATGTTTAATTTTGAATTATGATGTATTCCTGACGAGAGAGTATTTATATGTATAAATAAAGTTTTAATTAAGACAATGATTTTGTAAATGATATTTATATTAAGGTAATATGGTTTGAACTCTGTTGCAGGTTTTTAAAAGGTAACCACAAGTGGCATCCTTATACTTTATATACTTATTGTATGTATACTAGGTATATGTACAGTACTTATATAGAGTATCGGGGTGTTACAAGTTCTCTTAAAAAATCCAAAATTCCATGCATATTAAGAGAAATTAGAACAGCAGGGCATAGCCAACTCATGGCAAATTGGCCATGAGCTATGGCTAATTCGCCATAGCTCATGGAAAATTGGCCATGAGCCATGGCCAATTCGCTGTAGGCCTATGGAAATGGCTGGCCAGTAATTTTTGAATTTTTTAGGATTTTTAATTGAGTTCAGATTTATTTTTAGGGATAAAATTTAGAGGTCTATAGTTTTGCCTCCTACTTGAACGATCTTGATTTTTTTCAAAAAGAGTGAAAATAAATTTGATTTTCCAGATGCTCTGATAAATCTGGATTGACCTTAGTATCTTTTAGAAGACACTTCAATAAATCTGAGTTAATATGGGCATTCTAATGAATCAAGGATTTTTCGATGGATACTTTAGTAAATTTGAGCTGGCCTAGATGCTTCAGTAAACTAGGGTCTTCTAGTGGATACTTTAATAAATTCAAGCTACTCTGGGCGCTTCAAATAAACCTAAGTTCTTCTAATGGATGCTTCAATAAATCCAAGCTAGTCTGAATGCTTCAAATAAACCTGAAACCTTCAAGTGAATGCTTCAATAAATCTAAACTAAATACAAATTTTATTAATCCAAGTCCATAATTGAGATGCTTTGATTAAATCTCATAATTTTCTGATTATAGCTGCAGCAATCTGTGCTAAATGCTTTCAATAAATCCAGATTGAATTCTTGATTTTCTTTGAAAAAAGAGTCCGGATGCTTCAATAAAATCACAATATCTATAAAAATTCAAACCAAATTAATATTCATGTATGTTCTATATATGATTCACATTATTCATTGGAATTTGTCTAAAACCATATCCAAAATTTGTTCAATTTTTATATATTTATATAAAAATATTTTGTAATGTTTAGTTATAATGTATGTTTCTAAGAATTTGACCCTTTTTCAAGATAAGATATGCCTTTTATACATAGAAAAAATTTCTAAATATAACACTTAAATTAACTAATAATACCATGAATGTTAAGTTCCAAATATACTTAATTACTTATAAAAAAAGAATTTAAATAATGATAATATGCTATGCTATTAAGTAGGTTGATCAAGTAGGTCAATGTGTTAATTAACTATTTCTATTAAATGCATATATTAATTTAGAAATATAGTTGTGTGAAAATTTAATAAAATAATTTCATAATAATTATTTTTTTAAAATTGTTATGAGTTTCTTCTTCTGAATTTCAGAAAGTTGCTTAAAACATGATAATTTTTTTTTCAAAATATTAAATATAGTTTTTATTATTATATATACATATATACATATATATTAGATAAGGAGAAGATGCAAAAACACTTCTAAAATTTGCATGTAGGTATATGTTGGCTCTTAAAGTTTTTTTTTTAATTTATTTAGGCACTTAAATAATTAAAAAACTAACAAATTAGTCTCTCTTTTAATAGAAAATTAACTGTAGTTAACTATTTAATTAGTTAGCGAGAGAAGATACAAAAATGCCCCTTAAGTTTGCGTTAAAATACAAATTGACACTAATTTTTTAACTTAATTATACACTAAAATGATATTTTTATCTATTTATAAGTAAATTAAATATATTTAAAAGTATTTTATACTAAATAATATTTTGATTAAAATTATTATTTAATACTTCTTATAATAAACCTTTAAAATCATTAATTCATATTATATATATATATATTTCATCAATGTATTATGTCATTAGAAAAATGTATTTAAAAAATTTAGGGTTTAGGGTGATATGTTTAAGAGAATCGAAATATTATTTAATATAAAATACTTTTAAATATGTTTAATTTATTTATAAATAGGTAAAAATATCATTTTAATATATACTTGAGTGAAAAAATATCAGTGTCAATTCGTACTTTCGTATAAATTTAAGGACTATATTTACACATTCTCTAATTAACTAAATAATAAATGACAGTTAACTTTCTGTTAAAATGGATAATTATCAACTTTTTAGAACTTTTAGTGCATAAATGAGAAAAAAAAATTAGGATCAATCCATATATTTGAAAAAATTTTAGGGTACTTTTATATCTTTTCGCTTTAATATATATTGTGTGGTTATTTGATCAAACAATTTTACCATTGGTAAAAATAAAAAAATTATTTTTACTCATATTAATATAGTAACTGGTTACTTTTGTTAGGAAAAAGAAATAAATAAATAAAATAAAGGGTTTTTTACAAAAATAACCTAAAAGAAGAAACAAATTTAAAAAATGTGGAGGTTAATTTTTTTTTTTCAATTTAACAAAAATCGCTTATTTATATTATAAAAATTAAGAACTCATTTTTAAGCTTTTTTATTTTGTGGTTGCCTTTCTCACCACTTAAGAGATCTAAGATGTCACTATCACCATCATCTCACAGTTATATTATCACTAAAAATATATAATTTATATATATGTATATTTAATCAGTAACTGTTACTTTTTATTAAAAAAACAAAGGTCTTAATAATTTTAAATTTTGTTAAGGTATTTACCATGTAGACATAAAAAC
Source organism: Garcia nutans (assembly GCA_947685225.1). Classification (NCBI taxonomy): domain Eukaryota; kingdom Viridiplantae; phylum Streptophyta; class Magnoliopsida; order Malpighiales; family Euphorbiaceae; genus Garcia; species Garcia nutans. The sequence continues at coordinate 45,665,254 of CANTUV010000037.1, read as the reverse complement.
TTTGTTTAGTTCATAAACAGAATCTATTTAATGATTTGGACATTTGTATTTATTTTTTTAATCTCTTAGTTATAAAATAATTTTTTTAAAATATTAAATTAAAGTATTTATATTAAATTTCTATTTATATGTAGAAAATACTCTCATTTTAAAAATAAAATTTTTATTTATATTTATATAAATATATTTTATTGAATTTATTTTTTGAAATAATTTTTTAATATAAAATTACAAAAATATCATATCTGACATATATCAATATATACTGATATATATTAACATATATTGTTAAAATATATATAATATATACCAACATATATCAATATATATAGACATATATTAACATATATTAATATATACCAGTTGATATGCAAAAAAATATCAAAATACAAACTAATATATGTTTTATCTGTATATATATATATATATATATGTTATATATAACAATATATATCAGTTGATATGTAAAAAAATATCAATATATAAACTAATATATAATGTTGTATATTCATATATATTACAAATAATAATATATATCAGTTGTATATTGATATTTCTTTTGTAAAGCAACCGATATATATTATTATTTGTAATATATGTGAACATATAATAGATAATCGATATATGTTATATGTTCATATATATTACATATAACAATATATATTAGTTGATATATTAAAAAAATCAATATATAAACTAATATATTGTATTATATTTTTATATAAATTATATATAACAATATATATCAGTTGATTTGCAACAAAATAACAATATAGAAACTCATATATATTGTTATATTTTATAGATATTACATATAACAACATACGTTAGTTGATTTGCAAAGCAAATATCAGTATACAACCGATATATGTTTAGTTATATATTCATATATGTTACATATAACAACATATATGCATTAAAATTTAAAATAATAAAGGTTTAAAAGTAATATATATGTCGATATATATTAATTTATTATTGATAATCTTATAGTCTCAAAAATTAATGAGATATATGTTGTTATATTAACAATTATTTATTATTATATGTAACACATTACAACATATAATTAAATATATAATAATTTTTTTATATTCTTATTCTTTTAAAATTTAACATGTATATATTTTTATACATAACATAAACTGATATATAACTAAATATATAATAGTTTTATATTTTTATTCTTTTAAATTTTAACACATATGTTATTATATATAACATATATCGACATATAACTAAACTTATATAATTTTTATACTCTTATTAATTTAAAATTTAACACATATATATTGTTATATGTAATATATAACAACAAATAACTAAATATATATTAGTTTTATTCTCTTATTATTTTAAATTTTAACACATATATATTATTATATGTAACATATACTGATATATAACTAAATATATATCACTTTATACTCTTATTTTTTTAAATTTTAACTAGTATATATTGTTATATGTAACATATACCTACCGATATATAACTAAATATATAATATTTTATACTCTTATTCTATTAAAATTTAACAAGTATATATTATTATATATAATATATGTTCGACATATAACTAATTATATAATAGTTTTTCTTCTTTTTACAATAAATTTTATACAATATTTTTTTAATTGCATTAAATACAATATTTTTTTTAATTTTATTAAATGATTATAATATTTTTTATTAAAATATCAATATTTATTTGTATATATTACATATAATAATATCCATTGATTTGAAAAAAAAATATCAATATACAACTGATATATGTCGTTATATGTTTATCTATGTTACATATAACAACATACATCAATTGAGATACAAATAAGAATAGTAATATATTATTATATACTATTATATGTTTATATATATTATATATAATAATAAATATTAGTTCAGTTCCAAAATGAATAACAGTATATAATTTTTTTATACTGTTATATATTCTTATATATTACATATAAGAGTATATATTAGTTAATTTATAAAAGAAATATCAGTATACAATTGGTATATGTTAATATATATATTTATATATGTTATATATAGCAGTTTATATTAGTTGATTTATAAAAAAAAAATCAGCATACAACCGATATATGTTATTATATGTTCATTTAAATTACATATAATAATATATATCAGTTGAATTAGAATAAAATAACAATATACAAGCTAATAAATGATGTTATATATTCATATATGTTATATATAACAACATATTTTATTTGATTTGCAAATGAAGTATTAATATATGATTAATATATGATGTTACATATTCATATATGTTACATATAACAATATATCAGTTGATATGTAAAAAAATATCACTATATAAACTAATATATATTGTTATATATTTATATACATTTCATATAATAACATATATCGGTTGATATGTAAAAAAAATAATAATATACAAATTAATATATTATGTTATTTATTCATATATGTTATATATAATACTATACATCAATTGAGATGAAAAAAAAATATATATATATATACATCTACCAGCATATACTGACAACGACTAACATATATCGATATATACTAATATATATTGTTATTTTTTAGTTAAAATATATGTAACATATATCAATATGTAACAACATGTACCAATATATACTCACACAGACTATTATTATATAATTAACATATACCGATATATATCTATATATAACTAAATATATAAAAGTAAAATTAATAAAAATATATTCTAATAGGAATAATAAAAATAATATTTTTAATTACATAACTAAAGTATACATAACAACAAAACATATTATTGTTGATTATTTTTATTGAAAAATTTTAGTTTTGGCTTCAAATAAGAAATAATACTCACAAAATTTATATAAAAAATAAAGATATAGAAATATAAACTATTAGAATAAAAATATTTTAATTTTCAATATATCTATGTATTTTATATGTTGTGATTCCGGTAAAGCTTTTGGTGGAGGGTTTTCGAGAGACCATTATGGAAGCTAGTTGAAAGGATTTGTCTTGAATTTGGGGCATTGCGGCATTATAAGAGTGAGCTTGTGTCTATTTTCGAAGGTATCAAGTTAGCCAATGAGATGAATATTCGGAGATTAGCGGTGGAGTCTGATGATTTTTGTGTTATTAATATGATCTTGGTTCTTTGGCATGAGTAGTTGATCCTCTTTGCTCATGGCTGTTAGAAATTTGGTGCCTTTCTTTGATGATATTCAGTTCTGTCATATTCTGCACGAGGCCAACTGTGCAGCTGATTCTTTAGCAAGTATAACTAGACAATTTGATCAAGGCATAACTATCTTGAACAGAGCTCCTTTAAGTCTTTTTATTTGGCTTTCTCATGATATTTGTGGGTTGCTTATCCTTGATAGTTTCTTTTTGTGAGTCTTGTTCACCTGCATGTATAAAAAAATTTATATATTTTTTATAAAATTATATTAAATAATAAAATGTAAAAGTTAATTAAATAAAAAATTAATATATAATAATAATAGTATAAAATAATTGTTTGGTCAAAACATAAATGACCAAGCAACTATTCACAATATGTGGCTGCTCCACGTGTAAAAAGCATGAAAAAAAATTAGGCAAAGAAAGATTGAAAAAAAAAGATTTTCCATATAAATAAAAAATAAAAAATATAGAAATATAAAAAAATTTCTAATGCCATAAAATAAAAATTTGAAAACAAAATAAAGTGTACTGTGTAATTTTGCTAAAAATAAAGAGATATTTATACTGTGCATATGCACATTTTTTATGTTCCCTTTTTCAACAATACCGACACGTTACTTTTATTTACGTTTTTTCGATTTAGACCTTTTTTTTTTCTAGTTTTAGTTTTTTAATTGATTTTATTTATTTTTTTACTTAAAAAAATTTGTTATACCATATTTTCAATATATACATAAAAAGATAAATTTATACACAATATATATTTAATACATATAAAATACTGACTTAACAATATAAACTATATCTACTGTAACACCCTTATACTCTATATACATATAATATATATACCCGATATATATAAAATACGCATATATAATATAAAAATGTGACCATTCGGTTTAATAAAATTTTTCACTTTACAATTTAAATTCTCAAATACTTTAATATTTATATTTAATAATAAAATATTCTTTATTTATTATATAATTATCAAAATAACATTTTAATATAAAATCTTCAAAAAAAAATTTACTAAAATTTTGTCTGTAATTTGAACATTTTCAAATTTCAACAAAATTACAACCTGCATAAAATAACTTCCAACAATATCACATCACCATTCCACCAATGCTTCGCGATTTCTCTATATTTTCTCAAAATATTTATAAATATACATACTCATATTAAAACACATTTAAAATCCCGCATTACACAATTCATCCCAAAATATTTTCTATAATTTATAATTTATTCTCCAAAAATATAATCATAAAATATATCATAACAAATTGTACTATGATATAATATATATATACATGATGGCAAAATGACTTTGATCTTGACGTAACAAAAATCAACTCAACAAGCAACTTCAATCTAGACCCGACCTGACCTAGTAGAACTCTCCGGCTTTACAATCATTCTAAACTTAAAGCTTAGCGGTACAAACTTTGATAACAATAAAACTGTAAATAAATGTCAATGCAAAATGCTTATAGATATCATATCTCATATTATTTCATTTTAACATATTTTTCAATCGTTTCACATTTCACATAAAAGCAAATACAAGCATGGGCCCAAAGGATTTAATATGCTATTCAAATTTCAGAGTTATTATTTTAGTCTATATTAACGCCCAGCGTCTAGCCTGAAGGCAAGTGACGCCCAGCGTCTAGCCCAAAGGCAAATCATAGTGATGCCTAGCATTTAGCCAAAAGGCAAGTGACATCCAACGTCTAACCCAAGACAAATCAAATAGTTACTCAAAAGCTAACCCCGAAGACAAATAATGAGGATAACCTCATAGGCATACCGACAAACACAGAACTTTGAAAATTGAACAACATACTAGGCACACAATTAATTCATATTTCTCATTATCAATCTCTTTCTCATTTTCTCATAATCAAGCTAGACACAATGCCTCATTTTTTATTATCTATTAGGCATATTGCCTTATTTTTTCATCTTTTTCTCACTTTTCTCATTTATAGTAATATCAATTATTCACATTTCATCATATCATTACATTGCATCATATTTTACTTTAAAAACTCATCATCAAAATATTTTGGGTAATTTCACATAATCCACATATGATTCACATTTTATGCACTTTAGCCATTACCAATGACTTTTTAACAATGTCTTTAATACATACACAACAAATAGCATTACCCAAATACTTTTGGTCATTTTCACATAATACACATATTTCACATTTTATATAATTTAACCATTAACAATGGCTTTTCACAATGTATTTAATACATATATGACATTATACATGTCATAGCACATTATTCATACATGTTTCATGTATCAAGTAGCTTAACACATTTTTCAATTCAAAATGTGTTAAGCCCAGTGTAATGCAAATGTGTCTAATTCATCCAAAATTTGTACTTACCTCTAAAAGCATCCAAATGCAAGTAACAAAACTAACATCAGCTTTCTCTTTCAACTTGCCCTTCAATACTTGGAATGAACAAATCAATTCCCCTCAATGTTATTTATGGTAGAAATCATTAAAAATTCATTTTGAAACCTTAGAATCCTTCAATTTTAGAAGCTTGGAAGAAAAAAATCCTCGGTTTGATCACCCATGGAGGTTCGGCCTCCACTTGAAGAAGAAGAAGAAAAAGATCACTTTATATTTTCTCTTTCCTTCCACTTTCATTTAAGACCATATATATAATATATTATATTTTTAATTAATTAATTAATTAAATCTAAAATTTACATTTTCCATACAAAAATTAATTATTTTAAAATTATTTAAATAATTTTAATTTCCAAAGTATATTTATAAAAATACCATTTGACCTTTTGACTTTTCTTTTAAAGTGTTGACTTTTGATTGACTTTGTATATATTATGTATATTTCATGTATATTTCACATATACATTCCACTTGTTCACTTATAAACCTTCCATTTACCATTTAAAATATTTATTTAATTTATCCAATTTAATTTTAATTTATTTTATTAAATTTTTAAAAATTTCAAATGCCGCATATACAATATCTACAACACATCTACGACATATCTACAATACGTCTATAACACGTTAATATAATATTTTTAATATTTATTTAATATTTTTTATTTTTTATTTTATATTTTCACAATATACACATAATATTTACACAACATTCAATAATTTTTATATAAAATATGCATAACTTAAATAATAAAAATATAACATACACATAACATCTACAATGCATCTACTAAATATCTACATAACGAAATTATATGTATTTTTTATTTATATATATAATATATAAAATTTGTTTAAAAAAAATTTTATGACTTTTATTCATATATTTTTGTATATTTTATTTTTTAGTATTATTTATTTTTAATGATTAAAATTAAAAAATTTTCTTTATAAAAAATTATAATTTTTATATGATGCAAAAAAATTTAAAATATTAATTTTTATTATTTTATTCGAATATTTTTATTTAAGAGTAAAATTAAAAAAATAAAATTTGAAGTAAAATATTGATTATAGTGAAGAAAAAAATATTTAATTTTTTTTATTTTAGTAAGGAATGAATATTTTTAAAATTTTACACCAATTTTTATAAAAATATAAATATTTTTAACTTTTATAATATTTTTAAAATATTTTTTTATATTTATATAAATGTCTCTAAAAAAAAGAGGAAATTCTTAAAGAATATTTTGCCTTTTGGGCCGCAATAAAAAAAAATGACACCCTCCATTGTATTTTTAAAAATTTTTATTTTTTTATCAAAGATATTTTAGTCATTTTATTATAAATTCATAATAAAGTCATTATAGACTGTGTAAAATTTATAAACTGATTATAAACTCATGATAAACTCATTATAAATTTATTATAAACTCATTATATACTCTTTGTAAACTAATAAAAATATGATATTTTGATAAATATTTTATAAATTTTAATATTTTAATAAATATTTTATAAATATAATAAATTTAAAATTATTTTTATATTTTTATTAAAAATAAAAAAAAAACTAAAATAAATACGTTGGCCATGTCATCATTCTCTCACCTTCTCTTTTTCAACCGGCCCCACCTTCATTGTCCTTTTAATCCTTGTATTATTCTTTTCTTTTATATAATCTTACATTTAATACATTTGCTTCTTTAAGTTTTATATTCAAAATGCTTCAACCAACTTTCTGTGATTGGATAAAACAAAAACTCAACTTTCTATGTATTTATGCAACTAGCAGCAGCAACAGGAACGACGACAACGACGAGGAGGACGATAATAATAATAATAATAATAATAATAATAATAATAATAATAATAATAATAATAATAATAATAATAATAATAATAATAATAATAAATTATTATTATTATTATTAAGTTTAAAATTATATTTTAAATACTAAAAACTAAAATAATTAAAAAATTCAAAATCTTATATTTATTTATTTATACATCAGATATTTATTAAAAGATTTAAATTACATTCGATCATTAGACTAAATAAGCTATAACCATTAGACTATTAGAATTAAATTACTAGCGGCTTAATTTAACATATTCTTTTTGAATTTTACTAATTATATTATATTATTAAATTTTTTAATTTTTAATTTTTCAATAAAATTATTTTATATTCATTTTATGGTGAAATAATATTTATGTGAATATTTAATGTTTATTTAATTTTAAAGTGTTTGTTTTCGAATTGATAGTTTTTTTATTTACTTTTTAATTTTTAAAATAAAAAAATGAGGTCATTCTAGAGAGAGAAACCAAAGCAAAGAAAACGAAAATTAGTGACATATAAAGTAATTTCCATATTTTTTTGCTGAGCATTTCTCGTTGCCTATCTGTCTTTGCCTTCTCTTCCCTTCTCTACAAAGCAAACCCTTAAAACCATCTGTCTCTTTCTTCTCCTCTCTCTCTTTCTCTAACCCGTTTTCCCAATTAAAACCATCAATTTTAAGAGACGATACCAGAGAGGTTAGAGAGAGAAAGCTCAGGTATTTGGGTTAATCCTGTAATTTCGGTTTCGATCTCGGGGCTATTCTTGATTTTTGCATTTTTCTTATCGATTTTAAATTTGGCTCTGTTTCATTTCCTTTTTCTTTTACCTTTCGTTTTCACCATCTTCTCTTTCGATTCTTCTCGTTTTCAATCTTTTTCTTCTCCAGTTTTGTCTGGAACTTAGGGTTTCGCTTTTTTCTTTTTGATTTTCTTTTTGGATTTTTTTGTGATCTTGAATTTGTTTTGTTTTTCTTGGGTATTTGATGGCGAACGATTATCATCAGCGCAATTTTGGGGTGAGGATTGTTGGGTTTCTCTTCTTTTTCAATTTTTCATTGGATGAGATTAGAATTATTCGTGTATTTGATATAGGTCGAAATGGGCAATGTTAATTTGATCCATTAATTTGGTGTAATTGGATTAATAAGTTGTCTTTAATTTGCATAAATTTTATGGATATCGCATAAATTTGATTGTGAAATGTTTTGGTACAATTGCTACATTTTATCATATACTGATACCCACGTTCCTTCTTACCTAGATTATCGTCGGAGATGTTATATTTTTATTTGAATGATGGGTTTGGTGAAAAATCCTATATATTATAATTTGTTAATTGCTGGGTTGTCTTTTTGATTTCATGATTCAATTATTACGTTTTTGTGCTGAGTTTAGCTTGAATATTTGTGGGTATAATTCAGGCACATGTACCTTCTTCTGATTACTATAAATTGGAGAAAACAAGTGCTGTAGACGATTCATCTTTGAGGAGGAGAGACAACATGCGCCGGTGGCTCTGTTGTACATGTCAAGTTGAGGAGTCGTACCCAACGCGTGAGAATGAGCACCTAAGAAACCCAAAGCACTATCCAGATGGTACATTCTGTTAATCTCATTCTTTTCAAGCTGAGTTGTGTGTTAGGTCTATCTTAAATATATTAGTGCTTATCATCAAGGTGTAACATGTGTAGTTCCTGGTTTACTTTCATTGCTGAAAATAAGTTGTTAGGTTGCCTGAGCACTCAAAAGCAATTATTTGGTCCCAGTACTGAGATTTGTTCCTTTACAAATCAAATTAGATTATGCCTATCTATCCAGGGTCTAGCTAATTTTTACCTCCATAATATTGCTCCTGTCCCCCTCAGATTAGAGTTATTACTGGCATTACATCTTCTTGCAATGCTAAAATGCTAGACTATGCTGACTTTGGCATGTCACTCATTGCCGATACTTATGGTGCATTTCTAATTTACCTAACATTCAGGCTTTTATTTGTGAATTTAATTTTGTCAATCAAAATGGATGCACCTATAGTCTGAAATCAAATGTTAAATTTGCAAAAGCAGGTGCTACAGAATCATTTTTTATTTGCATAAAGATTGCGAGAGTTTATATATGGAATTTATGGTTAGGTAATAAAAAAGAAGCAGCAGAAGCAAGTAATTGGTATTATTTCTTGGTAGACTTCAAAATAAATAATGTGAAATGAAGTCTGCATCATATGATTCTTTATATCCTACTTTATCTAATTTTTTCTTTGGATCTTCCATGGTTGTGCTCCTGAAATGCCCCAATTTTTTTTTAGTATCAGGAAACCCTAAAAAAGGCCCAAAGGTAGCTGCTCCAGTCAAATCTGAAGTGCAGAAGGAAGCACCTCCAATTGAAGTGCCTGCATTGTCTTTGGATGAATTGAAAGAGAAGACTGACAATTTTGGTTCAAAAGCATTGATTGGTGAAGGATCCTACGGAAGAGTCTATTATGCTAATTTAGATAATGGGAAAGCTGTTGCTGTTAAAAAGCTTGATGTTGCATCTGAACCTGAGTCGAATGTTGAATTTTTAACTCAGGTGTGTTTGCAATTTGGAGGGGGAAAAACCATTTCTTATTTGTGGTTCTTATGTATATACAGACAGACACATATAAATATATTCTATTTTATTGCCTCTGGAGAAGCCCAATTATATATGTCTTTCTTTTCTTTTTAATTTCAGGTTTCCATGGTCTCAAGACTGAAGCATGAAAATGTTGTGGAGTTACTTGGTTACTGTGTTGAAGGAAATCTGCGAGTGCTTGCATATGAATTTGCAACAATGGGATCTCTCCATGACATATTGCATGGTCTACGCTTGTTATGTCTCCTTATCATTCGCATTGTATATGACCTAACCAAAATTTTGATTTGATAATGTGATTGATTAACTTTGTCTTTGATAAATGACAGGCAGAAAAGGAGTTCAAGGGGCACAACCAGGTCCCACGCTTGACTGGATGCAGCGTGTGAAAATTGCAGTTGATGCAGCTAGGGGATTAGAGTATTTACACGAGAAAGTACAGCCTTCCATTATACACAGAGATATCAGATCAAGTAATGTGCTTCTGTTCGAAGACTTCAAAGCCAAGGTTGCAGATTTTAACCTTTCAAATCAGGCTCCTGACATGGCTGCTCGCCTTCATTCTACTAGGGTTTTGGGGACCTTTGGTTATCATGCTCCAGAGTAATGCTTCCTTAAACACCTTCTTTTTCTTGTTTGTTTGGCCATCATGCTTAAGAGTTTTCTAATGTGCTTATGTGTTTATGCCTACTGGTTACTATGTGCAAAATATTAGGAGCAAGCACTGTTACATTATGGAAATTAAGATACATAGCTTATATGATAACTTTTTGTTTAGACTTTAGATAAGTTGCTTAAGTAATTAATATTTCTTTTATGAACAAAGAACTTGGATCTTATAGTCATGTTGGGATATCAAGGTCTTGGACATGGATATATAGACAGGAAGATGTGTCTTATGTTATAGTGCTGAATTTGTAATTTTAACATCATAATGCATGTGCCTAACTACTGTATGACTGTTCAGGATAGCTATAGATAGTGAAGCCATTATTATGAAATCAGTGCTAATATTTCATTACTTGAAGATTACATTGTATCCTCATAATTTCGATACAATTGACACGAATGGACATGCCCTCAAATGTGAAGTATTCCATCCAAATTTTTGTTAGGATTGTTCTAGACAGTAATAATTTATGGCTTGTCTTTCCTCTTCCACTTTTGCTTTTGGTCCATGATATTGTGATCTGTCATTTGAGACTAAGCAGGGGGCAGTTAGATATTATCAAAAAATAAAGAAATGATGGTAAATAAATGAAAGATGATTTCAAACAGCAAAAAAAAGGCATTGTTTTTACTTTTATAGAATTTGATGTGCTTGGATTCACACTTCTCCTGTGGTTTTCTGTTTTGATTTTATTAACTTTTGGTTTTATATTGAAATGTGATAAACATTGGTCCTAGTTCAAGGTTACAAACTTGTTTGTGCTTTCTACAGCCTTTCTTTAGGCAGTGACATGCTCTATTTATTGATTGCTGTGATGTTGCTGAAACCCTCTTGTTTTAGTTTAATTTCTTTGTTGGCCTTTCCTTCTGGTGGTGATATTTGTCAGAATTTGTGTTTTAGTTCATTTATGTTGGTCTATCTAGAACTAGTTGAAGAATGCAGTTCTTACAATTAGATTTATATGCTTTTGTGATTGAGAATGTTATATTATTAAAGATACATAGTTGGTGAATCTTTAATTTGTTTTTGGATAAAGTCTGAGTTGAGTTAGAGTGTACATCTTTGGTGAGTCTTCAATCAATAATAGAGATGTATATGTGATGCACTTTGCAGATGTTCTTGGAATCATTTCAATCTCCTAACTGCTCTTTCATGTGGAGTTTTTTATGCCTCGGGCTACTGCTTATCAGAACTTCTGTTCTTCTGAACATGCATTTTAACATTCGGCTATTGCATCCTTATTTTATTTTGTCTATCACATCTCAAATTTACCCCTTTTGTGGAAATAGCTGTGATAATATTCTTAAGTGTGTGTTTGTGATCGAGCTCTAACACACACTTGAAAATCGTATCTTAAACTATTTTTTTAAAATGCTTTTGATAAACCATTGTTTTGAAAAAGCTAGAGAAAAAGCTAGATAAACTTTTCCAAAACTCTAGTTTCCTAAACCCTGTAAAGTCCAAAAACAGCTTACTAAAAGCACTTTGAACTTTCAATATCAAATGCATACAAGTGTCCTTTCCAGGAAGGATTTCTAAAAGCCGTACAGAACTTTTACTGCTCTGGGGTGTAGGATTCCTTTAATTCCAGCTGTTCGTAAGAAGTTATACTCTTCCTTATATGTTGACATTATTACTTCACATGCCCATTTCTTTTGATCTCAATTATTGCCGTTTTCTTCTTTAAACCATGTTTGTGGTGGATACATGACTTTTCCAACTGTTCCACAGATATGCAATGACTGGACAATTGACACAGAAGAGTGATGTGTATAGTTTTGGAGTGGTTCTTCTGGAACTTCTAACTGGGAGAAAACCTGTTGATCACACCATGCCACGGGGACAGCAGAGTCTTGTAACTTGGGTGAGTTACTGCCATTTTTCTTTCAATATTATCATTTCTCTTATTATTAACATCTTTCCGTTCTTTTCGCATGTTAGATATCTTTTTGCTCAAAATTATGCTTTTTGTTAGGCTACTCCAAGACTGAGTGAGGACAAAGTTAAACAGTGTGTGGATCCAAAGTTGAAGGGAGAATATCCTCCAAAAGGAGTGGCCAAGGTATCATCTCTTTATATCTCTCCCCTTGATATGTGAGTGAGTTACTGAAATTGTGATGGTTTGGCATTTTGTAGTTGGCAGCTGTTGCTGCATTATGTGTGCAATACGAAGCTGAGTTCCGTCCAAATATGAGCATTGTTGTTAAGGCACTCCAACCGCTTTTGAAGCCTCCGGCCCCTCCTGCTACTGCTCCAGAGACCTAATGCAAAAGCAAAGAAGAGAGTTTCTACAGCTTGTGCACAGCGTGGTTACTTTGCTTGCGGATTTGTTGGGTTAACTCTACATATATTTTTTGATTGTTAGTAAATGGGATTGGATATGTAGGTTGGGATTGGGCTACTTATTAACATCGCTGATATATCCGTGACTGTTGCTTGATGGTATTGCACCAGGCTGCTGCTGATTCTTTTTTTCTTTTCTTCTGGGTCATAAGATCAACTTTCGGGGAATGGGTGGATGCATTACTATTGTTTGCTTTCAATGGATCCCTTTGTGCTCATCCGGCAATGCTGCTCCTATATTTATTCTAAATTTCTTTTTTTTTTTAGTTTCTGATTTGAGCTATTGGGGTCTGAGTCAGGAAACTATTTATTTTATTTTAATTATTGGTTATAAATATTTGATTATGGTTTTTAATCCAAATATCTAACAGTCGTATAGGAAATCTAATTAGATTGCCACATACCATGTGAATTCTGTTTTGCGAGCTAATTCTCCGTTAATGGATAAATATTGTCTTGGGGTAATTATAAACCTAATTTAAAATAAAATTGTATTTTTTTAAATATTATATATTTTTTTTAAATTATGAAAATAGTATTTTTAAAATTATAAATTTACATAATAAAGGTGGCCGTTTAAATTTAAAAAATACGAAGTTAATAAAATTATAAATGTCACTATTTAATAAAAAATATATGTAATATATATTATTATATATTATTATTTAATAAAAATATATATTATCATATGTTTATATATATTGTTAAAAATACAGTTTTTATGTATAAAAATATTATTTTTTAGTTAAACTATAATAATATATATTCATATATAACTATTTTTTATAAAGATATATTAAGGTATATGTAGTATATATTTACATATATCAATTATTTTGGAGAAATAATACAAGAATATCAGTATGTAATTTTTATATTTTAGTATTTGTAGGTATATGATAATTATAACTATAGATATTTAATGTTTTTATAAAAAAAATTATCAGAATGCAACTATAATTTTAAGATATTTTTTTTTAATTTAAAAAGTTCGAACCTTGAAATACGTTTTTGTAAGGTTCGAACCCTGACCTCTGCTATGAGAGTAATATCAGATGGCCAATTGAGATAATCTCAACTGATTCTATAATTTTAAAATATATAAATGTATATGTAACATATATTTCAGTATACATGTATTACATTTTGTGGCTATGATAAAAATTTTCTTTCAATTATTTTATCAAACAATTAATATATATTTAGATTGAAGAATAAAAAATTCCCTAATCATTATACTTGAAATCCAAAAAATAAGCATATACATTATATATTATATATATATATTTTAATTTTTATTAGTAGTTAATTAAATATTAAAGCAATAGTTTTTATAATAATAATCTTCATATAAGAGCATATCACTTTTGGGGAGTAGAATTGACGCTTTAATGACTTGTTGTGTTTGTTGAAACGAAGGTCGACTATTATTAGAGTTGAAAAGAATGAAAAAAGAAAAAAAATTGTTGGAAAAAACCAAGAAGAAAATAAAAATATGTTAGAAAGAAAGTGTATTGTTTCCTACTTCCGAGTGAACATAAAATTGTAGGATCTGCCTATTTTGCAACTTATCATTTCAACTGAAAAAGCTTGAGAAGATTTTTTGGTTCATATTTCGTTGTTAGATTAATGATACAGTGAAACCGCTAAGTTCTTCATTCTATGTAACACAAAAGTTATAGGAAATAAATATGTTGAAGATTAAACCAAGTTGAAAATATCTTCAAGTTGATAAAGAAATATCTTAAAAATAATATACAGCTATAATCTAAGCATTCTACAATTATACAGCTATAATCATACAGTTAGCCCATTCATACAGCTAATCATTCAACAATCATACAACTAGCCCATTCCCATAGCTAGATATCTCAACTCTCTCCCTTAAGTTGGAGCATACATATCATATGCTCTAAGCTTGCCACTAATATATTTAATTTTTAGTCTTTTAAGAGATTTAGTGAGCATATCTGTCAGTTGATCATTAAAATTGATGAAATCTATGACAATACCTCCTTACTCAACCTTCTGTTTGATAAAATAAGAGTCAATCTCTATATGTTTAGCTTTTTCATAAAAAACTGGGGTTAGAGCATGGCGGAATCATGGAGGATCCTAGGTGGTTCATAGACCCCCCGGGTCCATAGTAATAAGCTCTTATAGGAAATTTTTTTTCTGCTGTTGGTGAAATTTTTACTGTAGGTGCATGTAAACATGATGGAAAGAGGAGTTTGATTAATTTGTTTCTTTAAACAAAAATAAGTAAAAGAACTCTAGAAAAATGAGAGTGAATTGTGACATAATAATAAAAAGAGTGGGGCCACCTATATTTCCATTTTTAATATTTTTGGCCTTTTGCAACCACCTTTTTTTTATAATTTTGCTTTATTATTTATCAAACAATTATTCTCTTTATCTTTGCATATAAAAATAATAAAAATAAAATACAGTGGCCCAAATTTACTTCTTTGCATCACTATTCCATATGCAATTCCTATTAGCATATCTACGGAACACAATTATTCTACTTATTTCTTTCTTGTACTCAACTTTATTATGCTACCATTTTCTCTCTCTTTTTTTTAATCCGGTCAACCTATCTTTTTTCTTAATTAACTTTAATCTTTAAAATTTACATTTATAGGTATCCATAATTTTAAAATAATTTCAATATTATTAATTGAAATTCAAAAAAAATAAGAGTTTAATTATTACATTATTGTAATGTTAAAAGAATATAATTTTATTTTAAATTTATTACAATAAACTTATATATTGAATATAATTTTCTTTCAAATTTTGAGCCCCTTTTATTCAAATTCTGATTCCGCCACTGAGATAGAGGTAATGTGAAGTACAACCTGATTGTTACAAATCAAATGCTTTTGACTTTTTTCCATCTTAATTCTTGAAGGAGTTATTTTAACTAAATAAGTTCACATATTGCATGAGTCATAGCTTGATATTCTGCTTCAGCACTTGATCTAACAATTATATCTTGCTTTTTTATTTTTCCAAGAAATCAAATTACCTCCAATCATAATATAATATCTTGAAGTGGACCGTCAATCTGAGGGAGAATCTGTCCAGTCAACATTAGAGTATCCAATGATCTAGTGATGACCTTTATCTTCATACAGTAATCTTTGTGCCGGTGCTTCTTTAAGGTATCTAAGAATCTGATTTACTGCCTCCCAATGATCATTATAAGAAGCTTGGATAAACTAAGAAGCTTGGAGAAAATAAGAAGCTTGGAGAAAATAACTTAATTTATTAACTACAAATGAAATATTAGGTCATGTGAGTGTTAGATAACTTAGTTCTTCAGCAAACCTTTGATATCTTACAATGTCTTTTAATGGTTCTCCCTATCCAGGAACCAACTTAACATTGGGATCCATAAGGATATCCATAGGCTTGTAATCCAATATGCTTATTTCTTCTATTAGATCTAGGACAAACTTTCTCTGTAAGATAACAATTTTTACTTTTGATTGTGCCACCTCAATGCCCAGAAAATACTTTAGTTTTTCTAGGTCTTTGGTTTGGAAATGACTGTAAAGATTTTTCTTCAACTGACAAATTTCATCATGATCATTGTCTGTTATGACAATTTCATATATATACATAACTAGATAGATGCATCTCCTATAAATATCATGTCTGAAGAATACTAAATGATCACATTGACATTAAGTCATTCTAAATTCCTAAATCACTAAACCAAATTTTCTAAACTAGGCTCTTGGAGACTGCTTCAAACTATATAGTGATCGTTGTAATCAACATACCAATTGAGATGCCTGAGTAACAAATCTAGGAGGTTGCTCTATATATACACTTCGTCACTTAATTCTTCATAAAGAAATGCATTTTTAACATTAAGTTGATAGAGAGATAAGTGGTGAATGGCTGCCATAGAAATAAAAAGTCAAACATAGGTAATTTTGGCCACTGAAAAAAAAAGTATCATTATAATTATTGCCATAAACTTGAGTGTAGCCTTTAGCAATAAGACATACTTTCAATCGATCTATTTGCCCATCAGGTCTAACTTTAACAGTAAACACCCATTTTTATTCCATCATAGTTTCTTCTTTCAATAATGGAACCTACTTCCAAGTTTCATTATTGCATAACGATGTCATTTTCCCCATCATTGCATCTTACCACCCTAGATGTTGTAATGCTTTATTCACAGTTTTAGGTATAATGACATTAGATAGGTTAGAAACAAAAGCATTATATAAGGGTTTTAAGCGATGGTAGCTGAGAAAATTATACATTGGATGTGGATTATGAGTAGAATAATTACCTTTGCGGATGACAATAGGAGGTGTTTCTGCTTCTACCACTAGCATGATTGGAGTGGGTGATGATGGAATAGGAGAGTTATTAAGATTTGGCATTATACTTGTATCGGAAGAAAGATTATTGTTAGAAGGTGAGTAAGGTCATCATGTATAGGTAGAACCTCATAAATCATTTTTATGTCTCCAGTGTTTGAAAAATATGGTGATATCTCATATGCAGAAATAAAATATTTCTTTATTGTTAGATCATGATATCTGTATCCTTTTTGAAGATGTGAGTATCCTAAGACGACACATTTGATAGATTTAGGCTTCAGTTTTTCCTTTTATAGTTTATGATCATAAACAAAACAAGTACAACCAAATACTCACAACGGTGATTGATAAGGATCTTCTTTTGGGAAAAGAATGGAGTGAGGACTTTGATCCTGTAGGACTGAAGAAGGTAATCAATTAATTAAATAACAAGCAGTCAAAATAGCATCCCCCTAAAATCAAAGTGGGACATTTTGGTGAATAAGAAGAGTCGAGTAGGTTCAATGAGATGTCAGATTTTAAGTTTTGCAACTCCATTATGTTGCATAGTATAAGCATAAGAAGATTGATGAGTGATTCTCTATGAAGACAAAAAACTAGAGAAGGATGAAGACAGATATTCTCTTGCATTATTAGTTCGTAAAAATTCTATGGAAAGATTGAACTGATTTTTAATTTCAACATAAAATTTTTAGAATAAAGAGAATAATTCAGAATGAATTTTTATTAAATAAATCTAAGTGCAACGAGAATAATCATCAATGGATGTAACAAAATATTAAAGTCCTATAGTTGTACTAACTTAACTCGGCTCCTTTATGTCTGAGTGAACTAATTCAAGCATACAAGTAATTCTATTATTGACATGCTTAGGAAAAGAGCTTTAAATTTGTTTTCTTAGCTAACATGACTCACACTTCTAGAAAGCCAAGGTAGAAAGACCAGGGACAATCTAAAGTTTGTGAAGATTTAGATGGTCAAAACGATGATAAAGAAGATCAAAAAATATGGTGGAAGTGAAAACAATTGGTGTGCTTGGATTGTAAAGATGAAATAAGCCTTGTGGCAGATGTTCTATTCCAATCATCTTCCTCGTATTCTGGTCCTAATAATAACATAATTGGCTATAAAGGTAACAGAACAATTAAGGTTTCTTGTTAATTTGTTAATTGAAACAAGATTATATAGATATTCATGTGCACACAAAAAATTTCTTAAAGTAATACATGGAAGGGGTTTAGCATTTCCTATTCCTTTAAATTCATTTTGTGATCCATAAGCAGGAATGACATTTGATAATTTTGAAGTAGAAGTAAGAGTTAAGAAGTAGCATTCATCGCCAGAGATATGGTCAGATACACCTGAGTTGGTATTCATGGGCTCATGGGAGGACTTTTAGTAAGGTAGGCAAATGATTTATCAGAGTGAGAGTCACTATAAGAATGTTGCTTTGTAGCTTGATATTGGAGATATTCATTATAATCTACACCTACAAAGGTAATGTAATTGGACCATTTTTGAGTGACTACATAAGGTAAAGGAATTAGTCCATCTCTTTGACTTTGAACAATATAGGATGTATGTCGACTATTGCTTGATTGATTGTTTCTTGGTGATATAAAATGCAGAGCCCGTCAATTGTCTTTTATATGGCCACTTTTGTCACAATGATGCAGTGTAATTTTAAACTTTTGCATTTTCCTTTAAGTGAGCCTCCATGTTTAGTTTGAGCTACTAAAACAGATGTTTCTATCTCATTGGTTGGTGTTGTGGAAGAGATGTTTAAAAGTCAAGCAGATACATTCAGGAATAGTAGAGCTTGCTAAAATCTGGTCTCGTACATAATTCAGATCAGGTCTTAATCTTATCAAATCTAAAACCATGATGAATTTGTCTCTATGCTTTTCCTGAGTAGCAATATTTTCAGATAATAGCATGAGAGAGTTAAACTCACCTCTAAGTGATTCAATTTGCCCTAAATATCCTACCATGTCTTGCTGATTTTGCTGAAAATGGACAGTATCAGAGACCATCTTATATATCCTTTGTATATCATTAGTACAAAGAGCTTTAGCTTTCGCCCACACCTTATAACATGATTTATAGGATTGAAATGAAGAGAGTAGTTTTGTATCTAGAGAATGTCATAAAAGACTATACAATTTTAAGCCAATTAGATCTATCTTTCTCATCAATTTAAGAACTATCTTTCTCCAAATGATCCTCATATCCTTATCTCATAACCATAATTTCATAGAAGTAGCCTAAGATATATAATTGTTACTACCTTCTAATATAACAGTAATAATGACAGAGAAATTAGATGAGAAAAGAGGTTTTATAAAACTTGAATTGTCTGAGATTTTAGCCATTACAAAAGCCTCAAATTACCAAGATTGAAAGCTATCTTGGATGTATAAATGCTCCTAAACACCCAAACCTTGGAGAGGAGCCCTAAAATAAAAGAGGATGACTAGATGAGGCCAGATTCCTATCAAAACTAAGCTTGCGATGCCAGAGAAAAAGATAGGAGTGGCAAACGTCGAGACATGCGCTATCACACATTGGCACATAGAGAAGTGGCCAAAACTTCGGACAGTGCGTGAGGTTCACGCAATCCTTTTTCGACAATCGAATTATAGGGAAAGGCAGAACTTAGTGCGGTGCTTCTGCTAGGTGGAAGGGTGAGAGGGAATAATCACCCTTTAATAGTGATTTGAATTGGCAGTAGTTTCTTTGAAGAAGTGGCAGTAGTTTCTTTAAAGAAGAAGAAGAAGAAAGAAAGAAAGAAAGAGACCATCCTAGTTCAAAAAATAGGCTCTGATACCATGAAAAAAATAGAGAAAGAGAGGAAAATCTATGAGACAAATCTAAGAGAAAAAAAACTTAGTGTACCTTACTCATATAGAGTTAGTTTATATACACAAAAAAGCACACAACCAAGTACAATCATATAGTTAGCCCATTCCTATAGCTAATAATTCTACAATCATATAACTAGTCCATTCCTACAACTAGATATCTCAATAAATACTATAATTTCAGGTTGCATTTTATCTGAAAAATTAGTTTTGAAATTTATCTTTTCTATAGTTAGAGGAATGCTAAGGCAACTCACGGTATTACTATACAAATCATTGTGATTGAAATTTTACTTTACTTTTAATTTTTGATTTTGATTTTTATCCTATTAATTATAATAATGAGAGACAAGCTTTTATTTCAATTTTATTAAGGAGGGTTTATCGATTCAGATTAGATAGTCCTTTGCCTCTTTTTATTTGTTTATTAGAATTTTAGTTTAAAAAAATTAATTGATATGGATTTTATAGCATGAGACAAAATTATTGTTAATATATGTATAAAATAATCTAAAAGATGAATATTCTCTATTTTCTCTTTTTAGTAAGCTTAATTATAAAAAGAAATTCTTAAACTTTATTTATCTTTATTTTTATGTGTATGAATATAAAATTTATTTGAAAATAAATTTGATGATTTTTATTAAAATATTTTTATATATTTTACTTTTTTATATAAATTTTATAAATATTATTTCTTATTTGAAATTAAACTAAATTTTTTTTTCTTTATAAAAAATATTTATATGTTGAAAATATAGTTTAAAATATTAATTTTTATTGGAATATATTTATTTAATAGTAAAATTAAAAAAAATAAAAGTTGAAGTAAATTTTATTTGAAGTGAATGAGTATATATTTTCGTAAAAAAAATATTATTTAAAATATTTTTGATATTCTTTTAATGATGTAGCTTTCTTTGGGAATGAAATTCTTTTAAGATATTTTTTTTATAAAAAAATCATTTTTATATGAAAAAAAATTAAATTTGTTATATAATTAATGATAAAATTATGGATAATTAAAAGAAAATGAAGAACAAAATATAATTATTTTAAGAAACAATTTTGAGAGAAAAATTCATAAATTTATCACTTCTTTTTCTTCATATCACATAAGCCTTATAAACCATCTTTATTTATAGAGTTGGAAATTAAATAAAATATTATATATATTAATTATTAAGATAATAAAATAAATAAAGTGATAAAATAATTTGGGAGACAAGATGATATAATTAGGAGACAAGATAAGATGATTAAAGATATAAGGAGAAACATCCGCTCACTATTTTTAATTATTCATAATATTTTTCCTTGTATGTTTCTCTATTAAAAATATGCCTCATTAAAATTTTACTAGAAAAAACTATGTGGGATAAAAATCTAGTGAAGAAAAAAGTGTATAATATTTTAATGTAGTTTATACGTATTTCTTGCTCCTCATATCAATGAATATCTCTAAGTCGACACATGCCAATATTGTGAACTAGCTTTTAAATGTTGTCGTTGGCAAAGATTTTATTAATAAATCCGCTAAATTTTTACTTGTGCGAATTTGATGAACATATATTTCGCCTTTTTTCTGGAGTTCATGTGTGAAATTTTTTTTTTGGTGAAATATACTTGATTCTATGACTCTTAACATAACCTCCTTTTAATTGAGCAATACAAGCAATATTATTTTCGTGCAAAATTATTGAGCTTCTTTTAATAGATGAAAGATTACATGTGTCTTGAATATGTTAAACCAATTATCTTAACCACATATATTCACGACTTACTTCATGAATGCAATAATTTCTGCATGATTTGAACATATGATAACAATTATTTACTTTGTTGAAAGCCAAGATATTACAGTGCCACCGTATAAAAATAAATATCCTATTTGTCATCATCATTTATGTCGATCAGACAGATATCCAGCATTTGCAAATCTAATTAATTTGAGATTTAATTATTTTGAATAAAATAATTCCAAATCAGTAGTTACACGGAGATAATAAAATATATGTTTAACACCATTTTAGTATCTTCGTGTTGGTACAAAATTATATTTTGCTAATAAATTAACTGAAAAAGCTATATCTGGTGTTATTTAGTTAGCTAGATACATTAATGCACCAATAGTACCAAGATATGATACTTCATGAAGAAGAATCTCTTCATTATCTTCTTTAGGATGAAATTGATATTTCTTTACATTAAGAGATCGAACAACCATTGGAGAACTCAATGGGCGAGCTTTATTCATATGAAATCTCTCTAACACTTTTTTCGTATAATTCAATTGATGTACACAAATTTCATTTGATAAATGTTCAATTTGTAGGCCAAGATTAAATTTTATTTTTTCAAGATGTTTCATTTCAAATTCTTTCTTTAGAACTGTTACAATTTCTTCAAACTCTTTATGAGTCCCAATAATGTTCAAGTCATCAATATATAATGCAATAATGGCAAGTCCAGATTTTGATAGTGTTTAATAAAAACACATGGACTAATAGGGCATATCACCCTAGAGCTGAAGATACTTTCTGTGCTAAATTAAGACCAAAGTGGGACCCTTCCTCAATGTGATAGTCGAAGCAACTAGATGCGTAGAATTAGAGAAGCATTTTATTCAAACAAATATAGAACCAGAATGGATGATTTTATGTCTATAAAGCACAGTACGATGAAGTTGTAAGCTATGTTCGGGGGAGGATTATTATCTATCATTGGCCTATATGGTAAAATCAGTCGAGGGCCCTGGGGACATGCAAAAACAAAAAATGATAATAATCTCCTCATTAATTTTGATTCCTAAAAATGAAAAAAATAAATATTAATATTAAAAATTAATGTTAAAAAGAAAAAAAAAGAAAATAAAACAAGTCCTTCACCAAGTAGAAGTCTTTTTAGTTGTCTCTTGCTATGCCCCAAATTGGAGGAGTCTTTAAATTTAAAGCAGGAATTTTAAAGCCATACAGTATCCTTGTTTTAACAAATATTCACTAAGATGATTATATCATATTTGTCTAGATTGTTTTAGTCCATATAAAGATCTTCGCAATTTAATTGAATATTTTTCTCGTAGTAATAAATTAAATAATTTAGACATTTTTAGTCCCTTAGGGACTTTTATGTAAATATTACTATCAAGTAATCCATATAAATAAGAAGTTATAACATCCATAAGACTCATATAAAGTCTTTCAAAAACTATCAAGCTTATTAAAAATCTAAGAGTTATTGCATCTATCACAGGAAAATATGTCTCTTCATAATCAATTCTAAGTTTCTGTTAGAAATCTTGAGCTATAACTTGTGCCTTATATCTTATAATCTTATTGTTTTTATTTCACTTTTGTATAAACATCCACTTATAATTGACGGGTTTTATATTTTCAGATGTTAGAGCTATCGGTCCAAAAACTTCATATTTTACAAGTGAATTTAATTCTATCTAAATAGTATATTTCCGTTTTGGCCATTCACTTCGATGTCAACTTTCTTCAATAGGTTTTAGTTCTAAATCATGGTTTCTATTTATTATATCAATAGCTACTATATATGAAATCTTTTAATTAATAATAGTTTTATTTCGACTCCATTTTTCTTTTGCATAGACATAACTTATTGAAATCTCTTCATTTTTAGGATTTTCCAAAATTTCATTATTCTTAGATAATTGTTCCTTTGATGGAGGCAATTGATTAGTTGTGTCTATTATTTATTTCTGTATCATCATATCTTCTGGTATATTAATTTTAGAAGTACAATTTTATCTATTTTGCTCCCTTTTCTTTATAGTATTTTCATCTTTAGAACCAATCGGTCTACCACTCTTCTAGCGTATACCGAAAACATCCATTGGTATATCGGTAGATTTTTCATTTGTAACATCAATTCGAGCAGGAGCGTTTAATGTTGATATATTTGATCTAGTTATCTTTTTTGCATTAGTGAATACGTTTGGTAACTGATTTGTAATGTTTTGCAAATAAATAATTTTTTTAACTTGAAGCTCACTTCTATTTGTTGGATGATCATAATGAGAGATTGATGATGCATTCCATGAAATATCTGGTTTTTCTAACTTTTCTTTTTCTCCCCCTAATGCTGGTCTCATCAAATTGACAATCAGAAAACTATGTTGTAAAAATATCACATATCATTGGTTTAAGTTGCTTTATAATTGATGGTGATTCAAAACTAATATAAATTTTCAATGGCTTTTGTGGATCCATTTTTGTACATTGTGATGGAGCAATTGGAATATATATCGCACAATAAAAAAAATTCTCAAATGAGAAATATTTGGTTCGTGACTAAATACAAGTTGTAATAAAAAGAGTTCATGATACGCAATTGGTCTAATATTAATTAGTACTGCTGCATATAATATAACATATTCTCAAGTTGAACTAAGTAGTTTTATCCTCATAAGTAATGGTCTAACAATTAACTGAAGTCGTTTTATAAAAGATTCTGTTGAATCATTTTATGTATGAGTGTGAGCTACATGATGCTCAACTGTAATTTTAATTGCTTAGGATATAAATTCCCCTGCATTATCGAGACAAATTTTCTTAATCGTATAATCTGAATATTGTGCTCGTAATTTGATGATTTGTGCTAATAGTCTTGCAAATGCAATATTACGAGTAGATAATAAAAAAATATGTGACCATCTTATAGAAGCATCTATTAAAACTATAAAATATCAAAAATGACCATAAGATAAAATGATAGGCCTATATAAATTTCTATAATTTCGTTCTAAAAATTGAGGAGATTCAAATCCAATTTTATTTTGAGATGACCTAGTAATTAATTTTCCTTGAGCACAATCAATACATGAAAATTCACTTGATGAAAGAATCTTCTGATTTTTTAAAGGATGGCCATATAAATATTCTATAATTATTCTCATCATTATAACTCCAGGATGACCTAAATAATCATATCATAAAATAAAATTTCTTGAATCAATTAACTTCTGGTTAATTGCAATGTTAGATTCTATTGGATGTATATATGTGTAATATAATCCAGAAGAAAATGCTGGTAATTTTTCATTATATGCTTTTTTTTTCTGAAATTGCAGAGGTAATATATAGATATTCTTTATTATTTTTATCTTTAGTCTGAATATGATAACTATTGAGACGTATATCTCTAAAACTTAAAAGATTTTTTTTATTTACTTGAAAATAATGCATTATTTATTATTAATTTTGTGCATGTGGATAATATAATATGGGTTATTCTGGATCCTTCAATTAAATTTGTAGCACCAGAAATTGTATTAATATTAATCTTAGCTAATTGAATATGAGAAAAATATATTTTGCCTTTTAGAATAGTATATGTTGTTACACTGTCTGCAGACATAAATTTTCATAAGCACTAATTAAGTAACTCGATGATTCTATTTTCATCAAAATGAGAATTTTCATCCATAATTAAATTATCAGTTTTTTCATCAGCATTTTCAAAGAAGTCTGAAAAATATTAAGGTGTATGAAATCAATTGGATCATTATGTTCAAAAAAATTAGTCTCCACACTTTTTTCTTTTCCTTTAGAAGCTTGGTAAAGATCCACAAGACATTTGAATGTACAATATGTATGAGACCATTGTCCTTTCATGCTACATTTATAAAAGATTTTTTTTTCATTTTTATTCTGCAAATTTTTTTTCTTATTTTTTTACTATAATTATTAGTCTTTCTAAAATTGTCATTATGGTGACTTTTATACCTTCGATAATTATTATAATTATCACCTCTACCACAACCATATTCGTGATTACGACCACAGCTGCGACCGTGGCGGCGACCATTTCCATAATTTTAACTTCATTCAGACTTATTTGTTATTACAATATTTACTTCCGAAAATGATTTAGATCCAGTTGATCGTGATTGATGTTTTTTCATTAAAAGTTCATTTTATTATTTTGTTCAATAATAAGAAAGCATGATATTAATTTAGAATATTTTTTAAAACTTCGTTCTCGATATTGCTGCTACAGTAGCATATTAGAAGCATGAAAAGTTGAGAATATTTTTTCTAATAAATCTTGATCAGTAATCTTCTTTCCACATAATTTTAATTGAAAAGTAATATTAAAAACTACAAAATAACTATTTTTTGATGATCAAATATTTCTTTTAAATTTTGCAAAAGTTTAAAGGGACCATTTATCGTTAAATAATCAGTTTTTAATCCCCATGGAGATGATGACGAATGAATATCATTATTTTTGCATGATCCTGCAGGGATGCATCATTTTCTTTTTTAATTGTATTTTTAAGATTCATAGTATTGAGATGAATCTTAGCATCAAGAGTCCATGACAAGTAATTATTTTTCGATATATTAAGTGCAACAAACTCAAACTTTGTGATGTTTGACATCATGTAGATCACTATATAATAAAATTATAATTAGTCATTAATATGTTATTTTTAATATATTATGTAAAGTAATAATAAATTGCATTAAATCAAGTAAAAGATATAAATTATATACAAATATATTATTAATATTGCACTATTTATGAATTTTTAAAAATAGAAATAAATATAATTAATATTAGTACTTTAAAACATATTAAGAAAGGTAAAGAAAAATTATGAATGAATTAATGCATATATAAAGTATAAACTAATGTAAGATAATAAAATTATAAAATTATAAGTGTAAGTATATATGTTATTTAATTAAATAGAAACAATTATTTTTTTGATATGCAATATTTATATATTTATAAAATTAGAATAATATAAAGTTTATATGCAATAAATATATAATATACATGCAACAAACGTACAATTTTAATTTTTTTTTCCACTTATATGACTTTTATACTATTTTATTATTATATATATAGAAGAAAAAAAATGATAATGTAGTTAAAATTAAAATTTATTCTAATCAAAAGTTTTTATTTATTTATTTATTATTTTTTTTATCATTATCATTATTTAAGTTTCTCTTTAATAAGAATATTAAATAAATCTTGATGATTAATATGTGACAAAAATTATATACATAAAATTTATAGATCATAAAATAAATTATATATATTAATTAAATTTAAAAATAAAAATATATGTATAAAAATTATAATCATAATTTTTTTAATTATAAAAATATATTTATATAGTAGTATATTATCACTTAAAATTTTAATTCATTCTTAATTTAAATATAATAAGTGAATAAATATATTTAAAATAAATATGAATAAATATGAATATTATCTTTAATGAAATATGATTGAAGTTAGATTAAAATAAATGATGTAGAATAATTATATTAATAACGTGTTATATAATTAATGATAAAATTATAAATGATTAAAAAAAATGAAAAACAAAAATTTAATTATTTCAGGAGGAAAATCAAATTAATTGAACTTTAATATAGTTTTTTTTGGTCATTAACAGATAGAAACCTAGAAAATAATTAAATTGGTTTGATTATTATTTAGGATTTATAAATATATTTGCCTCCTCTCCTGTATTAAACCCTAACTCTCAACTTCAAAAACCCACTTTGTTTCTGTCTCCATCTACCTGCAAATCTCAAAGATCAAAGCCTCATAGTAATTTTACTTTCTTTCCAAATGATGGGTGGAGATATGGACTCTAATGCATGCGCCGGGTCCTAAAGGAGGATTCCAGAGATTGAAGAAATTCTCTTTCCTCAACAACAGGAGCCCTCTAATTCTGTGTCTTTGTTTTCCACGCAAGAGAGTTTAAAAGAATCATCTTTCATTGATTTTTCTCCTAAAGAAGATCAAGAAATCATGCAAGACATTCCCAGTCCTAGTTCCTCCGAGAAGGTTAAGTCCTCTTTCACTGAATCTCATCAAAGTATTGAAGAGAATCAAAGTGAAGAAAAGGTCGTAAAAGAACAGGTCGTACTTAATGATTCAGTTTCTGGGTCTTTTGATTGTGAAGAAGACAGTGAAGATTTTTCAACAAAGGTTGAAAATTTTGGTGTGCATATGCAAGAATCAAAGAATTATGCGGTGGGTTTTGTCTTTGGTGGTGAAAACTGCCCACGAGTGATTGAAGGGCCTGTTAAAGGTGTGATAGGAGATAAAGAGAAAGAGATAGTTTGTCCGGAAAGTGAAGTGGGTTTCTCTGGAATTGAGGAATTTGATAAACATGGAGTCCGAGAAGAGTGCAAAGCTGTTGATATAGAAATGGGTTCTTTCATTGAAGAGAAAAAGGAGCTTTTCACGATGGAAGAAACGGAAACTCAGAGTTTGTTGGAAGCCAAAAAGAAGCAATTATTGACAAAACTTGAGGATGGCTCAATCCTTAAAGACAAAATCTTGGGGGATCTGAAAGGAATTGATGAGTCTATTAGACATTCCCTGAAGGTTGAAGTAATTGATGATACAGCATTGATTGAAGCAGTTCCAATCCCCAAAACTGGTGAAGCTGGTGTAAATATTGCAGAGATGAACGGGAAGAAGAATGAGAAGCAAGAAGCTAGCAGAAAGAAGGCTAGACGTCCACGAAGAAAGGGAAAAGATGGGAAAAATGTGTTGGAGACTGGTGACGAACAGAAGAAAATGGCTCAAGTTGGCAAAGTTACAAAAAAACTAAGCCAAGTGAGTGAAGCTCAAAATTACTGTCAAAAGAATGGGGACCGACTAAGGAAGTACTCAAGGAAGGATTTGGAGGCCCTGAGGTTTGTGAACATTGTAGAGCAGCAAAAATTGTGGAGAAACATATACACTGGGCTTGGACACGCTGATGTAAAGGAGTATGATGGATTGGCAAGCTCAAGGCTGCAGAATAACACTCTCTTGAATTGTGATCTTCGTCAGCGCTTCGGAAGGAAGGAAAATATCCATAGGATTCCTGGTGAGTATTTCACTTTTGAAGCCAAAATTTCGTGTTATTTTGATGCATCTTTTCAACAAATTCAATTAGTGGTTGTTACTTTATGCTGTCTTTTGTGTAGAAGCCATCATGATATTATTAGAATGTATGTGATTGCACGTTCAGATGCAATGTCAAGAACTTATTGTATGGATTGGATTATGGTTTGTCATCTTACTGGTGATTGTGAGTAAGAATATGAATCTGTGATTGTGAATCATTTACTGCACTTCTGTGATTGTGGACTCTGCTAAGCACATTGCTTGTTGCTGCTGCATTTTTAATTCAAACTTTACTGTTGTGAGTAAGAATAATGATAAAAAAAAGGAAATTGGATTATATATATAAAAAAAAAAGAAACAGGAAAACACTGAATATATCAAAAGCTCATTGATGGATTGATACTCTTAACTTGATTTAAGATATAGGATGTCCTTAAATTGTCATTCTTAAAATTGGCTCTTGCTTAAGTCAATCTTGGTACAGTTTGCAAACAGCTGGGAATTTATTTACTTCTGCAGAAATATCCATTTGAGCTTGATACTTGTGTGTTATGTCCTTAATTAATGAGCAGGTAGAGGATATGTCTGTATGTAAATGATAATTTCATGCATAGGTAGGGGAATCTTGAAATGCCGCCCGAAAACTTGGGCTTTTAGTTACTTGGTTTTACTAAACTATGGTTTTTCCTCTTGTTCTGGCTTGGATTCTCATTTTATGTTAGTCGAAGGATAAAAATGGTGCAAACTTGTCTCTCTTATCATCCTGGTTTAGTTGTTGATATCAATTTATCTATTCTGATGCTGCAACCAAAATATGTATCAGGATGGCTGCTAAATTGTGTTAACCCTAGCTTTTGTTTATATGGATCAAAATTTCTTTTAGAAACATGACAAAAATTTAGAATGTTTTGGCAACAAGAAGGAGATCTAATTATTCTCTAAAGCTTTTGTTAGTCTTGAAAATTGTGTTGCTGACAGAGTTTTGAATAACTTATTTTCACCAACTTAGAGCTCCATCAATCATCCAAGTATTCTCAGCTTGGACAATGTTAGTCAATCAAGTGGTGAGATATTCGGGAAAGGTGAAAAAGTTATGGAATGAGATCTTAAGGAAGCTTTTTGGTCTTATATTTCGAATGAAACTGTATTAGATTGCACAATTAGGCTTTCCATTGTCGTTTGGAGGAGTTGCTAGTTGATCTAGAGTGAAATTGGTATTGTAACTAAACAACAAAACAATGATTTTTTAAGTTTCATTATGATTTGGAAAATTTTTGTGCTTCTAGTGGAAAATTTTTCTGGCATATGAAGTGGTAGAGAACAGTGATGTTATAACCAATTTCTCTGCTATTGCTTTTGTATTCTAAAGTATAAACTAAATCCATGTTCTTATTCTCAAAGAAAAAAAAAATTGCATAACTGGTGAAGTTCTGCTGTTTGATTTCATGTGCAGAGCTGTTTCATAACATTCTGAATGCTATTTTCTTTTCTAAACAATGGCTTGTATTTCAACAGCTATAGCTGTGACTAAATGGATTAGATCGCGCTTGAGTTTGGTGTATCAGCTACACTATTGAGATACTATGAAGTGTTCTAGGATGATTACCAAACTAACATTTTGGCTAGTAAAAAGGTTGTGAAAGTCTGGGAAATCAAAGTTTTTGAAGGGCATTTCTGGGGATAACAAAAAATAAGGTTTTGGGACTTCTTGTAGTGCTTGTTTTTGCTACTGTGAAAAATGTTTTTGCAATTGCCATCACGAGGTGTTGTTTCTCTCTCTCTCTGTCTTCTCTCCTTTACTATGGTGAAAATATATTAATACAGTCAGATTGAAGTTTATAACAAAAGGATGATTGCCTGCACATAATTACAAATTCTGCAATGCTTTTTTTTTCTGATCAAGTTTCGAAAAGGTTGTCTGTAGTCCTCTTAATTTTGCTTTTATCCTCCTCATTTTCGTCTCCCATCCTTCTTGCTGAGGCTCATAATGTTTTTTAAACTTAAATGCTTGATGCTTGTTTTTTGTTTTTCTCGTCTCCATTGTTTTTTGCTGGAAATAAGTGGTTCTTGATTTTTGGCTCTGGTTTGCCATTTCTGCCCTTTTCCTTTTCCCCTGAATTTTTGTTGCTCCAAATGTGTTTTCACCTTTCCCCCTTGGTATAATTTGCTTATTTTTTTTTCCTACCTCCACCCTTTTGTTCATTCAATTTGTTTTTCTTTAGAAAAAAAAGCCAGGATTTTTTTTTCATAAAGATGTAAAACATCCATTTGATTTATGAAGACTTTCTTTTATCCCTAACTTCCCTTCTGGAGTTGGCTCTGATTTTGTCAATTTGATTGGTTGATTTCTGCTGTGGACAGGTTTGGATGCAGCAAGGGGAAGATGGAATCATTTGAATATTTTTGTGCATTGCAGAATGGCCTAAAGCGATCTGCTAAATCCTTATGTGCAACATATTGATCTCATACCTCTTGAACTCTATAGTTGGACAAATTATTGTTGTAATGTGCTTCATATTAGTATGCAATCCTTGTATATGGGAAGTTTTGCTGTTGACTAAGTAGGTTTTAGTTTTTTGGAATGCGTTTTTTTCCTACTGTATGATTCATGATATTTGAGTAGAGTTTATCCATATTATTTGTTTGCAATTGGGGACTAATGAAATGACGCATCTGCATTTACTTTCTACGAGTATGAAAATATATGCTATACTTGCCCAATGCTATTGGCATGTGCCATTCTCTCTCTCTTTTACACCCCCCTCTAACAAAAAATTTCTTTATTTATAAAACATGAAAATCCCTCTGAGTTTTGTGATAAATTTCAGGGGAAGTATCTTCTGAAAATGGTGATATTGAATTAGAAAACATGGAAGAAGATGAGGTGGAAAATTTGAGTCACTTGGATTCTGCTTTTAGTCAGAATGTTGGGGTTGAAGATGCCAACACATCTTTCAAAGGCGAGAGCAATGGAAAAGATGACAGTGATGAAGATTATGCTAGCATCCAGAGACCTGCTTTTCTTGTAGAAGGAGAACCAAATTTTGATTCTGGACCTCCAGAGGATGGTTGGGAATATCTTAGGCGTGTCAGGTACCATTCTAAATCCTTGCTTGTTTTTCCCCTACTTATGATACATCAGGGTTCTTTGGAATTGCCTCTTAAGGTTATCTTTTCAATTTCACAAGTTGGTGATGTTAACCATCCTTATGGTTCAATACACAAGATATGCTGGAAGCATTTCCTAATTATGAGGACACACAAATTAGCTGTCTTATAATTAGAGAGAGTGTGTGTGTGTGTG
Source organism: Garcia nutans (assembly GCA_947685225.1). NCBI lineage: Eukaryota > Viridiplantae > Streptophyta > Magnoliopsida > Malpighiales > Euphorbiaceae > Garcia > Garcia nutans. The sequence continues at coordinate 45,632,739 of CANTUV010000037.1, read as the reverse complement.
TTTTTTCTTCTTTATATATTTTGGTTTCCGCAATTTACAATTTTTAAGAAAAATATGCAAGACAGAACAAGCTATTTTAGGACTAACCTGTGGCAAAGGAAGCTTTGGTCAATGCTTTAGCCAGTATATTTTTCTCAAGTTTTCGAGTACTTTATTGCGAAACTATAGTTCTATTAATTCAAACAAAAGAGGATTCCTTGATTCTCAATACATTTACAATTCTTAAAGGTGATGAGGTTAGTATCGAAGAAGTGCAACTTTTTCAGAGAGCAAAATATTTTTATAACATGAGAATGCATGTGGAGACACAAATTTATTGTGAGTTCAACATCCCTTGTGACTTGCAACAATTATGCAGTTCCAAGCAACCTGCCTCTCCAATTAATGATAATAACATATCTTCTATTATAAAAAATGAAACACAAATGTATATTCTTAGTTCCGACTTTGCCAGTCTGCACTTCTTTCAACTAACAATAATGTCATTTCTTTTGAAAAAATTGAAACTTTCTTGCCAAATAAATTTTGATTTTCTGGACAGAAAAAAAAGAAAGATCGTATTTTATTAGCCAATTTCTTTGCAGAACCTAAAGTAAAGAAATTTGGTACATAAGATTAGGCCAAAACACTTGTCTACAAGTTATTATACTGTCAATATTTTCTGAACATCCAGATAGATAATTTTGCAAATCAATGCTCCCAGGCCTTTTCTTTCTTCCCTTGCCCGACAAAACAAAAAAAAAAAAGGAAGAAAAGAAAAGAAGTATATGAATTTTGTTTGTCATTAGTAGTTGTATGATTCTTCATATGACTGTTAAAACTTCCTTTGGGATTTTATGATAAAAACGTTGGAAGGAAATGCAGACTGCAGTATGAGCCAGAGAGTGTGAATCAATTTGTGTTCAGTTCACCTAACCCAAATTATGAGGTTGAATGAGCATCCCAGGTTTAACCGAAAGTGTGAGGTTCATTAAGTGTCTCAAGTTTAACCCAAATTGCTAGGTGCAATAAGTGGTCAGGTTTAGATTAGCATTATAAGTGACATATAATTTAGAAGCTGAATGAACTCTAGGTACACCATGAAAGCAAAGTAGATGACAGAGCCTCCTTATGGCCATGTTAACTGTTACGGGCTATGTAGCATGGACATGGGAATAAATGTGTGACATGCATGAGAACGCCAAAACACAAAAGGTTGAGGGATAGGTGAGGCACTCAATAGAGCATATGCTTTCTTCTTTTCAAATGCTGTAATTTGAATCAAGAAAAATATTGAAAACAAATATGAAATGGCAGTTTATTTGGTCATTGAGCCGGTTGAAATTATTAGTTTTGACTCTATTAATTAGTCTGACGCAGCAGATGCCTTTAATCACAACAGATTTTAGCATCATAGATGATGTTGGATGATTGATAGGCACATGTTATTGATATTTAGCAAGGATCAGGAAGATTCGCTGTAACTGTGACTTTATGCAAGTATGATATCTGGCATTGCTTAGTTGGGATTAAAGTTGGTTTCAGTTTTGTCTTCCATTGGCTTGCTCCATGCATTATTATTATCCTGAATATGTTCAATAACTGTATCTAATTGTACTGTATACACTGTTATGGTTACACTAATTTCTTTTTTGAATGTTGTTTGACATCAACCATGTGTTCGGAGTCTTGGACATGTGGAGTACGTAATTCATAAATGCCTTGGAAATAGTCCCATTTTTGGATATTTCAACTGCTTTCTGCATTATAAAACTTTGTGAAGAAAATTTCTGAATCTTTTTGCATCCTTGCTTTTGTTCAAAAGTTGAAAATAAATGTACCATACTGATTGCGTGATTCTATAATTTTGAATTTTAGGATTCATTGTATTTTGCATTAGCTTTAACACTACCAATAGGAATTTTTAATTTTAGGATTCATTTGTATTTTGCATTAGCTTTAACACTACCAATAGGAATTTTAGCAGCACATTAAAATGCAATTTTGGCTTCAAACTGATTTTCTTACCTCCTCTGTTCAGATGGGAAGCAGCTAGTATTCCAAAAGTTAAAGTTGCCAACCTTGAAAGGAGTAAAGTTAACAAAGAACAAAGCATTTATATGCCCCATATTCCGGAGATTGCTAAGTGCCCAGAAAATTTAATGCCATTGAAGCAGTGGGAGGATGCATTTCTTGCCGATTTTTCAGAGTTAAAGATGGTATGGTTCTGACCCTAATTTACTTTATAATGGGCTTAACAACAAACTTAGTTTCTTTGTTGAAAATGAACTTGTGATAGTCTTGCTTGATAAGTGACTTGACAAGCATGCCAAAAATCAACAAAGTGAACTTGATGACTTGTGATATCATGAAAAATTGCTGCATCTTTTAAAAATGGGAAAATATGCATTTGCTAGATTATTGTGTTTGGTAGTGATGAGGGAAATGATTTGCAGTTAAAAATAGATGTTCTTTTCTTTTCCCAGAATCAAACTATTAAAAACCATATTTGTATTTGAGAAATCAAGAAAACTAAGGTTCGGTTGGAGCGCAGAGTTGACCATCAAAGCAATAAAAGAAATCTTTCATTTTTTCTTAAAAAAAGAAGAAATAGTAGGAGGACACTACATTGCCTTAAAATCATAGTTTGCTTGTTCTGTAGAATTAACTTCATTTTTCTGCCGTGTTTTCACTTTATCTCAGTTCTTGACACGCAATGAGGGTTCCAGCACTGAAATTTCCCATAAACTGCAATCCGCGGTGATCGTTCACAGGCAAAATGCTTCCTCCACCCAACTTGCTGAAAGTATTATTCTTGAAAATTTTAATAATCTTGGAACCGATGAAGTTCATTCCCATAAGCTGCTTGATGATTCCAGTCTGAATAACACTGTTGACCAGCCATCTGAGGCAAATACTGAAGACAGTAAAATAGTAGGATGTTCTCAGAATACATCTATAAGTTCTGTCATGGATTCTTCATGCAACTACCCTACATTGTCTGCAATTCAAGCAATGGATTCTGTTGCACGAGTATCGATGCTGAGGAAATGCATAAGCTTGGCAGAAGCCATGGGCACACTCTCAAGAAATGTCTGTATCTGGCTTTTTGCTTTATGTGCAGCAGTTGATACTCCACAAGACGCTGACACTAGTGCTGCTCTTCGGAGCCTGCTCCGAAAGTGTGCTAGTTTGCGAGCTGCGAAGTCTGAACTTGATGATGAAGTTATAATGCTTAATATTCTTGCCACGATTTCAGGCAGGTATTTTGGACAGTCTGAAGCCTGAAGCTCACCTAAGTAATTAGTTTTATATTTTTGGAAAATGTTTTTATTTCGTTTAGTTGCCGTGGGAAGTTGCTTATTATTGAAACTTTGGATGTAATGCACTCACATTTCTCTTGATCATTTAGGTTTGTTTGGCTTAATTTTTATTTTCATTTTTGCTTGGAACTAGAGTGGTTTTCGTCCTAAAAGTAAATATTTTTCTTTCTACATTTTTTAGTAGTAATTATTATTAGTATTATTATTGTTATAATTATTTGATTAATTCTGAGTGCTTATCTTAAGCATTTGCTATGGATGCATGGGAAAAAAATTCACAGTAGGTTAAGTTAGACAAAATTCCTTGAGATTTTTCATAGTTTATATTTATTTTGTATTTTTTTTTAAATTAACACTTTTAGCATTGATTTGTGGAACTCTATATTATTTTATCCATTCATTATAAAATTATTAATTTTATTGTTCTATCATTAGTTTCTAAAATTGTAAATATTAGACTATATATTTCGTCCCTAAAATTATATATGCTAATTATATTTTAATTTTCAAATTATTAATATTATTAAGCAGTTCAATATTTTAAAATGTCAACATTTTTTTTTATCACCCGTCTAAAAAAAGGTCAATCTTGATCAACTTTTGCCCCTGAGACTGATTCAGTTTTGATTACATAAAAAGAATATGGACCGTTATAATTACTATTTAATTACAAAACGATGGTGTCAAATTATTATTTAATTACTAAACGATGGTTGACGTGCTTTTCATTAGCTAATGTTTAACTTTGATAATTCAGTTATATCACCGTTAAAATTAAATTATGGTCCTTTCTTTCTAGATGTATTAGCATCGATTTCCGTTTCACTTAGTTGTTATTTTAAAAATAATTATATATATTAAGATAATAATTAGTTATTATAAATTATAAAAAAAAATTATAGAATTTTATTTAACTATTTCTTTAATTATTTTCTCCTTATGAATTACTAGTCTTAATCTTATTTTATAATAATAGATTTAAAATTTTATAATTAATAGTCTTTAATTTATAAAAATAATAATTGAAATAAAATAAATTTTTTGATAATTGAAGTAGTATGGAGAAAGTATTTTAATGCGTGGCTGTTGACCCGTCATTGAAGAAGATGGATAAGAAATGAGCGATAAATGACTTGTGTTTCATTATTACCCATTAGCGTCCTTGCAGTTTCTCTTTTAAGTTTTGAGGTTGATTTTTAAAACTGGAGCTTTTTAGCTTATTGTGAATAAGTAATTTTTAGATTATAATCAGATTAAAAATAAGCAGTTAAGTATTTCTGTAAACTAGTTAATAATCAGCTGATAATCAGTTAAGTGTTTCTGTAAAATCAGCTTATAATCAGTTTTTAATTGCAGAAACTGTCAAAATGACCAAATTGTTCCTGAGTTTATTTATTAAATAAAAATAATTTTTTAAATATCAATTCAAAATTTATTTTGCAATAATAATAATAATAATAATAATTTATTTAATAATAATAATAATAATATTGGTGTTATCAATAAATTATACAAATAAAAAACTACTGCCTTAAGAGAGAAGAAAAAACATAAAAGAATTTTGATGGGAACTAAAGTATATGGGGTGAGCAAATTTAAAATATTAAAGATTAGGTAGGGATAGTATGATCTTTTACTTGGTCAAAACTGCTTAAAAAATAAGTGTTTAAAAAAAATAGCAAAATCCAACTTTTAAAAAACTGATTAAAATCAGATTATAATCTACTATTTAAGTTTTCATAAATACTTAAATAAACAACTTATAATCTAAAAACTGTTTATAATCAGTTTTAACCAGCTTTTAAGTTTTAAGAAACACCCTTTAATTTCCATACAAAAGGATTTATTTTTTTAGTCTCATACCCTTTAAAATGAATGAATTTCAATTTTATAAAATTTATTTAAATTTCAAAAATTACTTATTAAAAATAAAATTTTTTATTCATTTCAATTTTATGAATTTAAATATGTAGAATTCAACTAGTATAAATTAAATTCTATTAAAATATATAAAATTTACAAATTAATTTTACAAATTAATCAACTTATTTTTTTATATAAAATTACTCTTAATAGACCTATATCCCTTTCTCCTACTATACTCTTTCAATTTTTTCTTTCCTATCGTGCTAATTCCACAGATTTTATTACTTCTACTATTTTAAAATTTTAAAATTAATTTTTATTTGTTGTAAATAAAAGAAGAGAGAAAATATATAGAGAATAAGAAATTAGAGAAAAATTTTTTATTATCAATTGTCTATAATAAACCATCTACAATGGAGTATTTATAGTGGTATAAGTAGAAATTAGATGAGAAGAAAGATTACAATTAAATTCTAATTTGAATAGAATAACACTAATCATAATCTTAATAGGATAAAATTAATCTAATAAGTAGTCATTTACATATTATTTAACACTTCTTCTTGGATGACTATCTTTATGAATATGCCTCGTTAAAATTTTGCTAAGAAAAATCAAGTGGGATAAAAACTTAGCGAAGGAAAAAAAGTACAATATTCATAGATAACTTCCCCTAAAAAATATAACTGACTAAGACATATTTTTAACCGAATGCATATCAATATTGTGTATATATTTTTTAAAAATTGATGTCGGTAATGCCTTTGTAAACAAATCTGTTGGAATATCACTTGAACGAACTTTACAAATATCTACTTTTCCTTCTTTCATGAGCTCATGAGTGTAAAAGAATTTTTGTGATATATATTTAGTTCTATCACCTTTTTATGTAGCATTCCTTGATTTGTACAATACATGTTGCATTATCTTCATGTAATATTGTTGGTTGGTTACATTCTATAGGTAATCTATATGTTCTTCTAATATGTTCAATTAAGCTTCTCAATCATACACATTCACAACTAGCTTCATGAATGGCTAATAATTCTGAATGATTTGATGAAGTAACAGTGATTATTTGCTTTACAGATCGTCATGAAATAGCAGTATTATTACATATGAAGATATAACTTGTTTGGAACCGATCTTTGAGAGGATCAGAAAGATATCCAGCATCATTATATCCTGCCAATTTAGACTTTATTCATTTCGAAAAAAATAAACCCATATCGGATGTGTCATGTAGGTAGCGTAGAACATGTTTTTACTCCATTTCAATATCTTCTAGTAGGAGCTGAACTAAACTTTGTAAGCAAGTTAACTGCAAAAGTAATATCTGGTCTTGTAATGTTAGCAAGATATAAAAGTGCCCCCTATTGCATTGAGATATGGTACTTCAGGACCAAGAATTTCTTCATTATCTTCTCGAGTATGAAAATGATCTCTTTTTACATCAAGAAAAATGAACAACTATTGGAGTGCTTAATGGATAAGATTTATCCATATAAAATTATTTTAAGATTTTTTCAATGTATGATGATTAATGAAGAAGAATTTCATTTGACAGATATTCAACTTAAAATTCAAGAAAAAATTTTATTTTTTTCAAGATCTTTAATTTCAAATTCCCTTGCTAATAGTCTGCAGTAATTGAGATCTCTTCTGGAGTTCTTACTATATTTAAATCATTAATATAAACTGCAACTATGATAAATTTTGTATTTATCTTTCAGAAAAAAATACATGGGCAAATAAAATTATTTTCATATCTATTTTCTTTAAATATTCAAATAGACGACTATATCACATCCACCTAGCTTATATCAGAATTTTTAAACTCAATATAGTATATTTATCAAGATATTATATGCTCCAGACATCTTGATGCTTCAGGCATCTTGAATCCTTCAGGGATTTATAAATATATGTCGTTATTTAATGAACTATATAAGTAAATTGTCACAATATCCATCAAATATATGTCAAGCCTTTAAAAGGCTATCAAACTAATAAAAAATCTAAAGATAATAATATCCATGATAGGAGAATATGTCTTATTATAATCTATATAAAAACTTTGTAAGAATTCTTATACCACAAGTTGTGCTTTGTATATCATAATTTCATTTAACTCATTTCTCTTAAGGGCTATATGAGCAAATTATTATAATATAATGTCGAGCCCTTCAGGGGCTGCAAAATTAAGTTTAAGAGTAATTGCATTCATAATAGAGAAAATATATATATTTTTTTCACAATCTCATATGATTTTTTTCTTTTACATACAATACCCATGAGTATGACATCTTCTGGTGTCTGGACTACTAGTCCAAATATTATATATTTAGCAAATGAATCTAGCTCGGCCTTGATTACTTTTCATTTTGGTCAATCACTTCGATGTCGATAATTTTAAATATTTTTAGGCTCAAGCATATTTTGATAATTTCAATAGCAACATATGTAAACATATTATTAACAATATTTTTATCTCTTTTTTACATATTTCTAGATTTTAATGAGATCTCATAATTTTTCGATATCGAAACTACTTCTGGGGTTACTCCTCTAGAAATATATGGTTATTGATTTATGTTATTTTTGACCTCTTTAGGAGTGTCATTTTAAAATATTCATTTCTTCTTATCTCAAAAATTAATATTTTGAACTAAGTAGTCTACTACGCTTCAGACGTATATTATATCTATTAGTTGTCATACTAATAAGATGTTCTATAGGGACAATCAATCGAGTAAGAGTATTAGCAGCTGAAATATGTGATTTGAACACCTACTGGGTATTTGTAAATATATCTAATAACTAATTTGCAACATTATGCAAACAAATTAGTTTTTAAACTTTCAATTCACATTGGTTTGTGCATGTATCAAGATTGGATAAAGTTGGTGTATTTCAACTAATCTATTATATTTTTTACCATTTACTTTTATTTTTCCCTAATGGAGTGAAAACTAACTCACTAAAAATTTTACTCTAAAAAATTCGGTAAAGGTCTATAATATCTAATATAGACAATCAAAACCTATATAGATATCAAAATAATATTGATGATCTATTTTATTTCTTTAAGGAGATGAAATAAGAATATTTACACTACAACAAAAAATTTTAATATCGCAAATTCTAAATAAGACATTAATTCAGATAAACACAAGTTACAAAATAAAAAAACTTGTGATATGCAGATAATCAAATACAAATTAAAGGTGCAATATAAATAATAATATGTATCCAAGCGTATATTGAAAGTTTTGATTTCATAAGCATAAGAATAATAATTAATCGTAAAATCTTAATAATAATTCAACTAAACCATATCGAGTATGAACATATGCAATAAAATATTCAATGGTAATATATTCATAAAATACTTTTCAAATGAACTCATATGCATTATCTATAAAATTATCTTAATATGATAATCAAGAATCATTGACCTTAACTTTATAATTTGAGCAAAAAATTTAGCAAAAATAATATTAGGAGTTGAAGATAGACAAACACATGGTCATCTAGTTGAAACATTAATTAAAATCATAAAATATTTAAATGGTCTATAAGATTAATGAATAAGGTCACAAATATCATCATGAATTTTTGTAAAAATTCAGGAGACTCTAAATATAATTTAGTTGGCGAAGGTCTCATAATTAATTTATCTTGTGTACAAGAAGCACAAAAGTAATCATCAAACAAAATTATTTTCTAATTTTTTTTAGTGGATGCCCATTTATATTTTAACAATACGTCACATTATATTTGAATATGGATGACTAAGATGATCATGCCAAAGGATAAAAATTTTGAGATCTATACACTTCCAGTGCATATAGAGTAACTCAGCCATCTTTATTTTTTATAAAGTATAATCTAGTTAAGAAATTTAAAATTTCTTAAATATGAACTTATGGTTCAAATTCATAGAGTTAACACATAAAAATTCAATATCTCTTTCACTTTGTTTTAATAGAATATCTATTGCGATATATTCTTTAAAACTTAATAGATTTCTTCAGGATCTATTTGAATATAATGCATCATTGAAATATTATTTTGCTCAAATTCAGAATATAAGGTGGACTCTTCTGGAGTCTTCAACTATATTTGCAGAATCAGATATCATGTTAATATTAATTTCTGTTAATATTAACTATAACAAATATTTTCTAATCATGAAGAATTATGAGAATTGTGCCAATATATATCTTTTTAGCGCTTTTGATTTCAAAATTGATAGGAAAAAAATTTTTCACTATAACTTTTTTATCAAGATCTCGTCCATGATATTGAAAATATATCACATTCACTTCAGGGAATAATGTCAAAATAGTTGGATGAGTTTAATTATTTTTCATCAAAAGCTAAAAATTTTATTTAGCTACAGGCAAATAAAAAAATTAGTTTAAAATATTTTGTAATTCTTTGCTCTCAATATGGCTACTGCAGGAGCATATTTGAAGCATCAAAAATTTAATATTCATCAAAAAGACTGTAATAATTAATAATGAGATAATCAATTTTCAATTTCTAATTTGAGTAATCAAAAGAAAAATTATTACTTCTAAGCGATCATGCGAGGATGCTTGATTTTCTTTTTATAGTATATCTAAAATTCACAATATTAAGGTGAATCTCATTATTAAGTACCCATAACATATAATTTTATCAGAAAATATCAAGGGTAATAAATTCAAGTTTTATTAAGAACTTGAATCAAGAACCACGAAATGTATATATATATACACACACACACACACACGTGAAATTTAAGTTTAAATCCATTGATTAATGGGCATAAAAAATAAAAAATTTACATCATATTCATGAATCTAAGTAAAAAACATGTATAGATGTCAATTGTTTCCATGTATATGTAATACTTAAAGCTGACAAATAATAGAACAACAGTACATATATCCTTTCAAACATATTAACGAAATATGTATTATCTATTATAACAGAACAACTCTTTACACAAGATATATATATATATATTAAACAAAAAAATCCATAATATTTTTTTTCTTAATAATTCAATATGAAAAGATTTGATATTACTTATTGAAAAAAAATCATAAACTTTAATTAAGCCAAGATTAATCATATTAAATAATATAAATTAAATATGCAGAAGTGTACCTTAATTTGAAAGATATAAAATTTTTCTTACAAATTAGAAAAATTAAATATTTCTCCCTTTACCATTATAATTTGAAGAGACTATCATGCTAATAACGTGTTATAAATAAAAGAAGAGAGAAGATATATAGAAAATGATAAATTAGAGAAATTATTTTATTATCAATTGTCTATAATGAACAATCTATAATGAGGTATTTATAGTGGTATAATTAGAAACTAGATGAGAAAAAAGATTTATAATTAAATTCTAATTTGAATAGGATAACACTAATCATAATCTTAATATGATAAGATTAATATAATAAGTAGTCATCCACATATTATTTAACATTATCAAACTTATATCATCCATTTTAATTTTTTTTAAGCCAAATATCCAATTTGGATGTTTGTCATTTTAACTTCGTCAAAAGTCATATTTTTATCTTAATATTTTATTAGATTTTCATTTTAATAATCATCTAAAATTTAGAAAAAATGCTCATTACATATATATAAACCATTATGTGAAATTGATTATCAAAACAGAAGATATTTCTATAAATATAAATAATAGTCCACTAAGAGAAAATATTTAAAATTAAAAATTTTCATATAAAACTATGTTAAAAAATTCATTGTTTTGAATAAAAATTACTGAAAATGAAATTATAATGCTTTGAATCAATTAAATTCACATAAACTAAAAAAATATTATTTTTTAATATAAAAAATAAAATATTCATATATAATAATTATCTAATCACAAAATATATTATTATTATCAAATTATAGTAATAAATCTAAAAAAAATATTATTTTGACATTCTTTGAGCATAATAAGAGTACATTTGGAAAAAAATGACAAATATATTTTCAATTTAGAATTTATTTTAAACAAAATTATATGAAAGTCAATTGAATTATTTATTTTAAATTAAACCATAACAAATAATGTAAATTAACCATATAATCAAGATTCATTTATCCATTCATTATAAAATTATTAATTTTATTGCTTTATTATTAGTTTCTAAAATTGTAAATATTAGACTATATATTTTGTCCCTAAAATTATATGTGCTAATAATTATAATTTAAATTTCAAATTATTAATATTTGAAAAGAATATGGACCATTTAGTCATAGTCATTTTCTATACTGAATTAATAAATGATCTGTTTAATTTTGATAATTCAGGGATATCACCATCAAATCAAATAATGGTCCACCTTTTGTAGATATATAGCTATTTTAATGTTGGCGTTGCTCTTCACCCTTTAGTCATCGAAGAAGATGGACAAGAAATGTGTGGCTAAAGGTAATGAGTGATAAATGATTTCTATTTCATTCATTATCTATTAGCATCCTTGCAGTTTCCCTTCAAGCAATAGTGGAAAATTCATCATCTGCTTTATTATTGAATGGGGAAGACTTTGATATCAATGCAAATGACTTTTGAGGAGTTGTTTTATTGTTTGTATGTGAGTGGAATTGTGTTGAAGTTTCTTAAAACGACCTCGTATAAAGTATTTTAACAATCAATATATATAAAAGGACTAGTTATTTGCATATCTTCAAGTGATAATTTGGCTCTCTCTTGCCAAGATCAAAGAATGATACTTTTTCCAAGATACACACAATAAAATTTTATGGCAATAATTTTTTATATCTTTAATAGTAAAAAAATTTCTTGTTAATTTTAGTGTCACATATCGAAGAGTGAGGGAGTAAATTATAGAAATCATGATCTGTTGAATGCTTTAATATAGAAAAAGAAGCCAAATGAAAAAGAAAAAAAATACACATGTTTAATTAGAAATTCCTCTAAAAATTGCATACTATATTGCAATTTATGATATTTTATATTATTTTAAATAAATAATTTTATGTATTAATATAATTAATACATAAAAATAATTATTTATACATTAAAAATTTTTATATTTACGTATAAAAATATTTATAATAAGATATGGTTAATATATTAAAAGTAAATGAATATTAAAATCTTATTTAATTGTATAGAATTAAGAATAATATTTTTTTAAAAGTTATTGTAATAAATTATAAAATAAATTTGATGTTTAATTGTAATTATAACTTTTTAAATTATATACATTATATATTGAAAATTATTTTATATAAAATTATATAAAAATAATAAAATATGTTATTTTTTTTATAAAATTATTTTGAATAATATGATAAGTTATAATTATATTTTAAAATAATAATTTATTGAAATAATTTTTAAAAAAAATAATATTAAGTTTTGTAATTAAATAAAATTTAATATTCTATTTATTTTCAATACATTAGACATATCTTATTAGAAATATTTTTATAGTATATGAATATAAAACATATCTTATTATGAATATTTTTATAATATATGAATATAAAATTTTTTAATATTATATATATTTATATTGTGTAATATTAATTTTTTATATATGTACTAATTATATTAATATATAATTTTTTTCCACTTAAATTAATATAAAATATTATAAATCGCAACGAGTAATTATATACTTGTTATAATTATTAGACTATATTTCGTCCCTAAAATTATAAATGCTAATTAAATTTTAATTTTCAAATTATTCATATTATTGAGGACTTCAACATTTTAAAACGTCAACATTTTTATCACTAGTCTAAAAAAAGAGGCCAGTCTTGGTTAGTTTTACTTCTGAGATTAATTCAGTTTTGATTACATAAAAAGAATATGTACCGTGTTGATATTCATTTCTATATAATGAATTAATAAATGATAAGTTAGACTTGTGTTTTCATTAGGTTTTGTTTAATTTTAATAATTCTACAGTCATATCACCATCAAATAAAATAATGGCCCTTCTTTCTTTGTAGATAAATTAGCTATTTTAATATTGGTGTGGCTCTTGACCCTTTAGCCATTGAAGAAGATGGACAAGAAATTGATGAGTGATGAATGACTTTGTGTTGTTTCATTCATTATCTATTAGCTTCCTTGCAGTTTCCATATAAAAGGACTTGCTTTTTTTTCTTTTTGTGTTGTTTCATTCATTATCTATTAGCTTCCTTGCTCTAAATTTAAAGACACTCATTAGAAAAATCCAATTTAAAAAGAAAAAGCATAAAAGAGATTATTTTAAGTCTATTAACAAGCATCAACTTTTCTTTTTTTTTTTAGATAATTTTTCTAATGCGAGTAGGTCACTCTATTATGTCTTAAAGGGAGAAATGCACTTTTGTATTGTTAGAAAAATCTTATATTTTTAGAACTTACAAAATAAGGGATAAATCTATGAACAAAAAATTAAAGAGAAAAAAAGAGAGGTAATCACACAAGATATAAAAATTTATATGGTTCAGCAATTTGCCTACGTCCATGGAAGATTTCTCACTTTATTTCTTAGAAAGAGAATACAAGTGAAGTTTTTCTTTTCTCACAATTCAATGTATTATTTACCATCTAAAATGCTCTATATATATAGTGTTAACTTTATCCTAAATATACAAGGAAATCTTTTTCTTATTCTAACCTCTTTTTCATATTCAAACTCTATTATAAAATTGATAATCCTCCTCTTTGTTGAAACTCCTAGTATAAAACTGATTTGGTTTATGAGCCATTATTTAACAACCTCCACCTTAGCAAATAATTAACCCCTTTAGAATACTTGCTCAATCTTGAAATCTGTACCTCTATCTTGACTTCCAACATCTTCACAAATTTTCAGTTTGTGACTTGAAGCAAGTCCAAACAATGTTTGAACTTCTCCAAAGGTAGTATCTTTGTCAACATATCTGCTGTATTTTTTTGTGTACTTTCATTAATAGAATCTCACCTGAAGAAATTAACTCTCTGATTTTATGATATCTCATATCAATATGCTTTGTTCTAGCATGATATACTTAATTATTGGATAACTCTATGGCACTTTGACTATCGCAATATATATCAAGAGCCTGCTGTTTGAAGCCTAATTCTGAGATAAGCCCTTTCAACCACAATGATTCCTTAACTGCTTTCGTTATTGCCATGTATTCTTTTTTAACATATGCTTGTACCCTTCAAAATCAAAAGTCACTAGGGTATATGTTTTCATCTAGTCCACGCCTAGGACCACATCATAGCCTCCAATGTCAAGTACTCTAAGGTCAAACTGGAATCGGTGTCCGTCCTTGCATAGACCAGGAACAACTAAAGCATTTGGCCCTCACCAAGATTTTTCGGCCATCAGCCACAGTCACTGTGGCTGGGTTCACTTGTACTGTGGGAATCTTGAGCTCTTCCACCACTTTAGTGTCTATAAAGTTATAGGTGCTGCCACTATCAATTAAAATTATCAACACTCAGTATTTTTGAGTTGTCCCTTCAATTTGATGGTGTTGTCTGCAACACACCGTCAATGGCATGAAGTGATAATTCCACCCGTTCAATAGCTTCTTCCTCTGCTAGTTCTTCATCCACTTCTTGCCACTCATTCTCATTGATCTCGTCCACCTCTTCTTGGCCAACCATGGCTAATGTGTTGGTCGAACATATGTGGCCTAGATAATATCGTTCTTCAAAACGATAACAAGAGTTTGTGTTTTTCTTTTGGCCAGAGTATGGGACGATGGCATTTTTAGATGGGTAAGTGTTTAAAGGTTTTGGGTTTGGGTTTTTGTGTTATTTGGTGTTGGGTCTGTGTTTTTATTGTTTGGGTTAAGGTTAAAGTTAAGTAGGTGGTGGAAATGGGTATTTTTCATGCTTTTCTGAGCGGCCTCTAAGGTCGGTTCTTGGAGGTGTGTCTGTTCAAAGGCTTCGTGAATGTTCCTCAGCCGGAACATCCTCACCGCACTTCCAATCTCCGGCTTAAGACCCCCAATGAAACTCCACACGAAGTACTCCTCTATTAAGAAGGGATTCTGGCCCTCCATCTTAGCCTTCTTTTCTTCGAAATCTTCCTGAAATTCCAAAACACTACCTCTTTATTTTTAATTGATTGAATTCCATCACCACATTCTCT
Organism: Garcia nutans; assembly: GCA_947685225.1. Lineage (NCBI taxonomy): Eukaryota > Viridiplantae > Streptophyta > Magnoliopsida > Malpighiales > Euphorbiaceae > Garcia > Garcia nutans. The sequence goes on along the minus strand of CANTUV010000037.1, from coordinate 45,617,423 downwards.
ATGGGTGAGTCTCTAATCTCAATATTAAGGCTGCCAAGAACTCCTCCCACGTAGCTCATCGGTGTATCTTAAACCAACCCCTAACCCATCTTTCAGGCGTTTACCCTAAATACAGAGGCCCAATCTCCATCTTGCGATCTTCCTAAACATCATAAACCAGAAAATACTTAGTGCACTTCCACAACCAAGATTGCAAATTCTTACCCTCAAGAAGAGGAAGCTTCATTTTAAGGAGAAGCCGACCCAGGTATCCCCTCTGATTCATATCGAAATGGGTAAACCCATAATCATCTGATTCTCTAGGTCTGGGTGTCGGAAGAAGTCCTCTAGTTGGAGGAGCTGGTTGTCTATCAACGGAAGGAGAGTCATCATCTGCTAGCTCCTTGCCTTGGCTCAGGGTATTCATCAAATCCATCATCTTCGCAAACTAACTGCTTAGCTTCAAATGTTCGAAGCGTAGCTGATCATAGGCTCGTTGTTGCTCTGCCCTTGAGGCTTGGCCATCCTTCTGAATCGCTTCAATCTGAGGCAAATATCGATAAGCCTTGCGTTCACATCATCTAATCCTTCTGATTTTGTATCCTCTCCAGTAGAGGTGTTATTGTTTTTTTCTCGTTGTTTTACTCATTGAAAAAAAAAATGGATTTGAGCCTAGGTCACAGCTCTAATACCAATTTATAACATATACAGCTAAGAAAGCAATTAGTAGATACAAAACAGAGGAGATAAGAGGAAATGAGTAAGAAGAATAGGAGAGGAGAGAATATAAGAGAAACAAATATGGGAAGAAAAGAGAAAAAAATAATAGGGAAGATAATAAGGATAACTTTTCATTCCATGAATATACGGTACTACACTCTCAGAATTATAAATTGATGCTAGCTACATTACAAATTAAGTAAATCAATGATAGTAGCATGTAGAAATATTTCAGCTAAGGTGGTTAGTGTCCTTTGTCTATATGTACAACTCATCATTCACTTCTCCTACTCATGTAGTTCCTTCTGCCACACCTTCATCACTGCCTATTCCCTTGATTATTCCCGGATTCCTTTTCTTTCTCCTCTTGTATGTGACAAAACGATCATCCACAATTACACTAAAATAGAAATCGACAATATCGCCAAGCTTTTACTCCATAAAAACAATTAGTTGATGCTTGCTATCGCAAACTAACGTGTTCTGCTTCGACAACAGCCAATATTAGAATCGCAACAACTATATACATTGCACAATACAATTAATGAGCCAAGTACTATCAGTGAATACAAACAGTTCCTAGTCTCCGACAATAAAGAATCTAATTAACGTGCACAAACATATAAACAAATGAACAAAAGCCCCACAGTAACCCCATAGCAATAACAACTCATTCATTTCATCAAAAGCCGTTATGATATCATATAGAATAGAAACAAATAATAGTGAGGAACTGAAATCAATTTTCTTTTCCTTCTTTAGTAAAAAAGGACAAAAAGCTTACCATCAAATGAAAATCATGCTCTATAGTCCACAGACAGGAGAAAAAAAAATGTACAAAAGCTTTTTTACAAGGATTTAGACATGAATTTATCTACTGGTAAGTTGCACTTCCCTTCAATCCCAGAATTGCACAGCCGCCCATCTCTAAAACCAAAAAAAAATTTAGACCTGGAGCCAGAATTTTTTTTTACAGGACTTGCCCGTAGACCTATTCAAGATTAGTTGCTCTTTTCTCTGATTCTACATTTACACAGGGACTCTTCTGCCTCGGTAGCGATCCATGAACTGCACATTTCAATTAAAAATGGTAATTAACTATTTGAAAATGGAAATAAATCAAGGCAAGGATTCCCTTTTTCCATTGACTTAATTACATTGTTACAATTCATTAGAAAAACAAGTATACTAGTGTTTACTAAGTATAAGAATGCTTAATAAGGCTGCCTTCACACACGAGACACATTTAAATGTGTATGCACACGTGATCATGCTTATTTTTACTAAGATATGAACTATGTAAAAGTAAAATAAAATACCAATTTTTAGCTTCATGGTTGATACTGACCTTGCCTCATGCATCTTTGTGCACTTCCTGGGCAATAATCCTATATCTAAAAAAAACTTTCAGCAACAAGTAGAATTGCACATGTATGCTGTTCATTAGCCGAATCCTAGAAGAGGCTCTAATTTTCCCCAAATAAGGAAGTTAAAATTTCATGCAGGTTGGTTAGTGTCTCGCAAAGAACATAAAACAAATATTCAGTTCTTGCAGTTTTGAAATTTGAAAACCTAGTAGTGCTCTGACCTCTATATATAGCATGAATGGCATCCCCATTAATATTTTTTGTGGTCACAGAACAGCACCATTTTTTTTATATACTCCCTTCATGCACAGCACATCAGCAATGATAGCCTATAACCATCACCTTTCACTCAATGTCCCATATTTTCTTTATTTAGAAAGTTCCAACTTCAAAAGGTAAGGCAACGCTACAAGATATTATAAAGTTTCTTCATACAGCTTGTTTGTTTCTCCTATATTAGGTTGAAAAAAATATTGATAAACAGCCAAGTTTAGCACTAATTTTAAAAAATCCACGATGAGCTTATTCTTTTGTATGCTAACCCAAGTTATTAAATTCTCCATAAATTACAGTACAAGTTTATTATTATATTATGGTCAGAACTAGAAGCTACATGAAGGACAGACTATTGGTGAAGCAGTAGCTCAATGAAAAGCTCAATCTGACATCTTTAACACTGAATCTAAACCATTAAACCTGAATCTATGGTTTTTTATAAGGTTCTAATGATTCAGTTTTGATACCAAAGAAAGTCCACTCAGACTATAATTTGGGCACAGCCTGCCTCAAACTTTCAAATGTATTGGCTTAATAGCAATTCAAAAACTAGCAATAGCTTACTGATGATGACAGAACTACAAAACTCGACAATTCTTGTACTACATGAAAAATCAGGTGAAATAATGATTTGTGATGATACATGGGGTTGTCTACTTTTCCATTTTAGTGAAAAGGTACCCAAAAGTCACCAAAGAACAGGGTTATACGCAATAGAACACTAGAAGTCAGCATCTAAGCTAGCCAATAGGAGAAAAGGTTGAAGGCTTCAAGAAAAGCAAAGAAAAGACAAAAAATAAAATAAAATAAAATCTAATATCTCTTGAACCCAGCCAGATTAACATAATGCTGAAATGTTTGTATTGAGAAGTTGTAGACAACAAATGATATTTTATAACAAGAAAAATTTAATAAATAAGTGGGTGTTTTTCAAACAATTCTCTCTTTTTCTAAACGACACTTGGTCCATATTGGACCAGTACCCAATGCAGTGATAATTACATAGACAAACAACCTTGAACTGGAGGTTACAACTAATCTCCTCCATAAGGAGTCTCAGTAATATGCAGTCCAATATATTAGAAATTGACCTACTAGATATTTTACATAAAAATATTAGCTGGGATGAAATCTCTAGTTTTCCTTTATTCCCAAACTTAGTGCAGATAAAGCTTTGACAATATTTGGATTAATTTGGCACTCAGTCTAGGATATAATCCATTAGTGACTTTAACATACTAAAAACTTATTTCTACAAGACAGTCTCAACCCAAATAGCTTAGAAGCTCTAACCAACAAGAAAATGGCACTGCAAAAAAAAAAGGATCATTGAGTTCTAAAGAGGGCATACCGATCTAACATATGGTTGTTGGAACACCCAGCCAAGAATAGGTATCCTCTGCAGAAAGACTGCCAGGGTAGGCCAGAAGCCACTGCACAAAAGTTCCCATCAGCCTCTTCAGTCATGCAAAGTGAGCAGATAACTAAGCAACCATTTAGATAAAAATTTGACTGACCTGAATAGCACAACAAATCCATATGCTTCCAAGATCATGCCAATGATAGGCCATCCTATGACAACAAAGAAGAAGCCAGTCCCAAATGAAATAGTTCCCTGCATGAACAGAAAGGCAAAAGTTGTGTAAAGAGAGAATAAAATGCAAGTAACTGCTGGAAAATGCAGGAGCAAGCACACATGCATAAAAATATGGCATAACAAAAGGGAGGAAAAGATAAGAGAGGATAAAACACCTTAAAATTTTGACGCTTCATGAAGAACTGCATGGTAGACTTTGGTCCGATAGTCAGACTCACTCCTGAGATGAACAGGATCTGGATACACACCATAGACAAACAAGAGCTTTAAATTAATACCATAATAAGATATGCAAAAATAAATATATAAAGTAGAGGTAGGTACTGACATTTCCCATGGCAAGTAATCCCTTGTCAAAGAAGAAAATAATTCCCAGGAATGAGAAAAATACGCCAAATCCTGTCAATCCTAGCCCAATCTATGTATCACAATTGCAAAATTAGGTGTAAGAATTACAGAATAAAGCCAGATAGCTATAATGAAGGGCCTAAATTTTTTTCCCTTATTCTAAGCTAATTTCTGCTGGCAGAACCACCTAAAGGTTAATGATCACAAGTAACGCGATTCCAGAAAAGCAATTAGCCATGGCTCATGAGCCTAAGCCAAAATAAGTTTAATTGTGCAGCGTCATTTAATATAAAATGCTCAAAATCCAAACGATGGAGAAGCAGTTTAATTTACAGCATCTAAATGATTTCACCAAAAGCACCACAAGAGAAACAAAGTTTTGGCAGACATACAAATTTTAGAACACAATTTGTATACAACTCCCTGAAGTCAATGATCATAGTCATAATTGTTCAAACAATCCTAAGAAACTACTAAGTATAGAACAGAGTACGAAGAACTAAATCAAAGTAGATGTATATATACATTATATACAGAAATTAACATAATTATACATCAAATAGACAAATCCTGAAAGTAAAAAATCATTATACATAAACATTTGTAAATATACACATCATGTGTAAAAAGTTACTAGATCAAATTTCACTCACTCTTGCGGTCATTCATTTCAAATGAAACCATTGTGATTTTGATTCAAGCACACTTTATCACCTTCACAAATTTCACTTTCACTGCAACACAAAAATAACAACAAAGAATCACCTCGAAAATCAATTAAACAAAGTTAGGGTTTGAATAAAATAAAATAAAAGAATCGGATCTTACAGATCCGCAAATGCTGCAATACACAGTTGAAGAAAACAAAGCTTAAATTCTTCGATTGAAAGACTTACAAAATGACCTGAAAGAAGAAGATTGAAAATCGAAACTAAGCATTTAAGCCGGTTAAAGAAAAAGAACAAAAAGAAATTAGCGCTAAGCATCATCTATGCATTTTCTCATGAACCAAACAGGAATTAAACGAGAGAGGGAAGGAGAGATTGAACCTGCGATGCGTGTAAAGGATGACGAGACAAGTGAAATAGCAGGAAGAATTTCAGTTACTGACTTTCTCTTCTGTTTGAAGGAAAATGATTTTTTGTTCTTATTTCTTTTATTACAAAATTGATTAATAACCGATAAAGAGTAATAGTTCATGACGGACTTCGGCCAATACAAGGCGGTACTCGGGCTCCAACTAGGACGAGTTGACTCGGTAACAAAGTTATGTTGTTATTTCTTTACTTATTTTTTTTAGAAATGCGGAGTTATTTCTAATTTTTTTTAAAAAAAAAGAATTATTTTTAGTTTTTTTAATATAAAATAATTATTTTAGTTATTCTTTGTTCTTTGTCCTGAAATAATGAATATATAATTTCATATTCTATATTCCTGAATTTTAAAATTTTATTATTGTTGTTGTAAAATTTGAAAATTATATTCTCATGAATCTTTAGATTTTAAAAGCAATAAATAAATAAATATTTCAAATATTAATAACACTATTAAACTTCAAAAGTGAATAATTCTTTTGGGCAAAGTTCATTGTGCAAGAAAATATAAATTTCTTATAGTAAAAGTCTATAGTAAGATTTATTTTTATCATTCTCTCTTTTTTTTTTTTGAACTGTATCATTCTCTCGTCTAATATCATATCATTCGTAATATAACTGAAAAGGGAATTTTTTGCCATTACGTTTAATTTTAAATAGCATCACATTAGGTTCATTTGATTTGCATAGTGAAATAAGTAATCTTTTTTTTTATATAATTATTATTTTATAAATTACATATAATATATTATTATATATCTAAAAATTTTCAGTCTTAATCTTTTTTTCTGAAAATAAATTTATCATCCCATAAAATAACATTATTAGATTTATTTTAAATTAAAATTAAGCATAACTGTTCTTAAGAATAATTATTCTTATTTCGTATTATTTCAAATTGAGTTTCCTTTCCTTGTATATTGGGGTTTGATTTTCATGTTTTTATTTCCAAATTTATTAATGAAAGTAGAGCTAACATAGTAGACCAGCAAAATAAATAAATGACCATTATTAATAGAGCCAATGTAAAATGGAGCTTTTTTTTATTTTTAAAATGCAAATAATACCTATGATGTAGAGTAATTAAGAGAGAATAAATGTAGAGTTATGTAATTAATATTTTCACGTATGCTTGCTGTCCAGTTGATCACCAAGACCTCTAGGTGAGTACATCTACAATTAAAAAAAGATAAGACAGGATTAGCAATTAGCAAGGCACTGAATTTAACATGATATATATATATATATATATTTCCATAGAAAACCCAAGATTTCAAATATTCCATGAATATTAGTATTTGCTTGAAAATAAATTCAGCAGAGAAAGATAATTAGCACAAACCAAACCAAGAGCATCTGCTGCATTTCTATGACTCTCTTCGCTGCAAACTGAAGCGAACATATTCATTAAAAGTTCCCTCTACTCCACTTTCAAGTGTTTTCCAAGGCCGCGAGCAACCATCTCCATTTCAGGCTGCAAAAGCAAACCCAATCAATGAGTCATATCACTTTACCTTTTTACGTTCAAAAATTTTTTTAAAAAAATCATTATCACTTCCTCAAATATGAATCATTAATTATTTTATTATTAATAATTTATCATAATAATTTTAGTAAATATTAAATTTTTTATGCCTTAAATATGCTCCTACAATAGCTATATTGAGAGCATAGAATTATAAAATATTTTAAACTAATTTTTTTTATTTGTCTGTAACTAAATAAAATTTTTAGCTTTTTATGAAAAATAATCAAATTCGTCCAACTATCTTTATATCATTCCCTAAAGCGAATGTGATATTTTTCTCAAGACCATGGACGAGATCTTGATAAAAAATGATTGTGGTGAATTTTTTTCCTGCCAATTTTGAAAATTAAAGTGCTAAAAAGATATATATTATCAGAAATTAATGTTAACATGATATCTGATTCTGCAAATATGGTTGAAGACTCTAGAAGAGTTCACCTTATACTCTGAATTTGAACATTATAAATTTAAGTAAAATGATATTTCGATGATGCATTGTGTTCAAGTAAATCCTGAAGAAATCTACTAAGTTTTAAATAATATGTCGTAATTGATATCCTATTGAAACAAAGTGAGAAATATATTAAATTTTTATGTGCTAACTCTACGAATTTGAATCAGAAGTTCATATTTAAAAAATTTTAAATTTTTTAACTGGATTGTACTTTATAACAAATAAAGATAGTTGAGTTACTTACACTATATGTACCATAAGTACATAAATTCTAAAATTTTTATACTTTGATATGATCATATTAGTCATCCGGGTTCAAACATTATGTGATATATTGTTCAAAATATAAATGAACATCAATTGAAAAATCAAAAAATTCTTTTGTCCAATGATTACTTCTGTGCTTATTATGCTCAAGATAAATTAATTGTGAGACATGTACTATCTAAATTATATTTAAAGTCCCTTGAATTTCTACAAAGAACATATAGAAACACTTATAGTCATATCCTTCAATCTTATGGACCATTTAAATACTTTATATTTTTAATTAATGCTTCAACTCAAAGGTGACATGTTTGTCTATTATCAACTCATAATATTGCTTTTGTTAAAATTTTTACTCAAATTATAAAAGTTAAGGTCAATGCTTCTTGATTATCAATCAAGATAATTTATCTAGATAATACATATAAATTCACTTGAAAAATATTTTATGATTATATTACCATTGAACATTTTATTGCATATGGTCATACTCAATATGGTTTAGCATAATCATTATTAAGATTTTACAATAAATTATTCTTATACTTATAAAATTAAAATTTTTTATATCTGTTTGGATATAAGTTTAGATACATATTATTATTTATGTTGCACTTTTAATTTGTATTTGATTGTCTGTACATTATAAGTTTTTCATTTTATAACTTGTGCTTATCTAACATAATATATCTTATTTAAAATTTATGATATTAAAATTTCTTGTTGAAGCATATATGTTTTTATTGCATCTCCTCGAATAACTAAATTTGATTATCAACATTATCTTGATATCTATGTAGGTTTTTATTATTTATGTTAGATATTATGGATCTTTAATGATAAATTTTCTAAAGCAAGATTTTTAATGAGTTGGTTTTCACTCCATTAGGGGAAGATAAAAGTAAAGGACCAAAAATATAATAGATTAGTTGGAATACACCAACTTTATCCAATCTTGATACATGTACAAATTAATGTGAACTGAAAGTTCAAAAACTAATTTGTTTGCATAATGTTATAAATCAGTTACAAGATATATTTACAAATACCCAGTAAGTGTTCAAATCACATATTTCAGCTGCTAATATTCTTGCTCAATTGATTGTCCCTATAGGACATCTTATTAGTGTGGCAGCTAATAGATATAATATACGTCTGAAGCGTAGTAGACTACTTGGTTCAAAATATTAATTTTTTAGATAAGAAAAAATGAATAATTTTAAAATAACACTCATGAAGATGTCAAAAATAACATAAGTTAATAACCATATATTTATAGAGAAGTAACCCCAGAGTAGTTTCGGTACCGAAAAACTATGAGATCTCATTAAAATTTAAAAATATGTGGAAAAGAGATGAAATTATTGTTGATAATATATTTGCATATGTTGTTATTGAAATTATCAAAATATGATTGAGCTTATAAATATTTAAAATTATCGACATCAAAGTGATTAGCCAAAATGGAAAGTAATTAAGGCAGAGCTATATTTATTTACTAAACATATAATATTTGAACCAGTAGTGCAGACACCAGAAGATGTTATACCCATGGATATTATATGTAAAAGAAATAAATCATATGAGATTATAAAAAAAGTACATTTCCTCTATTATGAATTCAATTACTTTTAAAATTAGTTTTATAGCCCCTGAAGGGCTCGACATTATATTATAATAATTTGCTCATATAACTCTCAAGAGAAATGAGTTAATGAAATTGTGAAATAAAAGGTACAACTTGTGGCATAATAATTCTCACAAAGACCTTGTATAGATTATGATGAGACATATTCTCCTGTTATGGATGCTATCTTGACATATATTTGATGAATGTTGTGACAGCTTACTTATATGGTTCATTGAATAATGGCATATATATGAAAATCCTAGAAGGATTTAAGATGTCTGAAGCATATAATTCAAAATCTAGACAAATGTACTCCATTAAACTCCAAAGATCCTTGTATGGGCTAAAATAATATGGGCAAATGTGGTATAATCGCCTCAGTGAATACTTAATGAATAATGGATACGCAAATAATCCTCTTTGCCCATGTGTTTTTGTTAAAAAGATAAATTTTGTATTTGCTATAGTTGCAATTTATGTTGATGATTTAAATATAGTGTAAACTCCATGAGAGATCTCAATTACTGCAAACCATTTGATAAAGGAATTTGAAATGAAGAATCTTGAAAAAATAAAATTTTATCTTATATTTCAAGTTGAATATCTGTCAAATGAAAATTTTCTCCATCAATCATCATATATTGAAAAAATCTTAAAACAATTTTATATGGATAAATCTTATCCATTAAATACTCCAATGGTTGTTCGTTCTCTTGATGTAAAAGAGATCATTTTCGCCCTCGAGAAGATAATGAAGAGATTCTTGGTTCCGAAGTACCATATCTCAATGTAATAGGGGCACTTTTATATCTTGCTAATAAAACAAGACCAGATATTATTTTTGCAGTTAACTTATTTGCAAGGTTTAGTTCAGTACCAACTAAAAGGCATTGAAATGGAGTGAAACATGTTCTATGCTACCTACGTGGCACATCTGATATGAGTTTATTTTTTTCAAAAGGAATAAAGTCTGAATTGACAGGATATGCCGATGCTGGATATCTTTCTGACCCTCAAAAAAACCCAATCCCAAACAAAGATATTAGTTATTAATGAAGCTAGCTGTGAATGTGTATGGTTGAGAAACATAATTGAACATATTAGAAGAGTATGTGGATTACCTATAAGCAAACAACCAACAATATTACATGAAGATAATGTAGCATGTATTACACAAATCAAAGGAGGCTACATAAAAGGTGATAGAACTAAACATATATTACCAAAGTTCTTTTATACTCATGAACTTATGAAGGAAGGACAAATTGATATTTGCAAAGTTTGTTCAAGTGACAATCCAGCAGATTTATTTACAAAAGCATTGTCAACATCAATTTTTAAAAAGTATGCACATAATATTAAAATGCGCTCACTTCGAGATATGTCTTAGCCAATTATATTCTTAAGGGGAAGTTACCTATGAATATTGTACTCTTTTTCTTTTGCTAAGTTTTTATCCCACTGGATTTTTCTTAGAAATATTTTAACAAGGCATATTCATAGGGATAATTATCCAAGGGGAACTGTTAGATAATATGTGGATGACTACTTTATTGAATTAACTTTATCCTATCAAGATTATGATTAGTTTTATCCTATTCAAATTAGAATTTAATTTAATTATAATCTTTTATTCTACTTATGCCACTATAAATACTTCATTCTAGGTAGTTCATGACAACTAAGAAGATATTTTTCATATTTTCTCATTTTCTATCTTCTCTCTTCTTTATTAACAAAACTTTATATTTTTTTTAGTAATCTTTATGTTTTTCTTTTCCCATGAAAATCAAATAAATTTTAATTCTCTTTTTTTTGAAATGAATATGCTATATTAAAATTAAAATTTTAATATAAAAATAACTCTAATGTATTATTAAATAGTCGCCAAGACAAATGTTATAATAAATATATATTTTTCTAAATAATAAATTTAAAATTGACTCTCTTTGTATTAATATTTTAAAAAATTATAATATTATAAAATTAAGATTTTAATAATTATAATTTTATATTATTACTAAAAATATTAATATCAAATTGAAAAAATTAATAAAATAATAGGTTTTCTTATTCTGATAAGTAAATTTTAAAATTTTCTATATATCCTTAGTAACCTGGTTCATTATGGCAAATCAGGATGGTGAACCACCACTTGAGGAGATTTATGCAAATCTCATTTCGAAGGATGAGGATAAAGGAGGTATCAAAGTGGATGAGGACGAAGTGAAAGAGAGTCTAAAGGAGTTTCAATGGTATTTAGCATACCATTTTCTGACTAAAAAGAGTATAAACTTCATGGTCATGAAAGATACAATAGCTTTTATTTGGAGGCAAAAATATGAAACCTATTTTATTTTTATTTCAATTCTACCATGAATTGGGTATGTGAAGGGTGCTAGATGACGAACTATGGACCTTCAATCATCATTTGCTTCTGGTCAAACAATTGAAAGCCGGAGATTACCCATTAAAGGTAGAATTGATGAAGACAAAAATGTGGGTGCTTGTATATGATTTGCCACTTGGTTTCATGTTTGAATGTATAGTCAGATCATATCCTAATAATTTTACTGACGGCTGGCAAAATTATGTAGGCATTAGAATGCGTATGGATGTCCAACAACCACTAAAAAGTAAAAATTAAGAGGAAAGGAGGAGAGTGGAATTGGGTGACATTCAAATACAAGCTCTTACCGACACTCTGTTTCTTTTATGAAATAATCGGACATTCAAAAAAAATTTGTACTCAGTATTTTGATATGCATGGCTCAATGATAAAGAAAGCTTACGGGTCATTGCTTAGGATATCAAGGGTAGCAATGGTTCAGTCTGGAGAGAGATGGCCATGCATGGATTTTTCGGTTGGGGAAGATTCAATGGATAAGGACAATACTGATAGTAAGGTGATGGGCTCGAGGGGAGTGGAGTGCCATGGAATGGAGATGATTGTGAATTATGCCTATGTAGCTGTATGTAGAGTTGGAAAGGCATATGAATAATGTTTTTTGGTGGAAAGGGAATTATAATGAAGCTAGTGGGATATAAGCTGGGCTAAGCTATCCAGGCCTAAAAAGTTTAGGGGATGGGTTTTAGAAGTCTTCATCACTTTAATTTGGCTCTGATAGGGAAACATAGATGAATGATGAGTACAAATCCATATTTCATGTTGGCAAGGCTATTTGAAGCAAGGTATTTCCCTAAAACTAATTTTCTCTCTGCCAACATAGGTCTAAATCCTAGTTATATCTAGAGAAGTTTGATGGCTACTAAGGAGTTATTAAGGGATGGGAGTGGAAGTGTTCATAAGGCCTAGTAAACCGAGTAAACTGATCTCGCTCGAACAGGTTGGGCCAAGTTAAAAGATGCTCGAGTGGGCCTTCGACCTTATTTTAATTTTTTTTAATTTCTCAGGCTAGCCTAGGTTGAATTATATAATACAAATAAATATGTTATATAATATATATATATAATAAAAAGCTGAGCTGTAACATCAATAGCTTTAATTTTTTATATATAAAAATATATTATTATATAAAATAAAATAAAAAAAAGAAATATGCCTGTCAAACTAGCCCAGCTGGCCTGATCAACCCAAGCCAACCTAGCTTAATTTAAGCCATAATCAGGCCGAGCTGCAAGCTAAGGGTAAACCTGGCCCAACCTGGCTCAAGAACACCCCTAGGTAAGGAACAAAACATCAATGTCTAGAATGAGCCATGGCTTCCTGACCCTTAAAATCCTTATATAACTACAGTTACTCTTGAAAAATTAGAGGAGTTAAAGGTGAATGATTTGATAAGTGAAGATGGAATTAGATGGAACAGAGGGATGTTATCGGAATACTTTAATGAAAGAGATAGAAATTTGAATTTATAGATACCACTGAGCCTAAAAGTTTAAAAGGATAAATGAGTATAGAATTATGATAGGAGGGGATTTATACTATTAAAAGTGCTTATAAAGTGTTGAACCAACAACCTATGGTTGATCAACATATGAGTGAGTTTGGAATAAAATGTGAAACTTGGATATCCCTTTGAGGACAAAGATTTTGATGTGTCTAATGATAAGGGGTTGCCTTCCTACTAAGACTTGCTACAAAAGAAGCAAGTGGTGGTTGAAGATATATCTTAGGTATGCCAAACTGCCTCTAAAGCAATTTCATATATTTTTTGTTAATTATACTTTTACTATTTTGGAACTTGTTTGTGTGTTAGAAATATTAATGTAGAGAGAGATCCTTCTCTAGATGGATTACTTATGTATTTGAGAACCTCTTTAAGGAGGAGTTGAGGGTTTTTTGCATAACGATGTGAGCCATTTGATGGAACAAAAATGAAGTCCTTTGGAAAAATAGATTTTCAGAGTATAAATAGCCTACTAAATTTTGTAAGGTCTTATTTACAGTAGCAAGATATGGTAAGAGTTATGGGTCGCAGATCAAGAGTAGTACAAGATGTAAGGTGTACTAAATGGAAAATGCCAAAGCCTAGTTGGATGAAGTGTAATGTGGATGCAATATTTTTCTAATGCATCAAGGGTTATTAACATTGTGCTTCAATGTGAAAAACATGGCCGTGTAGATTCAAGAATAATAGAAGCAATGAGGATGAGAAAGGTGCTTAATTGGGATAAAAAGCGAGGGCTAGAGTATATATAGTCAGGGTTCAGGAACCGTCGATTTCGATTTCTAATCCGCCAGTTTCGGTCTAAAAAATTCTTGAACCTGAACTGAATCTTCTACAGGACAGTTCAAAGACGGTTCAAGAACTACTAGTTCTGGTTTGAACCTTAGTTTGAAGGCAGTTCGAAAGACAGTTTGAGAAGGGAGTTCGAAAGGATAATTCAAAAGAGGTTTACGACAGTTCAAAGCAATTTGGAATAATTTAGAAGACAGATTACATGTACTTTTAATAAACAAATTTAGGAAAAAATTATTTTAAATTGAGATTAGTAAAAAATAAAAAAAAATTGAGATTAATTTACTAAAAAAATAATAAAAAAAAGATACATAAGCAACTTAAAAAAATTAAGCTGCTTATGTATCCTTTTGGGCTTTAAAGAAAAATCAACATTTATATATTTTTTTATTTTATATTTATGTAACTATTGAATATTATCATCATCATTTTAATTCCTTCAATTATATTTTATATGCCAATTGGTCTAGAATATTTATCAACCATATTATTTCTTTCTTAATCCAAAATTTGAGCCTTCACTATTTATCATTCTTTTTGGAAAATCATAATTTAATGAAATTTGGAATAAAAAAATAATACATGAGATAAAAAATTTAAAATAATAGAAATAAATTTTGAATATAAAATAAAATAAAGTGATTAAGATTATAATGTAAAGAATATTTAAAAACATGAGAATATAGATTGTAGAAAATATTAGAGAGCAAATTAAAAAATATAAATTTTAGAAAATATTGAAGATTATAATGTATAAGTACATTGAAGAATGAAGAGAAAAATAAGAGAAATTAAAATTTAGAAACATGAAAAATTTTGAAATATGTGGTATTTATAGGGTTAGTAAACATTTAAAAATTAAAAATGAAATAAATAATTAAAATAAGTACAATAACCTAAATAAAGTACACTAATTTAACAGTTTGAACCAGCAGTTTCTGTAACATTCATATTTTTAATACTCATTAAAATAATTAATAAATATGGAAGGGTACTTCATGTGTTGGAAGGGAGAAATATGCATAGTATATACCTAATATATATATATATATATATTATATAAAATATACATTGGATACATAGTGTATGCATGATATATACCTAATATATATTTTTTACTTAAAGACAAAGTATGATAAAAAGTCAAAAGTTAAAAATATATATATATAATAATAAAATATAACATCCATAATTTTATACATCCTAAAATTTAATAATATAAAATGATAATTAAATATGTTAAGGGAGATATACATAATATATATATATATACACTTAAGTAAATAAATAATAAATAAAAATAAAAAGGTCGATGGTGGGACTTATAGATGGTGATAATGATGATGATGGTGATAATAACAACGACAATAATAATAATAATAATAATAATAATAATAATAATAATAATAATAAAAGATAAGGATGAAGAAATAAAGAAGACTTTTCTTTCTTCATCTTCTTCTTCTTCTCTCTCGTATACCTTAAAAAATTAAAATAAAATAAAATTCTTCAATTAAACACTCAAATTTTCTACCTAAAATCAAGAATTTCAAGTGGATGAAAGAAAATTGAAGATTCAAGTAAGTAAAATATTTTTAAGATTAATTTCAAGAATTTTAGATTATTTAAATTTAGAAGTTTGGAATAAAATTAATTTACGTTGAGAAATAAGATGCATATGAATTGAATATGATGATTATATATTGAATTTTTGATTAATTAGTTGAATTGAATTTGAATTAAGAAATTATGGTTTATGGAACTTTAAGACTAGAAATTTTGAAGGGATTTAGTTAGGATTAGTGTAATTAAGAGTTACTTAGAGTATTTTGAATATGAATATATATTTAATTGAAGAATTAAATATTTTATTAATTTAAAATATTTTGTCCAATTTAATTCAAGTGGTGAAGTTTAGAAATCTTTGAAATTAAAGCTTGAGAAGCGAGATTAAATTGATTTTGGAGCTGATTGAGGTTTGTATTTACTTTAAAAATATTTAATTAATATTGTTATATTTTTACATAAATTTAATTTGATGTTATTTTTAAATTGTTACTTGTATATGTTTGTGAATTTGAATTAAAGTTTATGAATTATGATATAAATATTTTTGGTATTATTTTTAAATTATTACTTGATTATTTGTAAAATTTCAATGATAATTTATGAAATTTTAATATAAATGTAAAGAGAAGTTTAATTTAATTAATTAATTTTAAAATTACTATATTATGAAATTTTGTAGTTTATAAAAAGGATTAAAGTATTTTTAAAATTATTTGACTATTAAATTTATTTAATTACATGAATATTGATTTTGAATCCAAAATAAATTATTAAAGGAGTTATGGAAATTATGTATAAATATATATATTGATAGTGTGATTTTTAAAAAATTATATATATATATATATATTGATTAGGTGATTTTGATAAATTATAAATATGTATTTTGATTATGTGACTTTGATGAATTATGAAAAAACAATTATGGAAATTCATGATTCGAGATGAATTGGGAAAAAATGATATGAATGTTATGAAAATTATATATATGTGGATGAAAAAATTATTGTATTTTAATGCCTTGCACGTGTTCTTGTTTTGTAATATTAGGTTTAATATTATCGAGTTGGTATGTCGACGATTATAGATGCGTCATGACGTGATTATTATATTTATATCTACGGGCGAGATACTACAGAATTGCGATGCTATAGCATCGAGACACTAAAGTATCAGAAGACTTGTGATTTATGAGATTTATACGCTCTTAGGCGAGTTACTTTTGTATCGTGATGCTTTGTCTCCAGTGTCGAAACCTACGGATCGCAATGAGCCTAATCAATGTTACTGAAATTTGAATAACCACGCATGTGCATAATATAAATGTGTTGTGATATGAAAAGTTGAAATTGTGAAATTGTTTAAATTATGATTATTTCATTTTTGAAATGTGTTGTGTGTTAAATTATAATGAATTGAGTTTTCATTTCTTTATCATTTATTTAATTATTTATTTTTAAAGTAAATACCACTAAGCTTTATAGCTTAGTGTGATTAAATTTTATCGCGCATGTGACATAGTTAGAGAGAAAAGAAGCCCTAATAAATCTAAGCAGGTTTAAGACTGAGACTGATATTAGAGTTAGTGTCTTACCACAAGAGTTATTTTGTTGGTGCTGCTTTGCATGTATATTTTGCATCCTTCATATTTTAGTTTTTACTTTATAAATATTATATGTAAGTGAGTTTTGATAACAAGATTTTATATTATTATGTAAATATTTATAAGTTGTACATTATTTCTTTTGTTAAAAAATTTGGTTGTGAATTGGAGTAGTTGTGCATCTGAGGAATGTAAGTTTTGGGAATATTTTTAATGCAAGTTGTATATTTTAAAATTTAGAATTTTATGAAATTACAGAAAGAACTATGGCAAAAATTTCATAGACATTTTTATGTACTTAAATTATGCTAGGCTTCAAATAAATTTACTTATTTGCTATATATATACACATTTTTTTTATATGCCTATAGTATTTAAACTTCTGATAAAGTATTTATTTTGATAATTAGTACATTTCAAATACAGTTTCATAGTAGATTGTAGTAGTATACTTGTATTACATATATATATATATATTCTACATATATAGGGTATAAAGATGTTACATTTATTTTAGCATCAGAGCCTAGATTTAAGATTCTTGACCTAGGTAGATTTAAAAAAAAGTAATAATAATAATAAATATTAAATCGATAATAATAATTAAAGTGTGATTTAAACTAAGATGCAATTATATGCATTAACACCTGTAATAGTCTCTAATATGATAATATTTATTTATGATTTCAGATTTAGATTGCGATGGCTTCTAGAACTTAAAAGTTAGAGGAGGAGATTTCATAGAGTAATAATTAAATATTAGGGAGGCCAATGATAGGGTGAGAGTGAATGTAGAAGATGTCGGAGAAGCATTACAGACTATGAGACCGATAGCACATGGTTCTTTAGACTGGGTTCAACAAATGACAAAGTAGTTTCACCATATCCCTAACCCTTAGCAACAGAGAAAATATGGGGCTACAGATTTTATGGGCACTACAGATCCAGCAGAGGCAGAGCAATAGTTGGACAAAACTGAACTTATCTTTATACAATTGGAGGCTACTCCAGAGAAAAAGTTTCGTTATGCAATTTTGTTGCTCCAAGATGATGCCTATGATTGGTGGAAGACTGTTTATCATAGTTTAGATAGACCACCCTTGCTGACCTATAATAACTTTTTAGCAGAGTTTGAAGAGAAATACATGCCTATAGACTATAAAGATGAAAAGAAGCGGGAGTTTTTAAATCTTAAGCAGGGGTCGAGATTAGTGTTAGAGTATGAGAAAGAGTTTTTACGATTGTGTAAGTATGCTGACAGGCACAAGAAGTTTGAAGAGGGATTGATGCCTGCTATTCGGTGTCATGCAGCAGGAATTTAATATAAGGTGTTTTCTAAACTTGTGTCAGCTACTAGGAATGTAGAGAAGGCTCAGGAAGCTGCAACTACTGCTATTATAGAGGAGAGTTAAATTAGAAGACTCCAGTTTGAGACAGGATCATCAGCTAATAAGAGAAGGCATGAGGGTTTACCACAGAGATTTGGTAGGAGTCAGAGACAGCCCAGCCGGTCATTTCAATCTAGACAGAGGTTTACACCATCAGTTGCCAGTATCCTAACACCCTCTTTTCAAAGATTTGCTCCTCTTATATATACTCAGTGTAGTAAGATGCACATAGGTACTTGTTGGTGGATGAGTTCATGAGGTTATTTTAGATGTGGGTCTAGAGACCATTATATAAGAGATTATCCATAGATGCTGGTTATGAGGTAGACAAAGACTGTAGTGTCTAGGCCAAATATTAGAGAAGATAGAGGTGGCATAGGTGGTCGAGTAGGGCCTAGTCAAAGAGATAAGTTAGCATCAGTGAGTAGAACAGAGGAGGCTAAAGCTTCTCAGAGAGTTTATGTGATACAGCGGGAGCAAAATGCTACAAATGTGTTGTTGGTACATTCTCTTTATTTAGTATTATTGTTCATGAATTGATTGATCCTGGATCGACACATTCTTATATCAGTACTTTTCTTATGCCTATTGGTGATATGCATGTTGAGCCCTTAGAGTATGATAAATTGGTCACTAATCCTTTAGTGTATAGTGTAGTTGTTAATAAGTTGTACTGAGATTGTCCTGTATTGGTGCATGATGTTGAGTTCTTTGGTGATATAATAGAGATGCCTTTTCGAGATATTTTAGGGATGGATTGGCTATCTAGACATCATGCTATAGTGGATTGTCAATTGAAACGTATTGCTTCGAGATCATTAGATGGTGAGGATGTTATAGTTTTAGAATAGCAGTGACATCATAAGTCTAATTTTATTTCAGCTATCATAGCTAAAAGAATGATTCGAAAGGGGTGTGAAGCTTATTTGGCTCATGTGGTTGATACCAAGGCTGAAAAGACTAATCTTGATGGTATTCCTACAGTTTCTGAATTTCTTGATGTGTTTCCATATGGGTTGCCAAGGTTACCTCCAGAGAGAGAAGTGGAGTTCGGCATTGATGTGGTTCCATACATCATACCTATTTTCATGACCCCTTATTGAATGCACCTGTAGGATTAAAATAGTTAAAGGCACAGCTGTAGGATTTGCTTGATAAGGGGTTTATTTGCCCTAGTACCGTGGGGAGCACCTATTTTATTTATAAAGAATAAAGATAATACATTACAGTTATGTATTGATTATCGACAGTTGAATAAATTGACCATCAAGAATAAATACCCATTGCCTCATATTGATGATCTCTTCGACCAATTAAAGTGTGCAACTGTATTTTATAATATTGACTTAAGATCAGGGTACCATCAATTGAGAGTGAAGTGGGTAGATATGCCTAAAACTGCTTTTCGTGCAAGATATGACCATTATGAATTTCTTGTTATGCCTTTTGGGTTAACAAATGCATCAGCTGCTTTTATGGATTTGATGAATTGAATCTTCAGACCATACTTAGATTAAGTTGTAGTGGTGTTTATTGATGATATCCTAGTTTTCTCATGTAATAAGGATGATCATGATAGGAACCTACGAATAAGGAGAAACTACTATATGCTAAATTGTCAAACTG
The DNA here is from genome assembly GCA_947685225.1 of Garcia nutans. NCBI lineage: Eukaryota > Viridiplantae > Streptophyta > Magnoliopsida > Malpighiales > Euphorbiaceae > Garcia > Garcia nutans. The sequence continues at coordinate 45,597,274 of CANTUV010000037.1, read as the reverse complement.
TGAGTTTTGGCTTTTAATGAAGTTATTTTTCTTGGCAATGTTGTGTCAACAGATGGTATCTGGGTTGATTCCAATAAAGTAGATGCATTTTTAAATTGGAATCTACCAAAAAATGTGACAGAAGTTAGGAATTTCTTGGGTTTGGCTGGTTATTATCGTTCTATGATAGCTTCGCCACTCACCGGATTGCTTCAAAAATATATGAAATTTGTGTGGACAGATACATGCCAAATGAGTTTTGATCAATTGAAAAAGATGTTGATAGAAGCTCCAGTTCTTACCTTACCCACAGAAGGCAAGTATTTGTGATGTACAGTGATGCTTCACATAATAGTTTAGGAAGTGTCTTGATGCAAAAGGGTAAAGCTATTTCTTATGCTTCTAGACAGTTCAAACCTCCTGAGTTGAATTATCCGACGCATGATTTAGAACTGGTGGCTATAGTGTTTGCTTTGAAAATTTGGCGACACTATCTATATGGTGAAAAATGCTTTATTTATACATATCATAAACATTTAAAGTATTTGGATACCCAGAGGAAATTGAACATTAGAAAAAGATGATGGTTAGAGCTTATTAAAGACTATGACTGAATAATTGATTATCATTCAGGCAAGGCAGATGTAGTTACAGATGCACTAAGTAAAAAATATTTAGCAGGGATGACTATTAATTCCTTATCATTGTTGTTGGAGTTAAGAGCTTTGAATACCCACTTGGAGGTTACTAATAATGGTGCTGTTATGGCTCAGTTGCAAGTTAAGCCACTTTTACTCCATCAGATAAGTGAAGCTCAGAAGAAAGATTATAAATTGCAAAAGATAATTGGGGAGTTGCACAAGGGGGAGAGCAAGGAATTTATAATTAAAGAAGATGATAGTTTGTGGTATCGAAGTCGATTATGTGGTCTTGATGATTTAGATTTGAAGAGGATAATTTTGGAGGAAGCATACCAATCTCCCTATGCTATGCATCCTGGGAGTGCTAAAATATATCAAGATTTTAAAAAAAAATATTATTGGTGTCTAGAAATGAAAAAAAATATAGTAGAATTGTAACTAAATGTCTCACTTGTCAGCAGGTTAAGGCTGTGGTTCAGAGGTCTACTCCACCTACATGTGTCCATTGTGGTAGGATACATGGGGGTGTTTGTTGGAAGATTGGTGGATCAGCTGTGTGTTTCAGATGTGGATCACCTGACCATTTCATTAGAGATTGTCCTAAGATGTAGGAGCATAGGCAGGCAGATTCTGCAGTTTCTCGACCTAGTGTGAGAGGAGGTCGAAGTGGCAGAGGTGTTTATAGAGGTGGTCGACCTGGGATCAGTCAGAGAGGAGGCTCTACATCTGGAGGCAGTAGGCCAAATGAGGCTGGGTCTTCTCAACGAGTGTATGTGATGCAGAGGCAACCGGATGCTTTAGCAGTCATTGCGGGTACATTTTCTTTATTTGGCATTTCAGTTCTTGCTTTGATTGATCCAGGATCTACTCATTCATACATAAGTGCATCTATCTTGCCTGTGTCTGAATTGCATTCTGAGTCCTTAGGATTTGATGTCTTGGTGACAAATCCTTTAGGACATAGTGTTGTGGTGAGTAAGGTGCATCGTGATAGTTCAGTTGTGGTGCAAGGTGAAGAGTTTTTGGTTGATTTGATTGAAATGCCTTTTAGGGAGTATGATTTGATCTTAGGCATGGATTGGTTGTCTAAGCATGGAGCTGTGGTAGATTGTCAAAAGAAGTATGTTACTCTGAGAACCGGTGATGGTAGAAGTGTGATGGCATCTAGTGAGCAGAGACAACTTACATCTTTGTTTGTTTCAGCTGTAGCAGCTAGGAAGTTGATTAAAAAAGGGTGTGATGCTTATCTTGCTCATGTTGTGGATACCAGAACAATGGGTTCTCAACTTGATAGTCTACCCACAGTTGCTGAATTCCCAGATGTGTTTCCTGAGGAGTTGTCAGGGTTACCCCCTGAGAGAGAGGTTGAGTTTGGTATCGATTTGTTACCTGATACCACTCCCATCTCTATTACTCCTTATCGAATGGCACCTGTTGAGTTGAGAGAGTTGAAGGTGCAGTTGCAGGAGTTGTTGGATAAAGGGTTTGTTTGCCCTAGTGTTTCTCCGTGGGGAGCTCCTGTTTTGTTTGTAAAGAAGAAGGATGGTACTTTGAGGTTGTGCATCGATTATAGGCAATTGAACAAGGTAACTATCAAGAATAAGTATCCTTTGCCTAGGATAGATGATCTCTTTGATCAGCTGAAGGGAGCAGCAATGTTTTCTAAGATTGATTTGAGATCAGGGTACCATCAATTGAGAGTCAGAGAGGAAGATGTTCCTAAGACAGCTTTCCGCACAAGGTATGGGCATTATGAGTTCTTGGTGATGCCTTTTGGGTTGACGAATGCACCTGGAGCTTTCATGGATTTGATGAATAGGGTGTTTAGGCCCTATCTAGATCAGTTTGTGGTGGTTTTCATTGATGATATTTTGGTGTATTCGTGTAATGAAGAGGATCATGATAAACATCTGCGGATTGTATTGCAGACCTTGAGAGAGAAGCAATTGTATGCTAAACTGTCGAAATGTGAGTTTTGGCTTAATCAAGTGACTTTTATGGGTCATATAGTTTCAGCAGATGGTATAAGAGTTGATCCAAATAAAGTTGAAGCCATTTTGATTTGGAGTCCACCAAAGTCAGTGACTGAAGTTAGAAGTTTTCTGGGTTTGGCAGGTTATTATCGACGGTTTGTGAAAGGTTTCTCTTTGATAGTTACTTGTAACACCCCCTTCCCAACCTACATGTGTAAGTCGAGTAGAGGCGCCACACTATCCAAAAGTTGCTACCAATTTTACTTAGTCAAATTTTTATTCCGATTTTACAGAAATTTTGCCATAGTTTTGCCTAGAAATTTGGATCCCAAGTGTCGACAAAATTAGTTTTTCTGATTTTTGAAAACATTTTACACAGACCAATGTGAATACCATAAAATTTAATGCACTCCCAATTAATCCACCTTATACCCTCAACTACAAATCTGCAAGAAGAGTTCACACTTCTAATACAACATAAAGTAAAGGTTTATGATTATTACACACTACTAACATACCATTGTAACATAGAAATTCTCTTTTATATTTATTTATATACATGCCACAACTATCTAACTCATAATGGATCTAAAAGATCTACCCCTGAGATTTTGCTGTGGTCTGGTCGTTGCTTCCCCAAGATTTATCTACTGCTCCGAACCTACAAGTCAAGGAAAACTTAACTCGCTGAGCATTGTCGCTCAGTGGGTACTTTACCAATAAAAATAAAAGTAGTATATGAAAGTATTCAAAATCAAAGGAAATAATTAAATCAACAATCAACCCACTTTATACCAATAGAAATCATGAAACATTCAGTGTGATATTCTTTCAATAATGTAAAATCATAATTCAAACTCATTGGCATTATATAGTTTAACGAAAAATAATATGTCTTTGATTCAGGCTCTACTGGTATATAGGGAACCATAGTGATAAGGCAGTGGGCCTCCCCACTGTAACATAGGTGGCCCTCACCACTGATATCATATCACAGGAATGGGCCTCTCCATCCTGGTTAACCAATGGGCCTCCCCATTGGCTTCAGTGGCCTCACCACTGAATAAAATATCATATCACAATAATGAGCAGTACTGCATGCGTTAATATAGTGCACCATACCCTTATCTACCACTCCCACTATCCAGTAGAGGAAAAAGATTTAAATGATTCAATTTAAGTCTCAACTTCATTTTAGAATGATTCAAGAAATCAATTTAATTCCCATCGCACTTTGCCATTTATGTTGCGCAACACATTCTTTAGTCAAACCATTCCCCTTTTTCACATATTTAATATCCACAATAAACATATTAAACATTTCAAAGAATTCCTCAAAAGATCACAAATTGACCAAATGAATAGTGTTGCGGCGAGAAAAATCGGCAACGCAAAATGGCATGACCAAATAAATAGTAAAATCTGGGTTTTTGTCAAAATTTCAGTCCACTTCAGTCATGCATTTGACCAAGTAAATGATCTTATTTTTAGCTGAAATTTTACAGAAAACTTATTTCATATGTTGACTAATTGCATGTAAAATTTCGTTGAAAAATTCATTCATTTGCTACCTCAAACGATTGCCACAAAAATAGTCCAGAAGCTGTCACTTTGGGACCATTTCGGCCCAAACATTTGAAATGCATAGGATAGTTTATTTTTCTTTTGCAAATCAATATTAAGGCTTCTTTAATAGTAAAGTGAAGATTCAAACACTTCCTTTTAGCAATTTTTGCAAGTTTAACTCAAATCAAACTAATTAAAGTCCAAACAACTTACTAAATCAACTTGCCAAATTTTCTCAAAATATTTGGTTTCAATTAAATTTAACAACCCAATTGCCATAAGAAAACAAGAACATAACTCAATTATTTAATTTAAACTCAATCAATATATTTAAACATCAATTTCAAAACTTTCATAAACCAAAGTTTGTAAGCAAATAGAATTTCTTTTATGGTAAAGCACCAAATCAAAATTAATTATTCAAAGGTAAAGTACCAAACCTTGCTTTTCCTTGCTCTTCTTATCTATTTCACTTCCTTTCCTCTCTAATCTCCTTGATTTCCTATGAATTTAATATGTCACATATGTAAGAACAAACCCTAGATATGAACATGATGCTACCTTATGATTTTCTAACAATCCTTTACTTATTCTTACTAATAATCACCATTTTCATCATTTCCTTTAAGTAGTTTATCATATCCTTTACTTATTCTTACTAATAATCACCATTTTCGTCATTTCCTTTAAGTAGTTTATCATTTTTCACCATAATAATCAACTTACTAATTCTTTCCCAACATGAACATAATATCAAATCTTCCTAAACATAGCCTAATACCTAATTCTAATGAAAGAATAAGACTTAGGATGGTATCTTACCTTATTTCCTATTGAATTTCACTTGAGAAATGGCTTGGACTTGAAACTTGTCTCCTTGAAAATGGAAGGGAGGGGGAGCACGACTTAAAGAAGAAGAAAAGTGGTGATGGTGGTGTCTTTTTGATCCTTACTTGTGTTTGGAAGACCATAATTAGTTATTTATAATTTAATTTCCATTTAATTAATTTATTTATTTTCAATGGCCATGATTTGTCCAACACATTTGGATTTAATGGCTAGGATTTGGTTTATTTTCAATGACCATTATTTGTCCAACACATTTGGATTTAATGGCTAGGATTTGGTTTATTTTCAATGGCCATGATTTGTCCAACACATTTGGATTTAATGGCTAGGATTTGGTTTATTTTCAATGGCCATGATTTGTCCAACACATTTGGATTTAATGGCTAGGATTTGGCCACTTGAAAGTGATTTTTTTTGTTCTTTTAATATTTTGCCCCCAAAGTTATATTTAATTACAAAATCGCCCCTCCAGTGGAAATGTCCAAAATGTCCTTATCGAAAAATCGCCCGTAACTTACAAACTGTGCGTTTTCAGGAAAAATTGAAACCCACGGTTATGACCTGATTAATCTTGAGAATATTCTTCCGGGGTCGGATATGGGCACTATTAAGAACTTCCGACACTTAATTTTTAAGTTTACATAGTTGCCCCTAACTTTTGAGAAATTTCCACTTAGGTCCTTTTGATATCCCTTCTTGACCTTGCTGTCTTTCTTTATTAATATCTTTTTACTCACAACTCCAAATTAAGTAATTCTTATTCCTACTGAAACTAGACATCCGGGGATATATTGTATCAAAATTTGAGGTCGATCCGAGCTATATCTGATTTTTGACTGTCCTTTGAATTCAAACCTACTATGCTGTCTTGAGGCAGCTTGCACATTGTCTACTAAATCCATCATATCTTATTTTTTACAACTCCAAATTGAATAATTTCAAGTTATAAATCTAGCTAAGACACAAATAAACAATTAAGTATTCTTTGAGACTCTCTAATTCTGTCATTAACTTGGATGAAATTCGAGCTCAAGTTATAGGTCACGTTCTGAACTCCTTTGTTCTAAGCCTAAATCATATCCTCTATGTCTGTTTCTTACCAATCTGGGATTTGGGATGTTACATTACTCCACTCACCAGATTACTTCGAAAGGGAGTTAGATTTGTGTGGACAGATCAGTGTCAAGCAAGCTTTGAGCAGTTGAAGGAGATGTTGACTCAAGCTCCTGTTCTTACTTTGCCTGTGGAAGATAAACCATATGTAATTTACAGTGATACTTCACATAATGGTTTAGGATGTGTTTTGATGTAGGAAGGTAGAGTCATAGCTTATGCTTCTCGGTAGTTGAAGCCGCATGAGCTTAATTATCCGACGCATGATTTGGAGTTGGCAGCTATAGTTTTTGCTTTGAAGATTTGGCGACACTACTTGTATGGGGAGAAGTGTTTCATTTATACGGATCATAAGAGTTTGAAATACTTGGGTGTTCAAAGAGAGCTGAATCTTCGACAGAGACGGTGGTTGGAGCTGATCAAAGATTATGACTGTTTGATTGATTATCATCCTGGTAAGGCAAATGTTGTTACTGATGCCTTGAGTCGGAAGTCTTTAGCAGGTTTGACTGTTTATTCGCTCTCGTTGCTTGTTGAGTTGAGAGCGTTGCATGCTAATTTTGAGCTTTGTGATGATGGTGCTTTGTTAGCTCAGTTGCAATTGAAGCCAATGTTGTTGGACCTAGATAAGGGAGGCTCAATTGGCAGATGAGAAAATTCAGAAAGTTGTGTCAGATTGCCAAAATGGGGAGAGCCGAGATTTCCATGTGAGAAGTGATGGTAGCCTTTGGTTCAAGGATAGATTGTGTGTTCCTGATGATGCTAGTTTAAGAAAGATTATTTTGGAAGAAGCATATCAATCAGTTTTTGCTATGAACCCTGGGAATACTAAAATGTATCATGATTTGAAGCAACATTACTGGTGGTTAGGTATGAAGAGAGATATAGCGGAATTTGTATCCAAGTGTCTCACTTGTCAGAGGGTGAAAGCTGAGCATCAAGTTCCAACAGGGTTGCTTCAACCTTTATCAGCGCCTGAATGGAAATGAGAACGTGTGACAATGGATTTTGTGTCTGGTTTGCCATTGACTCAGAAGAAGCATGATGCTATATGGGTGATTGTTGATCGGTTGACAAAGACAACTCATTTCCTTCCAGTTAGAATGGACTATTCTCTTGAGAAGTTGGCTGAGCTGTATATCAGTGGGATAGTGAAGTTGCATGGAGTTCCAATTTCTTTAGTGTCTGATCGAGATCCTCGGTTTACTTCAAGGTTTTGGAAAAGTTTACATGGTGCTTTGGGTTCTCGATTGCACTTTAGCACTGCTTTTCATCCGCAGACAGATGGGCAATCAGAGAGAGTGATACAGATTTTGGAGGACATGTTGAAAAGTTGTGTCATTGAATTCTCTGGAAGTTGGGACAGATTTTTGCCATTTATGAAATTTGCTTATAACAATAGTCATCAATCTAGTATTAAAATGGCACCATTTGAGGCATTGTATGGTAGAAGATGCAGAACGCCTTTGTGTTGGAATGAAGTTGGAGAAGGCAAATTGGTTGGTCCCGATTTGATTAAAGAAACAGAAGAGAAAGTGAAGATAATTCAGGATCGGTTGAAAGCAGCTTCAGATCGGCAGAAATCTTATTCAGATTTGAAGAGGAGAGACATAGAGTTTAATGTTGGAGATAAAGTTTTTCTGAAAGTGCCTCCTTGGAAAAAGATTTTAAGATTTGGCCGCAAAGGGAAGCTAAGTTCTCGTTTTATTAGACCTTATGAAGTATTAGAAAGAGTTGGACCAGTTGCTTATCGAATTGCTTTGCCACCTGAGTTGGATATAATTCACAATGTCTTCCATGTTTCTATGCTGTGGAGGTACAGATCAGACACATCTCATGTTCTGTCCGTTGAATCCATTGAGGTGAGTCCGGATCTAACTTTTGAAGAAGAACCATTTGCTATTTTGGCATATGGAGTGAAAGAGTTGAGACATAAGAAAGTGCCAATTGTGAAGGTTCTTTGGAAGAATCATGGTAGAGAAGAATCAACTTGGGAAAATGAGCAAGTGATGCGAAATCAGTATACCCAGCTGTTTCAGACTTAAGATTAGATAATTTCAAGGACGAAATTTCTTTTTAGAGGGGGAGAATTGTAATATCCCAAAGTATACCCTAAAAGTTTTGAAATATTTATTGTTGTATTTGGATTAAATGTATATGTTTAAGTGAAAAGAGAATAGAGATAAGAAGAGAAGAGTGTATATGTTGTATATATAGAGATATATACAACATATACAAGTCAAATTATTAAATGGTCAAAAGAAGAAATAATTAATTTTAATTAATTGAAATGGAAATTTAGTGGAAAGTGGATGATGATAATTGTAATATTATATTAATATAATTGCTTGGTTGAGAACAAAAGAGAGAAATTGAATGGTTGAGAGAAGAGTTGAATATTAACTTTGCTCTTCTTTCTTCATCTTCTTCTTATCCTTTCTTTGTTGGCCGACCATCACAATAGTAAGAGAGGAAGAGAGTTTTTGATTTTCCAAACTCAAGATTGAAGGATGTTTCAAGTGATCAAGTTGGAAATCTAAGAAGTTTCATCATTTTTTGTAAGTTTCCACTTGATTCCTTAGTTTTCTTTTAAGTTGTATTTGAGTTTGATGGTTGATTATTGATGGTATGAGTATGTTTGATTGTGGGGTGTTTTGAGAATATTTGGTTTATTTGATTTTGATTTTGGAGTTTGATTGAAGAGATAGAGTTAAGTTTGGTGTTGGAAGAGTAAGTGTTGTGTTTGAGTTGTGTGTATGTGATGGTTGTGAAGTGGTGTTTGATGTATGTTTGGAATTGTTTTGGTGTTTTTGCAAGTTATTATGGTTTATGGGTGTGTTTAGTTAAGTTTGTTTGAAGTGGAAAATGGTGGAAGTAAGAGGTTTGTTAGATGTGTTGTTGTTATTGCCGGAATCAAGATTTTTGGTCTGACACGCCCATGAGCATGGCCAGGTCTTTAGGCGTGTCAATGATTCTGTTTTCTGGATGGGTGACACGAGCAGTGACACGCCCATGTCACTGAGCCTGTCACAGCTTCTGTGTTGTAGTAGCATTTACACGTCCAGTGACACGCCCATGTCACTGAGCGTGTCATAGCTACTGTATTGTGAAAGAATTGACATTGCTATGAACACGCCTGTGTTATTGGACGTGTCAATGTTTCTGTGAGACAGAATGAATGACACGGCCAGTGACACGCCCATGTCACTGAGCGTGTCAAAGCTTCTGTGTTGTGGTTTTAGGGCACGGTCAGGGACACGCCCGTGTTGTTGAGCGTGTCATGTGTAGAGTTTGCCCTAGTTGATTCTTAGCCTTATTATCTCATGTATATCTTTATGTGAGTGTGTATTATCACTTTTGGATTAGGTTTTGAAGAGATTGAGTTGCCCTAATCCAAGTATTGAGGATTCTTGGAAGAGGAGTTTGGTGTGGAGTGAGTTGCTCTTGAGGTAACTACAAACCCTACATTATTGCATACATTTACATGACATTGGGACTTAACACATTTGGTTGTAAATGTGTTAAGTAATCTATTACATTGTTGATACATTTGATTAATGTTATGAATTGTATAATGTGAAAGATATGATGATCATTCAAATTGTATATCCAATGTAATTGGTTGTGTATACCCTAATGATGAGATGTGAAGCCATTGTTGTTGGCTATAATGATGCAAATGAAATAATTGGGGCATGGTTGCCTAGTTGATTATGAGAAATGAATTGTGAAAGAGATTGATAATGAGATAAATGAATTAATTGTGTGCCTAGTATGTTATTCAATTTTCAGAGTTCTGGATTTGGCGGCATGCCTATGAATTGCTGGACAGGTGAAAAGACCGGGTCGTAAGCCGAGTCCAGCTGATAAATGTGGAAAATGATATTTTTGAGGTGAAAAGACCGGGTCGTAAGCTTCAAAAATAATAACAGTCTAGCCGGGTTGAGGACCAAGATACTAGGGGCCTAGGGTCTAGCCGGGTTGAGGTCCAAGAGACTGGGTCTGTTACACTATCCATGGATAGATATATATGTATTACCTACGGGCTTGATGAATATGATTATGGACCATAGCAGTAACTCTGAACTTTGAATAACATATTAGATCCTTTTTGGGCTCATGCTTGTCTTTGTTTCAATATGAATAATAAATGGTAAAACAATTGAATAAGATAATGAAATGTAATGTTATGATTAATTATAGCATTTTGAATATGATCTCTATTATTGAAAGTATGACATTGTAGTTGCATTAAAGCATATTGTTATTGTGGTTTGTACCACTAAGCCGTTGGCTTAGCGCGATTGTGGTTCATCGCGCAGGTGACAGGGTAGAACCGGAGAGTTCAGCTAGACCGAGTCGAGTCTAGACTCTGAAATATTGATTGTGGGCTTAAAGATCAGAGACGAACTGCCAAACATGTATAAACTTTATGTTTTGTAAATATTTATTTTGATATATATGTATATGTAAATACCGCTACATTTTCCGCTGCTTTATAAATAAATGTTTAATTTGTTATGTTCCATAATATATATATTGGAAATATTTTAAATTTTCCTCATATTATTATAGGAGAAAAAAAATTGGGTTGTCTTATATAAATCGTGGCACTCCTGTATCCGGTATGCGTATAGTACAGATGTAGTAGTATATACTATGCGTATACGGGGTATAAGAGTGTTACAATCACCGTGGAAAAAGATTTTTGAGGTTTGGTTGGAAAGACAAGTTAAGTCCTCGTTTTACTAGACCTTATGAGATACTTAAAAGAGTTGGGTCCGTTGCTTACAAATTAGCTTTGCCGCTTGAGTTAGAAAAATTCATAATGTGTTTTCATATTTCTATGCTTGTGAGATATAGATCAGATTCATCTCATATATTATCAATTGAATCAATTGAGTTGAATCCAGATTTAACCTATGAAGAGGAATCAGTTACTATTTTAGCACATCAAGTGAAAGAACTGCGGAATAATAGGATACGTTTAATGAAAGTATTATAGAAAAATCACTCTACCAAAGAGGTAACTTGGAAAAGTGAGAAAGTTATGCGAAGCCAATATCCACAGCTCTTTTAGAGTTAAATAATAGGTAAATTTCGAGAATGAAATTTCTTAAAGAGGAGAAAATTATAACATCCATAATTTTATATATCCTAAAATTTAATAATATAAAAGGATAATTAAATATGTTAAGGGAGATTTACATAATATATATATATAATATACATACAAATACTTATACACTTAAGTAAAAATAATAATAATAAATAAATAAATAAATAAAAAGGTGGATGGTGAGACTTTTAGATGGTGATAATAATAATAATAATAATAATAATAATAATAATAATAATAATAATAATAATAATAATAAAAGAAGAAGATAGGGATGAAGAAAGAAAGAAGACTTTTCTTTCTACATCTTCATCTTCTTCTTCTTTTTCTCCCATATACCTTAAAAAAATAAAATAAAACTCTTCAATTAAACACTCAAATTTTTCATCTAAAATTAAGAATTTCAAGTGGATTTTGAAAGAAAATTGAATATTCAAGTAAGTATAATATTTTTAATTTTAATTTTAAGAATTTTAAATTATTTAAATTTAGAAGTTTGGGATAAAATTAATTTATGTTGAGAAATGGAATGTATATGAAGTGAATATGATGATTATATATTGAATTTTTTATTAATTAATTAAATTGAATTTGAATTAAGAAAATATGATTTATGGAACTTTAAAAGTAGGGATTTTGACGAGGTTCAGTTAGGATTAGTATAATTAAGAGTTATAAATATATATATTTAATTAAAAAATTAAATATTTTATTGATTTAGAAATATTTGTCTAATTTAATTCAAGTGGTGGAGTGTAGAAATCTTTGAAATTAAAGCTTGAGAAGTAAGATTAAATTGATTTTGGAGCTAATTGAGATTGGTACTTATTTTGAAAATTTTTAATTGAAGTTGTTATATATTTACATAAATTTAATTTGATATTATTTTTAAATTGTTACCTGTATATGATTGTGAATTTGAATTAAAATTTATGAATTATGATATAAATATTTTTGGTATTATTTTTAGATTATTATTTGATTATTTGTGAAATTTCAATGATAATTTATAAATTTTTAATATAAATATAAAGAGAAGTTTGATTTGATCAATTAAAATGAAAATTATTATATCATGAAAATTTATCGTTTATAAAAAGGATTAAAAAATTTTAAAAATTATTTGACTATTAAATTTATTTAATTATGTGAATGTTGATTTTGAATCCAAAATAAATTATTAAAGGAATTATGAAAATTGTGTATATATATATATATATATTGATGGTGTGATTTTTGATAAATTATATATATATATATATATATATATTGATTATGTGATTTTGATAAATTATAGATATGTATATTGATTATGTGACTTTAATGAATTATGAAAAAAAAATTATAAAAATTGATGATTTGAGATGAATTAAGAAAAATTGATACGAATGTTATGAAAATTATATCTATATGGATGAAAAAATTACTAAAAATATTATTGTGTTTTAATACCTTGCATATTTTTTTTTGTAATATTGAAATTGGTAATGTCGAGTTGAAATGCCGACGATTATTGATACATCATGGCTTGATTATTATATTTATGTTTTCAGACGAGATACTACGGTATCGCGATGATATGGCATCGAGACACTAAGATGTTAGGAGACTTATGATTTATGAGACTTATACGCCTTCAGAAGAGATATTTTGGTATTGCGACACTTTATCTCCAGTGTCAAGACTTGCGGGTCGCGATGGACGTAATCAATATTACTGAACAACCATGCAAGGGCATAATATAAATATGTTGTGATATGAAAAGTTGAAATTGTGAAATTGTTTAAATTAAAATTATTTCATTTATGAAATGTGTTATGTGTTAAATTATAATGAATTGAGTTTTCATTTATTTATCATTTATTTAATTATTTATTTTTAATGTAAATACCATTAAGCTTTATATGTTAGCGTAATTAAATTTTATCATGCATATGATAAAATTAAAGAGAAATGAAGCCCTAATAAATTTAAACAGGTTTAAGACTGAGACTAATATTGGAGTTATTGTCTTTCCACGATACTTATTTCTGGTGCTGCTTTACATGTATATTTTGCATCATTCATATTTAGTTTGTACTTTATAAATATTATATGTAAGTGAGTTTTGATAACAAAATTTTATATTATTATGTAAATATTTATAAGTTGTACATTATTTCTTTTGTTAAAAAATTTGGTTGTGAATTGGAGGAGTTGTGGATTTGAGGAATGAAAGTTTTAGGAGTATTTTTAATGCAGGTTGTGTATTTTAAATTTTGATATTTTATGCAATTATAGATGAAATTCTGACAAAATTTTCATAGACATTTTTATGAACTTAAATTAAGCTAGGCTTCAAATAAATTTACTTATTTGCTATATATATACACATTTTTATTTATATGCCTATAGTATTTAAACTTCCAATAAAGTATTTATTTTAGTAATTAGTATATTTCAAATGCTGTTTCACAGTAGATTATAGTAGCATACTTATATTATATATATATATATATTCTATGTATATAGGGTATAAGAGTGTTATAAAAAAATAAGAGGAGGTTAAAATTATTTTTGGATAGGAAGAAGAAGAAATATCTTAGTATTATATTAATTAATTATTTTGTAATTATATATAAATGTGAGGGGTAAAGTTAGAAAGTTAGAATTATAAAAAGCTTTCTTCTTCTTCTTCTTTCATTTGGTGGCCGAAATTTGCAAGAGAGTGAGGAGTTTTCTTCATCAAATACTTCAAAATCTTACAAGAAATTTAAGGATTTTAAGGTAATTTTGAGGATTAAACAAATAATTAGGTAAGTTTTCATCAATTTAAGTTTGTTTTGTTAAGTTTTAAGGTTATGTGAGTTTTGGTCTTTAATGGAGAAAACTATAATTGTTAAAATAGATTGTCTAGGAGTTATTTTGATGTGTATGTAATGATTTTATGGTTGAATGATGGAACTGAGATGGTTATGGTGGAGATTGAAAAGGTAGTAAAGTAAAATTAAGGTTTTTATTAGAAGTTTGATATAATTTGTGTATTTAGTGGCAATTTAGTATAAATTAAGCATGGAAATGATTCTATTTGAATAATTTTGATTATTGTACAGTTTATAAGTATTTAGGCCAAAGTTGCCCTAAAGAACGTAGTTAGGGTTTTGGAGAAGTAAGAGGTAGAGAATATATTGGGTGGTTTTTGGAGCTTTTAAAGATTAGTATATATTTTGTTAAAATTTAAATTAAACATTTGTGGTTGACATCATTCTAATTGGCACACTTTAAAGGACTTTGTATTTACTTTAAAGTGACATTGTGTAGGAGTATGGTTATTTTTATCAAAGTTGTGAATTGTGTACTGGTTTGTGACTAAAAACTATGGTTTATGATAAATGATAATATTTTATATAATGTGGAATAATGTGAAATGTGGTGGTGATTATGGTTTGAGTTTATCACGAGAAAAATATGGAAATTGTGAGAAAAGAAATGATAAATGGGATGAAAATGCATAATGTTGATGTGTGTATTTGCCTTGCACAATTACTTGTTCAAGAATATTGAGGTTAGTAATGTAGAGTTGGCATGTCAATGATACATCATGACATTTTATTACGCCTTCAAGCGAAATGCACTGGTGTCAGATACTACAGTGTCGAGGAGGCGGCCTTCGGTGGTATTATATGACACTTGACCTCCGGTATCGATAAGAGGCAGCCTTCGGACGAATATTATATGACACTTGATCTCAGGTGTCGAGAGATGACGATTTCGGGTTGTGTTATATGATACTTAGAGCCCCGGTGTCAGACCTTCGGGTCACGATAGGCCGAATTAATATTTTTGAAACTTAGATATTGTGTAGGGACTTGCTAGGCCTAATGTGTGTGATTATAATTATGATATGTTGGTTGTGTTTGATAAGATAATGACTGTTGAAATAAGAGTTGCTTTGTGATAGTAGCTTGATTTCTTGTGTGTCATGAAAAATATGCATTGATTTTTAAATATGTTATATTATCAAAGTATGTACCACTAAGCTATTAGCTTAGCGTAGTTGATTGTATCGAGCAACTGATAAAACTGCAGAGCAGAGAGATTCATATAGATCTAAGTAGATCTAGGAATTGGCATTAACAGATAGATTTTTGCCACGAGATCAACCTTGTTGGTGTTGCATATATGTATAATTTTAGTTACTAAGTACTTTGATTTATACATTTTAATCATATCGTGCGTATATTCAGAGATATTATGAATGTATATGTACTTGTGATGAGTGATGTTTTTAACTATGAAACTTTTGGATGTTAAATTAATGAAGTGGTGGACTTGGAATGAAATGAGATTTGGGAGTGTAATTTCTTATTGCAAGTTAAGTTTTGTTGATTTGGATTTTCTTGAAATTTCCGATAAAAACTGGCAAATTTTTTTCAAAGATTTTATTTTTTAATTTAAGCTAAATTTTTAGTAATTATATTTTTATTATTAAATAAAAAAATTACAGATATTTATTGTAGTACTTTTGTATTATAAATATGTGTTTTATATATATAGGATATATGTATTATACATATTTAGGATATATGAGTATTACAGTTTCAAACCGTAAAAGTTGTTGGTTCTATGATTTTTAAAAATTAGAAATCTAAACCAAACCATGAATCAATGTTTAAGTTTTGGTTTGGCCACAGTTTTGATTTTTGCCAATTCGGTTCCAATTCAGTTCCAATTTTAACCAAACCGTGGCTAGACAAGAGAACATTGAAGTTGAAACTGATGCCCTTTGTAGTTGTGTAGGAATTGAGTAATATTGCTTCAGATTTTTCGAATTTTAGGATAATTATTGATGACTGTAAGCTACGCATTTAACAAATTAGAGGTTGTATGATAAATTTTGTTAGAAGATCAGCAAACACAATGACACATGTTCTTGCTAGACTATTGTGATTGGGACTGATCAAAAGGAATGGAATTATCAGCAACGTATTTTTAACGATCTTCTGCGATAAATAAGAAAACTTCTTATATATATATATATATATATTTAAAAAAAAGTTTTTCAAATCGAGTCTCACTAGCACTTTTTATTCTTAACGTCTTATGTTGATCGTTGAAATAAATTTCTTCCATTTTTTTAAATAATAAAATATGGAGTTCGCAGTTAAAATAAAGAATTAAATGCATTCTATTTGATATTGTGAAAATATTAGCCAGAAAAATTTAAAACAAAAATTATTTCATATATGTCCTATACCATGGAAGTTTTTTCAATAATGTTTTACGATTTTAAATATTATTTAACATTGTTACTCATATTCTAAACATAAGTATATAATATAATTTATTTAAATAATAAATTAAAATTCAAATATCCATACTAACGCTAAAATAACAGAAAAGAAATTTGTTTAATATTCCCATAACTTTGGAAATTCCTTATGTGCAAATGTAAAATCCATCCATTAGATTACAAGAATAGTCAAAATCTTTTTGTTAAATTTTCTCATATGATTTTTATATCTATCATATGCATTAGAATCACAATTTTATATATTTATACAAATTAGATATTTTATTTTTAAAAAAAATATCAATTTTCTCATCACATCTTGTATCTCCTATGCTTATCTATATTTGAAGAATGAAAACTGAGTATAAATAGCTAACTCACTAATAACTATTAAAATCCCTTAGATATTAATAGAAAATATTTTAATAGTAATTTAAATTTAAACTCTTAGCATTTCAAATTACAAATAAAATTTCTAAAAGTCAAGTAAAAATAGATAATATAATCAGTTCAGTAAACAGGATAGGATTGTAACAGTTGAGTAACAAAACCAGTAGACCCTGCCCTTGGAATTAGACTGGATAGTTTTTGCTCATCCAACAACTAAACAAACATCAAAGACAGAAAGCAAGTGGTTGGAAAAAAAAATAATGACTTTTCTATTTGAATTGGACCATTAAATGTTTTCAATATAAAATAAGTATATTTAAATAGTATTCTTACTTTCAGTATAAGGAAAAAGGGAGTATTCTCTCCCCTCTTTTTTTTTTCTGTAGCCTCACATCATTATCTGAGCCCTAATCCTATGAAGATGATAAAAAAAAAAAAAAAAAACTGAATTGTTCTAAGATAAAGAATACAGGTAATGCTAAACGGCAGGTTATAAATCATGAACCAGGTATCCAATTACCCATCTTTGCTAATCTTTGATGTAAGCTTCCAATGGAAAAAACGCAGGTATCTGTACGATGGAAAGCTTGGAGTACCAACTAGGAAGAACCAAATATGCCGGAAAAGATCTCAAATGTCTAAAAGAATTCATCGAAGTTGCTCTTTTTTTTATTTTTTATTTGTGATTCTGACAACTGACTTATCTCCTTTATGGTCCAATAAGTCCTGCCAAAAGAATTCCTTCCAAGAAAAAATCCTGAAATAGAAAATATACACCGAACAGTTTACAACAATTAGAAAAATGTAAATGTTTTAATGACGACGCACCTTTCTAATGTATTTTATTCAAGTATACTCTAGGTGGGAAGTAGAGGCTGTCTTTCATCCTGTGCTACACGATGACTATTCTGGAGAGAAAAGAATTCTAATCAGATTCAAGTAGAATGCGAAAAACTAGGTGGTATAAAACAGTGCAATTGAAGATTCTTACCTCCTCATTTGCTCCAGCTGCCATATTGATGAATGCATCTTTTGACCTGAACAGGGAAAAAAAAGAAGTTAATTGCCATGGAGGTCAAGGCAAGATTGTTTCCCCACAATTTTGTCCACATCCAATATTTATCAAAGAAAATAAAATCATGTTCAAGTTAAGAAAGCCACAACAGACAGTACTGGTGTTTTTCCCAAGTTTCAGGAGGAAAATTTTGGAGGAACTCTAGCCCCCCAATTAAGAAGCAATTCGGTTGCAATTGCAAGCAGTATGGCAGTAGCAGAGGTAAACAGGAAAAGGACAGTACGCATATACCCGTGGCTATCCTGAACATCCATTAGTTCCACCACCCCATTCTGCTGTTCATCTTTGGCTTTTGAAAGGGATGAAAAAAACTGAAAGGAGAAATAAAAATCAATGAAAAAGGAAATTCTTAATATTTCTCTTTCTTCAAAACTTTAAATGACTCATCAAGTCAATAAATTGTCTCCCAAAGTCACCTGGTGCATTGAGATAAACACAATAGAGATTCCCAACAGAAAATTCATTGTCAAAGTATGGCCAAACAGAGCGGCAGATGCAATGCCTGTGAAGATTGTGGCAACTGTTGAAGAGTACTTCTTCAGTATAGTATCTGAAAACACCAAATGATGCCAACAATCCATGTCAAGTGTGTAATCAAACATATGATATGCAAAGGGACATGATGGACAAAATATGTTTGATTACAATACATATTATTCCATGGTTCATAAAAGCAGACAGATGTAGGGTCCACTTTTCCCAATATGTTTTTTCAAAAGGGCATACATCAAACATATGATATGCAAAGGGACATTATAGACAAAATCACAGAAATGGACCTGCATATTTGAAGAAAAAAGACGACAATATTCCTTGGGCTGCATTGTTACATATTAGAAGCATGGTAGCTTTTGAATGACCTTGCAGGATGTCAAAGCTACTAGGACCTGCAAAATTCAGTACATAAACATAAAGCCATAAAGAGTTTAATCTAACAATTCCATAAAACAAAAAGTCAACAAAATTATTAGCATAATTACACTTTGATACCATAAAGCTTCAATACCAGGATGTGTTTTACATTGATAATGAAACATCAATTTAATCTAAGAGAGATTCTTGAAAACAAGTAGAAGCCCTTCCAAGTGGATGGTACACTATTATTTCCAATGGCATAGAAATGCAATGGAATGATATTGATATGGGAATTCATAATGCATTGGATCATTTAAAGACATGATATGAAAACCAATTGATGCAATCTTAGCATAAAAACATGGTTATTTTAGAGTGTGAACGCCTCTATCACTTTGGAATTATTAAAGTTATGCTGGAATGAATATGGACTTCTGAATTATCCACCATAAGGAAAGAGATGCATATATTAACATAAGATAGGTTGCTATTATGAAAGGAACGGACATTAGCTGCCCACCACTTCAATAGTTCCCATGTTTGGCTAAGCAATCAAACATCTACGGGGATAAAAATATCACGGTGCAAAAGAAGGAATACGAATACAATAAATTTATATCTAGGTGTACATCTAATTAAGCTCTTGGTACTGCAAAACTAGAAAATACAGCGTCACGGTACTTTCTAGTAATAACCTAACAGAAAATGGATCTGTACCACAAAAGAGACGTTTCCCAAGAAGAATAATAACTTTAAAGATTGGAATAAACTTACAATTTTGCAATCACGATACTTAATCATTAGTAAAAAAAAAGTTATTTCTTAACACCAAAAATAAATGAAAAAAGAAAATCTCATTATAATGCACGAACATTTCATTTGAAATAGAGTTGAAATAGAGTTTTCTCAGTTGAAATTTACCAAAAATTCATGCACCGTCCATTCCCACAGGACATATGTAGCATATTATTACAAAGCTCAAATTATACATTTCAATGGAGAAATATAAAGTTGTCTTCAGAAAAATTATCTTCAATTGTTTTGTCACAATCAAGTAATACTGATAGTGGTATCTGATTCCAAGCATATACAGTTCATATGACCTCCATGAAAAGTAAACTAAGCTTGATAGCAGTATATTGAACATGGTATAGCAGCACAGTTCAAGACATTGTTCTTGATAATAATAGAGATCCATGTCCATACCTTTGATAATGGCAGTTCCCAAGATTGCTAGAAAATTAAAGATAGCACCATATCCATACAAAAATAAGTTCTGAAAGGCAAGAATTTAGTCAAAATTAGAACCTCTCAATTATCAGCACATAAATTCAATACTTCAGGTCAAGGAAGACTGTACTATCTCAATTTGACTTTTACAAATAGCATGTGCCTTCTTGACTTCAATTCAAAGAAGGGGGATCCAATTTCCAAGCTAACCCTAGGCATACCCATGAACCTCCCATGATAATCCTTCTCAGATTAAAGATAGATGCAAATAGTTCTCATAGCAAAGAATTTGTTGACGGTTACTATTGAAAATACAATGACATAAAAATCCTAAAATAAAATACTTGATTCAAAATAAAATCCAAAATGCGCAAACCTAGCATATCACCTGAAGATATATGCTCGTCTCATATTGGCTCTTAAGAGCATACTCATTGTAGACAGAGGCCAACGGTGGAACAGTTACCTGCAAAAATCTAAATAAGCTTCCAACATGCACAAATATGTCTTAAAGAGAATCTTAAGCAGGCAAAACCACTTTAAATCCAAACTGATTGTACAGACAGCTCTTGATAATGTTAAACAAGATGGTATTACTATCATTAAAAAAGAATGCAGGAATCACTTACAAAAATCAATGTATAAACATATGCACCAGTTGCAACTGGAAGACCCATTGCAGTACTGCCTTCGGGTAAAGAACGTAGCTGATTTATACTAATGCCAATGAGTAATAAAGCAAGAGCTTCCCACTGTCACAAAACCATAAATGAGTTGTGTTCAGCAAACATGGCATTGAGTGCTAGATACTCAAAAGAGTAAATTGATGACTATCCCGTCAACCTGAAAACGTTAATCATGGTTATTCTGAATTCAGTTATAATGTGGAACTAACCTGAAGTACAGAAAATCGGCGTCTCATTATGAACTTTAGCAAAACAGCAATCACCAAAACCTGTAAGAAAATTATGAGCATTTCTACAAAAACTGGTAAAAGAAAATTTATCCCATTTCAGCATTTGTTGTCATGTCAGGCCATAAATTTACTAGACTAGTGGTCAATTCATAAGGTGTCAAACAATCTTTTAGTCCCTGGCCTATCTATTCATATCTGGATAATTAGCAGCGTAACAGATAAATACAGTTTGACAGGCAACAAATATGCCCGCCGAAGTCTTTTCATGGTACATTGCCATTCTTACAATTATTTACCATCAAATGAACCATTTTAGGCATGATTAACCACATCCACACCAAAGTACAAAATGAGCAATAACCATATAAATCAAGCACTACACTGAAAATGAAACAAAAATTAGAAGTCTACAAAAGACCATAGAATCACTCTTGAGGGAGTCCACAGAATTCTATAGATAAGCAATCGTACCACTCCTACATCAAGTGATATCACTGAATCACCGATAATAAATATCATGAATCATAAAATACCTTCAGATTGCTCAGCATCTTGACTGTTGCAGGATTGAAATATAGCTGCACAACAAATAGTCTTTTTAAGCCCTCATCCTTGTAACGGTCAACTAAATATACCAAGAAATAATAATATTGGTAACCAGCAACCAGAGATGGAACAATGTCTAAGGGATTTTTGGCAACCGAAAGATAATACACTTAGCCTCAACCAAATCTTCTGAAATACAAAATGGGATGTCCACATTCTAAGTTTAGCATAAAATTATTAAACTGAAAAAAAAAAAAAAAAAACCTCAAGGATGAAGGTTATACTACTCAACAAGTCTCTATGGTTTCCAAAAATAACCCAATGCTCACTCAGTCATATGCCTAGAAGTTAGATTCTAGCCCAATCCTTAAAGCATTTGCTAGATGTGCTTGACACGCCCATGTCATCTCTCACAAGTTTTTAGCCAATCATCTAAATAGAAAAATATAAACACATGTTACTAAAATATCTTGTTTTTCATGTTTTTTTTCACATATAAAGATGTTTTTAACCTTTAAAATTTCCCTCCTTATATTTCCTCTCCCTTCTGGCTCCTTTCCCACTCTCTTTTCCTAAACACATAGCCCTTACATTTTTTTTATCTATGTTATGACATCAATTAGGGATTTTATTTGCTTTCAGTTCTCTAAAGGATATCAATTCACAATACATATGCAAGTCTGAAATGGAGAAATTTTATAATTTTCAAATCTCTAATTCTTTCAAAGAATCCCTCGAAATCCTTTCCCAATCCATGCGTGCATGCATGCATGCACACATATATAGATAAGTTCAGGCATGGTCATTTTGCTTCTGTGAATCTCACTAATAATTTGACAAATCTCATTTTTTGTTGTTAAATAGCATATCCAGGTGACATTGCCCTTGGTATCTATGGATGTAGAATTATGCTTAATGATATCTCCTCCATATATCTTTGCCCCATTCAGAGCAGATTGGTGTCAAACCCATATAACCCAACCAATTGCCATTCCTACAAAGAGATGTCCTCACTGAATACCTATGCATGGAATTGACACACTTTTCTAGCAGCAAAATGAAATGTGTTATAATACTACACAGAGGGAAAAGATGTAAGAACCTTTAAAAGGATTGTACCTGCATGGTGAACTTTAGATAGTTATTGATAGCATAAAGAAGAGCTGGAACAGCAAGAAGAATATTGTTGCGAGCTGCCTGCAAAACAATCATAGCTAATGAAGACCATCAAGTGCCAGCCAGCCTGTTAGATCATTACCAACAAACTAACTCTAAATTGGCAGAATCATAGCAGCCAGTGTCAGGCTGTCCACTCATTAACACAATAATTGGGAAAAAAAAATCAAAATTCCACAAGTTCCTATAAGACACTGCAGCAACCAAAAAAATAGATATAAAGGCAAGAACAATATTTCTGGTAAATACACTATTAAATTTTCAAAAAAAAAAAGAGCCAAAATGAGAGAAAAATGGTCAGTTCTCCCACAAATCCGCAACTGGCTAATTTGGCAAGGTAAACTTCAGCCTGAACAGATATGTAACTTCCCAACAGTTAACAATTGATTCCAAATGGCTAATGCAAATGATTTATATTTAAGAAAGACAATGCATTATATATATATATATATATAAAGGACTGTCTACTAATAAAAGCATTCAAAATAATGTGATGCATTTCCATCCTACCAATTTTAAAAGCAATTTCTGAATTTGCAACCAGTGAAAAATAGTACCTGTGCAAATGTAGAAATTGAGAGAAGACGCTTCTCTCCAACTTTCTGGCGCCTTGACTGCAGAATCAATAAAAGAAATCATTTGAGTAATCTCAACAATCAAACCTGCATGAGGTGGCTAATGGGCTAAGCAATTAGCCATTCTATTCATGTATCCTCCTGACTGAACAATGAAGAAGGATGTAAAATGAATCATATGACTGGAAAATAATTAAACGCACCTGGAATACAAGCATAACAACTGCAAATAGAACCTTTGCAGCCTCTGTCAAGAAGTTGACACTGACTGGGCTAAACTTGAAACTTCCATCCACCTTGGACATATAAACCAAAATAGGCTAGCAAACAAAGTAAAATTAACATGTGAGAAAATCCAGGAAAATGACTAGAATTACATAAGAGATCATATCAATTCCTAGGAGTTAAAATATGCACATGATGGGGGGGAAATTCAACAGTTGAATCACTAAAGTCTAGCATGAAATAACTTGTTCACCAAGCGAGGAACAGTAATAAGGCTAATTTCAGAGAGTCTAGCATCAACCTATCTTTCTGGGATAGGTAAGTGCATTATCTATAAGGACAAGTCTGAATAGTTCATTTGTCATAATAGTCTCTCATTATAACTCCAGTGCTAAATCAGTGCTTAAGAAAGAAGGTCCAAAATGCCTCCATCACCAAACATATCCATTTGACAAAGAAATGGATTAATAAAACTTCTTCAACAGACTATATTGAACTAGCACAGAGCCTTGTATATATTTGCAAGAAAATAACCAGTAAAAATGGGTCAAGAATAAGGTATCCCACATTCACAATCAGACAACGATAAATCTATCATATAAAGAGTCCACATAAAATGTTGCAGACAGATCTGAATAGCACATAATGTTTATACATTGAATGAAACAATACGAGGATAAAATGAGTTACCTGTAAACCAACTAGAATGCAATCACCAGCAACCAAGAGGAGGTTGAGGACACGCTGCTTTGACGATACCCTGCTCTTGTATCGATCATAAGCTCTCGAAATAGTTTTGGCACTTGGGGAAACCAATTTCGAATGGCAGACGCTGCATTCTATCATCCCGTTTTTCATTACTTTACCTCTTCACTTATCAAACTCGTTCCAGATGACAGAACCAAATCTACCAAACCCTATCAAACAAGAAAAGAAAGAAGCTTTTGATTAATCAGTCATAACCAACATACAAAAAAATTCAATTTCCAACTCAAATCAGCTAGAACTTTTCTGCAATCAGACAACTCTAATATATAATAGTAATTTCTAAATTGCAAACAAAAAGTTGAGTCCATGCATTGATATAAATAGCTGAATCATTTATGATTTGATCAAAAGATTCAAAAACAGCAAAACCAATTTTATAAAATAAACAAAACCCAAATCAGATCTCCCACTCATAAAAAAAATTATTAACTTTCGCGCAAACAACACAAATTAACAGATCCAAAAACCAAAATTGGGTAACAAAGAGATAAGATCTTGCCACCAAAATTTAAAAAAAAAATAGTAAACTGAAGGAAAATTGAAATGAACTGAAATGGACGAAAATTAAGAGATTAAAAAATCTCACCTAAAACTCAATCTTAATAAAGCATTGTTGTCCAAGCAGATCAAAAGCTCCCGCCACCAACAATTCAACTCTCTCTCTATCTATCTATCTATCTATCTATCTATCTATCTTGGGTTTCTTGAGAAAGTCCAATTCCAAAAGAAAATCTCGAAACGACAATTTGAATGCCCTCAGAAAAGTTAATTAAATAGATGCGAAGAATATGCAGAAAGAGGGAGAGAGAGTTTAGAAAAAAACAGAGAGAGAAAGAGAGCGTTTAAATCCCAAATTATTAATTAATTTAATTAATTAATATAAAATTTATTTACTTGCTTTGAATTTACATCATAACAGACGTCTGAAGGTGGCGGTGGATATGGAAGGCGCTTTTAAATTTTTTTAATTTTCTATTAGTTGAGGTAAAATGACATTTTGGTGAAAGATGACGGTCCAATAGGGTATCAGATTTGGCTGTGGGGTCAACCAAAATTGCCAGACTTTGTGGTTGGTCGCAGCCAATCAGATTTAAACGTGAGATTTGGTGATGTTAGTGAGTCTTGCTGCGGGTGATGGAATTATTATTGTCTCATTGGTCTATTAGGATTTTTAGGATTTTTTGTTTAAAAAAAATATTATATAAATAAAATAAATTGTAAAATTTTTGTATGGTCGGCTGTTTCTTTCGCTTGAGTTTCAAAGAAAAAGAGAAAATAATTATTTTAGGTATTTTTGTTCATTAAAATTTTTGGCAATATTATTAAAAAATATTAATTAAAAATATAAATTTATATATGTATAGCTAAATTTCAAACTCAAATTTTCAATATTCCGAAAATAATATCTTATCATTATCACATGATGTATTTTTATTTACTTTTTCATTCATTCAGATTAATTTAGTTAATTTCATTTTTTTATTGTATAAATTTAACAAAAAAAAATATATAATTAGTGAATGAATAATACAATTTATATTAATAGTTATAATTTTAATATTATTGTAATTGAAAGTGAGAGTCTGAATCTCATTAATATTAAATTTATATTTTAAATATTAAAAAAATTAAATGAAATTAAAAAATTAAATTTTTTGGAAAATATAATTCTTTTTTAGTACTTAAAATCAACCATAATAAATAATATAATCTGACACTGTAAAGGCAATTTTAGCATGAAAATAATACCTTTGATTTTCCATTGTACACGTCAAGTAATAATGGTGCAATGCACATGAATATATGTTATGTCCCTTGTTTTTAAAATTTAACTCGATTGATGAGTCGTTATTTTCTCTATATATACATATATATATATATATTAATTTTATTATTCTTTAAAAAGAGAAAAACTTGACTAATCAATCCAATTGAATTAATTAAAAATAAAAGACTAGTCTAATCTAAAATATGTAAAAAATGAAATATATAGAAAATTCATTTAAAATTATTAAAATCGGTAAAATCGAACCTACTAAATTAAATCAGATAAATTTTATTTTGTAATGCTAAATCATTTTTGAATAAAAATGGGGAGAAGAAAAAAAACAAGGAGCACCTAATACATTATCTAGAGTTTTAATTATTTATTTTGATTATAATTTATATTATAGTCTTTTATGGAGTTTTATTATTGAAATCAAGTTAAATGTTTAAACTAAAATTTATAGTTTAGTTATATTTAGTTTATCGTTATTTTTATTATTAAAACTAAGTTGAATATTTAAATTATTAAAATTTATATATAGTGAACATTGAAATATTAAGTTGGTTTGTTATATATATTAGATTTAATATTGATGTTTTCAAATTGATGATTAATATTTTATTATTTTTGATTTATATTTTAAAATTTCTATAATTTTAAAATTTTTATGAATATTTATAAATAAAAATAAATTTATATTATTAAATTTAAATCAACATAATTAAACCGATTCAATGAATTAGTCATCATTCTAATTCAATATTCAATCTAATTTTAAAAATACTAGATATGCTTAATTCCATTGAAACACTTTACATTTCTTTTAATATAGGACTAATTAATTACTAGTGATTTTGTTATCATAAAAGGAGAAAATTCCTTTATTTGCATCTTTCATATTTGGCAGTGAATAAATCTCCATAAAAATTGACCAAACATATTTGTATCATTATCTATTATATTATTATATAAATTTTTAAAAAATTTTTATAAAAGTAAACTTAATATTATCCACGAAAACTTATTATTTATATCCTATATTATGCATAACAACTTACCATATGGTCCAAATATAAATATGGACACCAAATTTTCTATTTATATTTTTATATAAGACTAATCTTAAATACCTTTCTGAATATATAATTTTTTTTTATGTTGTCACATAATAAGACTTTAAATCCTTTCTTAATTTATAAATTAAGGATCTGATTATTATGTAGAAAATAATTTATTATTACAACCAATGAACTTTTTTTAAAAAAAAATACTAAATATTTTATTTTCTTAATATGGAAGTATGTTTAGAATTATAAGATAACGAATTTTAAAAATAATTTAAAATCTAACAATTTTATAAAATTTTTTACTAAGTTTTGTTGATACCCTACAATATTAAGATCATTTATTACTTATAGAAAAACTAGGTTTATTTTTCAAAAAAAATTCTAAGAAAATAGAAATTAGAAAAACTAGGTCTATTAATATCATAATTTTCTAAATAGAATTTTTAATTCCCCACATTAAAATTAAATTAGAAAATAACTTTATCTTAGTTTTCTGTATTTTTTCCAATTTCATAAATTGATTGGATATGTTATATATTGTAATTTTCCGTTCCAAACATGTAAAATATATTAAAAAATGAATAAATAATTCACTACGAAAGGAAAATAATTTTGCAATAACAAAATTCATTTCTAAAATTTGTTTCTAAATTATAAAAAGGTGATTTGGAAAAGAAAAAAATTGTTTCTAATACAACTTTGAAATGAATTTGAATTTGAAATTTTCTATTCCTAAGAGCCTTATTGCTAATTAGTTTGAAATGGAAAAAATTTCCATTTCTAATTTGAAACTGATTTAAAACACAAATTTCATTTATATTTTGAAAGGAAAAATAAAATATGTTTCTAATTCAATACTATATTAAGGACCAAGCATCGAATGGTTTAGGAACAGATAAATCTATTTCTATTAAAGACGGATTTATATCTATTTCTATTAAAAATGGAAAATTTATTTGTAACTGTGGACGAAATTCACTTCTATTAGAAACGAACTGAAAAAAATTAGAAACGAAAATATCTATTTCTAAATTGTATTATTTAGTTATTTTATTTTATATGTTTTTATATTTTTTGTAAATATTATTCATATTTTTTATTTTATTTATATTTTTCTTCTGTTTATATTTTTTGGGTTTAAAATTTTAATTAGAAGCCTAAAAAAGAATAAAATTAGATGAAAGAATGTTCATATATATAATATAATACAACTGTATCTACATAATAATTGAAATGTATATAAATATAAATATCAAATATTATATATAAAACAATCGGTATACATAAATAAAAAAATAAAAGAAAATAGCCTACAAATTTAGAGTCTGATAATCAGAAACAAGGTCCTTATCAGAAGCAACATCATTTATAAAAGGATGAGTAGATGATGGATGCTGAAATTATCTCATCAGCATGTCCATTAACTTACAATGTGCACACTTGTACTGCTTAGATAGCGCATTAATATAACTTAAAATAAATACAAGAAATAAATATGTTTTATGAATACAATTTTTTACTTTTTTAAAAAAAAAATTGACAGAATTCCAGCATAAATTAGAGCACACCCGACCTAAAATTTAGTTCTCACGTATTATCACATTTTCAGTTGAATAAATATCAATATCTCACATATAATATACAAGCAATGCATGTTTTATTAAATTTATATTAACTTTCATGCTTTATTAAAAAGTTTTAATCCCCTTTGCTTTCAAGTTCAAGTGATATTTGCACCAATAAATATATTTGTCGAATACTAACAATAATTAATTAACATATATTTATTGAAAACTAATGACACCAATGGGAGATTACTTATAAATTATGAGTAGTCTAACATTAATGGGCTCCTCTATTTACTAATTTATTTATCATTATAAGTCTAGTTAAAAGCTGTGAAATTTCTACCCTAAAAAAATACTTTATTGATTTTATAATGCAATCAATAAATCTAAAACTGAATGATGTTATCCAATCTAGAAACCAGATGAAAGGTTTTGGAAATAAAAATTAATTTCATGAGTATGGGTGGGCATTTTTCGATTAACCGTTCGAATATTCAGTTCGATTAATCGATTGTATTAAATTTGATTCGGTTCAATTAAAAATTTTAAATTAATTTGATTTTTGATTCAGTTAATGGTTAACTAGTTCAGTTAGATTGATTAACTGTTAATCGAAATTTTTTTAAAAAAATAATTTTTATTTAGTTATTTATTATTATTTAGTTTGATTCCTTCATTATATAAATTTTTTATTATAAAAATACTTTTTATTAAGTTATTTTTATTATTTTTTATAAAATTTTCTAGTTATTTAATTAAATTAATTTTTTATTTTAAATATAATTTTTATTATGAAATAAAAAATTTTGTCAGTTAATTAACCGAACTTAATAATTTAATTCGGTTAATTAACTCAACCGACGAAATTAAAAATCGATCGGTTTAAAAAATTACATTCAAAAATTTTGATTAAAAATTAGTTTAGTGTCTACTCCTATCTATGAGTTGAATTTGCTGAGTTGAATTTGCTAGCGCTTAATTGTTGCCAATGTTCTAAGTATAAAATAATGGAGAATTACTCAGCATTGACAAGGAGGAAAAAAAACAAAGACAACATATTGTAACACACATCATTACGAAAAACAATCGTATTACCAATGAGAATTTTCGTCGATAAATAAATGAATTTTGTCACTAACAAAGTTTAATGATAGATTATTGAATTTTGTTTTCGTTTGTGATAACCTTTTCAGCATTATATTTACTGAGAAATAAACATTTGGCCATTAGATATAGAGATATTGCCGACAATATATTTTGATCTAAAAAAGTTAATCTTTCCTGAGAGAGTTAACTTGTTGTCGACATTTATTGATAGAATATCTATTGATATAGAAATGTCAGATTTCATACTAAGTTCAGCAGTTTGTCAATAATCTATTGACAATATATTTTAACGTTATCTTAATTGTCTCATTGTCTATCGGTAAAGTAATTTAATATTATTTATCTTTAAGTAATCCGTCGATAATTTTATCGATAATTTATTAATATTTTATATATTTATTGATAATTCGTGGGTAAATAAAAAGTAATATTTTATATGTAAAGCGATTGGTAAAAGTATAATATAATAATAATCCATCAATAATTTATCGATAAATTATATAATTTTTTAATGAAATTTTTAATTAATATATAATTTATTATATTATATTTAGTAATTGTAATTTTATTATATTTTTTAAATAATACTATGTATATTATATATGTTTTTATTTTATTAAATTATAAGAGATAAAAATAAATAGAAATAGAAATTAAAATTAAAGAAATAAATAATCTACATAAATAAAATAAAATTAATAATATACAAATAAAATGGTAGGATAATGTATACAAATAAAAAAGTATGAATAAAGGAAAAAAAAAACTATTGGGAAGGAGAGGTGGAGGCTCAGGTGGAGCAGCTGAAGACTGCAAGGTGAAGGCGACGGAGAGAAATTGTCATGCAAATAGATCAAATTGTTCTTAAAATTCTCTTCGTATATGATCTTGCATTGTGTGCTTCTGCTCAAATGCTTGATTTAGCTCTTGAACATTAGTCTTCATCTGCTCCATTTCTTGATGCAACACTAATGAGAAAGTTGAAGTTTAGGGTTGTATCGGCTCATTAGAAAATAGTTGAGTTGAAACTCGAATTCAAACCAAGCCCAATCCAAGCCTGAGATTATATCGAGCTAGCTCATATATTATATATCTTAAATTTAAACTCGAACTTGATTTAAATAAATTTAATGAGTTCAATGTACTTATTTCAATTTTTAATTTTCATTTATTTTTTCAATATTTTCATAGAAGATATACTAAAATCATCATTTTTACGAAAGATGAATAATATGAAAATATATTTATAAAAATAAAACATTGTATTATTATAATTTTATATTTTATTATAAATTACTAAGTTATTTTATTTTTTTACATTATTTAATTTATTTATCTCGTATACCATATATTAATAAATTATGTAAAAAAATTAGTCAAAAAATTAATACATGAATATACATAATTTAATATATAAAAATTAAATTATATATATTTTTATTTTAATGTAATAAACGAGCTAGCTTATGAGCTTAACTCAAGAGTTTTTAAAATGAGCAAACTAGCGAGTTAATGAACCGAGTATTTTTTAACTTGAATTTGACTCATTTAACAAACTAGCAGTTCAAACTTGAGCCTAAACGAGCTTTTACAGAGTAGAGACTCAAGCCGAAATCGAGTAACTTAACTCATTTACAACCATACTGAAATTGAAAATGAAGTGTTGGCCTTGGAGACGTACTGAGAGCCCAGACATACACCCTCATCTTCTTTACCCCACCAGCAGCCTCAATAAAAAGCTAAGTCTCATCAACAGTCTCATCTATCTGAGATTGCTAGTGTCCAACTGCTATAAAGTACTCCTATAAAAAAAAATTACTGCAATATAAATAATATAAAAAATTAAATGAAAATATTAAAATAAAAATTATACGCCTGCATGTATATGTCAAGAGCACCGATCGATAAAAAATATGTCCTATATGATTTTTATTGTGCATGTGAACAAATAGCTCATGCTCAATAAGGGTTGCCCCAGCTGCTCCTCCTATTAAATTAATAAAATAAATAAATAATCTACTAATTTAACAAAAATTAAATAATTAAAAAAGATAAAAAAAATATTAAATTATACTTACTAATCGATGGGCATGCTCATAATGTGTTCTACTGCCTTCCACATATATAGATAATCATGCATCATCAATAAGAATTTGAAGCCTATTACAGGAGGCAAACTGAGAGTATGCTTGAAGGGTAGCCATAACTTATCACAAAAATACTTTGGCTCCTTACTCTTCTCCTTATTTTCATTTATCATGTTACTATAGCAGATAGTAGCCTTCCTCTTGATTCCTCAAAGATAATCCTGGCTAAGGAGTCGATCGCCTCTTCCCTTAAAAAATTTTTCTAAAAAAATTAATTTGATTAAATAATTAAATTCATTACTATTTAGGATAATTATTTTAATAAAATTAATTTAATTAATTATTATACCTCAAAAATCTAAAAAAAAAATCTTCTATTTCTCTGAAGAGTGACTTTCAATTAATTCTCATTGGCTCCATCTTCTTAGTAAATATTTGTCTAACCTTTCGCAATCACCGACCAGATGGCTCCATCATCCTACTATAATTTTTGATAATATTCATTAATATTTATAGTTTGATTATTCAATTATACTGTTCTAAAAGATAGAAAACCAAACATTACTTACTCTTATACTAAAAAAATGAATTGTCTACTATTGTCGTGCATAGTCGATGTTGATACTACAATGCTAGCATCAACACCTGCTTATTCTCCTTTTGCAGATGGTGCAACAAAAGTATATATATAGAGTTGGAACTGAAGAATTCTTCGGAATGGCTCGATCAGAATCTGACAGTGCAACTATCCCCAACAAGATGATTTCCATTGCAGATATAAAATAATACTCTCTAATAGATCTGTCCTTAGAAGGTCTAATTGCTAGATACCACTGTCAAACAAAGAGACATACCTGCTTCCACAAGGACTATGTAGATGCCTAGCTATATCTAAAAAGGTAACAATTAAGTTATTAGTTCAAGGTAATACAAGTGTTAATAAACATATAAAATTCTTCAATTATTTTAATTTTTATGAAATTGGATTTAATCAGTTATATTATATGATTATTTTTTTAATTTTTTAATTGTTAATTTTTACATTAATTTTTTTAAGCTTATGCAAAATTCTAACTTAAAATATATATCTTTTTTTAGGATAATTCGGTGAAATTATCCTACATTGAGAGTTAAATTTTTATGATAAGTATTTTAAAGTGTATGAAATTAGATTCACGTGAAAATTATAACTTAACATATGTATGTATGTATGTATGTATATATATATATATATATCTATTTTTTGGATTTAATAAAAGATTTTTTTAACCTTAGTATTATATGATTAATTGTTTATTCTTTTAATTTTTAATTGTTAAATTTTACATTAAATTTTTTAAATGCATAATCCTAACTTAATATATCTATCTATCTACCTATCTATCATTTTAGGATAATTTGGTGAAATTATCCTATATTGGGAGTTAAATTTTTTATGATTAAGTGTTTTAACATTTATGAAATTAAATTCATGAGACAAACCTAACTTAATATATATATACACACATATATATCTATCTACTTTTGAATTTAATAAAAGATTTATTTTTTAATCAATTGTAATATCTGATTAATTGTTAATTTTTACCTTAATTTTTTAAAGTTATGCAAAATCCTAATTTAAAATATATATCTAGTTTTTTAGGGTAATTCGGTGAAATTATCTTATATTAAGAATTAAATTTTTATGATAAGTGTTTTAAAGTTTATGAAATTAAATTATGCAATTGAACCTAATATCTAATGTCTCTGCAAAGACAAAATACACTTCTAATTCTCCATCGTCATGTTACCCAGACTTCATCAACAATGACAATTTTCACAAGCACATTCTACATACAAATTAAATTATTTAACCTAAACCCTAAAAATTTCTATCGCTAGATATATTAATTATTATTCCTAATTATCTAAAATTCAATTTTTGACCAAAAATACCTCTAAAATAGTAAATTATTTTACCTAATAATAATAAAATTCAAAATTGTTCCCTAAAAATTTAAATTTTATCCCTGATTATCTAAAATTATATTTTTTTTTACAAAAAAGGCTATATTAGTTAAAAAATTAATTTTGTCCTAATTATCATAAAAATTATAATTTTTCCTAAAAAATTAAATTTTATCCTTAATTATATAAAATTCCATTTTTTTACAAAAAATAGCACAAAATTAGTGAAAAATCAAAATATTCATAGTAATAAAAAAATTCTAATGTTTATAATTATACAGAAAATATATAGCAAATATACTATACATAAACCAAATATTCAACAAATATACTTAAATATATAAATATATAGAAAATATATAGCAAATGTATTGTAAATATATAAAAAATATACAACAACTATACTTAAATATACAAAAGAATACAACAAATATACTTACATATACAACAAATATACAGTAATACACACCAAATATTCAACAAGTATACTTAAATATATAAATACACAGTATATATATAGTAAATAATTGCATATATACACCAAATATACACCAAATACACTTAAATATACAAATATATAGAAAATATACAACAAATATATTTAATCAAATTATATTAAGGGGAAACAAATATATTCAATCAAGGTATTTTCAGTTTCCTTGGTTTTTCAAATTTTGATATATGCATAAATTGTATTAAGGGGAGACAAATAAATGTTAGGAAATACGATGCCAACAAGAAACTAAATGTCTTAGAACTTCTTGGAATGGTCAATAATATTTCATAATGTTCATAGACATTCATGCTATCTAAATCTCATTCATGAAAAACCACAATCTCTAGATATTTTCAAAACTTGTAAGGAAAAAGTTGAGAATCAACTCAATAAAATGATTAAAAAGCGTTAAGAGGAACAACTTTCAGGACCATGGTGGTGAATACTATAACAAATATGACAAATTAGGTAAACAATGTCCAGAACTATTTGCTAATTTCTTAGAGGAATGTTGTATCGTCCTACAGTATAATTATGCTAGGTTTGCCCACTATAAATGGAGTCTCTAAAAGATGAAACAGAACACTTAAGGATATGGTGAGGAGTATGCTTACTGATTCTATCTTACCTGAATCACTCTGACAAAGAGACATTCAAGACTGCAACATATATTATTAAAATAGGGAATAACGATGAAATTTTGCGATGCGACGGAATTGCTATGGAATACACCTTGAAAAAGATTGATACAAATTAGCGACAACTAGAGATAGCTGGTTGCAGTAATCGTTGCAAAATTGCGCCAGATTGGTGAGAATGTTTTGGTGCTCAATTTAGCAACTGGTATTTTAAGCTAAAGCTAAATTGATTGGTAACATGTGGAGGGATTCTTTTGACGCCAAGAGGGAAGGTTTTGAGATGGATATCGTAACAGTTGATGAAACCATTGTTATTTGTCTAATAAAATATTATTTGCATAAACGACGATGGATTTCCTATTTGCTATAGAATAACAATGATTTACTGTAACCGTCACTATACTTTAATTGTTAGGCAAAGCAAATAAAATAACGATGGTTCTTAATTTTCATCGCTACTTTTATTTTAACGATGACTCAACGACATATAATTGTGCGTTGCTATGCATTTCATATAAAAGGTCAAAAATCCTATTTTTCATGCTGCACTCTTTCTTTTCCCCTTTCTTCCCATCTCTCTGTTATTTTTCTCTGCCGCTCCTTCTACTACTGTTGTC
This sequence comes from Garcia nutans, assembly GCA_947685225.1. NCBI lineage: Eukaryota > Viridiplantae > Streptophyta > Magnoliopsida > Malpighiales > Euphorbiaceae > Garcia > Garcia nutans. Next base: position 45,561,708 of record CANTUV010000037.1, on the reverse strand, counting down.
ATTCCTTTATCCTCATTTCCATCGTCTGTGTCAGGTAAGTAATATTATATTTAATTATTTTTTATTTTCAATTTTTAAAATCCCCTCTCTGCCACTCTCTCTTTTTTTTTTCCTTGCTATTCACAATTTCTATTTCTTTTTATTGTTTGTGGAGATTTTAGATTGGTTTGGTATTGGGTTTGCTATGGATTTTATTGTATTTTAAGGTAAATTTATGTTTATATTTTTTTGCATTCCAAAATTGTTTAGTCGGCGAGAGAAGTTTTTGATTTTTGGGATTGATTTTATTGTTATTATTATTATTTCATTTTAATTATTTGTCAATAATTGTTATATATGTATAGGATTTCGATTTTTCTTAGTTCAAAATAAAAAATTTTCTAAGGAAAAAAAAATTAATAAGTTGCCTTTTCTTTTTATATATAGAAAATTGCTAATAATGTATAAAAATGAAATATTAAAATTTAAAATTAAAGAGTATAATTAGAAGTGTGATTGAATGTAATTTTGTTTTAATTTTGAAAATTGTGTAAGTGTACATAAAATTAGGGCAATTTATAAAGTGAACAAAATATGTAATCATTTTAATTTTGAAACAAGATAATTTTTTTTCTTTCCTTAGTTGACATTTGCAAATAGGTTGCTTATAGATCTATTTTAGCATAAATAAGAAACAAACTTGAAGCTCAATACAAATAATATGATAGAATGATTTTAGAATTGATTAATTAACATAAATTTGAGAGAATCAACTTTAATTAAAATTAATAATCAACAATAAGATATTCATTTTTATAGGATTAATCTTTCATCTATTTATATTCAATTAGTGTGAGATTTTGCACCCATATTATATCTAAGAAGGTCTAATGTTAAAGCAACTAATAGTTTTTTTAATGTAAAATAAAATTTTATTAATAAATCAAAAAATATTTTTGTAAGGTACAAATAAAATTATGTAATTTTAAAGTATACAACATGCACATAACTAAAGAAGTTATTGGATATCCTTGGACTCTATAAACTTTTTCAATGCAAAACGTTGATAATGGAACCATGCTTTGAACAATTTAGCTTTCAGTGGGACACACTCATTTCATCTGTCATTTGTAATCACCTTTTATATGAGAATGACATCTTCGTTAGAAAAGGATAGACAACATCCATTAGAAAATGATAAAACTTTATTAAAAGAGGATACAAAATCTTCAAATAAAGAAGAATAAAACTCTATAATAAAACTTAATTTACATTTACTAGAGAGTTGTTTAAAGTATTTATTTTTCTCTTTTTCTCATATAACATGAGTTCATTTCATAGGTTAATAGAATCCATTAACCCAATTGTCTTTTAAGGATTTTCCCTTTTATTATAAATACCAAAACCTATTTTTGAGGTTGTGGTTTAACTAACAAGACAACAAAACAATTATAAAAATTTAAATTTTCATTGGATGTATAGATTTATTTCCAAAATCATGATATTAATAGTTTAAATTTGATTTAGTATTTATAAAGTCATACATTATTCTTTTTAAATTTAACTTTAAATGAGATACGAATTTGAACTTTCAGAAGACACTTTATGAGAGAAAGTATAAATATGCCCTCAAAGTTATTGCATAGGTACAACTTAATCTTAATTTTTTTGTCAGGCTCAAATATGCTCATTTTTTTTTATAAAACTAAGTTTTTAGGCCCTTCATTTAATGGGCTTTAACCTTCTCTAATTTCCATTAGTTTAACATTACTTGTAATTAAAAAATCAATTAAAAATTAATTTTTAATTCATTTAATCAACTATTAAAAAAAAAAGAAAAAAGAAAAACAATTGAACAAACCCACCTCAGTCGCAACACAACACATGTTTAGCTCTCCTCCTCCTCTGCAATAATGATCGAGTTTAGGAGGATGAAAGTGAATACCATTGCCACACCATTCATTTTGAAGACTTTTTAGATTGTGAGCAATCCGAAGACGGATACACTCATTAGTTGAAGCGATGCTATTAATGGCTTCATTGTCATTGCTCCATTAGATTTCTCTATTTCTTGTGTTCACATTCTGTGTAATATACAATAACACTAATTTTCTTTCTTTTTAAAGTTTATAAATTGAAATAAATATATATTGAACATACACTCTCTGACACTAACAACTGACATCACCACTACCACTATCCTCCAGATCCAGGGTACCCAACAAATAAAATAAATACACAAAACATTAACTTTTAGTAAATTTTTTATGCATATGGAGTAACATTAATTTTTAGCTCTGCATCTCCATGTTACATTTTATTATAGTAACCAATCTCTTCTTGCACCTTCTCAAGTGGGAGGTGGATGCTTTTCTGTGTTCTGTCTTCTATGTTCTATTCAAAGCAAACAATGCAACCCATTTATCCATTTTCTCTCTGGGTTCTTGTCGCTTTGCTGTAAATGCAACTTCATTTGACCTAATATTTTGATGGGGAAGAAAGAATATAGCTCATGGTTAATTGTTGTCAAAAGGGCTTTTAGATCTCCTACTAAAGATACTACTAAAAAGAGGACTAGCAGTAGAAGAGACAACCATGACCAAGAAGAAGATGAAGAAAAGATTCTTATTATTTCTTTTTTTTTTTTGGTTTCTCGACATGTTGTGAGTTTTTTGTTTATTTTAATTAATAACTTGCTTTTAATTTGTGCATAACAGAGCGAAGAGACGATGAATGTGCTTTTTCATTTGCTTTTAATTTCTCGAACTAGTGACACAATCTAAGGAAGCAATTAACCATAAGGTGGCTTTAATTAATTTTTTAATTGCAAAAAATGTTAGACTAATGATAAAACATTGAAGGTTAAAGCTCTCATTCAACAATGGGCCTAGAAACTTAGTTTTACAAACAATTGGACATATTTGAGCCTGAAAAAAGAATGTGTCAAGTTATACCTACGTGATAACTTTAAGGGCATATTTGCATTTTCTCCCTAATATCAATGAAAATCTTTGCAACATTATTTATATAACATAGGTTTGATTAGTATGTACAATATTTATATAACAACATTAACCATAGTTTGCACAATATGCAACTATAAATTATCATATACTAAATAAATATGTTAAGTTTGATATAACAAAATATTATTAAAATAAAAGTTCAATTTCAAATGTTTGTTTAATTAACTTGAGTTTACTTATTAGTTTGACTTCTATCTTAAAATATCCAAAAAATGAAAATATTTTAAAAAAAACCCATTCTGTTTCTCCCAATTTTAAAATTATCCACTTTCAATTGCAACAATTATTATATCTAAAGTATATACCAATCTAATTATAACCGTCTAATATATAAATATATAATATACTAGAAGTGTATATAAAGTATATTGTCAATTAAAATAAAAAAGGGTATTTAAATCTTTAAAAAATTTAAAAATAGTGACATAACATATAATTTTCTCTAAATAATTACCCTTATTAAATATTATCTCTTTATTAAATATGGAGCAACAAAAGCAATAATAATAGTATACTATCCTATTACAAAAATTAAGTAAATACAAGAACAATAATACATCATCCTATTAAGTATATAAATATAATGTAATTGAGATTAAAAAATATTTAGAATATACAACAAAAAAGAAAGAACTCAAGTATTCATAAATTATAAATTAATTTATTCAAATCTATTAATTTTTCTGACTTAGTAATACTTAGACGTATAGAAAAAAAGGAAAATAAGTGTAATTTTTTGTTTGTTGCTACTTGTTTTGTGAAATTTTTTTAGCACTATATTTTTGTGTTGCTATTTGTTGTGCTATTTTTAATTATTGTGTGACTCGCTATACTTTTCTTACTTTGAAACTTGATTGTGGAATGAAGAAAGCAGATGGGCTTGGAAGGCTTTGAGCCTTCAAATTAGATTTGTATTGACTGTATATTATGAAGTAATAGGGGTACACATTTATTTTTATTTAATTTGTTTGTTGTTTATCCTATGTTAATTAAAAAATTACCAAAAACATAGAATAATTAATAAATTATTACCGTTTAGTGCTCATTTTATAAAATTTTCATAATATAATAGTAATTTTACAGAATTGTCCTGTTTGGATAGTTTGGAAAAATGTAATTTATATGATCAAAATTTTCATCATATAGACTTTGGATCTTCTAATATTCTCTAAGTACATATTGGATTATTAGTATGATATCCATATCGTGTACTTAGAGAACTAAGGTGAGATGCTGCAGAAATTTTTGAATGGTTTAAGTTCCTACCTTTGGTTAAATAAGAGCACTGAATAATATACAAATAATGTATAACATTAAATAATTGCAACTTAATTTTTTTTTTTTTTGTATAGATAGGGAAATCTACAGGAATAGATAATGGAAGATAATGGATGTATAAAAGGTTAGATCAACATGGTCTTACTAGTGCAAAACATATTATTGGTATGCAAACTTTTATTCAGTTTGCTAGTAGTGAACCAACATTTATAGATAGGGATAAAATTAGGTGTCCATGTAGAAAGTGTCATAATAGAAATTCCTTTCTATAAATGATGTGCATTTGCACCTATTAAAGTTTGGGTTTGTCGATGATTACTATGAGTGGAGCAGGAATAGGGAACCATATGTTAGTAGAGACAATGTAATGTTTTAAATTTTAAGCAATAATTTTCTGTATTATGTGCACATATAAATATATATTGGATTGATTATGATATTATATGTGGTTTGAATATTTGAAAATGGTAAAAATAAGGTTGATTAAGCCTTAATAAATAAAAAAATAAATTTGAATATATATTTAATTTGTATTTCGAGAAAAAAATATGAAGAGGTAAGAAATTAAGAAAATGCCTCTGCAGTCTTGAAATAAAATTATACTGTAATTGAGATATGAAATATGGATAATAGAGCTTTAAAGTAGTACAAGAAATTATTTTTATAATTTTTTGGAGTTAAAAATAGAATTAAGAAATAATTATAGAAATTAGATGTATTGAAGCAAAGATATGAGCAATACGTAGAATCAAAACCATAAGATATTATTAAAAAGTAAAGTTTTACTTCCATCTTCACCATTACCATCTTCTTCTTTCTGCTTCTTCTTCCATTTCTTTACTTAGAAATCATGGCTTCTTTGAAAGAAAATCATGATTTTTATGGAAATTAGCTACTTTAAGCCTGAGTCTTTAAGAAAGCCACTACTAATCTAAAGGATTGAGAGGAAGAGTAATGGAAAAGCTATTTTTGAAGAGGTTAGTGCTTGTATATTACTTATTTTGCTATTAATTGAAAAAATCTTGATTTTCCTTACTTAGAGGAGCTTGTAATTTGATAAAGTAAAGTTATTTGTAAAAGAAATTGTATATTGAGTGATTTATGGAGAAGATATTTGTGAAACTTTAATTCTTTGAAAGTAAAACTAATATTGTAATATACAAAGAGTATATATGTTGGCTTTTAAAATGAATTATGTTTAAATGTATCATTGAATCATTTAAGTGTGAATTTAGGGTTGTGGAAGAAAATAAGGTTTTGAAAAGTTTAGGGTTATGGAACTTACTATCTTGAAAGTAAAATTATATTTGTAATATTTAAAAGTGTTTTTGCAGTTATTTAACTTAAAAATATGTTTAAGAGAATCTTTGAATTAATTAAACATTGGGCTATGTGATTATAGAAGACTTGATAAATAGGAAGAAAATAATTTTCCTTGATAAATAACTTGGAGTTAATAAAATATTGTTTTAATTGATCATGGAAGAAAAATGTTTATGGAGCAAAATGATTATTTGAAGTATATTTGATAATTTTGGGTTAAATGAATTATGTTTAAAGTCAATTGTAAAAGAATTTATTAAAATATGTTGTTAAAAGAAAAATGTTTATGGAGCAAAATGACTATTTGAAGTATATTTGATAATTTCAGGTTAAATGAATTATGTTTAAAGTCAATTATAAAAGAATTTATTAAATTATATTGTTAACGTGTGCATATTTAAGAGATTGTGAAGAAAAGAGAAAGGAAAGTACAATTGAAGGGGAATTGAAGTGGGAAGATCAATTTTGAGGAAGAAAAGACTAGCATTAAACTTAATTGAAGTTGGTGCATGAATATTGAATATTTCTTGATTGATTTGCTTATGGAGATTTATGCTTGAATCCAATCGTATTCTTTAAGTGTTGGATATTATTTCCTTGGTTTAATTGAGTAGAATAAATAATGAATTATTGATTTAATCATAGAAAGTATATATAATTGATGGATGGTTCTTTATAATGTAATTGATGAAAGATTAATTCATTAAATGGTGAAACTTAAAAGGAGGGAAAAAACTTGAGAAAATTATTGATAAATGTATTTGAATATTCAAAATAAGTGTTTATCAGAGAATAGGTAAGTGATAGTCCCATATGATTAGCAAAATGTTAGGATATTCTTGAAGAAATAAGAAAACTTAAGAATTAAGGTAAGAAAATTGATAGGATGATGATTCATTAGAAATTGAAAGATATAGAAAATAAGAAAAAGAGAATGAAGAATTAAGTAAATTATAGAAGTTAAATATTGTAAATAATGTTTAGATATATAGACTATTATATATCTGACAGCAACACCAATTGATGGTTTAAGATAATTTGTAAATTGTATATGGAAGTGTTTGGTAAGTTAAATTATATTGATTACTGATAGTTAGAGAGAAAGAAGTGGTTGTATGTAAAGATAACCTAATGAGGATCAAATTCTAGTATGTTGGGTTGCTATTGGAATTAAAGAGAAAAATATTTAAAGATTGAGTTTAGTGTATAAAGAGATTAAATAATATGTTCAAAGGAAATAATAAAGTTTTTAGTGGAAAATGTATAAGTTACAGAATGTATATATACATAAGATATATATAGTGTATACATAGAATATACACTCTTAGAATGAAGATGGTAATTTATGAAATCCATAATTTGAAAAGAGCTAATTAAGAGAAATTGAAACATCTATTTAGAATTTAATTACTATAAGTAGAACGTAAAATATAAGATTGAGAGGATAAAGTTTATACATAAACAATGTTAGCCAAATTATTCTAGTATATGTATATTTAATATACATGACAAATAAAATTGAAAGAGTTGTCCATAATTTATAAAATTTATAAAGATGTGTAGAGTAATTCAAGGATTTATATAAATAAATAAGTGTAACAAGAAGTGAATGAACAACAAATGGAAAGCCTGAGTATACATGTTATATAATTGTAATATACCTAAACGATATTCTTTGCCTTTTGTCACTCTTTTCTTAGGTCTTCCCCCTTGTGGGTATGCAGTCAATCTCAAGATGGTTTCATTGGTTAATAAGGCTTTAATTGAGTAAGTTAAGTAATCTTTCATTTGAAATTAAGTTTATTGAGATTCAAAGATAATTTATGAAATATATTTAGAATTAATTAAAAGAGCTTAATTTACTGTATAGCTAAAATAGAAAAGAGTCATAGTTGGTGTGAACAGAAATGTTTCCCCTAAAGTAATATTTTAGAAAAATTAATATTATAATTGTGAAATTAATTGGAATGAGAAAATAGGTGAATTACTCATATTATATTTATGATAAACTTAGTTATCGGATTAAATGGCTAGTCAGAGGGTGTTATTAGGCACATCATGTCATACTGATGTAGGCATGAGTACTGCAGAACTTGTGCTGAGTTTTCTCTTCTCATCTTAAACTCTGAAAGTAGGCATTTACTTACTATTACTAGGCCACTGACTATACTGACTAATATAGGCATAAGTATTGCAAGGCTTATGTTGGGTTTTCTCTTCTTATCTTAAACTCTAAAAGTGGATATTTAATTGCCATTATTGACCCGTTATTCGAGTCTAGGGTTTAAAATTAAGTATATAAGGGCAAAAATATGTAAAACTTACTAGAATATGAAAAATATATATTGAATTCTTATAATAAATTGTATTGAAAAGTAAAATTTACCGAAGCTTAATTGAAAGCTTAATTATATAGAACATTATGAAAGTGATCGGGTACTAAAGTGATAAGTGAAATTTACGGTAAATATAAGAAGTGCAATATGAATATTTTTATAAGTTGTACTAGAAATTGTAAGTGGAAAATATAATTTTTACAATTGCAATAATTGATAAACAAATGTTATAAGATTATATAATATTTAATAAAATTGAATTTGAAATGTGGGAATATAAAACTTGTTATAAAACAGTGATGTTCTAATAAATGATTGAAATGAGGATATGTTTTTATTATTTAAACTAATTTTGAAACTTATTAATATTTAAGAAAGTTTGATTAAATTATTTGAATGAGTGATTTGTTTTCAAAAATTGAGATTTGCTACTTTATTATTGTAATCATTTTCTTTTGATATTAAGTAGCACAATATGTATTTATCATCACAGTATGTATATATAAGCACCACTAAGCAATATGCTTAGCATGTTGGATTTTTCTAATACATAGTTCAAATGTATCAGAACAAATCCTGCAATTGGAGAATTAGAGATTTAAAGATCAATTGTAACCTTTAAAAATGTTATTATTGAAGAAATTTCATATTACATATTCAAAAACAATTTACATAATGGGATATTAAGTTATTGTATAATTCTATCATTTATGGTTATAATTTGTGAATCTTTGTTAAGACAAAAAATGGTCGAGTATTTATTGTGCATTTTGGATGGGCTATATGTGTCTTATTTTGAGTTTCAAATTGAGTATAAGATTTTTATTTTGAGAGATTGTAAAGATTTATGTAAAGTTATATTGATTGATACAAGAATGTTATATTTGCTTAGATTATGATTAACTATTAGCGAATTGTTGATTTTGGTGTTGAGTTTGTGTTTAGGAAGGATAGAAGTGTTTTTATGCAGGTAGTGTTAAGTTGAGAAAAATTTGATAGCGAATATTACAGAGAAGACTGCCAAAATTTTAATGGATTTGTTCTTTTTTAATGTTTATTTAATGATGGATATAGGATTGTATAGTATGTAGTAGCATCTTCTGACGGTTCTCAGACAAGATTGTCAGAGGGTATTATATTTGGTGGTATCAAAGCATGATTTAGGTGATTCTGTCATATGGGATTATGGGAAAAGTAATATACAACAATCTAAGCTATGTGAAATGCATAAGTGAACATATATTCTGAAGCAGTTGATCTTTTATATGTTTATAGGTGTAAATAGCTTCAGGGAAATATATGTTTGTTGTTAAAATTTGAGTATGACATAGAAGTTACTAATTCTCTAAGCCATAGTATGATAGTGAACAAAGTAAATTTTGAGATATCCTAAATAGATAAGTTTCAATAACAAAATTTTCTAAGAAGGAGAGAGTTGTAATATCTGAAATTTATAAACAGATTAATTAAATATTTTCAAAGTATGTATAAACCTCAATTGGCTCTAAAATTAATCCATTAACACTCTTCAAGCTTCAATTCCAAAAAACCCTAAGCTTCACCTCTTGAAGCAATTTGATCTAGCCACTCCTAAACAAAACAAAAGTTCAATTCTTCAATTAAAAACATATTCATACTTAATTGCTCAAAATAACCCTTAATTATACTAATATTAACGAAACTCCGCCAAAAACCCTAAGTTCAATAATTTCATAAACCCTAACTTCATGATTCAAGTTCACTTCAACCAATTAATCACTAATTCAACAAATATTCATCATATTCACTTTATTTTCTACAAATTTTGAAAGAGTTCATACCCAAAGATAACAATATGGTTAATGATTTTTACAGTACGAAAAAAATTGTATCAGCCTTAGGACTTCCTATAGAGAAGATTGATTGTTATAATTGGGGATACAAGCTATATTAGGGTGAAGACATTGAATGGACTAAATGCAAAATTGTGACAAAAGACTAGAAAAATTCCTTTCAAAAAGAAATATTATTTTCCTTTAACACTGAGGTTGCAAAGGCTATATGTTTTAAAGATAACAACCTCAAATATTAGATAGGACGATGAATATCTTCAAGAAAGTGATGAAATATGCCATCCATTTGATTCAAAGGCATGGAAATATTTTAATTGATCTCATTCGAGTTTTACATCTAATAGTAAAAAATGTAAGGCTAGGGTTGTGTACCGATGGATTTCAATCTTTTGGTCAATTAAGAAATAAACATCCATCTTGGCTTGTCATAATAACTCCTTATAATTCACCTTTTGTCCTTTATATGAAACTATAATATATGTTCCTTAATGTGATTATACCTAGACCTAAAAATCCAAAATAAAAAATTAAATGTATATCTGTAGCCTTTGATTTAAAAATTGCAATTTTTATAGGATGTTGGTGTATAAACTTATAATGTGTCTAGAAAAAAAAATTCAAATGAGAGCTGTATTACTATGTACTATTAATGATTTTCTCATATATTCAATATTGTCTGGTTAGAATACAGCAGGAAAATTAGTCTGTCTGTATTGCATGGAACATTCAACCATTTTTCATTTTCCTTTTGATAGGAAAACTTCTTAGTTTAACAATCATAAGAAAATTTTAGCATCCAATCATCGGTTTAGATGTAATAAAAATTGGTTCATAAAGAATGTAGCTAAACAGTCTATCCCTCTATCGATTAGGATCGGTCAAGAGATTCTGCAGAAGATTAATGAATTTGGATTGATGAAAGTAATAGATCTTAATACTAAAGAAGTAAATGGTCCAATTTCAAGAATGTATGGTTGGAAAAAATGCAATATTTTTTGGGATTTACCATTCTGGATTTCTCTTTTTATTATACACAATTTAGGCATAATGCATATTAAGAAAAATGTTTTGAAAATGTCTTTAATATTGTTATGAATATAGAAGGGAAAACCAAAGATAATACAAAGTTAAGGGAGGATTTGAAATTTTTCTATAAATGGAGAGAATTAAAGAAAAATGCCACAAAAAGAAAATATACTAAAGCTTGTTACGCAATAGATAAACCTGGAAAAAAATTACTTGTGAATGGTTAAAAAATATCAAATTTTTGGATGGATGTATGTCAAATTTGGGTCGGTGTATTGATATGAGAAAATATAAGTTATTTGAAATGAAAAGTCATAATTGTCATATTTTTATGCAATGATTATCGCTCATTACATTTTGCGAGTTGCTTCTAGATAACGTATGGCAAGCTGTGATTAACGTGAGCATTTTCTTTAAAGAACTTACTTGTATAAATGAGAAAGTGTAAGATAGAAATTCCAATTATCCTTTGTAAATTGGATCGAATATTTTCTCTAAGCTTTTTTTATTTAACGGAACATCTTCTCGTTCACTTGCCATATGAAGCATGCCTGATAGGTCCTGTTCAATAGAGGTATATATATCCATTTGAAAGATACATTATAGATAAAGTGTGCTTACTCTTTATATTTTTTGTTTTGTCATAATTATTTTTAAGATTTGTATTATAATATTTTAATAGGTATTTGCATCGTTTAAAACTTAGCATTAAAGACAAAGTAAGAGTTGAGGAGTCCATTTATAATATAGTTGAAGAAACAGTATTCCATTCTCATTACTTTAAGCCCCATGTTTGCACACATGAGAGAAAAGTAACTCGAAATAATGATGGTGGGACCGAGGATGATATTAAAGAAATTTATCAATATTTACCTATCTGGGTCGATCAAAGTCCAGGTGTTTATTTGAACATGAACACAAAGTAGTTCACACGTATATTTTACTTTATTGGTAGAGCTTTAGCCTTATGTTAAGTAAGATTATTTTAAAATCATGTGATTGTCATGAATATTAATTTTGATATAACTATATTCACTTAATTGAAATAAATATTTGTTTTAAGAATATATATTGAAGATTACGACATGCAAACCTCAACATCACGAAAGCCAAAGCTGATTATAATCTTGAAATGAATCTCTCTAATTGGTTTGCAAATTATGTAAATATTTTTTTTATGAAAAATTATCTTTAATGTGTTTATCCATAAATAATAATTTACTAAATAATATGTCATATATATAGGCATGATATAATAATGTTTCCAATCTTGTTATTAAGGATGTTGCACAAGGACCATTATAAACTGTAAAATCATATCCTATGTATTTTGTCAATGGATTTAAGTTTCATACAGAATCACATTACTTGGAAAGATCAATAATTATCTGTGGAGTATGTATAAAGAGGTAAAATTACATTACAGATGCCGATGATTACTATGGTAGATTAATTGAAATTCTTACAATTGAGTATCTAACATTTCTGATAACAAAAACTATGATATTTAAGTGTTATTAGTTCAATCCAACTCCAAATGTTGGTACTAGTATTCACAAGTAGTATAATTTGGTAGAAGTTAGCCAAAGACACATATTCAATAGATATGAAACATTAGTAAGTTAAACAAAGACACATATTCAATAAATATGAACCATTCATACTTACTATGCAAGCAACTCTAGTGACATATTTATCTTATCCTAGTTTAAAAAGTGATAAAGTAAATTAGCTTGCAGTATATGTAAGGTTAAAGCTAGAACCATTATGGACATTGCAAAAAGGTTGAAAATACAAATGTATTTGACATAGCCTTCTAAGAATATGATCTGAACTTGCATGAAATTCAAACAAGTAATTTGGCTAAGGGACTTGGATAACTAAACGATCCAAATGATGTGTTAATTGATTTGAAACCAATAAATGCTTATAATGTTGATTCCAAAGAGGCAAAAATAAATACATAAATAGAGAAAGAAATTAATAAGGAAACTAAGTATAACGATAGTGAATAATTCTATTTGATTTTCTAATTTCTTTTTTAAACCTTGTTAAGATTTTGACATGGTGATCTTCTTACTTAACAATAGATCAATATATTCTTTGAGGATTTAAAATATTTGACCTAAGCCTATATGTAACATAAGTTTTTTATTCTATAACTTGCTTTTTAACTTTGTTATTGTGGTGTTGCCGGATTTTCTAGTTTATTTTTAAAACTTTGTTATTGTAGAGTTGCTATAAGTAATTGATTTGTTTTTTAACTTAAATAATTAAACTAATTTCTTTATTAGATCTTGTTATATGTTGTGTTAGTGAATATCAAATTATCATGCCTCGTATGTACAAATGGTTCGTGGTGTAGATTTCGTAAGGACTTCACGTGATTTGAACACTCCACAAAGTATGGCTAGGACTTCAACACCACGGTTAGGTTCAAATATATAAGTTGTTCCATCCATTGCATCTCCATCTCTTTTGGAAAGATCCTCGCCACCTAGCACTATTAATTTTGTTGCATTGGTGGATGATAAGGGTCGTACACAGATTTTTCTTGATGATGACCTACAAGAATTTCATATCGTTCCTTTTAATTTTGTTACACATAAATATATGTCTATGTTTATTTAAATATGAGTGTGTATTTCAGGTTTGTACCTTTTAATCCTTGTGCATAAAGGATCACCATAATTTTTTATAAGAGGATTGACAATGAGGGGAGTAAATGGGCCACAATCTCTGCCGAGACTAAGAAATTTTACTGGCAAGAGTTTAAGGTATCCAAACATCTAATTCTTTTTATTTTTCTTTGATTAAATTTTAGTTAAATATATTAATTATTTATTTCATGTGTTGATAGTCATAAAATAATGTATTTTTGTTACTATAATTTTAAATAATGCATGCTTTTGCAAAAGTTTTTTACTTAGGATGAGGGGCTCGAGTCTATAGTCTATGAAGCTTGGCAGAGGAATACAACCAAGCGATATGCAAATATGCTAAACTCTAAAGAAGATGCGCCTGTGATGTGTCTATATTACTGAAGATATTTGATAGCGATGGATCAAGTAATAGAGCAAGCCAAACATAGTAATAGAGGCCCAACAATGAGAAAAAACATAAGAGGTAGACCTGGTGGTCGAGGACCATCTTCACACATTGGAGGCTCTATCCCCTACAGAGAGCATCGATGACTCCTAGTAAGTATAATTATTTTGTCAATTTTAACATATAAATATAAATACAAATCTTTTATAAGATATGATAATTTTTAAAAATTTTACATGATTTTTATTTTTTTTATTTTATTATAGGATTAGGTTGTTAGTATTCGAGAGCTGCTTGTGTGAAATTTGTGAAGAGGCAATGTTGTGTTGAAAGCCACGGGCATGGCCTTATGGGGGAGATGGTCGAGGGCTCAATTTGATGACTTTTCAGATTAGTTTTGTAACCCACATGCATGGGCCTGAGATGCCACAGCCGTGGGGTTCTATGATGATGCTTATTGCTTAGTTTTCATGATACACGGTGTGGCATGTGGCTTGCATAGCCATGTCATGTAATCCTATTTGGAATTACTTATTCACTTATAGAAAATGTGGAAAGAGTAAAGAACTATAATGAAATGTGATAAATATGTTGAATGATAAAATGTGTGTGTGTATGTGGAATGAGTCACATGGTGAGTATGGCTCATATATGTATGATGTGAATATAAAATGGTAATGTGGAGTGATCATAAACAATGGTGATCATTAGGAAAGAAAAGATTAAAGAGAATAAGTTGATGTAATACAAAGTGATTTATATGTGTGTATCCTATACAATTACCTATCCAGTTATGTTGAGACTGAATAGATATGCATGAGAGGTCTTGAGCAGAGCTAGGCCTTAAGGTGCATATGTTGATGAACATGAGTAGAGCTAGGTCTTGACCTGAGTAGTGCTAGGTCATGAGTTGAGATTAGTGATAGTTTCAAGCAGAGCTGGACCAGAAAATTGTGTTAACTAAAAATGATAATTGTATAGAGGTATTGGGCCTAATAGTTAATTGTGTATGTAAATGTTATATGTGTATGAGTATGTGATGTGATTTCAATGTATGTATATGTTGTTTATATGTATTTCTAAGCTTTCAAGCTTAGCGTGGTTGTGTGCATTGCACAGGTGCGTAGATTGTTGATCTGAGAGTCAGACGATTGTGCCTCAAGAAGATTGAGAGTACTTCGAGACCAACTAAAAGGTTGTGCATGCATTTACAATTTTGTTATTTTGTATTTATCATATGCATATGTATATAAATGGAATTTGGAAAGGATAATGTATATTTAGATATATATATATATAATCAAATGAGTAGTATAATAATACAATGTGTTAGGAATGTTGTTTTATACTGATGAAGTTTGAATAAGGTGAGATTTTCTAGTATTAAATATATAGTTGATGTAAAGCTAAAGAAAGGGTTTAAATGGTATTATAAAGTGACATCCTTATATTTTATATGTGTATTGTACGTATATGAGGTACATGTATGATATATAATAGGATATAGGGGTGTTACACTACCAATTATAGATGGAATTGAAGGACCACTTAAAATATTTTGTAACAATAAATTAGCAGTTTATATTCCAAAAATAATAAGATCCTGAGTAAGTTGAAGTATATAGACCTTAAGTTTCTAGTTATTAAAGAAAGAGTTTAAAGTGGACTGGTGTCTATAGAGCATATTGGTACAAACTCCATGATTATGGATCCTCTCACAAAGGGATTTGCCAAGCAAGGCCTTTCATGAGCATATTCCTCATATGGGTGTTATGTCATTTCAGGATATATAATTTCAATGAGAGTTTGTAATTTTGCTTTTTTTTATAGACACATTTTAGTTTTTGGATATTTTGAGGATAATTTCTGCATAAATAAAGTTTCTTTCAATTATTCAAACTTTGAATTTTGGTATGGTCTTAATAAGTTTAAAGGTAGACTAGTTGGAAATAAATATGTTTGATCACATTATATGTAATTTTCATGGAACACATCCATATTTGATCAATGCCATTTGGTTATGTTGATATATACGATAAATGATGATTTTGTTACATTGAATGTGATGAAAGTTGCCCTTCATTCTATGTTAACATAATTGATGGACAAGATTGTTCGAATTTTTTTTTGAATGATAGTACAATTTTAAACTCATAAGGTTATTATGACATATAACATAAGGTAAAATATATACATATATAGTCCAAGTGGGAGATTATTAGATTTATGGAAAAATATATATTAATTATGTTTCATATATTATCATAAAATATTTGGTCCAAATCTTAAAAGTGGATGTAATTTTATTTAAGATTATATGATGGGCCCAATTTACATCAGAGAGTATGAGCTTATATATATAGTCTAATTTTATGATGGACTAAATTAGAAATAAGAAAATATATACTAATATAATTAGAATTATGGTCCTCAAATTGTACTTATATTTTCTTTTCTGATATCCTATCATTAGAAAAGAGAAAAATTCTTTTTCCAAATTTATACGTATCAATTTGGAAGATTAAAAACCACAAGACTTAGGATTTTCATTGGCGATGTGGATTTAGGTATACTTCCACATCTATTATTTATATTTTTTTGATAATTTAACATGATTGATCGTGGCTAGATTGAAATTTAGAGTTTTTCCAACATAAATTACATATTCATCAATTCATAATACATATTCATAAATGTAATGAATATTATCGTTTATACAAAATTAAAATGAATGTGTTCTTGAACTAATAAATAGTGATTAAAATCTTTAATATATAAAATAATTGATTTTGAATGGTACAAAATTAAATATAACAATAAAATATTATTATAATATTATTAAGGGTTAATTTAAAAAATTAAATTAATAATTTTTTTAATTTCATTTTAACTTTAATGGTGGGTTATTAAGAAGTTAATTTTAAGTTATTTTTGTATTGTTGCAGTTGATTTTGTATTTTTATTTAATGACATTTATATTTTTTACTTAGCACTTTCAATTGAAAAATTATTATTATTTTTATTTTTTTGATTCTATTTTGAATTTTGGAAATTATTTTTAGAGAATATATACCTGGTAATCTTTTTAACTCATATAATTTATAAAAATCAATATGTCAATACTTTACTAGATAAAATAATCTCTTCCAATCAGAGCCGTCTCGGACATTTTAGGGGCCCTGAGCAAAAATTTAAGTATAGACAGCTAGCTGTTTCTTGTTGCTTTAGCAATTGTTCAGGTTGCTCATAGGTTCGAGAAAGGCAGCTGCTGCTGTGGGTTCTAATAAGGGGTAATTGAGTTAGTTGTGACAGCTAGAATTTTATGAATGTGTGTGTGAATTGTGTGACAAAAGCAACCAATGAGAGAAATAGCATTTTTATTATAAATTCAGTATGTAATCAGTAAAAGGGAGCATTGAAAAATTAATATACAAACTGATTCTCATCTTCTCTCTTTATTTTTCTCTCATAATCTTCATCTTCTTCTTCTGCTGCTGCTCTTCTTCTTCTTCTTCTCCTTTCTCTTTCTCTCTTCTTCTTCTTCTTCCTCCTCTGTTTATAAGTCAGGTTCCTGACAACTCTATATTTTGGAAAAATATTAAAATGAGCAAAACTATTTTTGTACTGTTTTCCATTGCAACAAGCTGTTTTTCTACTTAAAACACCAAATATAAAGATAGATTATAATAATTTTTCTTTCATTACTGAAAAAAACAGTACCAATCAACCGTAGCTATCTATTTTTTTCAATCTTATCCAAGTAAGTTGCAGAGCAAACATCAAAACTGATTTGGAAGGTGCCACTTGAGTCCCAAATCTGCCGAACAGTGGTGTTTTGCAAGTTCTCTCTCCTCATGAAACTATTAAAAATTTAATATGCTTTTTTAATATCCAATATTGCAAAGCACCACCTTTCGCGACTCTTAGGACTGAAGAGGAGCCCACACCATCCAAGTCAACAACCGTAGTTCATGTCAAAAGTCATCAACTCCATCCCCTTGCAATATTAAAGTAAGTGCCAAAATCGTCATATATGATTATAACAAAGTAACTTATAACCAAATTGATAAAAATTAAAAACACAGGAGAAAAGAAAATTCAGGATTTTTTAAAACCACTGGACCTTAAAAGAAAATCATCATAGCAACAGTTGCAATTCTTGCAGTTTGACTGACACTAACATTGCACCTACAATTTAAAACCATGCTTCTAAGCCTATCAGCAGCTGTGGGTTGGAGGCCCTGAGCAATTGCTCAGGTTGCTCCTGATAAAGGCCGGGCCTGCTTCCAATACATATAATAGATTTCAAATGAAATATATAGCTCATGCACTTTGATATTTTGAAAAGTTTACAATAAAAATAAAAAAAACATGCTAACTTATTTTTTATTCATCTTGACAGTGTATGTGTGTTAATAAAAATCAACATGTCAGTATAATAATTAATTTTTGAATATTAATTATTCTAGAAATTTAAAATTATTTTTTAATTTATTATATTGATAATGTTATTGAGTATTATAATAATTTATAATTATTATTTAATTTAAAGTTTAATTTATAGATTTAAATTTATTATTTTGACGATTAAGTTAATTATTTTGAAATTTGATTATAAATTAGGATTTAGGGCATCAATGATCAGGTTACTTATTTGATATTTGATTGTGAATTAGGATTTAGAGTTTCAATGATTAGGTTAATTATTTTAAAATTTAATTATTATATGAATTGAGAATTTGAAGTTTTGTGATTGGATTAATTATTTTGTAATTTGATTATGAACGAAGAATTTGAGATTTTGCGATTACGTTAGTTATTTTATAATTTAATTATAAATTGAATTTAGAGGTTTTGTGATTATGTTAATTATTTTATAAAAACTATTCTATCACATAAATTTATTTAAAAAAAATTAATTTAAATACTTTCTTTAAAATATTTTAAAAATAAATAAATATTATTTAAAAAATAACATATATTTTGTAAATTTTTAAGAGGAATTTACACTCTACACGATATTTGTATGTTTCTTTTCATTTTTACAGCCATGTATGTATTTTACATTTCTATCCTTTTATGTTTTCAATTATACAGAATAGTTCAATTTTTTTTTTCGTTTACACAGTACGTGCAGATGTTGGTTTTTTATATGATTTTCATTTATTTTTTATTATTGTTTATTCAAATTATTTTTTTAAATATTAAATTAAAAATATTTATATTAAGTTTTTGCATTATTGAGTTATTATAAAATTGTAAAATCTTGATTTAATTTAGTAGATAAAACGTTTTTTTTTTATTTAAGCGATGTTTGTATGCAAATTTAATAGATAAAAAGCCATCACTTTAACATGTCACCTAATTATTTGATTATTTTATCACACTAATAATCTTATGAAATTATCTAATATTTAATTAATTATGTATATATTCTATAGAAAATATATTAATCAAAATAGCTTACATTATTTTAATTTTTTAATATTTCTTTTTATTAATTATATATTTTTAGTTAGATGTAGGTATATGTATAATTATAAACATATAATAACATATATTAGTTTATATATTAATTTTTTTGTATATCAAGTAATATATATTGTTATATGTAATATATACGAAGATATAACAAAATATATTAGTTTGTATATTTAATATTTGATTGTAAATTAACTGATATAAGTTGTAATATGTAATATATATAAACATGTAACAATATATATCAGTTGTGATTGATATGTTTTTTGCAAATCAATTAGTATATATTGTTATTAGGGGTGTAAACGAGCCGAGCCGAGTTTTGACATGCTCAGGCTCGGCTCAACACATAAAATTTGAGCTCGAGCTCGAGCTCGAGCTTGGTTCGAGCCGAGCTCGGGCTCGGTTTATACGAATATTGCCAAGCTTGAGCTCGGCTCGGCTCGATTCGTATTTGGCTCATTAATATGATAAACGAGCTGAGCTCGAGCTCGAGCTCGGTTTCGAGCTTGATTTCGAGCTCGTTTCGAGCTCGATTTCGTTTATAAGCTGCTTAACAGCAAATAAATTCCTATTTACATTCTGGCGGGCAACTCTTAATGACGAAGTGACAAACAATCCAAGCACAAGAAAATACCTATAGCAACCTCTGCCCTAACAAGCAGACTTCCATCTGAAACAACACTTAATAGGCTTCTAACAATGCTGATTTCAGCTCTAATATCAAAATAATACAATTACAAGAGACTTTAAAATCAGCAAAAAAGAGTGAAAAACATTTATGCAAAACCTACAATATAACAAGGGAGGATAATTGCGACAAGTTTTACAAAGTCAAATCTCCAACATTAAATAGCATCAACCAAATCCAACTGAAGGGCAGAACAATAAGAGATAAATTATCTTGTAGCACATCCCAGATCAGATATTTATACCCAAATGGCATGGTTAGCTCAGAAGATTCAATATTTCATGATAAAGAAAGTGACAATACTTTTACATGTGAACTTACATTGCAATGTTCGCACCATCTGACAACAACCAACTCAGCAACCCCAAGAAACTATGGATGAATCTGTTTATAGGTAACAAGAATGCAAGGAGAGAATCACTTCTCCAGAAACAATGTGCTTGCATTTCTGTTACCAATAGATGGGAATGTATGGCAAAGACTTGCAATAAATTAATGTCTTAAATGGACACAATGCTCTCAAATAAAATAAGGAATCTATAGAGCAAAGTTATGCATATCAATTAGGGATAATAAAATGGGTGTCTTTTTTCTTGACTTGTCCATAAACAGAAAGCAAAGGTCGATAATGAACATCTAAGCATTACAATATATACCACTGCACAGAGCCTGGAATTATTATCCACTGCACAATAAGATCACCACAGTAGATAAAATAGCACTCAATAAACTCCTCAAGCAATCTGTTATTTCTTCTGGTATAAGCATTACATTATAGAAGCTCAGGTTGTTCATTTATTTAAGCATCACAAGTCACATTATATTGAACATCTAAGCAATCTGCTATATTGAAATTAAAAAAAGAAATGAACGACCTGAGATTGAGAGGCTGCCATGGCTGGTGTGTGAATGTCTTGCGAGACAGAGACAGGGATCGAGAGAGAGACAGAGACAGAGACAGAGGGCAAGGCAGTGAGCGAAACAGAGAGCAAGATGGTGGTCGGAGCTCCCTCTTTGGCCTGCTGTGTGAATGGCTTGCGAGACAGAGACAAAGATCGAAACAGAGACAGAGACAGAGCGAGGCACTGAGCGAAACACAGAACAAGATGCTAGTCGGAGCGAAACAGAGAGCGAGGGCAAGGCAGTGAGCGAAACAGAGAGCAAGATGGTGGTCGGAGCTCCCTCGTTGGCCTGCTGTGTGAATGGCTTGCGAAACAGAGACAAAGATCGAAACAGATACAGAGACTGAGCGAGGCACTGAGCTAGGCACTGGTGGTCTCTGCGATGGTGAGACTCGAGATCGATATGGTGAGAGCTGCAATAGAGGGTGAGACTTGAGGTTGTTGGCTGAGTCGGCTGCGATGGAGAGGGGAGACAGAGCCGGAGAGCGATACAGAGACTGAGAGAGATAGCGAGAGGCGAGAGCATATTGAGAAGGAAAAACGACAGTGACGGCGATGGGATTAAGAGACGCAATGTAAACAGTATTTTTTAGGGTTTTTTTTATTTTTGAACAAAAAAAATTTATTTTATGCTAAAAATATGAAAATTAAGACAATTAATTAAATATAATACAAGGCTAATAGTATAAACTATATATTATTATATATATTAATAATTATTATAATTTGAGATATAAATTCTTAAAAATATAAGGCTAATAGTAAAATTTTAAAATATAATATAATAATGTATATATAATATGATAAAAATAAAATATATTACATATATATGCTTTACAATAGATATACTATTCATATGAAAATATATATGGTGTTTATATTTATATTATATATATAGTAAAAATAAGAATATACAATATATTATAATATATAATGAAAATAATTGGTAATATATATATATATAGCCCATATAATACATAATATATATATATATAATATTGTAGTACATAACATATACATATTCTACATATAATATATAGTATATATAGTGAAAAGCATGCATATATAATATAGCATGTACATGTATCACATTTAATATATTTATGGTATATTTATACTTTATTTGTACATATATATGCTTTATTTTTATCAAATATTAGCATGTATTAAGTAGTATATATATTATATAGTTTATTATACTATGTATAGTATATATATATAATATCATTTTATATTGATGTTGTTATATTAACTATAACAACACTAATATAACATTAATCATTTTATCTTATATACAATATATATAATTAATATTAAGTATCAATTATATCATATATATACAATTCAAATTTTCTTATATTAATTATTTATATTAATAATTATTATAATTTAGAACATAAATTCTTAAAAATATTAGACTAATAGTAAAATTAATAAATATAATATACTAATATATATAATATATTTTTTAATATAACCTAAACGAGCTAGCTCACGAGCTTAGCTCGCGAGCTTTTTAAATGAGCCAGCTCGCGAGCCTAACGAGCCGAGTATCTCTGAGCTTGGGCTCGGCTCATTTAGTAAACGAGCAGCTTGAGCTCGGCTTGTTTTTAATCGAGCTCGAGCCTGAACGAGCTTTTACCGAGCCGAGACTCAAGCCGAGCTCGAGTAGCTTGGCTCATTTACAGCCCTAATTGTTATATGTAATATATATGAACATATAATAATATATATTAATTTATATTTTATTATTTTTTTTGCATATCAATTAATATA
The DNA here is from genome assembly GCA_947685225.1 of Garcia nutans. Lineage (NCBI taxonomy): Eukaryota > Viridiplantae > Streptophyta > Magnoliopsida > Malpighiales > Euphorbiaceae > Garcia > Garcia nutans. The sequence continues at coordinate 45,539,010 of CANTUV010000037.1, read as the reverse complement.
TATTGTTATATCTAATATATATAAAAATATAACAATATATATTAGTTTGTTTATTAATATTTGATTGCAAATTAACTGATATATATTATTATATATAACATATATGAACATATAATAACATATATCAGTTGTATATATATTGATATTTCTTTTAGAAATCGATTAATGTGTTGTTATATGTAACATAAATGAACATATAATAGTATATATATTAGTTTGTATATTGATATTTTTATTACAAATCAACTGATATATATTGTTATATGTAACATATATGAACATATAATAGTATATATCATTTGTATATTGATAATTTTTTTGAAAATTAATTAATATATATTGTTATATATAATATATAAAAGTTTGTATATTGATATTTTATTGCAAATCAACTGATATATATTATTATATGTAACATTTATGAACATATAATAGTATATCAATTATATATTGATATTTTTTTTGAAAATCAACTAATATATGTTGTTATATATAACATATATCAATATATATTAGTTTGTACATTGATATTTTATTATAAATCAGCTGATTTATGTTGTTATATGTAATATATATGAATATATAATAATATATTTCAATTGTATATTGATAATTCTTTTGTAAATAAACTAAAATATATTATTATATATAACATATATGAACATATAATATCATATATTAGTTTGTATATTAATATTTTATTATAGATTATTTAATATATGTTATTATATATATCAATACGAATATATAACAATATATATTAATCGTATACTGATATTTCTTTTACAAATCAACCCATATATGTTATTATATGTAATATATAAAAATATATAATACAATATATTAGTTTGTAGATTGATTTTTTTTATATATCAACTGATAAATATTGATATATATTCACATATGTCGATATATGTTGATATATGTTAATATCTTATTTTTATAATTTTATATTAAAAAAATATTTTTAAATTATTTTTATAGTATATGTTAAAATTATTTTAAAAAATATAAATTAAATAAAATATATTTATATAAATAAAAATAAAAATTTTATTTTCAAAATGAGAATATATATTGTTATTTATTACATATAAATAGAATTTTAATATAAATAATTTTAATTTAATATCTAAAAAAATATTTTAAAAATAAGAGATAAAAAACAAAAAAAATACAAATGTCCAAAGTATTAAATAGATTCTTTTTATGGAATAAATAAAAATTTTTAAGTCAGCATAATAAATGCCTTAACAAAATTTAAAATTATTAAGACTCCTATTTTTCTTTAATAAAAAATAATAATTACTAATTACACATATATATTATATTCTTTAGTGATAATATAACTGTAAGATGATGGTAATGATGACATCTTGGATCCTTTAAGTGGTGAGAAAGGCAATCACAAAAAAAGGCTTCAAAATGAGTTTCATATTTTTATAATATAAAAAATGATTTTTGTAAAATTGAAAAAACTTTTTATCCACCAGAGGTAAGATATGAATCTCTATTCATATGAAGTTAATCTTTCACGGACATCGTCAGAGGTAAGTTATGAATCTCTATTCATATGAATTTAATTTTCAACATCGGTATCAGAGCTATAATTATTTGTGCTTCAGTTTTTTTATGAATATTTAGATTGATTTATTTTTAAAAATAATTTTTATTGAATTATTTATAAACTTTGGTAGTCAATGTGTATGGGCATTTTTAGGCATGAAAAATATTGTCTTATTGCTCATGTATATATGATTTTATGATTTCTTATGAAGTAGACATGTACAACTTCGATTTGGTACATTATTTATAAATATCAGAGTTAAATTGAGCAAGAACCTTATAAAGTTAGGTATTCAAATATAAAATTTTAGAGTTTTCTAAATTCTTTGTTCTTCACTCTCCTTGATGGCTACTGTGTGTACAACTCCCTATCATAGAGTGTCACTTAATTTAAAATAATCATCTAGCCAGAACCGAAAATCCAGAAAATCCCTCACCGAAAAAAGCCCGGCCAGTAAGGCAGCCTATGGACTTCACACGAAGCGTATGGAGGCTGGGCTTCTTAGCCTCCAGGGTCATGTGTGGCATGTCATGTCATTTCATGTGGAGCTAACTTGCTCCTCTAGACCCAGGCACTGCCATGTGACAACACCTTATTGGCCAAATTTTTTTTTTGTAGAATTTATTTTTGAGTTCCATTTTTTGCTATTTTTGTTCTGTTTGACTCAAAATAATTTTTTCAATTTAATGAAGAATTTCAAATAATTTTTTGGGCTACTGAAAAAATATTTTTAATTTCAAATATTATTTTTAATATAGAAAATTCAATTTTAAATAAAAATATTTTCTTGGCCTAAAAAATTGAGAAAAATTTTTAAAAAAATTATTTTGAGTATTTTGTCATAATTTAAATTATTTTTATATCACGTAAATAATTTTAGTTGCCTAATTGGGACTAAAAATGCATTTATAATGCATATTATTATACAATATATGTGTAATATTATTATATATATATTTGTTATATATAATTTCTCTTAATATTTTTATGTAACGAATTATAAAAAATGGTTAAGAGAGTATAAACTCCCACTTGATGGCACAAAAAGCTAAGCATTAATTGTTTTTAAAGGTGAAAATAACGGTTTTCAAAATTTAGTTACAAAAAAAAAATCGAGATGTATCCAATGGACTACATTTTATGACATATTTTTGGGTATATGACATATCTTATATGTCTACAATGATTGTTAGTCAATTATTGAATCAAGTGGTTTGGAAATTAAATGGTCTCCATGTTTGACTTTGAAAAACTCGATTATGCATCTTGAGTTTTATAAAGTTGTTCATCGCTCAATGTGGTATTGGCCTCAGGCATATTATATATTCATTAAATAATTGCTCAAAACAACATGTGTTAGAGGATTAATTAGACTTAGACATAAACGAAATCTAAGTGTGACATTAAGTAATGGAAGAGTATGAATACTAAATACGACCATAACTTGAGATATAATAATGTGCCATAAGACTTGTTTGCAAAAGTTAAGAAAGTTGTTTCCTGTAAGATGTGAATGCATAGAACATGCATAAAATTAATAATTATAGATTTATCTTTAGTTTGTTTTAGAAGACCTAAAATAATTAGTGGATATTTTCTTGCCATAATTATTATAAACTATTTACTTTATCTTAATTAATGGAATATGTATTTTTTATATTATTAATTATCTTGTATAATTAATGTAATGCATGACATTAATTATATTATTAATTATTTTGTATAATTAATATAATACATGATATTAATTATATTATTAATTATTTTATATAATTAATATTATACATGGCATTATCAAAATCCTAAATTATTCAAAATATAGTTTTAACACTTGGTTTGAATAATTTTACTTTAATATTTTTGCATATATATTTTATGTTGATATTAATTTCACATATAATCAAGACGATAATTGGAAACATAGTGACATTTTGACTGAGATTGTATGTATATATTTTTTATCAATGTATAATTAGTTGTGAAAATATTAGCATGTAAACTAGTCTATTAATAATATGTGTATGCATTGTCTCATGTAAATTATGTATTTATTTAATATTGCTTTTGCTATTTTGATTTTCATTATTAAATTTAACAAAGTGTTATATTGCATGGTACAACTATGTGTTAGAAATATTGAAACTTTTGAACCCTTTAAATATTATCATGGAGATCTTGCTCAAGGGTAATTTAGTCTAGCATAGGTGGAACCATAGGACTCATATCGTTTGGAAGTATAGAACTCAAAAGCTCACATCATATTGCTTAGTGCAACTAATGATGATATTATGAAGAAGTTTGAAACCATGGACATGCTAAAGGCATGTAAATAATTCCTTTAAGAATTTTAGTGAAATTTCTTTGACAAAACTTCCATCTCTCACTACTAAGTTTGATGCTTACAAGAAGTGTCGAGAACAGTTGATAGAATGACATCTAGCAGAGAAGTCAAACAAGTTAAGTGAGTTACATAATGATAGTCATATGTTGACTTAAGAGCAAACAATCTAAGCGATTATTCATTCCACGCCAAAAAGTCGGGAGCATATGAGAGTGCACCTAACATTATGTTGTTAATAAAAGGCTTTGAATATACTTATCTGGAGATAGTGGCTAATTAGTTAGCTCAATGCAACTAAAAGATCCAGTATATATATGAACATGTCCAACTCAAATGGAATTCAGAACAGAAAACTTGAGTATAGCAAGCCAAAGGCAAAGATGAAAAGATTAGATTTAAGAAAAATAAAAGTCTAAGATAACTAACATGAGGGATAGTACCTTAAAAAGAGGAACATAGTAAAAGTTGAATGTTTTCAATTGTGGAGACATAAACTATTTCACGAAGGACTATATCGCACCTAACAAGGTAACTCATATGTGAGTGAATCCTTGACTCTAATTCAGTTTTATTAACAAAAGTATATCCTATGTGGATTAAAAATCTGGAAGCAGCCAACTATGTAATGAAGAATTCCAAAGCTTTTATACAATTCTGCCAATTAATAGGGGTATAATAGGGGCGTCAAAATGGGTTGACGGATCGTATTCATGTCGGTTTAACCAACCCTAGTGACATAATTAAGGTCAACACGAACACTACCCATTTATTAATTGCGTCGACATGAACATGACATGAAAATTAAATAGATTATACGAATACGATATGTATAACACATTTACTTAAATGGGTTATACATGAATCACATAACCCAACATAACTCGTTTAACTCATATAATATTTTTAATTTAAAATAATTTTATATTCCTAAATAATCAATTAAAAATTATTCATAAAATAAAATTATAATTAAATTAATTTTAAAATGTAAATGTATTAACATTTTCATAAAAATACACAAAAAGTAAAATATATAACATAATTAATATGAAATAAATAATGAGTGTATATTATTTTTTTAATACTAAAACTTAATAGAAAAAAAGTTAAGGAAATAATATATAGTTTTTAATACAAATTTTGAAATAAAAATTTTTGAAAATTTTATTTTAATTTGTTTTCTATTTTCTTTTATAAATGTTATTCTAAATTCTAAACTAAAAAATGTTATTTGATATAAAATATATAATATTATATTATTTAAATTATACAAATTGTTTAATTTTTAACATTTATTTTGAAAAATAATTTGTAAAATTCACAAAGAATTAAATTTAAATTAATTAATTAAATAAATAATTAAAAAATAATTTAATAATCAGATAAAATTAATAAATGTTTAATAAGAATGACTAAAAATTAAATAAATATTTCTAAATAAATAATAATACATCATATAATAATAAAATTATAATAATATAATAATAAATATATAACACTTATTTTTATTTTCTTAGAATAAATAAAAAAATAATATAGTTTTGAGTTATATAAAAACTACATCATTTTTATTAAATGGGTTGTAGCGGTGTGAGCGACCATTTTTGATTTCACTCCTAGTGGAATGATTCTTGCAACTTTGGCACTGTTAGACTCTAAGCCTTAGAGAATATGAGTCTAAACCTAGAGAATAAGAGTCACCACTCGGACGGGCCGGGAACATAGAAAGAGGTGGATCACTCGATTTTTAAGAAATTTAAGGTTTGAAAAGTTGGGTATGCATGGAAAAGATGAGAAATGACCAAATACCCTCATAACACCCAGTTCATTGGAACCAACTTTCTTTTCTAGTCTAAATATTATTAAATTATTAAATTATTATGATATCATTCATGTTACATGCAATGATTGAAATAACTAGCATTATATTATAAATCAAATAATCAAATAAAATGGGCACACATACAAGATGAAAGTATACCTTTATAACATAAAAATAAATAAAATAGGATATCCACCAAAATGTGAAAATATGTCCTTTATAATTGTTCCAAAGTCTTTAAATAAATTAAAGTACACAAACTAAATAAATTAAATAAATAAGACACCCACAAGTGAAAATATGCCTTTTACATCCTTAAAATTCAAATAATAAAAATTGCAATTCACAAATATATAAATAATCATCATAAAAGAATTATAAAATTAGGGCTTAATTAAAAGAAAATTAAGATTCATCAAAAAATTGCAATTCACAAACATATCTTAATATTAACTCATTAACGAAATATAGGGCGCAATGCATATGACGGCCCTCCTAGTAGGTTAGCGGGCGGGGGTAGGTAAACAAATTATAAAATAGGGTTTGAGCATGCAATTAAGGTTTTAATATTTAGTGAAATAAGATAAAGCAAAGTGAAGTGAATTTACAAAGTTATAGGAAAAGCAAAGATGTTAATTTATTAAATTAAATAAGTATGAGTATAAAAAACAATACCTACATTGTTGGCTCCATCAAATAATGTTATCAAACCAAAGCTTGTGATTGGATTAGCATAATTCTTCCATGATAATTGATATTAGGATTCTGCCTTGAAAATTATCTGATTGTTTTGGTCAATAAGATTTTGGTCGAGTAATATTGCTCAAGGGTTTTTTAGCTTGCTTTTTACCTCTCTTGCACTTTGTATGTTTTAAGATTGCTTTTTGTTTCTCTGTTTAATTGTTAAAGCTACTTTTTAATTGCCAAAGCTAATTGCTGACTACTACAATCACTCTCTGCCTCTCTATCCTTTTTCTTTAATATTTGTTGCCTGAGAGTTGCTAATTATGGCTGTTTAATTATTGATTATGGTTGCCCCTTAATTGTTCAAGTTAATTGGCTTTTATAGACAATATTAGGGCAACATCCGACCATACTTCAATTAATCAATCCTAATTAAATTAGAAAAGCCACTTGTTTATCCGAGTTAATTGAGTTTTAGTAGAATTAGGTTGCTAAATTAGGTATGACCTTAAGGCTCATAGCGAATTAGCCATGAGATGTGGCCAATTCATCACGAGTTTTGGTCTAGTTCAATGGTTTTAACTCTTTAAATTGGACCAGACTTGATTTGAGCTTTTGACTTGGGACTAGATTTTGATTTGGGCTTTTTTAATTGGATCTGGATAAAATTGAGGCCTTTTAATTAGAACCAGATTTGTTTTAGGCCTTTCAATTAGAACAAAATTTGATTCGGGCCTTTTAATTAGAACCAAATTCATTATGAGCTAAAATTAAGGGTCTACAATCTTGCCTCTTGCTTGAACAATCTTGAATTTATTCAAAGAGTAAAAAGTAATCTGCCTTGATCAATTAATTCTGATCTCAGATGCTTTAACAAATTCGGGCTGGTTCATATGCTTTAAATAAACTCGAGCTAGTCTGAATACTTTACATAAATCCAAAATTTTCTAATGGATGCTTCGATAAATCTAAATTGGTGCGAGTGCTTTAAATAAATTCGAGCTAGTCTGGATGCTTCAAATAAATCCATAATCTTCTAATGGATGCTTCAATAAACCCAAACTAATTTGGGTACTTTAAATAAACTCGAGCTAGTCTAGATGCTCCAAATAAATCTAGAGTCTTATAACTGAAGCTTCAATAAATTCGAATTGGTTTGGGTACTTCAAATAAATCTAAATTGGTCTGGATGTTTCAAATAAATATGAAATTTTCTAATGGATGCTTCAATAAATCTAAAATAGTTTAAGTGCTTTAAATAAACTCGAGCTACTTTAATAGACTTGAACTATTTTATGTGCTTCAAATAAACCCATGCTACTTTAATAGACTTTAAAGTCAGCAAAAAATTTGGCTATTTTTTAACTGTATATTATGCTAGGTATCTCCCTAAATACCATTGCCTCCTACTTGAATGATCTTGAACTTTAGTGGAAGAGAGTGAAAAGTAATGATGTGACTTTTAGACTTTATATGAAGTACCTACAAAATAAAACACAGAGACAACAAATAAAAATTCAAAGGATGGATACCCTATGAGGAACTATTAAATATCAACATTCGACCGTTGAACGATTCAAATATCCCAACTGGCTATTGGGCAACTCTAATATCCTAATGGATTTATCGAGCAACTTTAATATCTCGATAAAATTACCAAGCAACTCTAATATCTTGGTAAATCAAAGCAGCCATTAAGTGACTCTAATATCTCGATGAAATCCACCAAGCAGCTCTAATATCTTGGTAAATCAAGATAGTTATCGAGCAACTTTAATAGAGTTAGGATTGCTAAATTAGGTCCAGCCTTAAGGCCCATAGTGAATTGGCCATGAGCTATGACCAATTTATTATGAGCATAACTATGAGATATGGCCAATTCATTATATGTTTTGGGTCAGTTCAGTGGTTTTAGCTTTTTAAATCGGACTAGACTTGTTTTGGACTTTTTAATTGGGACTAAATTTTGATTTAGCTTTTTTTAATTGAATTCAGATTTGATTGGGGCCTTTTAATTGGAACATGATTTGATTCTAGCCTTTTAATTAGAACCAAATTTGATTCGAGCCTTTTAATTAGAATCGAATTCATTCCAACCCAAAATTAAGGGTCTATAAGCAGGTTCGCGTGTCAACCCACTAACGACCTGTTTAAAGTTGTGTACTTATAAGGATCAACACACATGTTGAAAGAAATGACCCTGTAAATAACTTTCGCGTAATGATCAAACCATGTTACTCAATTACGTCCTTTACGTTCCATAAATATGGGAGAATTTGACTTTTATGTTTGGTTTGACTTGGACTTGTTTTCTTAAAGTTTCCATGATAATTAAGTACATTTGTATTTTGCATAAATATTTTTCTTTGAGGCTCTGGATATGTTTCTAAGTAATTTTTGTTATTATGGATATTGTAAACACCATGGTTTTAAATATCAATTTTTTCTTTATTTTTAACTTCACAAAGTTATAAGAAAGATGTGGATATGCTGGACTTGGTCCTATTGAACGCCATCAATAATTGGATCAATTAGTAAAGACTGGTCTCCTATCAAATATTAATCAAGTAGAATTGTCTACTTATTGATTATGTCTAGCTAAAAAAACTATGAGAAAACCTTTTGAAAAGGGCACATGAGCCCATATTTCATTGCAATTTATTCATTTAGACATCCATAATACAATAAATGTAAGGGCAAAATGTTTATTATTTCATCATGTTTATTGATGACTGTACTTGGTATGGTCATGTCTATTTGATGACACTTTAATCTGAAGCCTTAAGTTGCTTCAAGATTTGTTTCAACCCAATTGAAAAATCGATTAGACAAGGAAGTGAAAGCACTTCAAACTGACAAAGGTCGTGAATATTTATCTAATCAGTTCAAGCAAATATATGATGAAAACTAAATAGAGCAATAGCTAACTACTTCATGAACTTCACAATAAAATGGTATATTTGCAAAGCTCAAACTACCTATCGCCTATTGAGTTGATGCTTTACTGAGAGTTACATATGTACTTAATCAATTACCCTCTGTTAGCTAAACCATTGGCACAATTATTCTATTTTTGATCTTAGGCAATCAAATTGAATTAAACTAACACTTGTATCAAGTTATATTTTGCAAGAAGTTATTTTTTTTGAAGAAACCTTGAAAAGTCTGATCAGACCGCTAAGAAGCCCGACCTGACCATTGATGTCCAAATGAGCAAAATTACATAGAAAGTTTCACGATAGAGAGTACTTCCAAAATCTCACTGTACCACCATCAGTCCTCTCAGACTGTGTACAATTCTGACTGGACCATTGGCTAGGAAAAGAGGCAATTCACATTGACAGTTTCACGTTCAGAAGTATTCTCAATTTCTCAGAGTACCAAGAAAGTACGACTGGACCACAAGGTATCCCGACTGGACCTTTGAAGCTGGATTTATCCAATTCAACCAGAAAAGTTCCCGGCCAAGGGTACGCCTAAAAATTAAATGGACCAAAAGTAGTTCGACCATACCAGATTCAAGTCCGACTAGACTCTTTAAAAATAATTCAAATCAGAAGCCGTTGCATCTCCACTCAATAAGTGGAAGCCACGTGGACCAATCATTGGAAGAGCATTAGTCAAAATTTTAAATATTCTGATTGAACCTTATATATTTCGATTGGTATTCATTAATTTTGACCGTACCAAGGCCAGTCCGACCATAAAATTGCTCTAGCAAAGAAATTACTGAAAGACAAGAATCAAACATGTTGGACCCGTCCTCAAACGGTTATTTCATGGCTTGAAGGCTATAAATACTATAAGTAACTTCATTTTTAGAATATATATTGATTGTAATAGTCAAGTTTAACATCTTTCATTTTTTGGCATAAAAAATTATATTTGTATTGATTAAGTGTTGAGTATGAGCATTAAATACCATCATAAGTTTGAGCGTGAGCTTGGAAATACTTAGGTTGTGAGAATGAGCCTAGAAAATTTCTTGTAAGATTGTGAGGATTGATCTCAAACCATTATATTAGTTTTGTGTGAGCTAGAGAAAACACTAAGTTAGAGTTATGCTTGTAAAACTTAAAGCTAGTACAACTTTAACAAGTTGTTAAAGAAGTGGATGTAGGATTAAAGTAAATCCAAACCACTATAAATCTTAGTGTTCTTTGTTCTATTCTCTACTTCATCTTCTTCTACATCTTCTACAATTCTTGTTTTTGAATTTTGAATTTACCATCACTTTTCAAACTAACCAATTCACCCCCCTCTTGTTGCTATCTTGGGACAATAATTAATATCAGAGCTAATAAATTTCTTAAACTTTATTATGAAATTGGATCCAAAATGGCAACCTCTTCTTCATCTATCTCAACCTCTCATGGAAATCTCAACTCTATTCTTAGATCCTATTTCGATGGAACGAATTATTCCAATTGAAAACATTTATTCTTGGATAGTGAAGGAATCAAGCTATTGGATTTTGTTGAAGATGAGTGAAAGCCTCCTACTAATAAAGTTGAAGATATCCAAGTTCCTCTTTCTAGATCACAATGGACAAGTGCCAATGTGAAAGATTGGTTCAAGAACAATAAAGCCGCCTCCATCTTGATAAATTCTATTTCAAGAGAAAAAGGTGGGAGAGTCTAATAACTCACTTTTGCACAATGCATTTGGAAGACTCTTGAACTATCATAAGGGTACTACCCAAGTGAGGTTCACCAAGATGCAAATGCATGTATATGAGTATGAATTATTCAAAATGAAGCCCAACGAAAAAGTAATGGACATGACAAACTGCTTACTTACCATTGTCAATGAATTGAAGAAATAAGACAAAGTATATGATCAAGGTGATGTCAATAGAAAAATTTTGAGAGCTCTTAGAGTAAAGAAGAGCTTTGAGTTAAAAGTTTCTTCTATTGAAGAGGCTCATGATCTTAGTATCTTAAGAACCGATGAGCTTGTGGGAAAACTACTCACTTTTGAACTACACAATGAAAAGGAAGAAGAATAAGGTGAGAAAGAGAAAAGAAAACCAATAGATCTCAAAACAATCAAAGAAGGTGAGAGCTCAAGCAATGAAGATAGTGATGATGAAGAAGAAATGTCAATGTTTTAAAAAAGAATGAATGATTGGAAGAGAAAGAGAAGATTGCAAGCTAACAAAGGTATATTTTCTAAATCCTCCTTCAAAGACAAAGATAGAAAGAACGAAGTAAAATATTATGAATGTGGCAAATCTGGTCACATCAAATCGGATTGCTTCAAGTTGAAAAATAAAAAGAAGTGGGACAAAGAAAAGAAGAAATCTCTCAAAGCTACATGGGATGATTCTTTCTCAAATGAAGAAGAAGAAGAAGACGAGGAAGGAATTATAAATCTATGTCTCATGGCTATTGAGGATGACTCCAATAAGGTAGGTGCTCAATTTTTAAATTTAATTGCATATGATAATGATGTTGATGATGCTTTAGAAGATAGTGATTTAATTGAACATATGAATCTTAAAGTAGAAAAGTATTATTCTAAAATGAAATTTTATAAGGATAAATGTTCTAAGCTAGAAAGTGATTTTGTGTGCTTAAAAAAATTCTACACTAGAATTAAAGACCTCAAATGAACAATTGTTGAAATCAATTGATGAAAAGAATAAAAACTCACATAGCTTAGAAAGTATAATCAAGAAAAATAAAATTTTAAAGGATGAACTAAAAGAACTAAAAGGATCAATTTCAAAATTTCATAAGAGAAAAGAGGCATTAGACACATTGATAGATAATCAAAGGTCACCCTCCTTGAAACATGGTTTAGGATTCAATGACTCATCTAAAATCACATCCAATGCATCAATATTTGTAAAAGTATCTACAACTCAAACCTCTAGTGTTGAAGTTGTAAAAAACACTAATACACAAATCAAACCTAAAAAATTCTAAAAGGATGACATTAGGTTCACAAGGAGTTCCAAGAGCAAAATCATGTTTGTACAAAAATAAAAATGTACAAAAATAAACTCATTTAACACATACTTGTAATTGTTTGTATAATCCATTGAATGTCAATAGGAAAGTGCATAAGTATAGAACTTTATATCAATGCACATATTATATGAAATTTGGACATAAAAGCACATTTTGCTATATTAGGAAGGTTCATCTCAAGCTAGAGGATTCTTCTACCACTAATCTCCGATGACCCAATTTCATTTAGGTGCCTAAAAGAAGATGAACGTTATTATTTTGTAGGTATGCCTAAAATCTACTATCAATGAGAGCACTTGGCTTGTAGATAGTGGATACTCAAGGCATATGACGAGTAACACAAATTTTTTCACAATACTTACTTACAAGTATGGAGGTAATATCACTTTTGAAAATAATGTTAAAGGCAAGAATATTGGCATTGGTTCCATTGGCATGCTTGGTAAGAATTTGATTGAAAATGTGTGACTTGTTGATGGGTTGAAATATAATTTGCTAAGTGTAAGTCACCTATGTGATAAAAATATGATGTAAGCTTTTGACTCTAAAGGATGTAAAATCACCAATTCAACTAGTGAGATTGCATTCAAAGGAGCTAGAATTAGCAATACATATAAGATTGACTTACATTTCAATAATACGTTTGAATGTTTGATTTCCATTGATAATGATGCTTGGTTATAGCATAGAAGACTAAGACATACTAGTATGGACCACTTACAATGCGTTAGTAAAGAAGAACTAGTTGATGGTCTCCCTAAAGTAAAATTTGATGAAGATAGAACATGTGAACCATGTCAACTTGGTAAGCAACACAAAAGTTCATTCAAATCTAAAAATATTGTAAGCACTTCTAGACCCTTAGAACTCATTCACTTAGATTTATTTGAACCAAATAGAGTTGCTAGCCTGAGTGGCAAATTATATGCATTTGTACTTGTAGATGATTACTCAAAATTTATATGGTTAATTTCTTAGCTCAAAAGAATGAAGCTTTCAATCATTTTAAAATATTTGCAAAAAGAGTTCAAAATGAAAAAGGATATGGAAGTGATCATGGCAAAGAATTTGAAAATAAAAATTTTGAAAATTTTTGCAATGAATTTGGTATTTCATATAACTTTTATGCTCATAGAACACCACAAAAATGGTGTGGTTGAAAGAAAAAATAGAACTTTGGTTGAAATGGCTAGGACAATACTTGATGAGTATGATTTACCATCTTACTTTTGGGAAGAAGCCATTAATACCGCATGTTATATTTCAAATCGTGTTTACAAAAGGCCCTGATAAATAAAACTTCTTATGAGCTATGGAATGGAAGAATGCCTAAAAGTTCATATCTTAGAGTATTTGGATGCAAATGCTTTATATTGAACACCAAGGATAATCTTGAAAAATTTTCATCGAAATCAGATGAAGTCATATTTTTAGGATATTCATCATCTAGCAAAGCATATAGGATATTTAATAAGAAATCTCTAGTAGTTGAAGAATCAATGAATGTTATTTTTGATGAATCCTCTAAACTTGATCAAAAGAAAGGTGGTGCTCTTGATAATTTTATAGGTACATTTGAACACCAAGAAACAATTGATGTTATAAAGAATAATCACGATGAACTAGAAGAAAATACTCAAAAGCTACCCAAAGATTGACAATACAAGAAGGATCATCTAAAAGAACTCATCATTGGTGATACATCAAAGGGAGCAACTACTAGATTAAATTTAAATATTTAGATGTTAATTTTGCTTTTGTTTCTCAAATTGAGCCAAGGACCATTGAGGAGGCTCTTAGTGATGAATATTGAGTGATTGCTATGCAAGATAAACTCAACCAATTTAAGAGAAATAATGTGTGAAAACTTGTTCCTAGACCTAAAAATCATCCAATTATAGGATGTAAATGGGTATATAGGAATAAGCTTGATGAAAATGATCTCATTACTAGAAATAAAGCTAGATTGATAGGCAAAGACTATAATCAAGAAGAATGCATTGGCTATGATGAGACATTTGCTCCCGTAGCAAGATTAGAAGCTACTAGAATTTTACTTACATTTACATGTCATATGAATTTTAAACTTTTTCAAATGAATGTTAAAAGTGCATTTCTAAATGGATTTATTAATGAGGACATTTATGTTGAACAACCTCCCAGTTTTTTTTTCAAATCATGTTTTCAAACTTACCAAAGTACTATATGGATTGAAACAAGCTCTAAGAGCTTGGTATGATAGACTAAGTGCATATTTGCTTGAAAATATTCTTTTAAAAGGTAAAGTTGACACAACTCTTTTTGTTAAAAAGAATAAGCATAATATTTTGATTATACAAATTTATGTTGATGATATTATATTTGATGCTACTAATGAATCTTTGTGCAAGAAATTTGCTTCTTATATGACTAGAGAATTTAAAATGAGCATAATGGGTGAACTCAAATTCTTCCTTGGACTACAAATCAAGCAATACAAGGATGAGATCTTCATCAACCAATCCAAGTACACAAAGAAACTTCTCAAGAAATTTGAAATGGATAGTTTTAAGATTAGCAAGACTTCCATAAGCACATCCTTCAAACTTGACAATGATGAAAGCGGTAAGGTAGTAGATAAGAAGAAATATCGAGCTATTATCGGATCACTACTTTACTTAATCGCTTCTAGACCTGATATAATGTACAATGAATGTTTATGTGCTGGATTTCAATCATGCCCACATTTGAATGCCACTAAAAGAATTTTGAAATACTTAAATGGTACATTGCCTTTAGAACTTTGGATCCTAGAAATACATCCTTTGACATCATAGGCTTTTTGAATACGGATTATGCTGGTAGTCTTTTGGATAGGAAAAGCATGACTGGGGCATGCCATTTTCTTGGCGATTTCCTAGTTTCATAATTTAACAAGAAACAAGTGTCGGTTGCATTATCTACTGTGGAAGCCGAATATGTTGTTGCTTATTTTTATTGTACTCAGGTTCTTTGGATGAAAAAATAATTGCTTGATTATGGAAAATCTTTTGATCACATTCCCATTAAATGTGATAATACTAGTGCCATCAATCTATCTAAAAATCCATTTCAATATTCTAGATCAAAACATATAGATATTAGGCATTATTTTTTAAGAGACAAATTTTAAAACCAAAATGTTGTCTTAGAATTCAATGATACACAAAATCAACTTGCTGACATTTTTACAAAATCCTTAAATGAAGATAGGTTGAACTTTATAAGGCAACATGTAGGAATGATGGATAGGAACACCTTATTGTAGGACTTGAAATTGCTTGAAAACCCATTTTATTTTATTTAAATTTCGTATTAATAACTATTTTTGATCAGTCATTGGAACTTACAATTAATAATACATTTTTTTTCTAAAACTTTGATTTTTGATTGTTTCCCGATCAGACCACCTAAAAGTCTGACCGTACTTATTTAAAAATCCATGATTTTAAATTTTTTGACAAAACATGACCATACCCTCAAAGGTACAATCGATATTTCTCAAAATTTTATGACCATTGTGCCTAAATCCAAAATGTTGTTCAGCCTCTATATAGTCTGACCGAACTTTATCTATTTTTCAAATTTCACCACCGGACTCTTGTAGTTCGACCGAATTGTCTCTCTGAATTCAAAAATTTCTAGACGTTGAAACACAATCAAAACATGCAAATCTTGTCTCTAACAGCTATAAACGGCTAGTTTTTAACCTAAACACTATAAATTACCCCCTCCCCCAACATCAATGTTTACATCTTTTTAACAAATCCTAAACACTTAAACACTCATAACACTCAAATTATCTTAAAATCACTTCTTTTATTCATCTATTTTCTTGTTCAAAACTCAATGGCTCCTAAAGAACACAAGAGAAAGGCTTCAAAAGATGAGAAAGGGAAGGGGATTGTTGCCCCTTCTCAACAAGAAGAACCTCCTAAAAGAAGCCACAAGATTAGATTTAAAGAAGATGAAGAAAGGCAAAGGTATACTATTCTTAAAGATAAAATCGTATAAGCAAACCGTCTCTTCTCCACCCTCACTCTGGAATCCTTAGAAATTTATAATGACATTAGAGGATTTCTTAGAACCTTAGGCTAGAAAATTTTATTTTCTTAGAATATGATGACCTTGGTTGGGAGAGATTGACAAAAGAGTTACTCACTACCCTGGTTGTGAGCAAAAAGAGCACTAATCCCTTAGGCTATAATGGGATATCTTTTAGGTTATTTAATCAAGAATATAGGCTTACATTTGAGGATTTTTCATCCATTTAGGGTTTCCAATTAGAAGGTATCTCTCACATCACAAACTCTATCCTCACTCCAGAAGTTCAATTGGAGTTTTGGAAAGAAATTTTCATAGAAACCTCTCTTCACAAATAACTCAATGCCAAAAACCTTAGGACCCTAACCTATTGGATGTTGCATAGAATAATCACATACACCATTAGTGCTAGGGAGAAAGCAATGGAAAAGTTATCCAAAAAATCTCCCCTTTCTTTTTTGCTTAATTAGAGGTCAACCAATCCAAACCAGAAAATTCCTCATTGACACATTCCTACATATTAGGAAAACCAAATCCGGTTTTATACTACTCTCTTCACAAATTACACAAATTGCAAAATATGTTGGTGCACTTACACCAACAAGTAAAGCAACTCTCTCTAATCCTCTTGATCCCATCAAAAAGTCTATAAACATAGGCTATCTCAAACATGCTAAATGTATTAGGGATGATGATGAGAATTATGTCTATCTCTTAGGAGCATTAGGTGCTAGTGCTGAACAATGGAAGAGACCAAGGATTGTAAAGCAAGGTGAAGAAACTTTCCAAATGGAATTTCCTAGGACTTTAACTCCAAGACCTCAATCCTCCATTCTCCAACTTCTTCAAGAAATTCATGGTCAAGTAAGCTCTTAAGGAACAAGAATTGATAGCCTTACTAACTAACTCTCTCATCTTCATCTTAACATTCAAACTATCCAAGAAGCTTTAGGTCTACCTAAATGATTTGATGATGAACCAAGTTTCTCTCCCTCCATCCATGGATCCTATCCTCAAGGAGAAGAAAGAGAAGTTGCTATCTCTCAACCAAAAGAAGGGAAACATGGAGAAGAAGAAGGGGATGAAGAAGAAGAGGGAGATGAAGAAGAAGGAGAGGATGAAGATAGTGACTATGAGGTTTAGGCTTTAATATCTTAATTTTTGTTATTTCATTGTACTTGTGTGTGCTTATTATTTTCAATGTTATTTCTATTTTTGCTTTGAATGTTAATGAATTTAAATTTGTTTTCAATTAAAGTTTGCATTGAATAAACTCTTTTTGACTTTGTCAAAGGAGGAGAATGTCTTGAATTGAATTGAACAAATTAAAATTGGTAATGTTAATAATCAATTTGCATGAAGCACCTATTAAGGGGGAGCAAATCTACATAAATTGCATTATATTTTTTGTTTGAGACATAGTTATACATAAGGAAGTGAACATAAAATATATTTTCTACACATGATATGGTTGTAGGTTCCTTTACCAAACCTATTTCTTTTTATTAATACTGAATATGATTTTTGTTTTGTGCTTATATGAGTTTAAAAGTTTTATGTATTTAATATTGTTAAGATATAAGAGTTTGTTGGATGAAATAGAAATTAACCTTCTCATATGGTTAATTTCCTTCTATTTGACTATATGGCAAATGACGATGATACTGCTTTCAAGCATTTTATCTAGGTGATAGTGAGTTCGTGCTTGAAGTAAAATGGTCATCTCATTTACATAATGAGATTTGTTATTTACTTTCTTTTTGGTCTGGTTACATATGATTATGCTCAATTCTAAGTTGTCAGATGTTAGTTCTAAGTCAAACTAAGTAGATATATGAACTCTAGTTGGGCATTGAATGTGTCTAAACTATCATCTACATGGTGTTTTTTAAATTAAAATATGTTTTTTGATAGATATGCACTCCATTGTAAAGGGAAGAACACTATGGCATGTGTTTCGTACCACAAGCGCGACGTTTCAACCACAGGGCGGACAAAAGCATTTGATCTCAACTTTTGTCCTCAAAGTTAATCTCATGACTTTTGGTTGGTTCTTGAGATATAGTTAGATGTTTGCTATCTTAGGGTGTTACAAGAGAGTTATGAATAATTCGACCTAGTAGGACATTTCTAGAAAAGTGAGTTTAATCATCATCAAAGGAACTGAACTAAAAGGAAGATTATTAGATTGTCACTTTTCTTTTTGTAACACCCTTATACCCTATCTACGTACAATACATATATCTAGTATATATAAAATATATATACAGAATACAAAAATGTTATCATTCTTACAATTAAAATATTTCCCTTAATTTTACAAAAATAGTTTAACTTTTAAAATATAATTTAGTAAATAAAATAACATATTTATAATATAATTAATTACTAAAAATATAAATTTAAAAGAAAAACTCTAGGATAAATTCGCAAAGTTTTGTCTGGGATAAATTTGCAAAGTTTTATCTGTAATTTGAATATTCTCAAAAATAGCCAAAAACTCAACCTATAAAAATTTACACTCCGAATAATAAAATAATTTCAAAACTCCAACATATTTCCAAAATCATCCCATTTCTCAAAATCAAATAACTTTTTATACAAAAGTATTACAAATGTTTATAATACCAAACCACCCCTTAAAGTTTACAATATTGTTATATAAATTCATAATGCATACGTCCATGATAGGTTTGATAGAAAAAAATATTTACATGTTATACAAGTGAAGCTGGTCTAGTGGCATAGTATGAAACTTTTAATATAATCCAAACACCTACACCCAGTCAGATCTAGCAGAACTATCTGTCTCTAATATGTCACCTACGTAATAAATAAATAAATAGCACTGAGCTAGAACTTTAATAATGAAAACAATACAATATGAAATTCTCTTAAATCATACCATGAGTGATGACCTTATGCACATACATTTACATAAATTTCATCAAAATACTGCAAATATAGGCATTGAGCCAAATAACCCTATCCAGTATTCAAGTTCCAAAGATATTGTTATGGTCTATCGCGACACTAGGGATCTAAGTGTCGCATCCATCTCCTATTGATTGTTGCGCTCTTTTTAATACTACTACAAAGCGACACTCGCAAGTATATGAGGTTATTATAGCAACGGTGATTGCCCCAAGGTCATCTCACAAGGAAAGAATTATTTTGTAATAGTTTATGTAATAGTTGTGATATGTTGTAGTGGTAAAAAACAATTAAAATTAAAAGTAATGTGCGTAATAGTTGTGTAAGATTAATTCAATTCTTAGAATAGTGCCTAGGGTTGTAGATCAATTTAATCAAAGCTTAATTCTCAAATTATCCATTAATATAACCTTGTAATTTAATTTGTTCTTTTAGTTTAATTAGCAATTATCAATCCTAGAATTAACAATAACTAACTAATTGTTTAATATGGCTTAATATAGTTTGATATATTAACTAGTTGTTTAATTAGTTTAATATAGTTTTCACATTCATGAATTAACAATAACTATTGTTTTGAATTTGCAAATTAATAGAACCCTAGAACTTATATTTTTAATTCATTCTTAGGGTGGTTGATTACGTAGTTCCCGTATCAAATTTTACCTCTCAATCCATCATTCAATATTAAAATATCAATAGGTGGCTAATCTACAACCTAACTTTCAATTCAATCTAATCAACCAATAGTAAGGTATATTAATGGAATTATTAAATCAAGTCATTTAATCAAATCTACTACAATCCAATGCATGGGTAAATTAACTCATCATTAATTTAAAATAAATATTCATCTCAATATAAATCATGTCACAATTATCCATTGAAATATTAATTTTTATAACAATTCAACAACAATCTAGAAATGAATTAAAATGAGAGAATATGAAAAACCCCTTTGAAGATACTAAGAGTTGAACTTCTTGTCTTCCTCCTAGCTCTACTTTGAATATGATGAAGAACTTCCCAAACCCTCTTCAATCAAAGGCTTAGCTCTTGAATGATAGAATGGAAACTCCCTCAAGGCTCCAACTCTTCAATCAAGCTTCCTTCAAACCCTAATCTTCTAAAGAGTTTGTTCACCCAATTTAATCCCAAAATTATTTTAGTCTTGTCTATGGAAGAAATTCAAGATGAAATGGAGGTGATGAGAATGGTGTCTTCCCCCAAAACCAAGAACTAAAACTAAAAACAAGATTACCAATGGAGTCCAACGTGTATATCCATCTTCTTTCAATTCATTTCAATTTTTTTAAGACACAAGGAAAGTCTTGCCAACTCACTCACTCATTTTTATCCCCTTCTTTTTCATTATTAAATATTTCATCCCATAAAACCATCCATCTTTTACTCATTTTTAATATTTCTTTTCAAAAGAAAAGTCTTTTTGTCCCCCATCTTGTCCCTTGACTTGTGTAAATAAATCAAAGAAATCTCACAAGACACGGCCAAGCCATGAGTGACTTGATCGTGTCACATACTTTCCTTTAGACATGGCCAAGCCATGGGTCATGTCCCTTGTTGTTCTTCTTATGGGGAGTGACACAGCCAGTGGCTTGGCCATGTCACTTGCATGTGTTCACTTTTGTCTCTTTTCTTTACTTTGTTCTTCACATGGGACGCGGCAGTAGCTTGGCCATGTCTCTTGCTTGCGTTAGCCTCTGCTCCATTCTTCTTACGGACATGACTAAGCTAACTTTCCCTAGCTGTGTCATGTCATGTACTTGCCCTTGATGAGGGACACGACCAAGCAAGTAAGTGTTTTGGCAGTGTCTCATACTTTTCCATCATTTTGATCCATCAAATTGAATTAAAGCTCCATTATTTTGCACTTCAACCTAAATCAAACACTTCAAGCAATCTTTAAACATAAATTAAAAGAAAAATTAACTTAAAGCCAATAAAATTGCCCTAAAATATATATATAATTGATCAAAACATTGGCGTATCTGTGTTAAGCCCCAAAGGCAAATTTCAACCATAAATAACACCTAGTGTCTAGCCCGAAGGCACATCATATCATAATGATGCCTAGTGTCTTGCCCAAAGATAAATCATATCAATAGCAATAAACATAATTCTCTGGAACAAGACACTATACTAGGCAAACACACATTTTATATATATTACCATAACCAATTTTTTATCAGATTGTTTCATTTACTCTTTTCTTTCCATAGCCATGCATAATTTCCTTAATTTACCCATAACTCATCACATTTCAATATTACATGTCACATTTATAATGTGACTTCACTATCCATATACTTTGGCAAATTTTCACATTTTTTTATATATATCATATATTACTTATTTTAGCCATTTATAATAGCTTAACATGATGCACATAAATTTTACACCATTTCACAATCAATAATACAATGCATTTGAAAACTTAATTACAAAGTAGCTTGGTACATTTTTACTATAAAAATGTGCTAAGCCAAATTAAATGCAAATGTAAAAAATTTCGTCAAAGTATGTATATTCCTTTATCCAAGACTAATTCCAAGCTGCATACTCTTTCCTTCACTTTCCAAAATGCCCTTCACTTCTTGGTTTGTACAAATACTATATACTCAATACCTAATCACATTTTCAATGTAAATTCTTCATTAGCATTACATTTCTATGTATTTTAACTAATAAAATTCAATTTAACACATTTTCTTCAAGTTTCTATTTTCTTTTCCTACTACACTTTAACTTTGGAAGTTAATTCTACTCAATTCTAAATTGAGTTTTAAGCTCATTTCTACCATTAGATTCAATAAACATCAATTCTTTATAAATTCTCCATCAAAACCCTAAATCTCTTACTATCTCTCTCAAAGTTCAACCAAACTCCATCCTTTCTTCAATCTAACCTTAAAATCATTGCTTCTATAGCAAACTAATATCTTTCTATACCATTTAAATAATTATAAAACACTTCATCAACAACCCAAAATACACATAATCTAAAATTTCAATAAAACTCCGTAAATTCTCAAGAAAACTTATATAATAGTTAAGCTTCCTTCAAATTCTCATTATTTCTGTTGAATTCTTTAGAAAATATTGAGTATTTGAAGAAGAAACTTCCTCCTTACTTCAATGGAGAATTCAGCCTTCAAGAGAGAGAAGAAGAAAATGAAGTAAATTGTATTTTTTTTCTTTAATTCCTAGCCATATATATTGTTTAATTATTTAATTGATATTTAATAAATATTTAATTCCCATTACCTTTCACTATCCAATATTATTTTAATTTTAATTTATTTTATTTACTTATTATTATTTTTTAACTTTTACCTTTTTACCTTTTTACCATTTTACCCTTTACTAACAATATTTATATGTTAGGTATATTTAACATATATTTCACATATACACTCTATCTTTCCCACCTTTTAACACTTTAATTAACCTTCTAAATTATTTATTTAATTATATTATAATATTTTAATAAAATTTGCAGACATTACACTTTTTGTATCTATAGGTCAACCAATTATGTTTGAAAGCTTATATAATTATGGATGCAAATTGTCATGAGATCTTATGAGGAGTGAAAATGTGATAAGTTGTATGGGGTAAAGTATACTATATCTACTCCTAAGTTATATCAGCAAATAAGACGCTATATATCCCTAATAGGTGTATAGCTTAGAGCCCTCGTAGCATGTTAGTCACAAAATCTATTAATCTAGTACGAGTTGCCTTAAATTATGACCTCTTTAAGCATGTATCATGCCATATGCGAGTGAGAGATATTATTTTTGGATTGGGTCCGCCTGTGATGGGTAGATAGATCCATGGACCAATATACTTATAAATATTATTTAATTATAATATTTATTACAATTAATATTATTAAGATATTTGGGAGAAGATAATATTCTTGGATAATTAGGATAATCCAAGAGAGTTTAATTTTATTTCTAAAATCAAAACACAAATCCTTCTTGGAGAGAATTTTGCAACTATAAATACATGAGTATTTACAAGCTCAAAAAGGTTGGCTGCTAGTTTCTTTTCTCCCCTATAATTTCTTACTCCAAAGGTATGAGTTGAGAGGTTTAGAGTTGATTTTTAGACTGTGGAAAGTAAGAACCTTTCATCTTTGGTGATTGTTCTTCAAGACAGGTAGTACAAACATAAGGTTAATCTTCTGCAGGCATTGATAGATATAAGATCTGAATTTCTACTCATATGGATTTAATTTCCAACAGCGTTGTTATATTATATTTTTAATTTTAGATAAATTATATTTAAATATTTTATAATTATAAGTAGTTTATAAATAATTTTCATGTTTTAAATCTACAATTGTTTAATTTTTACAAATTTATTAAAATTTTATTTAATATTTTTAAATTTAAATATTAAGTTTCATATTTTTTTAGGATGGAGATTTCGATATTATAATGGGCATGGCTTGTAATATAATATGTCTTAGTTTTTATGAATTAAATAAAAGTTGATGCCTATTATCCCTATATTTTCATAACTCATCTCTTTATTATATTATGTTAACTAATCTCTTTATTGTATTAGGTTACTTAATCTATTTTATTGTAATTAATGAGGTTAGTAACTTATTGTAATAAATGAGGTTAGTAACCTATATTAATATTGTTCTATAAATAAAGATACTTCTAAAATTTGAAAATGTATAAGAAATAATAAAAATTCTTCTCCTTAATTTTTTTCTTCATTTTCTTTTAGTATATTTGCATATTTTTTTTAACATGTTATCAGCACGAAATTCTATCAATTTATTCAGTCTAAATATTCAAATTCAAGGTAATTATGATAACTTCCTTTTGTATTTCTAGATATATATGTAATATCACATTATATGTGTGTGTATATATATGAAAGTAAGTAAATAAATAAATGTATATTATTATACTACTAAATATTTTCTCATAATATTTTACCATGAAAACCTCATTGTTAATTAAAATAAAAAAAATTTTCTAATTAACTTGATTGTTGGAGTTGATTTCATATATAGCCCATGTTTAATAATATCTTGAATAAAATATGAATAACAAAATTATCAACTAATGTGATCAATATTTAGTTTTAGTTTTACTTTTAGAATTATTAGTTTTATTAATATTCATCATATATACATATTCAATCATGAATATATATACATATATATTAATTTGATTATATTTTTACAAGTATTTATAATTATTATTTTTCATTATTAATATGAATTAAGTTTATTTTTTATCTAATTATTATTTTTATAGTAGTAGTCACAATGACAAACCTTACAAAATTTGAATTCATGACACTTGACATTACTAGAAAAAATTATTTATCATGGATATTAGATGTTAAAATCCATTTAAATGCTATGGGTCTTAGAGATACTATCAAAGAAGAAAATAATGCTTCAATACAAAATCGTGCAAAGGCGATGATTTTTCTTCTCCATCATCTTGATGAAGGGTTAAAAGCCGAATATCTTACTATAAAAGATCCATATGCTTTGTGAAAGAATTTAAAAAAAGGATATGACTACCAAAATACAGTAATTCTCCAAAAAGCTAGTTATAATTGGATACATTTAATATTACAATATTTTAAAACTATGAGCGAATATAATTTAGTATTATTTAGAATTAGCTCTCAGTTAAAATTGTGTGAAGAAAAAGTAACCGATGATAATATTCTAGATAAAACTCTCTCTACTTTTCATGCTTTAAATGTACTCCTACAACAACAATATCGAGAAATAAGTTTTAAAAAATATTCTGAATTAATTTTATGTCTTATTATAGCTAAACAAAATAATGAATTATTAATGAAAAATCAAGAGGCAAGTCCTACTGGCTCTACCCTATTCCCTGAAGTGAATTTGCAAAATATAATAATAGCAAAAATATAAGAGGACGTGGTCATGGACATGATCGTAGTTATAGTCATGACCCAAATAATTATCATGGTGGTTCTAATTCTAGAGATATAAATTACTACCGAAAGTGAGATAACAATAATGTAAAATAAGATAAAAATAAAAGTGGATAAAATAAATATGCAAAAAATATTAAAAGTAAATGTTATCAATGTGGTATGACTGGATATTAGTCACGTACGTATCTTGCATTTAAGCATCTTGTTAAACTTTATCAAGCATTATTAAATGAGAAGAGAAAGAATATTAAGGCCAATTGTGTTTTTTAACATAGTGATCCTATTAATTTAGCACATTTGGATATGATTGATTTTTTTTAATCAATTGAGAAAGCAAATTGATTAATTAATAATGAAGATAAAAATAAATTAAAATATTATAATAGTTTATTTTGTGAGTAAGTTTTTATTATATTTTTATGTATTTTTATTATTTTAATTTATTATAATATTTTATTTGTTATTTTCTTTATTTTTCTTAATTTAATATTTTTCTAAATATTATTTTTAATAATATTATATTTTATTTCAAAAATAAAGAAACAAATGAGTGCTTCTCAGCTCTTAGTTGAATCCAAGACAAATAAAGAAGATATATGTATTGTGGATAGTGCAACCACACATATAATCTTTAAAAATACAAAATATTTTTCTTCTTTAAAAATAGGTGAAGTAATTGTTATTACAATATCTTATAACATAAAAATAATTGAAGGCTCCGGAAGAGCGGATATATTATTATCAAGAGGAATAAAAATTATTATAAATAATGCATTATTTTCTCTAAATTCTCATTAGAATTTTGTTAAGTTTTAACGATATTCGTAGCAATGAATATCATATTGAAACTATAAGTGAGAAAAATTAATAATATCTCTATCTATTTTTTCCTCTGATTTATACTACACATGAATTAGTAGAATTGAAACAAATTTTATAGTAAATCAAAAGTTTATAAATTAAAATAGTTTACAAATCAAAATATTTTTATAGTTTGGCATGATCGGTTAGGCCATCCTGATTCGATAATGATGAGAAAAATTATTGAAAATTCACAAGGACATCCATTGAAGAACCAGAAGATTCTTCAAGGAAATAATTTTTTTTTTGCATTGCATATTCTCAAGAAAAATTAATTATTAGGCCATCACCAGCTAAAATTGGAATTGAATCCCCTGCATTTTTCGAACGTATTCAAGATGATATTTAGAGACCTATTTATTCATGATGTGGACCATTTAAATATTTTATAATTTTAATTGATGCATCAACAAGATGATCACATGTATATTTATTATTATCTCGCAATCTGGTATTTGTGAGATTACTTGCTCAAATAATTAAATTAAAAGTACAGTTTCCTGATTATAAAATCAAGTCAAATCGATTTGATAATGCTGGTGAATTTATGTCTCAAGCTTTTAATAAATATTGTATGTCAATTGGAATAACAATTGAAAGACCTGTTGCACATATACATGCATAAAATGGTCTAGCATAATTATTTATTAAACGCCTACAGTTGATAGCTAGACTATTACTTTTGAGAACAAAGCTTTTTATTTTTGCATGGGGACATGTTATTCTACATGAACCAACACTTATATATATTAGGCCAATAAGTTATTATAAATTCTATCTTTTACAATTAACTTTCGGTCAAGAATCAAATATTTTCGATCTTAGAATTTTTGGATGTGCAGTATATGTTCCAATTACTCTACCACAACGCACAAAGATGGGTCCTCAAAAGAGATTAGGAATATATATTGGATATGAATCTCCTTCTATAATTAAATATCTTGAACTATTAACTGGAGATTTATGTATAACAATATTTGTTAATTGTCATTTTGATAAAATAATTTTTTCAAACTTAGGAGGAGAGAATAAACAATAGGAAAAGGAGATTATATGTAATGCATTATCATTATTTCATTTAGATCATCGAATAAAACAATGTGAACTAAAAGTTTAAAATATAATGCATTTGCAAAATATTGCAAATCAGCTGCCAAATGCATTTACTAATTTAAAGAGAATTACTAAATCTCATATACTTGCTGTAAATATTCCAGTTTG
Source organism: Garcia nutans (assembly GCA_947685225.1). Taxonomy (NCBI): domain Eukaryota; kingdom Viridiplantae; phylum Streptophyta; class Magnoliopsida; order Malpighiales; family Euphorbiaceae; genus Garcia; species Garcia nutans. The sequence goes on along the minus strand of CANTUV010000037.1, from coordinate 45,511,567 downwards.
AATTGATATCCCTAAAGGATAATCTGATAATGCAAATATTAGAAATCCACCCCTGAAGAGTGGTAGACCACTCGGTTCCAAAGATAAAAATCCTTAAAAAAGAAGAGGGAATAAATAAACAAGATAGTCATATTTTGGAGGTTGGTGCTCCTGAAGAGACTCAAGACATAACTAATCATACAACTCTAGAAGAAGTTCAAGTACCTGAGAATTATGAAAATAATAAAATCTCAATAAATTATGTCACTACGAGAAAAATATAAAACCGAAAATTTATAGTTGTTGATAATATTTTTGCTTATAATGTTCCTATTGATATTTTAAAATAAAATGAGGATTTTGAACCTACATCTATTGAAGAATTTAGGCATAGAAATGATTGGCAAAAATGGAAAGAAGCAATTCAAGCATAACTAAGTTTACTTTCAAAGCGTGAAATTTGTGAACGTATACTCCAAACACCTAAAGGTATAATGCCAATGGGAGTACAAATGGGTATTTGTGCAAAAACACAATGAGAAAAATAAAATTATGAGATATAAAGCACTATTAGTTGCACAAGAATTTTTCGCAAAGACCTGGCATTGACTATGAGAAGACATATTCTCTTATGGTGGATGCAATCACCTTTAGATATTTGATTAATATGGTAGTACGTGAAAAGCTTAACACATGTTTAATTGATGTTGTTACAGGCTATTTATATAGGTCATTTGATAGTGAAGTTTATATAAAAATTTTTGAAGGATTTAAAATGCCAGAAGCTTGTAGATATTCTCGGGAAGTTTGATAAATAAAATTACAAAAATTACTATATAGATTAAAGCAATCAGGAGGAATGTAGTATAATCATCTTAGTGAATATTTATTAAAAGAGGGATATAAAAATAATCTAATTTGTCCATGTATTTTTATAAAAAAGAGCTGAATCAAAATTTTTCATAATTACTATATATGTTGATGATTTAAATATTATTGTAACTCTTGAAGAGCTTTAAAAGACAATTGATTATTTAAAGAAAGAATTTGAAATGAAAAATCTTGAAAAAATAAAATTTGCCTTGGCTTGCATATTGAGCATCTAAAAGATGTAATTCTTATTCACCAGTCAACTTATACAAAAAAAAAATAGAGCGACTTTATATGGATAAAAGTACATCCATTGAGTAACTCAATGGTTATGAGATCATTGGAAGTGAATAAAAATTATTTTCATCCTTGAGAGAATAATAAAGAGTTTCTTAGTCGTGAAATACCATATTTAAGTACTATAAGTGCGTTAATGTATCTTGATAATAATACAAAACCAAACATAGCATTTGTTGTAAGCCTATTAGCAATGTTTAGTTCTTATCCAACGCGAAGTCATTGGAATGGAATTAAGTATATTTTTAGATATCTCCAAGGAATAATTAATATGAGTTTATTTTATTCTAATAAATTTAATTCACAATTAATCGGCTATGAAGATGCATGATATTTATCTGATCCACATAAGGCTCAATCCTAAACAAAATATCTATTCACATGTGGAGGCACAACTATATCATAGCAATTTATAAAATAGACCTTAGTTGATACTTTTTCAAACCATGCAGAAATAATTACAATGTATGAAGTAAGTCGAGAATGTGTTTGGTTAAGATCATTAAACCATCATATCCAGAAGATGGGTGGCTTACCATTTCAAGAAAATATTCCAATAATACTGTATAAGATAATACAATATGTATAACTCAACTAAAAGAATGGTATATCAAAAGTGATAGAATGAAACATATTTCATCAAAATTTTTCTTCACTCATGATCTTCAAAAGAAAACGAAATAGATATTCAACAAATTCCTTCAAGTGATAATCTAGTAGATTTATTCACCAAGACATTACTCACTGCAATATTTGAAAAGTTAAAATATAGTATTAGATTGTGTAGACTCAAAGATATGACTCAAATATGTGAAGTAATGTCTTCATGAGGTGGAGTAAAATACATGTTATACTCTTTTTTCTTAGCTAAATTTTTTTTTTCACTGAATTTCTCTTGGCAAGATTTTTAACGACGCATCATATGTGTATATTAATAATATATACCCTTTTTCCTTCATTAGTTTTTTATCCCACATAGTTTTTTCTAATAAGATTTTAACGAGGTACATCATTTGCAAAATAGATATCTAAAAATGAGTGCTATAAATTAAATAAAAGTAGGTATCTATCATCCTTATATTTTTATAACTCATCTTTTTATTATACTAGGTTAACCAATCTCTTTATTGTATTAGATAAATCTCTTTTTTTATTGTATTAGGTTACTTAATTTATTTTATTGTAATTAATAAGGTTTGTAACCTATTATAATTAATGGAGTTAATAACTTATGTTAATATTGTCTTATAAGCAGAGATATTTTTATCATTTGAAAATACATAAAAATTAATAAAAATTCTTCACTTTAATTTCGTTACTCGTATTCTTTTAGTACATTCGCATTTTTTTTTTCTAACATTGGTAAATAATAATAATAATAATAATAATTTGGTTTGCCCGTAAATAATAATAATAATAATAATAATAATAATAATAATAATAATAATAATAATAATAATAATAATAATAATTCTTTGGTTTGCCCGTGCAAATTAGTGAAGCACCCATACGAGTCTAGACGAAATCATTCTGTTTCTCTTCATCTTGAGAAAACCTAATCTAATCCCCTTGTTTTCAGATAGATTATAGATATTGTTATCTATCTGAATTCTGGACCGAAGCTCAATTTTGTTCATGGTTTTCTGTCACTTTCTTGGGAAAACTCCTTATTCTCCTCTGGTCGGTATCTGGCGTAAAACAGAGGTACTTCTCTGAAAATTTTTCGCAGACGTCTGGTTTTTCTTGAGCATATTCCGAAATTTGAATTCTTAGTAATTGTATCGCCAAAGTTTATAATTTTTTGGGGTTTTGTATTGGATTTTTGGTTTTTCATTTGTTTAATCATTCGTTTGGTTTTTTTTTTTTTGGGGAAAACCAAACGAGTCCCTAATGCTAATTTAATGGCACTGGCGTTTATCTATAACCTTCAAAATCTATGGCCTTTATCAATTTTCAAGTTTGATGATTTGAAAGCATCCAATGAACTAGTTAGCAAACTACCTATACCTGAGAACACAAAGAGATTCGTTTATGCAGTTCGTGATCCTGAATCTCAATCTGTTATTTACATACTTTCTGTTCAATGTTTATCTGAAAGATCGGCTATAGATGCTGAGTGCCTTATTAGGGCTATCCAACCTGAAGCTGTTTTGGTTCAGGCGGCTCCTTCTTTAATAAGTGAAATTCAATCAGAAGAAAGTGACTTTGGAAATAATATAGATGGCCCAGTTCCTACTTCGTCATTTGGTGTGCTTAAAAGATGTTTTATTGACAAGATCAACAAGGAAAAGTATGAAAATGTGGCTGGACACTTGGTGTTGAAGGAAGTATTTGGGGTTGGTTTTTATGGACATATCATGGCTGCTAAAAGGGTGGCGAGGGAAGTTGGTTCTTCATTTTTGTTGCTTGAGACACCACTTGTTCAAGAATATTCTATCGATAATCCTTCTAATGAAGTTGATATGGGAAGCAAGGTTCACAATTTAGTTAATAGTTTGGTTCCACTTAATAAAGGTTCGATTGTTTCATCAAGTTCGAAGAGGTTTTGCCTTACAGATGATGTCCAGATGCACATGGTGAAGACATTGTCTTCATATCTGAATGCATCTATGTGGAAGTTAGATCCTTCGAGTTCTGTTTCAGAGGCACAATCCAACGAAAATCACCCGGGGAGCAGTTATAATGTGCCAACATTTGCCCAATCTGTTTTTCCATTACTTTTGGATCTACATGATATATTCTTCGATCTTCCATCAATGGGAAGGGCTCTGGCTGCTTCACAGAAGATGCTTTATGATGTAAGCAGAGGGGGAACTGTTGATGCCCGAATTATCTCTGATGTTTACACTTTCCGAATTGCAGTTGAGGGGCTTAGAATTGCTCTAAATGATGCTGGTCAGATACCTATGAAAAGCTTGGGGAAGTCTAACAAAGCTAAGGTTGAATTTTCGGAGCTTCCACTTGAAGACAAGTCAAGTGCATTCCTCGCAAAGGCCCTTCAAAGTCAGACAAGCAAGTTTAGGACTGTAGTAGCTTTAGTAGATGCTCGTGGGTTAGTAGGACTCAGGAAACACTGGGACACTTGTCTGCCTCCGGAGGTCAAGGAATTGGTTGGCCAGTTTGTCATTAATAATGAAATAGATGGGAAATTTTCAAATCAAACAGACAAGAAGCGACTATTTTCTGATAAACCTATGGTGGCAGTTGGGGCAGGAGCAACAATGGTTTTAGGAGCATCATCTATATCTAAAGTGGTTCCCACATCGACATTCTTGAAGGCTGTAACATTTAAGTTGCCTGCTTCTCTTAATTTTGCACTAACCCAAACTCAGAAAACAATAGCAATTGCTCTAAGCAAGACCCTTGGTCCCTCAAAAGTGGTTGCTCCCGGATTGGCAAATTCTGGAGCCAATGCTACATCTCTCTTTAAAATGGCTGCTTCTGCTGAGAAAATTCGAACAGTGACGCACAGCATTATAGCCTCCGTTGAGAAGACTAGTTTTTCAGCCATGAGAACAGCATTCTATGAGATAATGAGAAAACGGAGGGTGCAACACATTGGTTTCCTGCCTTTTGCAACATTTGGTTGCAGCATTTCAACTTGCTTGGGGTTGCTTATGTATGGAGATGGGATTGAATGTGCTGCTGAATCTCTTCCTGCAGCTCCTTCAATTGCCAGTTTAGGTCGCGGTATTCAAAACTTGCACCTGGCATCTCAAGCAGCGAGACAGGAGGATGGTACCAGAATACAAAAAGCCATAGAGTCACTGATGTACAGGTTGAGGAAAGTAAAGATTCAATAGAGTATGTCTCCTCTTCTTAGTATTCTTGTTGATACTTGTCACAAAGTTTATGCTCCTAAATTTAGATAATTTTCATCTGCATAAAAGGGCATATGTCGGGGTTATTTGTATCCTTACCTGATCATATTTTTATTCTTTGTTTGAGTTAATTTTTAATTTATACAATTAATTAATAAAACTATTAACAATTCTTCTCTTTCTTCTCTCTGTGTTTAACTTGAAATGACAGTTAATTTTTCAGTCTTTGTATTACTGCACATGGAAAACTTTAAAGAACTTATTCCGTGCTCATGATCATCTAGGCAAATCTTTTGGCTCTTGAATATTGTGATAGTAGATCATATGATCAATGTTATTCATTTTTTTTTTCTTCTCTTTGGTTTCTTCTTTCGTCAACTTCCCTTGTAGTTAAATTCACTTAAAACTATAAAAAAGACGACGTTTTTCAGACTTTTTAATCACATTTCATCAGATATGGTTGCATAGATTAATGAATGAGTAGATTGTTAGTTCATTTCCATCTGCAGGTTCAGAACAACTTGTTTATATACGAATACAATTAATTGACGGAAGTTACCAGGATAAATTTAATATTAAGCTTTGACATTGTTGAGCTTTGATACTAATTGCTCTTTCTTATAGCTATATTCTTGTTAAGCATCGAGGAATTTCTCTGAACGATAATGTCTATTCTGTGATAATCTTTTTGCATATGTATCATATCTAACTGTTATACCATTCCAGGTTATGTAGTCAATAGTCTCTTCCATGGAGGTCCTCCCAAAAAGCATATGAAATGAAGTTTTGCCAATTGAAAGCAAATTGTTCTCCTTGCTAGATTTTGATTTGTTACAGCTGTCCAAGCTTTTAGTTTCAGACGCAATGAATAGTTTGTCAAAGCGTTGTGGGCTTGTTTCATGTATTCTTGAATTAGAATCCGAGTATAATAGGTATCTTAAACTTTACATATCTATTTCTAAGTTTCTTTTTTTTAAATAATTAAATAAATTTTATTGATTAAATTAATAGTTATATATACATCGTATCAATAAAAATTAATTTAATTTATTTGATTTTTTTTCAAATTTAACAAATTTAAAAAATATCTATGTATCGAACTATCTCAAATTCTTGGGTGCATCAAATATGCATGTATGTTAAAAAAAAAAAAGAAGAAAAATCATGTACATTGGGGAAATATATATCAAAAAAAAAGTCCATGGATATTAAAAAGTATATTTAAAATAAAAAATATGTAAATATAAAAATACATATAAAATTTTAGTAAAAAAATAAAATGAGAATGTGTAAATAGTTATTTGATGAAATTATTCTAGTATGGTAAAATAATCAATTATTGCATGAAATGTCATGTATATAATAAATTGACAAATTATTATTTATTTGATTCCTCTCTTTAATCTAATAAAATTGTTTCCAAATCCAAACTCTTATTTTTCCCAGTCTTTCCCGGAATCCAAACAGGATTAGAAGCTTTTTCTCTCTCTATATATATTTCTAAACTCCAAAAACAATTAAAACTAGTGTAGCAATGGCAAACTAGTGCTGTTCAAAAGACTACATCAGTATGTTAAAAAATAAAAAATCACAATAGATGTTATTATATAGAAACATTATATGCGGGTCAACTTTCTACACCCTTTACATCAACTTTTGAAATTGATTTATTTATACAATTAATTTGAAAAAAAATAATTATTTTAATTAAAATTCAAATTTTATAAAAATAAAATCTAATATGCGTTAGGATTAAATTTCTAAGTATCAGTTTAAATTTTTTTTTTATTAGATTAGGAAAATTTTAATTAACTTTTGAAATAATTTATTTATTTACTTTTTTTTGAAAATTAATTACTTTAACCAAAATTTAGTATTAAATAGAAATAAATTCTAGTATATTTATGATTAATTTTCTAATTATTAGTTGAAAATTTCTTCTTGATTGGACTAGGAAAATTATAATTAACTTTTGATTTAATTCATTTATTTATTTAATTTTAAAAATTACTTTCTATAGTTAAAATTTAAGATTTTATAGAAATAAATTCTAATATAAATAGGATTAATTATCTAATTATTAGTTGCGTAATTTTTCTCAATAGGATTAGGAAAATCTTAATTAACTTTTGATTTAATTTATTCATTTAATTAATTTTAAAATTTAAATTTCTAGTTAAATTTAAGATTTTATAGAAACAAATTTCAATATATTCAGAATTATTTTTCCAAATATTACTTGAAAATTTTTTTGATTGGATTTAGAAATTTTTGATTTACATTTAATTTAATTAATTAATTTATTTATTTTTAGAATTTAATTATTCTATGTTAAATTTATATAAATAAATTCTAATATACTTATGATTAATTTTTTGAGTATTAGTTGAGAGACTTTAATTTCTTAATTTTGATTTAGACAATTTTAATTAACTTTGGATTTAATCTATTAAATTAATTTTAGAAATTAATTATTTTAATTAAAATTATTATATTTCTTATGACTTATTAGTATTTAAATTGTATATGATATGGCTCCTGATAAGAGTTGGATTAGAACTGAGAATAGATAAAATCCTAGGTATATTCATGGAGTTGAAAGTTTTCTAGTGGCGGATCTAACATTAAATTAGTGAGTTTGATGGACCTCAGCTAATTTTAAGATGAAAAAAATAAGGATGGTAGGTCTTATTAAAAACAATTGAAAAAATTAAACTTCAACTAAACACAATTGAAAAAATTAAACTTCAACTAAAGAATTAGCCCTATTAAATTAAGACTTATTAAAAACATAGTCCATACAACCTTAAATTATAACTAACTAATTAAATCTTATTAGTCTAAAAAAATTATTAAATAATTAAAATACTTTTATCATTCAACAAAAATAATATAACACTCCCTAATAATCCTTTCGGAGAACTGTCAGAAAATACTAGTTATTAAATAATCCTATATCCAAATCCAAATAAACTTTTAAAAATAAATCCACTAAAAATTTTAGTCGAGTCTTGTCTATAATATTCGCCGTCTAAATATTCAACATCCTAACACCATCTACAGAAAAATACTTCTACCTTCCATTTAAGCAAACTCAACTCTAAATATTTCATTAAATATATTATCAACCACAAACCAAAATAAATAATATAAACATGTCAACCTGTAAATATCTATATATAATACATTATCCAAATTAATATCATTAGCTAAATCTTATAATTCTAAACTCAAAATAGATACATATATCCCATTAATATTTATAATATATACAATCTTCAAATTATATCAAAAGTAAATAATTGTTAATCTAACTACAATACCACTATGTGTACTTCAATAAATATATTTAATGCAAAATTTTTACAATAAAATATCTTCTATACTACAGTTAATTTTTGAAACTCTAAAACTTCAATTATCAAATTTGCTCCAGTACATCTTATTTGTGTCAGAAAATTTTAACACACTAAGTAAACTGCTTAGTTGTACTTATGTATATATAATTTGTTATTTAATATCACAAATAATTTATAACAATAATAAATTAAATATTTTTAACTATTAACATTCATTTTATTATCTTTTTAAAATAATATTAATGTTCAAATAATATAATTATTTCTTTTTAGTTTGGTACAAACTTATTAATATTTCTTTTTAAATAATAATAATTCAACTGAAAATTACTTTATTTTATGATTATGTTAATATTATTACTTAAATACTTAATTATCACACTAAGTAAATTAATATAAATGATTCTTATCTAATATTATTAATATAATAAATTCATTATTATCTTACTTCACTTTGCAAAATCTATTAAATCAATTAGATTTTAGGGTTTGAATAATTCTTCATTTGCTATTTTTACTAGCATAATATTTTATTTTATAAAGACAATTTTTGTAATACTCTTATACCCTATATACATATAATACACATATTCAATATATGTGAAATATGCATATAAAGTATAAGAGTGCCATAACTCGATTTTAACAAAAATTTTCATATTCCCAATTTTATCTTCCAAACATGAGAAATGTATTTTTATAAATAAATAAAAATATTCCTCATTAGTTTTAGATACCCAAAATAAGTATTTTATATAAAAATCGCTGGAAAAAATTTATCAGAGTTTTATCTGTAATTTGGATATTTCAAAAATTATAATTGACACAACCTGCAAAATAATACATTTCCAAATATTTTGCAAATCATTTAACTTTCCATAAGAATCCAAAGGAACCAAAAACTTAACATTTCATAAATTACGCAAAGACTCATCATTCTCCAATTTTTCCCAAAACACTCAAATATGTATATATATATACAAACATATACATAATCCCACATCACAAAATTTTATCCAAAATTCTTTACAATTTATTTCATTTCCAAATATGTAAACATAATGTACATAAATATGTCATGTGAAGTAAAATATATATATGTCACTGGCTAGCTCTGATCCTGTAGCAACAAAATTCACTTCAAGCACAACAAATCCCAAGCCCAGACCTGGACTATGTCTAGATACACTATCTGGATCTACTGGATCAATCCTGTCACTTGCGTGATGAATTTCAATCGCGCTAAGTTAAAAGCCTAATAGTACATACTTTGATAATAAATGAAAACCTTAAGAAAAAGATAATTCACCATGTTTTCTTTTAGAATCTCGCAATGTACAATGTAGATGTATTTTAGAACTTATGCACTATTCATATATTTCCATCAAATAACGCAATCATATGCATCGAGTATAAATGACCTTATATAATATTTAAGTTACAGAGTTATTATTTTAGTCTATTTTAGTACTCAGTGTCTAGCCCAAAGGCAATATGAGTGACGTTTAACGTCTACCCTGAAGGCAAATCATATAATAGTGACGTTCAACGTCTAGCCTAAAAGCAAATCAAGTATCAGTGACGCCCAACGTCTATTCCGAAGGCAATCATAGGCATGCCGCCAACCATAACACTCTGCAACATAATATTATATAAGACAAAATATATATATTATATATTTCCATAATCTATTTTCTATCACATTGTTTCATTCATTGCATAATATTCATCTTAGTCATAATTCCATACTTTTCTACTACAAACATCAAATGTTTTGCCACATTATCAATATGGCTAAATTATGCCTTAAAATTGGCATATATATATTCTTTTCACAAGCATATATAATAATAATGCTACTAACCACCTTAAAATGGCTTAATCATTCATACAGGATGTTTTTTTACACTTTATAAAGCAAAACAATGCACTTATCATATGGTTAACAATACCAAAGTAGCTTATCACATTCCAAAAATTGCAATGTGCTAAGCTAATGCAAATGCAACTTAAACATATGGAATCAAAGTATGTACAAACCTTGGTTTAGACCATATACAAGCTAAGAATATCCACCTCCCTTCTCTTTTCCTAGTGTCCTTCACTATTAAGGTTGGACAAAATACTTTCACTCAATGCATGTTCACAATATGAATAAATATAATAATTTAGAATCACATTCCAAGGCATTTCAAACATTAAACACTAATTAAGCATCATTCCAACCAATTTTTCAAAATTTTCCCTAACTCCTTTAATTCTATAATTTCATTTTACTCCATTCTAACTAGTGTTTTAATTTATTTTAATTAGTACAATCACATTAGAACATATTTTACACAATTATTTCAAGTAAACACCTATTCTGTAATAATACCCTAAAATGTGTTCTAATCTTCCTCAATTTTAATTCTTCATACCAACCCATTCCAAATATTAATCTAAGCTCATTTTCATTATTAAAATCATTTTATAACATGATTTATACCGTAAAATCAAATAAACATCCATACTCTAATAATTTTTTTCTAAAACCCTAAATTCACACTACTTCTCTCAAACTTCATCTAAACTTGATCAAATCTATATTTAACTATCAAATTCTTATTTTATCGCCAAAATAACATCATACACACCAATTCCAATAATTATAACATGCTACATCAAAATTTCAAATCAAGCATATTCATAGTTTCATGGAAATTCAATAATTATAAAGGAAATATATTAACTTATTGGAAATCCACCAAAACTTCAATTAATTCTTGAAAATTCTTGTCAAAGTGAGTAATTGGATGAAGAAAAATTCATCCCCATATAGCCATGGAGGTTTCGGCCAAACAAGAATAAGAGAGGAAGAAGATAACTTCGTTTTTATTTTTAAATTTTCTCTTTCTTTACTTAAGACCATATATATAATATTCTATTATTTTAATTAATTAATTAATTATTTATTTATTTTTAAAATTATAATTTCAATCTTCCATTCATAATTAATTAATTTTTAAATTATTTAATTAACTTTAATTTTATAAGATTTATTTACCATATTGCCACTTGACAATTTGACTTTATTATTCAATGTTGACTTTTATATATGTTATATATATTCAATATATACCTTAGATATACACTTTGTATTTTCACTTCTAACCCTTCAATTATCCTTCAACTTATTTATTTAATTTAATTTAATTTAATTTAATTTTTATAAATTAACGGATGTTACAATTCTAGATTTTTTTTATTTAATTTTATTGTTTATCCACACATTTCAAGGGGTTATCTTTGTTTACTTTCTTATATGTAAATACTTATAAATTTTTGCCTATTTAAAAAATGATAATCAGCTACTAATGGAAAATTAAAATTTTCTCTTTAAATCATATAACTCTCAACCACTTAATATCCTTATTATATATAATTATAATTCCATCATCATATAAGTTTATTTAACCATTTTATTATACAAAAAATAATATAATAATTCAATCAATAATTATTAGTTATTTTTAGCTATAATTATCATTTTTAGGTTTTTCTTATTTCCTACTCAAGCTCTTAAAAGAGTTATTCATTATCCATACAAACCAATCATTTAACATTCTTTTTTACTTATCATGATATACTTAAATTTCCATTCAATAACCAAGTACCTTTCTATTCAATAATATTAAATAATATAATAATCCATATTATAATGTAATAATAAATAAAAGTTTTTATGGAGTTTTTAACAAACGTTTAAACAATTCATAATATTCTTTAGTCATTTAAATGCAGTCTCATCATACACAAAATATAATTATATTCATAATATATATTATATCTTTACATACATGCATGGGTCTTAATCTATACTATAACATCACATCATTACATAAAATTACATCATCATATATCATTTATATTTCTTATTTTGCATGTAGCATCAAAATAACATTTTATGTATATTATATTCCACTACATCTTGTATGGAAAGATTACTTTACATTTATGCATTTTTAAAATACTCAAAATTATTTAAGTTGAACTAACTCATGGTTTCTTAACCAAATAAATTTAGATTAACTCATTTCAAGTTTAATAAGTTCAAATTTACCTTAAATAATAATAAATATTCATTTTATAGTTATTTATTAGGATACCATTGGTTAAGGTAAAAATCACACTTTCACACTCGATCTAATGCAATTCATTATAACAATTTCAATATTTTTCGAATGTTTCAATCAATTATACTTAGCAAAATAATTAAATATAAATCTTTATAATGCATTTCTCATTTTTCAATAAATTTCACTTATCAATTCAATTCATTATGAACCCTTATAATGCATTTGTCATATTTCAATAAATTTCAGTTATTTTGCTCTCATGTACAGAATTTTAAATCTTAAACTCGGATAACGAATTCAATAATGATAATTAAATGCCTACTTTTAAAGTTTAAGATGAGAAGAAAAAATTCAACATTAGTTTGCAGCACTTATGCTTACATCAATCGGTGTGGCCAATGGCCTAATAACAATAATGCCACAAAATATCCACTGATCCATAATGTGCCCACTAACACTGGAGACGTCAATTCTCTGGCTAGCTATTCTATCTGATAACTAGGTTTATTATTAGTATAATTTGAGCAATCCATTTATTTTCTCAATTTTTGTCAATTTCATTATCGATAATAATAATTTTACTTAAAATAATCTTTAAATTAACAATCCATTATCTCATTAATCAAATGACATTCAAACTTTAACAGTTTAGTTAAATAAATTTTAATTCAATTAAACCTATCATATTTTCATAAATTATCTTTAAATCATTCACCAATCAGTTTTCTATACAAGCATGTTTTGAAGATATTAACAACAATAACAACAACAACAAAGTCTTAATTTCAAGTTATTTGAGATCGGCTATATGAATTTTTCTTTTTCACTCGGTTCGATTTAGGAATATTTCTTCGTATAGATGTAAAACAAATTTTATCTAAGTAAATTTAGGTCCACCTTTACATCTCTTAGCTATATCTAATTTAACTTATTCAATTTTTCTGATCGTCGCATCATTAGATATTCGTTTCATATGACTAAACGATCCCCATCTATGCTCTCTGATTATATCTTCAACGGGCGCTGCCCTCACTTTTTTTTTTCTAATGCACTCATTGTATATTCTATCTATCCTAATTTGTCTACACATTCATCTTATTATTCTCATTTTTTCAACATGCATCCTACTCATGTGTTGTCCTTTTACTACCCAATACTCACTATTATACATTATCACAGGCCGTATTGCAGTGCAATAAAAATATATTTTTTTAATTTAACTAGCATCTTTTGATCATATAGAGCTCTTATAGCACCCCTCCTATAGTTTCCATAGTTGATCCACTAGGCATAAAATAAAACTGATTTGGGGAGATACAAGTGTCCAAACTAAACTGATGTTCCACAACTCTCTCCTTCAGTTTTATGGTGTGGCTCATAAGCTTTATATGTATATAACTTAATATGCATATAAAATTAGTTTCAATCCAATGTCACAAATAAAGTGTCGCCATGCATTACTCAATACACACAACATCATCACATAAATTAAACATACATAAATTGGAACAATTTATTCAACTTTATTCTTATAACAATTTCATCTTCTTAAACTCATATTTCACATTCTACTTGTGATACTTAAATTCTAAATAGATACTTTAGTTTATCTTAATTAGCTCTTTCCAAACCTATAAATTTCATAAATTATCATCTACATTCTAATAGTGTATATTATGTATATATACTATGTACATCTTATGTATATATTTTGAAATTTATATTTTATCTATTAAAAACTTCAATACTTTCTTCTAAAATGTTGTTTAGTCTTTATATACAATTAGCTCAATATTTCTTTTGATCCATAATTATCTACTATACTAGAAATAATCATTTAATTCCATGATTCACTTTTCTTCCATAATCAAATCATTCAACATTTAAATAATTTATTGTTTCATTTAATTCATAATAATCAAGAAAATGGTTTTTCCCTCGAAAATACATAATCCTTCTATAACTCTATAATTCAATATTGATTAATTCTATGGTTCATCTAAACATGATTTTAATTTAAGAATCAATCAAACATATGTTTATGTTCAACAAATATAATTTTGTTTTCCAAATTGGAATGTTCTATAAGCAAATCTTTAAATCAAAATCCCTTTTCTCATCAATTATTAATCATTTAGATTTTTAGTAATACAAATAAGTAAATTCTTTTTCAATTATACCTAAACTTTTTTCATTTAATCCATATTCATCAAATATACTACAAATAATCACTTTTCTTCCAAAACCCTAAACCCCTAAACTTTCTAAAATCCTAAATTTTTCTATAACCTTAAATCAACACTTAAATAGCTCAATGGTTATTTAAACATGGTCTTAAAATTTAAAATCAAATAAAAATTTTTTTTATATGCCACAAATATTAATTTGCTTTCAAGATAGGAAAATTTCGTAATTAAATTTTTCATAAATTAACTCATAATCAGTTTCTTTCACACTTAAACTCAATTAATGAATTCATAACCTTCCATAAGCAGTTAAAATCAAAGAAAATCCAAAAAATAGCAAATTATTGAATACACAACAATAACCTCCTTCAATTAGCTCTTTCATTTCTCTTTTCCTCCAATCCTTGAGTTTTTAGTGATTTTCTTGAGAAATCATGCCTAATATAATTAAATCCTATTAAAATCTTGAATTACTTTCAAAGAATCCTATCAAAATCTTGAATTACTTTTAAAGAATCCTATCAAAATCTTGAATTACTTTCAAAGAATCTTTAGTTTTAAGTAAAGAAATGAAGAAGAAGAAGAAAGGAAGAAGAGAGATGGTGATGGTGAAGATGATGGCTACGTTTTTTGATAAGGAAGAAGAGAAAATGAAGTCAAATTCACTTTAATAATAACTAGGGTTTTGTATCATGTATTACTCATAACTTAGCTTCAATACACATACTTTCTTTAATTATCTCTTAAGTCTGTTTTTAATTCCATAAAATCATAAAAATATTTACTTTAATTATTTTTGAAGTCTTATTATCCATATTTCATATCTCAATTATAGTAGAATTTGATTATAGAGTCATAGGGACATTTTCATAATTTTTACTGCTTTAATTTTTTTTAAATACCAATTAAATCCATAACTGGATTCAATTTTTCACTTTTTAATGCTTATCTAACTTTATTTCTACCAATTTCAATTACTCAGTTCATATACATAACCCTATGCACAGTCCGATATATACTTAATATAGAAAATTATTGTTTAAAATTTTAGATAGTACAAATAATGTTGTCACTTTTCATCTTCTACTAAGTAAAAGGCGATCAATACATTTAGTTTTTATTATTTTTATGTATAAATATATTATTTTTTTATTTTTTTTATGTTAAAGTTCATCATATGGACCCCAATTAGTATTTTTTTTCTCCATTGCATATTTCTATATATGATTTGATCAGCTTGTGGCCATATAATGAATTGGGAGAAAAAGTTAATAAGGGGAATATAATGTTAGCTTGCACGTATAGTTTGGATATAATGGATGAGTGTAACCTTATGCTGTTATTTCCGTAATACTTAATTTAATTTTAAATAATTAATAAATTAATATTAATAGCAATAATAAATGAAAGAATGAAATTAAATGCAATAAATAAACCGAGCCAACAGAATTCATTGTTTGTCCTTAAGGAATTTTTATTCCCCTCTCGGTACCCAAGGTTAATGGAACAATTCCTCCCAGGATAGAACGGTTTAGAACCTTACCGGTGTAGCGGTACTTCAAACGCCGGTAAACAACGAACGCAAAATAACGGTGTAAATCACACGACACTATGAAAATTTTTTTTTCAAGAGAGAAGACTGAAAAGATATGCAAAATTTTGCAAATAAAAAATTGTATGGAAAAAGTAATGTGTTTAAATCAAATGAGGGCTAGGGGTATTTATAGAGATGAAAGGGTGCAAATTGAAAGGTTACAATTGTTCATTTTGAACTAATAGATGTAATGATTCATTTTGAACCGAATGGACGCAATGGTTCATTTTGAACCAAAAAGGTACCATTCCAAAAGGTGCCTTTCCAAAAGGTACACTTTCATTTATACCTTGGACATTCTCATTCACACCTTTACATATATATATATATTTATAAAATATATATATATATACCCCCAACAATCCCCCACATGAATGGAGAATGCCAAGTTTTGAAAACTATGCATAAAACTGCGTGATTCACAACTAAGAATTAACTGCATCTGAATAAGTAGCTTTCCCTTTGAACTTTCCGTAGTGAACATATATCGAGTATACTCGCCAATTGGTAGATGCGATATCTTTGAACCGTCGGCTTTTTGTGTATACTAAGACAATATAAGTCACACAATTAATTCTTATCCGCTTTTTGGTTCTCACTGTTGTGTTCGTTTTAGCCATGAACACCGCCTGGTCTCATAAGTACTTAGAGAACTGGTCTTCTTTTATTCTCCTTGAAGCGGCTCACATAGGTGATTCCTAAATGTGTATTTCGTAAATACACTATTTGATCAAATTTACGTCAAACTTAGAAATCATTAAAAACCTTCCATTTTTAGGTTTATCCTTGTTTCTGAACATTTTTAGTAATTTTGACAATGTTGAACCGTCATGCACAACTTTGTATTCTCCTTGAACCTGGTTCTTGGGATCTCCAGTCTACTAGGTAGAGTTACCGCCATGATGACTTGTCCTAGGCCACAGTCCCATTCCCCTCGATGATTTTTCAACTAATTCTCTAGATAGGCCTTTTGTTAATGGATCAGACACGTTATCTTTTGATCTTACGTAATCAATTGTGATAACTCCACTAGAGATTAATTGTCTAACAGTGTTATGCCGTAGACGTATATGGCAAGATTTTCCATTGTACATAACACTTCCAGCCCTTCCAATAGCTGCTTGACTATCACAATGTATGCTTATCGGAGTTAACGGTTTAGGCCAGAATGGAATATCTTCTAAGAAATTTCGAAGCCATTCAGCTTCTTCACCGGCTTTATCCAAAGCAATGAACTCAGATTCCATTGTAGAATGGGCGATGCAAGTTTGCTTAGAGGATTTCCAAGACACTGCTCCCCCACCAACCGTAAACACATATCCACTAGTGGATTTGCTTTCGGTTGACCCGGTGATCCAATTTGCATCACTATAACCTTCAACTACTGCTGGATAATTTTTGTAATGCAAAGCATAATTTTGGGTATGTTTTAAATATCCCAACACATGTCTCATTGCTATCCAATGCGTACTATTTGGATTACTCGTGTATCGACTCAGCTTACTTATTACACAAGCAATATCTGGTCGAGTACAATTCATGATGTACATTAAACATCCTAAAACTTGAGCGTAATCCACTTGAGACTCACTTTCACCTTTGTTCTTTGCAAGAGCAAGGTTTAAGTCGATTGGTGTTTTCATTTCTTTGAAATTCAAATACTTGAACTTATCAATTACCTTTTCAATATAATGAGATTGTGATAATGCTAGACCTTGAGGAGTTTTGTAGATTTTTATTCCTAGAATAAAATCTGCAACTCCTAAGTCTTTCATATCAAATTAATTGGATAGCATTAGTTTTGTGGCATTAATGTCATTAATATTTTTACTCATTATTAACATGTCATCCACATATAAGACTTCATGATTATGAGTATTTTTTATATATACACATTTATGACACTCGTTAATCTTGAAACCATTTGACAACATTAGTGTGTCAAATTTAGCATGCCATTGTTTAGGTTCTTGTTTAAGTCCGTATAAAGACTTAACAAGTCGGCAAACCTTATTTTCTTGCCCGGGGACAATAAACCCTTCGGGTTGTTCCATATATATTTCTTTCTCCAATTCTCCATTTAAAAAGGCCGTTTTCACATCCATTTGATGGATTTGAAGACCATACATAGTAGCCAAAGCAATTAACAGTCGAATAGATGTAATTCTTATGACTGGTGAGTATGTATCAAAGTAATCTAGACCTTCTTTTTGTCTAAACCCTTTGACAACTAATCTTGCCTTATACTTGTCAATAGTACCATCATCTTTCAATTTTCTTTTAAAAATCCATTTATAGCCTAGTGGCTTATTACCTAGAGGAAGATCAACCAATTCCCACGTATGGTTATTCAATACGGATTCAATTTCACTATTGACCGCTTCTTTCCAATATTGAGCTTCGGAAGAATTCATTGCTTCCTTATAAGTCTGAGGCTCATTTTCTAACAAAAATGTTAGAAAATCTGGACCAAAAGACTTAGATACCCTTTGACGTTTGGTACGTCTTGGTTCCTCAATATTGGGCACATTTTCCTCCGTAATTTTCCGAGGTCTCTTAGGTTTTTCACCAAGTGATTCACCTTCATTCTTATACAGGAAAATATTTTCAAAGAATTCAGCATTATCTGATTCTATTATCGTATTAGAATGAATATCGGGAATTTCTAATTTGTAAACCAGAAAACGATATGCTTTACAGTTGTTAGCATATCTAATGAAAACACAATCTATTGTTTTCGGTCCTATTTTAACCTATTTCGGTTTAGGAACTTGAACTTTTGCTAGATACCCCCACACTTTGAAGTAATTCAAGTTTGATTTCCTACCTTTTCATTTTTCATATGGAATGGTTTGTGTCTTACTGTAGGGTACTCTATTGAGTATTTGTGTAGCTGTGAGGACAGCTTCCCCCCATAAGCTCTGAGGTAAACCAGAACTTAGTAACAAAGCATTCATCATTTCTTTCAATGTTCTATTCTTCCTTTCTGCAACTCCATTTTGTTGTGGTGTATGCGGAGCCGTCATTTGATGAATAATTCCATTTTCTAGACATATTTCTTGAAAAGGAAATTCATATTCACCACCTCAATCACTTCTGATCATTTTAATCTTTTTATTAAGTTGATTTTCAACTTCAGTTTTATATTGTTTGAATGCATCAATTGCCTCATCTTTGCTATTAAGTAAATATACATAGCAATATCTGGTGCAATCGTCAATAAATGTGATGAAATATTTCTTTCCACCCCGAGATGGTATTGACTTCATATCGCAAATATCTGTATGAATCAAGTCCAAAGGTTCAGAATTCCTTTCGATGGAATTATAGAGATGTTTTGCAAATTTTGATTCCACACATATTTGACATTTTAATTGATTGCATTCAAACTTCGGCAATACTTCCATGTTTATCATTTTCTGTAAAGATTTATGATTAACGTGTCCCAAACATGCATGCCATAAATTATCTGACTCAAGTAAATAAGCAGAAGAATCATTATTATTAATATTATTATCAGTTGTCATTACATTGAGTTTGAAAAGACCATCATTAAGATAACCCTTTCCAACATACACATCATTCTTACTTATTACAACTTTATCAGAAATAAATACAACCTTAAATCTGTTCTTGACTAGAAGTGATGTCGAGATCAAATTCTTATGGATTTCAGGCACATGGAGTGCATTGTTAAGCGTCACAATTTTGCCCGAAGTCATCTTCAAACAAATCTTTCCAACTCCCTCGACTTTGGCAGTTGACGAGTTTCCCATAAACAGCTTCTCCTTAGGACCGGATAAAGTATAGGAAGTGAACATCCCTTTAGTAGCACAAACATGACAGGTAGCACCAAAGTCAATCCACCATTCTTTTGGATTTCCAACCAAGTTACACTCGGAAAGAACAACACATAAATCGTCAATATCAATATCATCAGTTTCGATCATATTGGCTTGACCCTTATTCTTATTCTTATTTTTTGGTGCACGGCATTCCGAGGTTCTATGCCCAGATTTACCACAGTTATAGCAATTACCTTTGAACCTTTTCTTGCTATTGTGGTTTTTTTGACCAGAATTCTTCTTTCTCTTTTTGGCACTAGGAGCAGATTCCACAATATTTACTCTTGAAATAGCAGAATTTCCAAGGCTTCTTTTTTCAGCAGCCCTATTGTCTTCCTCAATCTTAAGTCGGACAATAAGGTCCTCAAGCGTCATTTCCTTACACTTGTGTTTCAAGTAATTCTTAAAATCCTTCCATGCGGGAGGTAATTTTTCAATAAATGCAGCCACTTGAAATGCTTCATTAACAATCATGCCTTCATTAAGAAGATCACGAATTATTACTTGAAGTTCTTGGACTTGCGTCATAACAGCCTTAGAATCTACCATTTTATATTCAAGAAATTTGGCTGCCACAAATTTCTTCAAACCAGCGTCTTCGGCCTTATACTTTTTCTCCAGAGCATCCCAAAGTTCTTTCGAAGTAGTAATAGTGCTGTAGACATTATACAAAGTATCATCCAACCCGCTCAAGATATAATTCTTGCAAAGGAAGTCAGAATGTTTCCATGCTTCAATCACAAGAAATCTATCCTTTCCGGGCACTTTTTCATCCGGGTTCGGAACCTCTTCTTTGATGAACTTTTGTAAACTTAAAGTAGTTAGATAGAAGAACATCTTTTGTTGCCATTGTTGCGCTTGGATTAAGTACTACTACAAAGCGTCACTCTCAAGTATACGAGGTAGCTGTAGCAAAGGTGATCGCCCCAGGGTCATTTCTCCAAGAAGGTGTGGTTCGTAATATCTTGATTGACAAGTATTTAAATGCGAAAGTTTGTTGTGCTGTAATGTAAAAGAACAATTTAAACCTAAGATTAAGGAGTGTAGGGTTGATGTATGAAAGTTTTACAAGATAAAATCGATTCTTGGGAATATGCCTAGGGTTATAGGTCCATTCAATCAAAGCTCAATTCTCAATTATCCATTAACATAATCTTGTAAATTAATTTGTTCCTTAAGGTTAATTAGTCAATTACCAATTCATTAGTTCTCACATTCATGAAATAACAATTACCAATTATTTTACATTTGCAAATTAATGAAACCCTAGAACTTATATTTCTAATTCATTCATAGGGTAGTCGATTGCATAATTTCGATATCAAATTTCACCTCTCGGTCCTTCATTCAATATCTAGAGATCAATAGGTAGCTAATCTATTAACCTAGCATTCAATTCAATGCAATCAACCTATAACAAGGTACATCAATGGAAATATCATATCAAAGCATTCAAAATATACTACAAACCCTAAGCATGGGTTTTTAGCTCAACATCATCAATTTAAAACATTCATTCAACTCAATATAAATCAAATACAAATTTTTCATTGTAATATCAATTCTCTTAATACAGCAAAAAAAATATTGGAATGAATTAAAAGAGAGAATAGAAAAACCCCTTGTGAAGATGCCAAGAGTAGGATTACTAGTCTTCCTCCTAGCTCCACTTTGATGTTTGATGAAGAACTCAAGCCCTCTTCAATGGTTGATTTCCCTTTTGCAATATGGAATGGAGCTTTCTCAAGTCACCAACCCTTCAATTGATTATGCCTTAGGAAGATAGAAAGGAGCTTTCTCAAGTCACCAATCCTTTCAATGAAGCTTCTTCAACCTTTGAGAGCTTGTTAACCCAACTTATCCCAAAGAACCTCAAAGATCTTGTCAATGGAAGATGGAGAAGATGAAGATGGAGGATGAAGATGAGGGACAAGGAGAGTGTCACTCTCTCCTCATCCCAAATTAAGTTTGCCCTCTCCTTCTCTTTTCTTTTTCTCTAACTCAAATCATAGCCGTCTTTTGAAAATAGCTCCCTCTTTTAAAACCCTAATTCTATTATTTATACGAAACCTCCGCTCCAAAAATCTGCGTTTTCTTTAGTCCATGAGTGACACGGCCAAGCTCAAGTGAACTTGGCCGTGTTTGAGGTGCTTCGAGGGACACGACCACAAGCTTGGTCTTGTCCCCTGAGGGTGTCCTCTTCTGCCTTAATATATGTTTCTTTGGAAACTTTGCCGTGTTTGACAAGTTTGGAGGGACACGGCCACAAGCTTGGCCGTGTCCCTTGAGTGTGTCCACTTCTGTTTAATTTTCACCTCTTGTTCTTTGGAGTGGTGTGTGACACAGCCAAGCTTAGACAACTTGGCCATGTTTGTCATGTTTGGAGGGACACGGCCACAAGCTTGGCCGTGTCCCTTGAGTCTGTCACCTTCTGAGCTTTTGGTCTTCTTCTTAGCTTGGTATGGGACACGGCCACAATCTTGGTCGTGTCCTCTGCATGTGTCAGCTACTGTCCATTGTTTTCATTCTCTTGGTTCCTTGGTCTTTCCTTCCTCTCTTGATCCTTGGTTTTGCCTTAATATGGTTCCTTGCATATTAACCTAACACAAAAACTTGAAACACACTTTAAACAATAATCAAATAAACATTAACCAACAACAAATAAACACCAAACTAAAAACTAGAACAAAAATAACGTAAACACTTAAATAAATTAAAACTACCAAAATTAATGAAAACACTAAATAAACAGATTAAAACTACCAAAATACCTAAATAAAACAATAATCATCATAATAAATAAGACACAATTCTATGACAAAAACTAATAAAACAACTACCCCACACTTAATTCCTTGCTTGTCTCCAAGCAAGGCTAAAATCAAGACACACTAACAAGGTAGTTTTATTAAGATCAAGAGTTATAAAGATGCACCAAGACTTCCCTATCCTTAAATCCGCAATCAATATTAAATCGAACAAAATCGATACTCATATAATTAAGTGGCTTTCCATGCATAACCAATGTTGTCACTCCCTCACCAACTCTTACAAATATTTGATCATGGTGGTGTTTACACTCATAACAATCAATGAAATATTATTACCATAGGCTTGCTTATTAATCAAATCTCCACCACCAAATTTCAATCAAGCATCAATCAAAAGGTCTTTCTTTTGGTTGTAATGGGGCTAAGGTAAAGGCATGACATTTAGGAAATGTAAGCTTAATCATTAAGTTCAAGAGCACTTCAAGAGTGAAGTAACCGATCATATGTATAACTAACAATCCCAAAACACCTTCCTCTCATATACCCATTGACATTAAAGAGCTTTTCAAGAGAACTCACTTATTACATTTTGCAATGATTATTCCCAAACAAATTCCAACCCTGTCAACAAGAACAACAATTATTTTTATTATTTTTTTTTCTCTTCCTTTTTTTATTTTTTTATTTTCTATATTTTTTATTTTTAGGGTTTGCAGCTAAATAACATAATAGTTTGCAATCTCAAACCTACTAAATTTAACCCCACACTTAATTCAACACAACACTTGGTCATAAATGCTCTTAAAATGCTCTTGACCTAATGAAATGGTAAGAGTTAAACAACAATGTTCAAGCTAATGGTGTTGTGAAAAAGAAAGAAAAGGAAAAATAAAATAAGCTCAAAATTGGCTAACTAAGGTTGAATATAGGGTTGGTCTTTTTAAGCCAAAGTGGTTTCACCTAATTGCCTTAATCATCTTGATGCCTAATTAAAAATTTTTATGTAGTCTTAAAATGCATGTCAAAGCAAGATCTAGCAATTCATCAATCAATGATGTTCACCCACAAAAAGAATAATAAGTTGATGGCTCAATTTCGCACTGGGTTATGGCAATGCAAAGAAAAACCAACAAAATTGACAATAAGCACCAATTCTACTCAATTCTCAAATTCATGCTTCAAAAATTCAAAGGTCATCTATCAACAATTTATAACAATTGAACTTTCTAAAATTCATTTATTCAAAGAAAAACATTAAAAACATTAACTAAAACCTAAACAAAAACAAGTTAAAAGTAAAAATCCAAAAACACAAAATGCAATTAAAAGTAAAAACACAAAACATAAAATGTACCCCACACTTAAAGATTCACATTTTCCTCAATGTGAGCATGTATACTACAGAGGGGGTTTAGATGAAACCTGATTTCCAACGTTCCCATATACGATGTGTAGGGCTCCTTCCACCCATAATGCAATTGGAGCCCATGACTGAGAGGATGAACAACATGTAACTTAGAAAAGTATCTGATGTACGACAACCCCTTAATAGTATTCCTTGAAGAGAACATGTCTCAAAAGGATATGTGAAGGTCGCCTCAGGGTGATCCTCCAGTGGTATAGGAACGTGGTAATAATCTTTGTCTTTGTGCAACCTGGGCATATCAGATTTCTGCTCTTCCTTACTACAAAGAGTAGTAGAGATGACTTTTGGGGACTCTTTAAGTTCAACCAAGTTTGGTTGAATCACTTCTTCATCCACTTTAACAATGTCAAGTCCCCTCTCATCAACCTCAGCATCTTGCTCCTCATCCTTCAAGCTACATGGAAATGGATTTGGTGGCCTATCAGGATTGGAAAATTCATGCAACTTTGGTGAGGTTAATGCTTCCAAATTCTCCTTCTCGTTTGATTGGCTGAACTCCTCAATGTTGGTTTGTATCTCCTCGCCATTATCTTCTTGATTAGTGCCTGCATCCAAAGAATCACAAAATTTGTTATATATTACCTGTTCACTCCTCAAATTTGTGATTACCTTGACTTGCTCCAATTGGCTAGGAAATTCCTCTTCTTGGTGTGTTTGGAGTTGATGTGCCAGTTGCCTAACTTGAATTTCCACCCTCTTCAATGATTTCTTCAAAGAATCAACTCTCATTAATCCCTTCCTGATTTTGTGTGCTAAGTTGAATGTAAGCATTCAAATCATCTTCCACTGTGGATTTCTTGCATTGATCCTGATTTTGTGCACTAATTTGAATGAATGCATTCAAACTATCTTCCAAAGTGGGTTCCTTAAGTCGATCTTGATTTTGTGTGCTAGTTTGAATGAAGGCATTCAAACTATCCTCCAAAGTGGGTTCCTTAAGTTTATCTTGATTTTATTTGCTAATTCGAATGAAGGCATTCAAACTATCTTCAAGTGTAGGTGTCTTAAGGTAATTTTGATTTGAATATTGCTCTTGAGAGTAAGAGTCTCTTTGGTAAGGTTGAAAAAAATTTGGAGGTGGAATGTGCTGCTAATTTTTCCAAGAAAAATTTGGTTGGCTTCCCCAGTTGGGATTATAAGGATTGGAGTATGTGTCATTTCTACCCATTTGCTGGAAACCTTGATAGTCATATTCTTCCTCTTGCTATTCTTGGTATCGTCCAAAACCCATTGAACACATATTTGCACTATGGCCTACATTGCCACATGTTGCACATATCTCTTGGCGTGGCATAGGTGCTCTTCCTCTTGCATTCAGCACCTTAAGTTGATTCGTCAATTCTGCTAATTGCCATGCCATTTCAGAATCATCGTCCTATCATTAACTCCCCCGTGCCTTGAAAACTGCATCTTTACAAAAGGCACTTAGCAACTTAAAGAAAAATAAACAAATAATTAAATTAAAAGACAAGTAAACAAAACAAACAAATAATTAAAAGAAAAAAAAACAAACAATTAAATAAGGAAAAATCAAACTATCACTACTTGACAACCTTCCCCGGCAACAGCGTCAAAAACTTGTTGCGCTCTGATTAAGTACTACTACAAAGCGTCACTCGCAAGTATACGAGATAGCTGTAGCAAAGGTGATCGCCCTAAGGTCGTTTCCCCAAGAAGGTGTGGTTCGTAATAGCTTGATTGACAAGTATTTAAATATGAAAGTTTGTTGTGCTGGAATGTAAAAGAACAATTTAAACCTAAGATTAAGGAGTGTAGGGTTGATGTATGAAAGTTGTACAAGATCAAATCGATTCTTAGGAATATGCCTAGGGTTATAGGTCTATTCAATCAAAGCTCAATTCCCAATTATCCATTAACATAACCTTGTAAATTAATTTGTTCCTTAATGTTAATTAGTCAATTACCAATTCATTAGTTCTCACATTCATGAAATAGCAATTACCAATTATTTTACATTTGCAAATTAATGAAACCCTAGAACTTATATTTCTAATTCATTCATAGGGTAGTCGATCTCATAATTCCGATATCAAATTTCACCTCTCGGTCCTTTATTCAATATCTAAAGATCAATAGGTAGCTAATCTATTAACCTAGCATACAATTCAATGCAATCAACCTACAACAAGGTACATCAATGGAAATATCAAATCAAAGCATTCAAAATATACTACAAACCCTAAGCATGGGTTTTTAGCTCAACATCATCAATTTAAAACATTCATTCAACTCAATATAAATCAAATACAAATTGTTCATTGCAATATCAATTCTCTTAATACAACAAAAACAATATTGGAATGAATTAAAAGAGAGAATAGAAAAATCCCTTGTGAAGATGCCAAGAGTAGGATTACTAGTCTTCCTCCTAGCTCCACTTTGATGTTTGATGAAGAACTCAAGCCCTCTTCAATGGTTGATTTCCCTTTTGCAATATGGAATGGAGCTTTCTCAAGTCACCAACCCTTCAATTGATTGTGCCTTTGGAAGATAGAAAGGAGCTTTCTCAAGTCACCAATCCTTTCAATGAAGCTTTTTCAACCTTTGAGAGCTTGTTAACCCAACTTATCCCAAAGAACCTCAAAGATCTTGTCAATGGAAGATGGAGAAGATAAAGATGGAGGATGAAGATGAGGGACAAGGAGAGTGTCACTCTCTCCTCATCCCAAATTAAGTTTGCCCTCTCCTTCTCTTTTCTTTTTCTCTAACTCAAACCCTAGCCGTCTTCTGAAAACAGATCCCTCTTTTAAAACCCTAATTCTATTATTTAT
This sequence comes from Garcia nutans, assembly GCA_947685225.1. NCBI lineage: Eukaryota > Viridiplantae > Streptophyta > Magnoliopsida > Malpighiales > Euphorbiaceae > Garcia > Garcia nutans. The sequence goes on along the minus strand of CANTUV010000037.1, from coordinate 45,484,509 downwards.
ATGAAATATTCGCTCCAAAAATCTGCATTTTCTTTAGTCCATGAGTGACACGGCCAAGCTCAAGTGAACTTGGCCGTGTTTGAGATGCTTCGAGGGACACAGCCACAAGCTTGGCCGTGTGTGGCCGTGTCCCCTGAGGGTGTCCTCTTCTGCCTTCATATATGTTTCTTTGGAAACTTTGCCGTGTTTGACAAGTTTGGAGGGACACGGCCACAAGCTTGGCCATGTCCCTTGAGTGTGTCCACTTCTGTTTAATTTTCACCTCTTGTTCTTTGGAGTGGTGTGTGACACAGCCAAGCTTAGACAACTTGGCCGTGTTTGTCATGTTTGGAGGGACACGGCCTCCCTTGAGTGTGTCACCTTCTGAGCTTTTGGTCTTCTTCTTAGCTTGTTATGGGACACGGCCATAATCTTGGCCGTGTCCTCTGCATGTGTCAGCTACTGTCCATTGTTTTCATTCTCTTCCTTGGTCTTTCCTTCCTCTCTTGATCCTTGGTTTTGCCTTAATATGGTTCCTTGCATATTAACCTAACACAAACACTTTAAACACACTTTAAATAAGAATCAAATAAACATTAACCAACAACAAATAAATACCAAACTAAAAACTAGAACAAAAATAACATAAACACTTAAATAAATTAAAACTACCAAAATTAATGAAAACACTAAATAAACATATTAAAACTACCAAAATACCTAAATAAAATAATAATCATCATAATAAATAAGACACAATTCTATGACAAAAACTAATAAAACAACCATCTTTTAAAATCAACACCGGAAAACTTGCCAAGTTTGTCCGCCGGTGCAGGGGCATGTGCAACTTGGTTAGGAACAAAAATGTTCATTTCATATTCCATTTCGGTAAATTAAACCAATATTCTATTTGTAAAAATTACTAACACAAAATTAGAGTAGAAAATCACAAAGATTTTAATCTCCAAAATGCAACAAAAATTGAGTAGAAAACCACACAGGTTTTAATCTCGATGGAGTAGAAAATCGTAACGATTTTAATCTCCAAAAATTTGAGTAGAAAACCATGAAGGTTTTAATCTCGATAGGAGTAGAAAATCCGAAGATTTTAGTCTTCAACAAAATAATATAAACAAAAATTAATAAATAAATCCAAGTAGAAAACCACAAATGCTTTAATCTTAGAAATAAAAAGAAAATAATATAACGAAATTCAATAAAAGAATCCAAGTAGAAAACCACAAAGGTTTTAGTCTTGGACAAAATAAAATAAGTATACAAAAATATAAAATATAAAAATTCCTTAAGATTGTTATTTCCGTAATACTTAATTTAATTTTAAATAATTAATAAATTAATATTAATAGCAATAATAAATGCAAGAATGAAATTAAATGCAATAAATAAACCGAGCCAACAGAATTCACTGTTTGTCCTTAAGGAATTTTTATTCCCCTCTCGGTACCCAAGGTTAATGGAACAATTTCTCCCAGGATAGAACGGTTTAGAACCTTACCGATGTAGGGGTACTTCAAACGCCAGTAAACAACGAACGCAAAATAACGGTGTAAATCACACGACACTATGAAATTTTTTTTTCCAAGAGAGAAGACTGAAAAGATATGCAAAATTTTGCAAATAAAAAATTGTATGGAAAAAGTAATGTGTTTAAATCAAATGAGGGCTAGGGGTATTTATAGAGATTAAGGGGTGCAAATTGAAAGGTTACAATTGTTTATTTTTGAACCAATAGATGTAATGGTTCATTTTGAACCGAATGGACGCAATGGTTAATTTTGAACCAAAAGGTACCGTTCCAAAAGGTGTCATTCCAAAAGGTATACTTTCATTTATACCTTTTCTAAAAGGTACATTCTTATTCACACTTTTACATATATATATATATATATTTATAAAATAAATATATATATATATATATACCCCAACATATGTTTGTTGCATAAAAACATTTTCATCAAGTGTACCATGTAAGAAAGCATTAGAAACATCAAATTAGCAAACTTCCCATCATCACAATTTTGCAAGTAAAAGAACTAGTCAAAAGGTAACAAGTTTAAAAATCGGGCTAAAGGTATTAGTGTAATCTAATCCTAGTCTCTAATAAAAGCCCTTTGTCATTAACCTTGCTCTGCACCATTCTATGGACCCATTATTCTTTCTTTCAATTCAATAAACCTACTCACATCCAATCACATTTTGTGCAGAGGATAGTGGAACCCAGTTTCAAGTATCATAATCTTGATCATTCATTGTATTCTGTAGTCATAGTTTAAGTTTTTATTTTTATTTTGAAGCTTGAGTGTTTGATGTTAACTCTTTTTCAGGTGGATAAGTGGAAGAACACATGCATGGTTTCAAGGATCCGACATGTCTGTGATCGGATAATGTTGAATGAGTATGAGTGGGCTAATTAAATTTGGTTAAGTCCACAACAAGAGATAGACTTGGAGATAAGGTAGAAGTGTTTTAGGATTCTGTTTGTCGAGAATTTGGTTCATTATTTGTATGATCAGGATAACATAAACTATGGCTTGGAGATGTGTTTAAAGGACTATGTGTTCTGAGAGGAATCTCTAGAGAATCTGTGCTGAAAGATGGGTTTTTCTCCATTGGTTTGGAGTCTAGTTAGGTGGTAAAAGAATTGTTGTTGGACTAAACTCTGGACATTAGATTGAACACATTCACAAGAAGCAAATGGGAATTCTTGTTCATGAAAGAGTGACAAATTTATTGGTTCATAGTCAAGACAATTAAAACCTTATGAAGTTTACTACATCCCATGAAAACACATTTCTTTATTCAAGGTACTAATTTATTTGGACTACAATGATGTAACCAAGTAACTATGGTCATGGTTCGGTTAACAAAAACTCTCAGTTCGAAATTACCAGTTTCAGTTCATAAACCTTAACTTTAACCAATAAAAATCAGTTTAGTTAAAGTTCAAGCCCTTAAATAAAAGGGCATATTCCGGTTTAGATTATGGTTTGAACTCATAAATTTGATAATATTAATTACGTTAAATCAAATTATATTAACTAGTAAAAATAATAACGAATTAATCATTATTATTATTGATTTAATAATAATAAATTTTTCCAAATATAATTTTATTCATTGTAAATATATGTATATAACTATAGAATTTTAAATATTTAATTGTAATTGAACTCAACTCAATAAAACTTTAATCCTAAGTTAATTAAGTCGGTTATATAGATTTTTTTTTCACCTGGAGCGATTGAAGTGTGAGAAAAAATTAAAAAAAATTTAATTCTAAAATTTTAATTTTGAACTAAAAGTTATATATTTTTTAATATATATATATAAATTAATTTATGTATTAATATTAATTATATATTAAAAAATAAATATTTTATAATATATAAATTTTTATTTTTCTATTTTCATGATTCAAAATCTGAACCATCAGTTTCGATTCTGATTCAAAAAAATTATGAACTTAAACTGAACCCTTATAAGCCATTTTTTTATTTCGGTTATGAACTGATTTTTTCAATTTTGGCCGGTTCATGAACGGGACTGTCGATTTAGGACCCGGGGCATGGTTCACATTGTTACAACCAAGGTTAGCAAATACATCCAAAGACATGCATATTGATTTAATCAAAATTTTTGGCAAACAATATAGTGAATGGTGTGACATTGCGGATGTTAGGAGTTGGCAATTTATTGACAAGGTAAACAACCATATCAAATACATAACCCCAATAATTACTTGTTTCCACTAAACGTCTGTACTTTCTTTCGGCATAATCATTTTATTCATGTGTTTTAGGGTATGAGATTTTTTGAGTCATACCATTATTGTTGCTATTGATTTTATTGTTCCGCAGATTTTAAATTTTATTTCCTTATTATGAAAAATATAATTTTTATGATAATATACTTATTTTTATTATTTAAACATGTCTCACTCTCTTTTTTTTTTAAATATATTAAAATATTATATATATTATTATTTATTATAATTGATAATTAATTAATTATTATAAATATCTATTTAGAGAGTTCAAATAGAATTAGAATATTTAATTTGATATTGATAATAATTAATTATTATATGATAATATAAATTAAATTTTTTATATTAAATTAAAAATAACTCTATTAAAATTCAAAGTAAATTTTATCAAATATTAAGTTTATTATTTATTAGCATAAATAATCAATTAAAAACTATTTTTTTTATTTTATTATTGCCGTTGATTTTTAATTTTACTTCTTTGTAAAATTATTGCCATTGATTTTTAATTTTAATTCTTTGTTATGATAAAATACTTATTTTTATTTTTTAATATTTGAAAAATATTAAAAACTAAATCTTAGCTTGTATTAGACGAATAATGAATACATTTTTTTCAATAAATTAATACTAATAAATAAAAAAAAAGTAAAACAAATAATTAAAGTCATTTAACTATTATTTTTTAACATGATTAAATATATAAAATTATTTTATTCAAAATCTATGAAAAAAATTGTTTTTGACATCCATTTTTATTTAAGGTTAGTCTTCTATTTTCTCTATGATAATATTTATTAGATGTTTGACTTTGTAAATAAGTACCGAGAATCTTACAATTTAGTGTTGAAAAACGATTTGCCTATTTTACTATAATTTCTATGGTTATAAGGTATACATGCTTAAGTAATTAGAAAACTCTGAGATTGATATTAAATCTATTTTGCTTCTAATCAATAATAATGAATTAAATATTTTGTGGATGAATTGATTTGGATAGCAGTATGGTTATACAAGACAACAAATAATCACAAATATTGAAATTTTTTGATAGAAAACTTTAAACACAGAGAATCTAGATTTAGAAATCGCATGAATGATATGAGTTAGCTCTGTGAAAATTTTGTTGAATTTGGATGGGATGCAAAATTAAGATGTTTATTATTATTTTTATGTTTATTATTTTATTTTTTGATATTTTTTTATATTTCATTTAGGTTATTATTTATTTATTTTTATTTTATTATAATAAAAAACAACATAATTTTTTTTAATAGTGTGATATAGCCTAGGACAACAACTAACGGAATAACTTAGTTATGAGTAAAAGTTTTTCTTTTTCTTTTTAGTTAACTAAATAAAATTATAATATACTATTTAATATTGATTATTATTCAATTATATAAAAATATATTTAAAAAAAGCCTATGATAAATTGATTAAAACAAAAGGTTGATAGTAAATTTTTGAAAGATGAATGTGGTTATTTTCTTTTTTATAATTTAATAATTATAAATTATTTGCTTGAATTTATTAATATATATATATTAATTTATTTTCTTTATCGATAGTTTGAATAAATAATTATTTATTTAAAATTATTATAAAATTTAAAAAAATATCTGCAGCATGGCACGAAGTTGTTTTCTAATTTATATTTAAGCAAGAAATTTTAGAATATGCTTCTATTAGAAAGATTTTAATTGGTTTAAACACTTGATAGGTAAAATTAAATTAAAATTGTAGAGAAGTAGAAAATTTTGACAAACTTCACATACTAATTTATTGATCGTCCTTTTATTAAACTTAATCAAATTTTGTTTTCCAAATAAACTCACAAAACCATTCAATTCACTTTCCAAAAAGAAATGAAAAAATATACAAAATATTTTTTAAAGAAAACTAACTGATCACATAAGAACTTACACTTAAAAATATATAAATGTTCCAACATAAGCCTTTAGAGTGCCTTGCAAATTAATTCAGGAATTGAATTCTATTTTCCATTCTACAGAGAACCAACTATGACTTGATTATAGCGTTTGGCACAAGAAATTTGTGGAAGTAGAATTTCTAGGTCTTGGGGAAACATTATCTGTTCAGCATGTAAAAATAATAGCTAGAACACAATCAGCAAACTTAATAATAGAAAAACCAGCCTACTATTGCAAACTTCCTGCTAATTTTAAATACCTTCAAAATCACAATATTCCCTGTTTTGAGCCCAGAAAGAAAACTTGGTTTTCCAGAACAAAACATTGTATCTCAAACTCCAACTATTAAATTAGGCATAAAAAAAAAAAAACTGCACTACTAGCATCATGCAGCCATGCCACCCATCATTTAGACTTCTTTCCTTGTTTCTTCTTGATCACTTCGTCAATGTACATTATTCCCTTGCCTTTGTAAACTTCAGGAGGTTTGCAACTGCGAACAGCTGCAGCAAACTGGTGCACTCTTTGCTTGTCAATTCCAGTGCAACAAACTACATTGTTCTTGAAGCAGAAAACTCGTACAGCAGGAGGAACTGTGAGTTCAACCTCATGGCTGTATCCCAGTTTAAGATATAAAAGACGCCCTTCTGATTCAGCTCTCGCTTTGTATCCAACACCCACTATCTTAAGAAACCGAAAAAATTTTGCTTCCATATTGGTTAAGCAGATTAATAACCTGACTTTTCCTGAAATAAAATAATACCACCAATTCACACTATTGACATGCAATGGGAATCTTAATCAGCAAAGGAAAAAAAATAAAATAATGCAAAAAAAAAGAAAAACACCAGCCAAGTATCTTAGAAGACTGCAAAATGGGAATTGCCAACAGACATTTAATCTCATTACATGAAATGACTCAAGACTTCAATTCTACTGTCAGAGAAAATAAGGGAGTAATTTAGCCATTGGCAGCTGTGAAAAATCAAATTACCAAGTAAAGCCTTATGCTCAGCGTTGCCTTTCCAAATCCTTAATGATGGTTGCATATTTAAAGCAGCCATCAATATTTAGAAACACATAAATTTAACAAAATGTATCTTTGTTTTTTTTTCAAAATTAAATAATTGAGTTAAAAAATTGAAGCCATATTTCAAAGCAAACAAAACAACATATATATTTGAAAGAAAAAAAAGAAGTATTCCTATAGACCATAGCTTTCAAAATTTTCTCTCAATAGAAACTTCTAATTTAGAAAAAGAAACAATACTGCAGGAAAATATGCTTTCAAATAACAGTATCTCATATGCTATTTTGGACATATATATGCATTAGAATGAATATCAGAAACTCTTTTTAAAACAGTTTTCAACAAGGACTCCAAGAATATTATAGTGAACCAACATCCAAACAAGTAATCTCAATTTCAAGCAACTTCGCAAGTCCAAACGTATAAGCATGGAACTAGAATAGAACTCAAGCTAATTTATGGCCTTCAGCATGAAGTCTCATACAAACACAATTCATTCAAAATCTTATGAAGCTAAGCAGTTTCTAATCAAATAAGCATGTCAAACAATATAAGGACTTCCAGAAAAGGTGGCTAGCACAGCCAGATGCATTCTAAGCTACAGTAGAAATAAAATATCCCCTTCAACATCCAAAGCAAACAAATCAGATGGAACCAAACTCCCAAAGGTTCAGCCATCCATAAATGAGTTAATTCAGAAAAAAGGAAAAAAAAAAGACTACTGGTTGTTTCACCGACGAATTCAGAATCCTATATCCATCATTTTCAAAAGTAGACTCTGGGGTTTTACAATTCCAATCAATAAAAAAAGAATCAAATCAAACAACAATTTACAAATGAATCTCATTTCATCTCGACATTGAATACAAAAGCTTAATTCCAATTCAGAGATGGCATTCATAGTACCTCAATTCTGTTTTAACTTTTTATTTTCAGTTTATGAATGCGGGATAGTTATTAAACCATGATCAGAAATTTTTAACCACTTTGAATTACTTCAACTCGTACATGAGTTTTGAAAATTTAGAAAACTTAGATAAATATGATAGCCGACACACAAGCCCAAACTTGGCTTTTCTAGTTCCTTTAAGCTCTAGTCTGAATTTGAGGACCTCCTAGAATACACTAATTCCAAAAACAAGCAATAAAATTTCCAAATTCACAAAGCTATTACTAACAGCAAATTTTTACCAAATAACTTCTAAGACAACAACTAATTCATCACAATATACTTTTAAATTTAAGTCAAGGTTGCTCACCAAATATCCATGCAAGCAGAACATTTCATTTTGCAATAAGTGAAAACAAACATCATGAATCTCTTTTATTTTGTTACGAAAAGAAAAAAAAAAGATCAAAACATTCCAAATGATGAATCAATTTAGTGGTGAGAAATACCAAAATAGGGCTATCAATTTTAACACCAATTTTCATCCAAAACAAGATAACAACAACATTAGATTTTAAAACCAAATCTCATCTCAATCAAGATAACAGCAGTAGATTGAATCGTTTAAGCTTCCTTAATCATCAATTCAAACTTAGAACTCAGATACCAAAACATTAAGCAGGAATTCAACACCCAACCAAGCAAAAATCTACATTGGCATATTGATCCATTGTTGACAAGGCGATCAAAATCCAAGACCACATAGAAAACCATCAGACTTATTTCACAAACTCAAACCCCACGCCAACTTTCAAACTTCAACAAATTATTAAATTCAATCCAAGAATAAAAATAAATTTAGTACATCATAAATATAAAATTATTTCAAACTTCCCATATTAAACACAAATCAAATATCCACTGTTTCAGTCCTTTCAGTTACATCCTTGATTCCAAGAATCGTTTAACAAAACAGTGTTAGAGAGATTTTCAAAAATAAGGAAACTCCATTGAAGAGCAAAAAGGGAGTCCACCACAGAAAGGGAGCCTTAGAATCCAAAAAGACATTCAAGAGCAAAAGAAGGAAACTCCAACCCAAGCCGTTTGGAGCAACCCATATTTGGAAACAACGGGTGAGGTGGTGGGAAAATGACGTAGTAAAATTAAAATGAAACTTGAATCTTCTCTTTTTTTAAAAGAAAAATAAAAAATAAAAAACAGATTGCTCAATAAAAATTAAGAATTTACCCAATCTTTAAACAAAGCTACTGAAACTGATCTTCGTTGCCCTGGATTCATTTCGGGATACAATGGTAAACATCTGTAGCTCTGAGGAGATGGTGGTGATGGAGGCCCAAAGCTTTTCAAACAAGAATGGAGCCAATTTTCTGTTCGAAATAGGACAGACCACTTTCGTCAAAACCAATTGCACAAAAAAAAAAAGAGTACTATCTTTTTGAGAATTGAATTTATACAACTAAAAGGACTTCACATTCACATAGAAAATTGTTGTGCACTGTGTACTCCTCAAAAAAGTGATTCAGGAACATGGTAAGAATTAAAGACTCAGTAAAAAAATTTCTAACAATATTAGCTTCTTCTTCCCACAATTACTTGTATATATAAACACAAAATGAATGGATTTGACAAAGAAGCTATATAGGTACTCTGGAAACAAGTTTCCAGTTCTGTGTTCTATAATTGTTTTGGAGTGTAAATTAAAGAAACTCTTCATTTATACATATATACCAAAGAAAAAGGGAAAAGAAAGAGTAGTTCAATCTTGTCAGTTTCTAAACACCAAATAGAAATTTTTTTCAATAATTAATAGAGTGCAACTCATTTTCAATACTTTCAAGTTTCTAAATACTAAATAGACCTTTCAGCCTCTATCTACAGTTTTTTCTCGTATCTTACATATGAAAAAGTGGAAAACTCCATTTCAATTTGGTTAACTCCACTATGTTTTTTAATCATTATTTATATCTTGAAGTTGGTTTTTACAAACAAAGATAATTATTGTTATATGTTACCTAAACAAATGGCGACTGGGCTGGCGATGGCGATTTGAGATGATAGCGGGCACCGAGCAGGTTTGAGGGAGAGCCGAACGAGAGTGGCGTAAAATCTGTGGGAGGAGGTGAGGAGCTTATTGTGGATGTGAGCGTGTCACTGTTAGATGCTTATTAGGTTAGGTTAAAAAACTCGTTTTAGCTACAGAATTATAACATATGTGTAAAGTTAAGTAAATATGCCCAAATATTAACAAAAATCAATGTCAAAAAGTGCTTTGATGGCAGGTAAAGCCAATTTCTTCTGAAAAAAAAAATTTGAGTTAATATCATCAATTGCCTCTAAACTTTACACTTAGTTTTTTTTTTTCATTAAAACTCTTGACTTTGCTTTTTGGCAATTGGTTAATGATAAATAAATAGCTTTTTTTTTAAACATGATAAATAAATAGCTTGATAAAGTGTATTTTACAGAGAAAAAAAATGATTAGTGAAACATTGTAATTTTAATACTAAAATAAGGATTTTTTTTTGTGATTTGTGAATATTTTTTTTAAGTTTGAATTTTTTTAAAAGATTTAAAATTAATAATTTAGGATTTAGGGTTCAGTATTTAAAATTAGGATGAAACTCTCTTTTTCATTATTATTTAATCACTAAAAAATAGAGTCTAAAATTTTAATAATAAGAAATTAAATATTGGTAGATTTTGTAGTGATAAATTAAAGTTTGGGGATTTTAATGATATAAATGATAAATTAAAAAGATGCAAGGTGGCATTAACTCCAAAAACTTCTCCATATTAGAAACCTTTGTTACCGTACCTCTCTTACTTTTCACCCTCTGCGGCTATAATCATAAACATCATCTCAACTCTCAATCTCTCGTTCAAAAAAATCACAAGAAATTGCACTCTCATGAATCTCTAATTCCTAATCCTATTCTCTTTTTCTTCTCAACTATTTTATCCTTCAAGTAATTTTAATTTCTCTTTCTCTCTCTATCATGTTTTGGTAATACTATCATTTTATTTCATTTTTTGCTAACATGAAATGAACGAAAAAATTGCTATAGTTCTTTAATTATAGGCCAAATTACAAAAAATATACTTAAATTTTATCCACTTTTTCACTTTTATCACCAACTTTTTTTCTTTACAAATTAGATAACAAACTTAATTTTCTTTTCAATTTTATCATATGACTAGTCGGAAGAGATACAATTTGATAAAATGAGATGCCTAGGTTATTTTTTAATATTTTATTCTAAACTAATAATGAATGGCTTTACTTTCGCAAGGTACAAAAGCAACACCTGTTACTTTCAAAAGTAACACAATAACTTATAGATTTTTGAATGCCCATATATATATATATATGTGTGTATATATGTATATACATCACCAGTAGCGGACCCAGCACATCAACCAGGGAGCAAAATTCTATTGCCGGTTGTCGGTCTTCTCTCCACTCCTCTCCTCTCTCCCCTCTTCTCTTCTCTCCTCTCCTCTGTCTTCTTCCCCTTTCTCTTGTCTGCAAACACCATAGATCTATAGTAAGTGATCTCTCATCTCCTCTCCTCTCTCCCCTCTTCTCTTCTCTCCTCTTCTCTGTCTTCTTCCACCATGGACGTCGGTAAGGAGGGTCGTCTGTCCCCCCCCCCCCCCCCCCACCGACCCCCTAGGTCCATCCCTTTACATCATCAACCCAAAGGAAAAAACTTCTTGTTTTTATATATGCACCACCTCTCTCTCTCTCTCTCTCTCTCTCTCTCTCTCTCTCTCTCTCTCTTCATGCAGATTGAACCTCGAAGCCTGGTGTAGTTGTCGTTGTTGGTTGTATGATGCCATCTATATTATTGGATTTTGCTAGGACTTTTGATCTGATATGTTTCTTTTTCTTTTTTGTTTTGATTTTTTTTGTTCTTTCTATGCTTCTTTTATGTTTTGTTTGGTTGCTAATTTGCGCAAAAGAAATTAAATTTACTTTAATAAAGAAAATGAGCAGAAAAGAAAAGAAGGAAAATCTAATTTCTTTTAATTTGTTTAGTAATCTTAATTGAATAGTGGGGGAAATGAAATCTCTTTTCCATAATTTAAATAAATAAATAGACATGTAAGATATAAGTTTATAGTTTTCCTTCCTTTCATACCATTTAGGTGAGAAATTATTTTGGCTATTTGAGGAGAATTATTTCCTTAGAGAAATTATATTTCTCTTCTCAATTAAACATTCAAATGATATAAATTAAAAGAAATATCATTTCTTTTACTTTCATTTCTCTCCAACTTCATCAAAATAAACAATATATTGATGTTTCAACTGAAATGAGCATGTAGGTTTATGAACAAATAGAGCAATTCACAGTGTATGATCTAAACCTCTTTCTCTCTAGTATTAGATCCCTAAAATCTACCGCTCTCAGATTCTTCCTCTCCTTCTTTCTCTCCATTTTTTAATGTTTTTAATTTTTTTTCACTCATCTAGCAAATTCTTTTTCAGTTGTAGATTCACTGTTTTCTCTCTATTTTATGTTTAGTTCTCAGCAAAATTGTATTGAGGCTCTTTTCTTTTTCTTTTTCTTTTTATTTTATTTTGTGCTTAAATGTATATATTTTCTGGAAGAAAATATAGAATTAGGCTTACTTTTTTGTTTTTGTTCTTATTTCAGTTACTCTTTAATTTTGAGATATAAAATTTTCATGTTGCAGATTTGTGAAATTTAGTGAAGTTTAATTTATTTTCTTTTAATAATGAATTAGGTATATATGTTTAGCTTCATATTATCCATGTTATGTGATTTCTTCATTTCCCATGACAATTTGTAATTTTCTAAAGAAAATTAGTTTATAATATTCAGTCTTTCTGCCTTTTAGGGCTATAATAATATAACAAAACCTAGATGGGTGAGTGAGCGTTCTGCAAAAGTAATGAGCATTACTTTCTAGTAACACCCGTCTGAACGGGTATTATTTTTACAAAATACAAAAGTAATACTTGTTCATTATTTTTTAAAATAAAATATTAAAAAATGACAAACACGTCAGCATTTTATCAAGATATATCTCTCCTAACCGGTCATATAATAGAATTGAAAAGAAAAATTAAGTTCGTTACCTAATTTGTCAAAAAAAAATTCAAGATAGCGGTGAAAAAAAATGTAAAGTTTAATTTATTTTTTTTTGTATTTTTTCCTTGATTATATATTTAGGAAGTTCCAATAGGGAAATTTCAATAGTTGTTTGTAATTGTCCACTTCTTCCATTGGTTGAAACCAATTATTTCATTTTTTTTGCTCTGATCTAACTTATGTGAGTATTTCTACTTTAGTATATATTTTCATGTAGCGCCATTGATTCAATTACTCAAATATTGACGATCTTGAACTAAACATTTGAGAAAGATCTAATATATCTACAACCCTCTATACTTATCTATTTTGGTCATTTTACCCCATATATTTATGCATTTGCTAGATTACCTCATTTACTTATCTATTTTGTTTCAATAGATACTTATATAATCATATATTAGTCACTTTACCTCTTGCATTTGTCTATTTTATACTCAATAGATACTTAAATAAAATAGTGGTACATGTGCATGTAAGTATTTATTTAATACAAAATATGCAAGTATGTCTATTAGAACAAAATAGATAAAAATAGTGATAATATGATAAATGCAAAAATACGAGGGTCAAAGTGACCAAAATGGACAAGAATAAGGGGCTGCAACTGTATTTTTCCTTTGAGAAATTTGGTTTATTCTAAAAAAATCCAACGATTGAACTCAAATTCTTTAGGTTGCATATAATGACAACCATGACCTAACGCATTGCAAGTTTCACTCTTTCATCCCTATTTATATTGTTAGTAACTTCCTCTCTTTTTTTCTTCTTCTTCTTTTCAAATAGTGTTTTCTCTCTTTTCTTTTTGTTTTTCTTGAATTTTTTGGTTGCACCATAACTTGTTTTTCTGTTTTCTTCAAAGTGTAAGTGATTACCTTTGTTTGCTTTGTTAACTTTTTTTACTCATTTTTTCTTAATATATGAGTTATTGATAATAAGTTTATTGTGCTTGCTCCTATTATGTCCATGAGCTTGTGTTTCCAATAATTCTCATAAGCATTCAAGAATGATACAGTTGTTGTCGATGTTGCAGCAACTTCTATTGACATAATGGGTATTATATGGTTGTTTCCCTTTCTTGTTTTTCTTCATATTTGTTTGCGGCTTATGTGATAATATATTTTTTTTATCATAAAAAAAGTTCAAAGCCACCAAAGCATGCATTTTAGAGAATAAAATAACTTAAACACTTTGTACGAATAGGGTAAGAAAAATGATGAAAGATAAAAGCAACTAGAAAGATCTTATTCTATTATTTATAAATTAGTTGATTGGTTTTCATATGTATACATATAAATGTAAAGGAAAACAAATCTAAAAAAGATTTGTAACTAACTAGCTGAAGAAATAAAGCAAGCATGAGAACTAATTTTTGTGCTCATTTTCAAAAGTCTTTAACTAACTTAGAACACAGTGTTTTGTATTGAAATGTTATGTACCAATAATTTAGATGTCAGCCAATTTGGTACATAACATTTCAATAATAAATAATTTGGTAATAAAGCAAGTTTTCTGTCCTTAAGTTAGAGCATGTTGAACAGAAAACTTGCCCAACTTGAATCGAATTCGATAAAATGCAGGAGCTGGTAAGGCTTTCATGAAGATGTCAGCCAATTATAACTGAGACTAGATGTGCTTTGGTTGGATAAACCTTTATTTGTACTTCTCATGCACCAAATGACAATCAATGTCAAGGTCTTTAGTGTGTTCATGGAAGGCCGGTTTGTATAGATATGAAGCGTAACTTGGTTGTCACACCACAACAAAATTGGCTTCTGAATTTTTTTATACGCGATTTCAGCTAAAGATCAAGACACTATTTTATTTCTTCGACTTTCATGAAATCAAAGCAAATCCTAAGAGATTCTTTACAAATAGCCCAATCGGCATTGGATAATGCTTTGAGCTTAAGATAGTTATAGTTAGGATAAAGAAGACCTTGTTCTGGGTTACCCTTAAGATATCAAAGAATATGAAGAGTTCAATCCCGACGAATATCCCTAGGAGCTTGAATAAATTAGCTCAATTATTGAACCGCATAAGTAATTTTCGGTCTTGTAAAGCCAAAGTACAAGAGATGTCCAATTAAGCACCTATATGGTAGAGGGTTTGAAAGCAATGCTCCTTCATAGTCTAATAATTAAACCCCTTTGGTTATGGGAGTGGAAATAGGGTTAGCATATTATAACCCAGCTTCTGTAATCAAATCTAATATGTACTTGCATTGATTAACAAACAAGCCAGCTATGGAGAGAGCAATCTCAATGCCAATAAAGTACGTAGCTAGACCCATGTCCTTGATGGTAAAGGCTTAATGAAGAAATGCTTTAACCTTATTGATTGCATCCTCTGAAGTTTGTCAAATGAGTGCATCATCAACATAAATGAATAAAGCAAGAAATATAGAGGCCTTTTAAAAGATGAATAAGCAATCATCATAAGGTGATTGAATGAAGCCGTAGTTGTGAAGTGTCTATGTAAATTCAGAATTCCATTAATGAGAAGCCTGCTTAATGCCATAGAGAGATCGAACCAATTTGTAAACTTGCCCAGGTTTAGTCTTAATATACCCTTGAGGACGCAGTAGATAATGATGTTCTTCAATATGCTAATGGAGAAAGGCATTATTAATATCGAGTTGGTGCAAATGCCATTACCAATTTACTGCCATAACTAAGAGAATTCTCACTATAACAGTTTTGGCTACAGGTGAGAAAACTCAAGTTTAGTTAAGGCCTTCAATCTGGTTAGCTTCAGTTTAGTCAAGGTTGTTTATGATTGGATAAAGAGTATGTTTTATAGTTCATTCTCTCCCATTTCTTATTCCATTTCCTACTATTTTTTAGCTTAAATATTTTCAATAATGGTATCAAAGTATAAATGATCTTTAAGGGACTTATAAAGTCCCTACAATCATACTCATCACCATTACCATATCCATACTCATATCCATAACTATAACCATAATCATATTCATAGTTATAACCATAACTACAATTATAATCATAACTATAATCGCAAATGGAGGGAGAATCAAAGTACTTTGCATTAATGGCTCCATCAGAATTTGATGGAGAAAATTATCAAGCTCGGGTAGTTTAAATAATAAATCATCTCAAAGCATTTGATCTTTGGGAGGCAGTAGGACAAAAAAAATATGAAATTCCACCACTTGGAGATAATCCAATAATGGCACAAATCAAAATATATAGGGAGAAAAAGAAAAGAAAAACTAAAGCCAAGGTTTTCTTATTCTTCATTGTTTCTCCTTCAATTCTCACTAAAATTATGCAAAATGAATTTGTTGTAGACATTTAGGAGTATCTCAAATAGAAATATGAAAGCAAAGACAAGTTAAAAAATATGTACATAATGAATTTGATTCATAAATTTGACATGCTAAAGATGAAAGAGTCGGAAACTGCTAAGGAATATGCTGACAAGTTACAAAATATAGCATATAAGGTAAGGCTACTTCATAAGAAATTCTCCGAAGAAAGAATAATTTAAAAAATTTTAGTTATATCTGAAAAATACGAAACCATAATCTCCTCTTTAGAAAACTCTAAAGATATGTCGAATATTCCCTTGTCAACATTTTTACATGGTTTATAGGCATTTGAACAAAGAAGACTCATAGGGGAAGAAGTAAATATTGAAGGTGTTTTTATAGCCAAATCAATGAACAGAAATAATAAAGCTAAAAGTCATCCGCCTTGCTATTACTATATGAAAACAATTCTTCTTCAATATAAATGTTGGAGACCATATGTTAAATAGATCACATAGAAAGAGTATGTAAGACTCAACAACAAGCCAAAGTAAAATTTGCTGCAAATCAACAATCATAAGAGGAAGATCTTTTATAGCATCAATTAACACAAGCATATTTGAATTTTTAAAAATTAAAATTGGGAGTTGTTAAGTGTTAGGTGTTAAAGATTTCAAAGATTTCTACATTAAAGGGGGGGGGGGGGGGGGGGGGGTGTGGAATTAATTGTATAAATTTTTATTTACTATTATCTCCTATATATTTTCATTATTTTTTATTTTGCCAATAAGTTTGCTATTGGTGTTATTGGTGGATTTATAGTTCCTTATTTTTAGGAGAATAATTAGAGATTATGCATACGTTAGTGAAGATTTCTTTTCCTTCGATTATTTGTTACAAATATGCATTTAAAGGGTTGTTCATGATGGAATAGAGAGTATGTTTTGCAGTTCATTTTTTTCCCAAACTTCTCGTTCCATTTCCTATTGCGTTTTTAGCTTAAAAATTTTTCAACGGTTGTATCAAAGCATAAATGACCTTTAAGAGATTAGTGAAGTCCCTACAATCATATTCATCATCATAAGCATATCCATATCAATAACTATAACCATATTCATTGATTTAACCATAACCACAATCATAATCATAATTATAAGCACAAATTGAGGGATAATCAAATTGCTTTGCATCAATGGCTTCACCAAAATTTGATGGAGAAAATTATCAAGCTTTGGCAGTTTATATAACAACTCATCTCGAAGCATTTGATCTTTAGAATGCAGTAGAAAAAAAAAACTATGAAATTCCACCACTTGGAAATGATCCAACAATGGCACAAATCAAAATCCATTCGGCAAAAAAAAAAAAAGAAAGAAAGAAAAACTAAAGGTAAGACTCTCTTGTTCTTTGATATTTCTCCATCAATTATAAGAAAAATTATGCAAAAGAAATTTGCTATAGACATTTGGAGTATCTCAAATAGAAATACAAAAGCAATGAA
Source organism: Garcia nutans (assembly GCA_947685225.1). Classification (NCBI taxonomy): domain Eukaryota; kingdom Viridiplantae; phylum Streptophyta; class Magnoliopsida; order Malpighiales; family Euphorbiaceae; genus Garcia; species Garcia nutans. Next base: position 45,466,974 of record CANTUV010000037.1, on the reverse strand, counting down.
AAGTTAAAAAAATGTGCAGGTAATGAATTTGATTCATAAATTTGACATGCTAAAGAGAAAGAGTTGAAAACCGCTAAGCAATATGCTGACAAGTTTGCAAAATATAGCAGATAAGGTAAAGACTGCTTGGTAAGAAATTCTCTAAAAAATGGATAATTTAAAAAATTTTAGTTACATTGCTTGAAAAATATAAAACCACAATCTCCTTCTTGGAAAACTTTAAAGAGGTGTCAAGTATTCTCTTGCTAGAATTTTAACATGCTTTAGGGGCATTTGACCAAAGAAGGCTTGTGACGAAAAGAAGGTTCTATTGAAGGAGCTTTGATAGAAAAATCGATGAACAAAAACAATAAGGCTAAAAGTCATCCATCTTGCTCTTATTGTAAGAAAATAAATCATTTGCAATGTAAGAGTTGGTGGAGACCAGATATAAAATGCAATAAATTTGGCCAAATGGATTACATTAAAAGAGTATATAAGACTCAACAATAAGTCAAAGTGAAATTTGTTGTGAATCAACAATCGGAGGAGGATGACCTTTTTTTAGCATCAATTAACACAAGCAGACTTGAGTTTTTAAAGTGAAACTTGGGAATTGTCAAGTGTTAGAGATTTCTACATTAAGATGGGGTGTTAAAAAAATTAGTTGTAGAAATTTTTATGTACTGTTATATAGGTATTTTCATTATTTTTTAAATTAGTCAATAAGTTTGTTGTTAGTAGCTTTATTGTTCTCTATTCTTAGAAGAACAATTACAGATTAGGCATATGTTAGTGGAGATTTTTTGTCTAATTATTTGTTAAAAAATGTATTTAAAAGGTTGTTCATGATTGAATAAAGAGTATTTTTGCAGTTCATTTCTTTCCCACTTCTTTTTTTTTTTTTGTAAAATAAATTTTCATTAATGAATCAAAGAGTATATTTGTAGAGTATAAATAAAATTCTATAATTCTCTCTCACTTCTTGTTCAATTTCCTACTGTGCTTTTAGCTTAAAAATTTCCAACATTTATTGACAAGTGATATGTATCTAGATATTGTAACTTGGAGAAGTAAGAAGTTGAATTTGATTGCCAAATCTAGTGTGGGAGCAGAATTGAGATCTAGGGGACTTTGAAGTTTGTGAACTTTTGTGGTTGAAAACAATGTTGAATGATCTCAGAATATTAACTGGGAAGCTTTAATATTGTTGTGATAATAAGTCAGCTATCGATATTGCTCACTATGCTGTGCTTGACTGTATAAAGCATATAAATTGAAGTTGATAGACATTTTACTGAAGAAAATAATTTTGATAATGATTTAATTTGCAGAATGTTCACCAAGGGTATGAATGCAACTATTTTTCAACAGCTGACATGAAAAATTGAATGATATCCATTTATCAGCTTATGAGAAATATTCATTTATCGTGATTATGTTCTTTCCTTAGTTGATTCCTTGAATATTATCTCTAGAAATATTCATTTTTCTGCGGATAAATAGACATTGGACAGTGCCAGTTGCTTCCTTTATTAGCCTTGGAATCACAATCATCTTCATCATCTCTCACTTGAGGAGAGCCAAAAAAAAAAAAGCAAAAAACCTCTAAGCTTGATCAGTAGTTTACTTTCACACATATTGTTGCTCTACTAACTGCTTATGAAAACTGGTTAAATATAATTTCCTCAAGTCTTGCTTGCTATTAGTGAGCAGATGAATGCTACTTTCATAAATGGGAGAATGTACAAATAAACTCCTAAATTTTTCACGAAAGTACAAATATACCTATTAACTCAGTTCTTCATATATTCTTTTTTTTTTTTCTTCTTCACCATCATTAGTAGTTCTAATAACTAATTAATCAATTAACTAACGCCAGCCTTCTAAAAATTATTGATTATGCCGAGAAGCTGCAGAGATGCCATGAATATATAGATGCATTAGAAGAAGAAAAATGAAAGATTCAAGTCTTTCAATTAGAACTTCCTCTATTCTTAGATTTTGTCACACAAGGTTTTCGATTTTTTTGCTACAGTTTGTTGGGTTTCTGCTAGATTTTGAGAGACTGAAAGAGGAAGAAGGAGAAGAGGCATGAAAGGATTAATGGGTTTTATAAGCACTATGAAGCACAAACACGAATACGAGACACGGATATGATACGATACGTCAATTCTTAAAAAATAAGGACATTATATGGGTGGGCATATATATATAACACACACACACACACACACACACACACATATATATATATATAACACAATGAAAGATAAACATATATTAAAAATAAATATATAATAGTTCACTTATATATTAATATAATTATATATACATATACACATATATTTATTAAGTTATAAAAATATAATGAGAAAAATATATATATTCAAAATAATATATGTTAGTTCATTTATATATAAATATAATTATATAAGTAAAAAAATAAGTTTTTATGACAAAAATAAAGTTTTATAATTAAAATTAATTATAATTATCGAGTTAATAATTTACCAATATTACGTAAATAAAATTTTGTGACAAAATATTTCCTTAAATATCCTAAATGTGTCATAAAATATGTCTCTGTTGTGTCATGTGCGTGTCCCAACCATGTCCTTTATATGTCCAAAAAATAAAAAATAAAATACGTACAAAGATGTGTTCAACACGTATCAGTCAATTGTCGAGCAAGTATCAATGTTAAAGAAGTATCGAACATTGACATTTTGATTTATTTAAAGTGACAATGTTTCATAGTATAAGTAAAATTCAGATAAAGAGAGAGAAAGGTCTTGATTTCAAGGAGAAAGGGCATGAAATGATTAATGGGTTTTATAATTGGGATCTTTACAAAAATACCAAAAAAAAATTTTAATTTACCATATTTTTAAAAATATTTACAGATTTACCAGAATTTATGAAATTTTTTTTATAAAAATACCATATTTAGATAGTTTATTTTGGGTTTATTATGAGTTTATTATACGTTTATTATGAGTTTATGAATTTACATAGTTTATTATAAGTTTATCGCAAAATTACTAAAATAACACTAGTAAAATGAAAAAAAAATTATAAAATATAGTGGAGAGTATAATTATACCTTTATAATTTGCTGGGTCTTTGATGAATTTTCAATTTTTGATTTCAAAGTATCAATTAGGGTTCATCTTGAAATCCAAAGCCCATTTCTGGGTGCATGTTTATAGTGAAAACTAGAAATGTGTTTTCTTTTATTTATTTTATTTAATTTTTAATTTGTGAGATTCACTAATTTATTTTAATATTAAAAATTAATGGAGCTCACTTATTTTTTTACCGTTAGTTTTTTCATATGAGGGGCTTAAATACATCATTTGAACAAAATTTATATATAATTAAACCTATTTTTTTTAAAGGGCTAATGGGTATCTTTGCAAAAATTTTGAGTGTAAATTTGAACTTCCCCCTTTATTAAAAACCTTTGTTTACTTAATTTAAATTTGGGTTTACTTACAATACTAAAACAAGAATAATGCACTTTCACCATGTATAAATATATATATATATATATATATAACTGAGGAGGTAGAAGGGGTGGTAGTAGATAAATATAAAACTGTTTCCATTTAATGCACTTTCTCATTTAATTTGCTGGTATCAGAGCTTGCCAGTTTTTAGTGGTGGTAGAAGATAGATATAAAATTATTTCTATAGTTAAATCTTTGACTAATAGATCTAAAAGTAAATATTGTTGACTAGATTTTGGATATGCAGTAAGTCTCGTTTTAGCTGATGGGTAGGCGTTTAGGACAGTAAGTCAGTGGTCGCATCTAAAATCAATAAGAAAACACTTAAAATTTTTTTTTTCAAATATTTAAAAATGAAACCATTTTTATGTAAATCTGCTAATACAACTAAATCTGATAGTTCTAAGTCATCAGAAATTAAAATGATAGTAAATAGAAATGAAGTAATTTTAGAATATTTTAATAAAGTAATAGATAGTTGGGTGATACCTAAAGTAGATAAAGAATAAATTTATAAAATACCTAAATTAAACATATTTAAAAATGATTATATAATTAAAGAAAAAGAAAGAGATATATAGTTAAGTAAACCTTTTGAAAAGATTACATTGTTATCTCCAGAATCTATAAAACATCATAAAAGTAAGTATAAATACATACATGTAGGACTTGTACAAATTAGTATAAAACACTTAACTAGAAAAAGTTTAAATACAAATATATTAAAAGTAGTTAGAGATACTAGATTTGTAAATTTCAATGATTCTCTCTTAGGAACGATTGAGGCCAGTTTAAGCAGTGGTCTCATTTTCTTTGATTGTTTTTCTGATATTACAATATCTCTAAATGACACTAATATATTAAAAAGTGTTATATTAGAAATTAAAATATATAATTATAAAATATTAGAAGGATCAATTTCCATAGCATTAAATTATAAAGTTATGATTTCGGCCTTTATAACTAAATATATTATAAAATTTAAAACAGGAGAAATTAAATTTCTTCAAACAAACTTTAGTAAAATAAATACAGTAATTCTTAAAACTATTTAATAGAAAGACATTAGTCTTCCTGATGAGTGAATTTTGGAAGATGTTATTACCCCTCCAGAACTTGAAAAAGTAGTAAAATCAAATATAAAACTTAGTAAAATTAAATAATATGAAGATGGTAAAGTTAAATTAAAATTTAGTAGACACAGTATAGGCAGTAGGTATTCTGACTCCTCTTCGTCTACTTCAATAGAAGATATAGGAATAGCTTCACAATTACCTTCTGTAATATATGCTTCATATAAAGAAAAATAACCTAAATCTGTTTTACAAACAGTAGTAAAGCCTAGGTATTCTACATTAGATATATCTAAAACCAGCAGTAAATTAAAAGATGTAGATTACAGCACAACTATACCATATCTTTTTTATAACCCTACAGAAAATATGAACATTTTATAATCAAACCCTAATTATAAACAGTAACATGACAGAGAACAGTTTCTTTCTCCACTTATGTCACCTACAGCTTCTTTTATGACATAATGTAGCAAACATAAATAGGGAACTAAATGTAATTAATAAAGAATTTATATTCAATAAAGATAAGTTAGACAAAGAATTGACTTAAACAAAAAATATAGATAAATTAAAAGAAGTAATTAATAAGGTAAATGATTTTGAATCTGTAAAGAATGAATATATTAATTTTGTAAAGCAATATGAAGTTAATATGAAATTCTTTGATTGGTTTAAAAAAATTTATAAAGGAAAACTTAAAGCAGAAAATTAATAAATCCTATAACAGTTCGAAAAAAAGAAACAAAATGAAAAGTAAAAAATAAAATTATACAAAGTGAACATCCACCTAAAACTTCAAGTATATTTCTGTATGGTGATAAAGAAATTCATGTTGCACCCTTTAAAATTGTAGCAGAAAATGATCCAAATAAAAAAATATTAGAACAGAATAATTTTAGTAATGCACATTTACTAAGTATAGGACAACAGTTAAATAGAATAGAAAATTCTATTAAAGATAAAGAAATAATAAAATCAGATGAGAAAATTATTTCAGACAAAAAATAAATACTCATATTTTTAAACCCTTTGAGATTTCTAAAATAGGTCAACATGAAGTCAAATCTAAGGATTCTGACTTTTTAAAAGCTATAAAAGATCAATTAAATAAAATTGTTTTAACATCTGAGTCAAAACAGGTAGTTCAAGAAACAACTCAATCTAAAGCTTTTAAAACTATTAGTATAGTAACCCAAGATCAAGATTCAGAATCAATTGAGGATTCTCAACCTGAAACTGAAAATCTTGAATTTTTTTAGTAAAAATATAGATCCACAAATAAATTGTATAACACATCATCAATCTATAGTACCTAGAATGTCTGCTCCACACTTAAGGATTATAGATAGACCTAATACTTTATTACATTATAAATATAATGTCTAATCAGTTTATGAATATAACATTAATAGTCTGTCAGAATATAATATTTTGAGTCGTTTACAGCAGATGACAATGGTTGCCAATGCTTATAGAACACAAACTGATACGTCAAATAGAACTATAGCAAAATTAATTATAGCCGGCTTCACAGGCCAATTAAAAGATTGGTGGGCTAATCATCTCACTGATTAAAAATATTTAGAGATATTAAATGCTATAAAAATTTATGAAGATAGAACACCTGCGTTAAATGAATATGGTGATACTATTTAAGATGCAGTGACAACACTGATACTGATTATATTACTTCACTTTATAGGAGATCCTACTCATTTAAAAAATAAAAATATTGAATTACTAAGTAAGCTTAGGTGTAAAAAACTTAATGATTTTTAATTTTATAAAATAACTTTTCTAACCAGGATTATGCTCAGAGAAGATTCCAATTAAGCTTTCTAGAAGGAGAAATTCTTAGAGGAATTGCCCTTTTTCCTAGGTGAAAAAGTTAAAAATCATATAAAACAAGAATATTAAAATCCTATTCTTTATGACAGTTTGACTTATGGTCAATTGGTTAGTATAGTTCAAAAAGAAAGATTAAAACTCTGTCAAGATATAAAACTTCAAAAATTATTAAAATATGAAATAAGAAAAACTAAACAAGAATTAAGCTCATTTTGTAAATAATTTGATTATAGTATAATTCAAAATTATAAAGACTGTGGTGGACAATGTTCTACAAAACATAAGAAACCATATAAAAAATCTAATAAATATATGACATAGGAACTAGTTTTGAAACTAGTAGTAGTAGTAGCAGTAAATCAATAAACGTTTTAATTAAAGAACAAGAATCTATCTTGGAAGTTATAAAACATCTAAATTATCCTAAAATTCAAGAAAAATTTTTAAATAAATTATTAGAAGATTCAAATGAAAAATATAAATCTTCTGGAGTACCTAGTACTAGTAAACAAATATATGATCTAACTTCAATCTTAAATAAAAATAAAATAATTAAGAATAAACCAACAATTAATGATTTATAAAAAAATTAAAGAATTAAAAATAAAATTAAAAGAATTAAAAATTAAATAAGAAAATGATTCTCAATTGATAAAGCTTTATTAAATTCTACTTCTTCTGATGAGGAAAAAGAAGAAGATAAAGAAGAAAATAATAATAATAATAATAATAATAAATTAGTCTAATAAGTAAAAAAAAAATTTCTGATAATATAATTTTTATATTACAAAAAATTACATTAAGAAAGTATTTAATAAAAGTAAAATTAAAATTTTTAAATATTAATAATATAGAAATTATAGTTTTATTTGATATAGAAGCTGACTTAAATTATATTAAATCTAGCATAGTTCCTAGAAGATTTAGGCAGGAAACAAATGAAAACTTATCAGCTGCAAATAAATCTAAATTAAATATTTTTGAAAAAGCAGAAGCTTCATTAATTGATAAAAATTTAGAGCTAAAAAATATATTTATTTTAACTAATATTTATCATTTGGTAATCTTAAGAACTCCATTTATAAATCTGATTACAACATATTCTGTAAAAGATGATAGTATAAATTTTAAAGTAAAAAAATTAAAAAAATTACTTTTTTATTTATAGAAAAACCTAAAAAGAAAAAATCTAAACTTACTTAAAGCTCATTCAATTTATGAACTACAAATAAATGTAATAATAAAAGCAAAGTCTGAACAACTTTATAATTTAAAGAATAATTTTTATTTACAAAAAATAAATAAATAATTAAAAACTAAATTTATACAAGATAAAATTAATAAATTAAAGCTTCAGATTGAAAATGAATTATGTGCTGATATTTCAAATGCATTTTGAAATAAAAAGCAGCATATGGTTGATCAGCCATATAAAATAGACTTTGATGAAATGTCTATTATAACTAAAGTTCGGCCCATTCAAATGGCGTCTCATATGATTGAATTTTGTAAAAAAAAAATAAGTAATTTAGAAAATAAAAAATTAATTACTAAATCTAGAAGTCCTTGATCTTATGCAACATTTTATGTTAACAAGGGCTCTGAAATAGAAAGAGGAGCTCCTAGATTAGTAATAAATTATAAACCATTAAATAAAACTTTAAAATGGATTAGGTATCATATTCCAAATAAAAAAGATTTATTAGGAAGATTATATGAAATAAATATTTTTAGTAAATTTGATATGAAATCGGGTTTCTAGCAAATTTAGATTAACTCTAAAGACAGGTATAAGACTGTATTCACTGTTCTATTTGAACAGTATGAATGGAATGTTATGCCTTTTAGTTTAAAGAATGCACTCTCTGAATTTCAGAGAGTAATGAATGATATATTTAATCCTTATACTAAATTTTATATAGTATATATTGATAATGTCTTATTATATTCTAAATCCCTAGATGAATATTTTAAACACCTAAAAATATTTTTTATGGTAGTAAAGAAGAATAGTTTAGTATTAAGTAAAACTAAAATATCTTTGTTCCATACTAAGATTAGATTCTTTGGTCATTGTATAGAACAGGGTATTTTAGAACCTATAGAAAGAAACTTAGCCTTTGAAGACAAATTTTCTGATCAAATTCTAAATAAAGCTCAATTAAATGATTTTTAGGATATTTAAATTATGTTATAGTATTCTATTCAAACCTGAATAGAATTATAAAACTATTACATGATAGGCTTAGAAAAAATTCTGGCCCATGGACTGAGGTTCATACTGGTATAGTTAGACAGATTAAAATTCTAGACAAAATTATTATCTGCTTACATATAGCTGATCCGTTAACTTCAAAGATAGTTGAGGTTGATATTTCAAATATAGGTTATGGTGGGATATTAAAACAGATAAAAGAGGGTAGAAAAATCATAGTCCATTTTTATTCAGGACATTGGAGTTCAACCCAATTAAATTATTCTATTATTAAAAAAGAGATTTTAAGTATTGTTTTATGTATTTTAAAATTTTAAAGTGATTTATTAATTTAAAAGTTTTTACTTCGTATTGATTGTAAAAGTACTAAAGATGTTTTACAAAAAAGATGTTAAAAACTTTGCCTCAAAATAGAATTTTGCAGATGACAAGCTATTTTAAGTATTTTTTATTTTGATAAATAATTTATTAAAGGAGAAAATAACAGTTTACCCGGCATCCTTACTCGTGAATTCTTTATCAGGAATCATGGGGAATAAGAAGAAAGCAACCAATAAAGCTAAAGCTTGATTCTCCTAAAGCCCTATCTGATCATTTAGATAATATAACCAAACATAAAGTCTTGGGCTGATGCTATCCAAGAAAAAGATAATAAAGCTAAAATAGATCTTTGGGTCTCCCAGCTGGCTCAATCTCCAGAAGTCATTAAAGTACTATCAAACTTAGGTTTTTCTCCTTCTGAAGCCTCAGGTAATAAATCTCTAGTCCCTTTTTTGTCAAAACAAAGATAGGTGAATCTTCAACTATAAAAACTTTATCTCAAAATATTTTTAAAAATGAGGTTGAAGTTTCAAACCCTTCAACTCAAATTGCTTTTTCAAATTTTTCTTTAAAGCATCCTAAAGCTATGTGGTTTAATAAAAAATTTTGGACTATAGAATTAATAATTGAAAATGAAATACCTCAGCAAAATTCATGGAATATTATTGAATCTATATATCCTAAAAATTAATTTTTTAAGCCAAATAATTTTTTAAAACCTCAAGAGTATTATCTTAGTATTCTCAAATATTCTAGTTCTATATATTTAAATCATAACTATAATTAGTATGATAAAGCTATCATAGTTTATTGCTCCTTCAAAATAAAGAAAGTTCTCCATCAATCTGATTAGAAAAAACTCCTGCACACTCTTGTGCAATTTAAAATCCTTTCTTCTAAAACCATTTGTCCTTCTTATAATTACTGGGATTATGTTGATGACTGGACTAAAGTCTTATTTTTTAAAAACTCTGGTAAAATCTATTATTGGCTTATATATTTTGATACCAGTATAAAGACTGATAACTTTCCTATGTGGTTTGTTGATTGGTAGTACTACTGTGAAAATGATGATAGAACATTACCACAGGACATGCTACTTGCATTATAATATTATAAAGCCCATTTAAATCCAAGCCTTTATGAGAAAAAATTTTCTCCTCTTCTTTTCTTTTGTATGACTTTTAATATACCATGAGTTTATTAATGGTACTTTGATAATTCTGTTCAATCAGGTACTAATATATCTTTAGTATTAAGAAAATCTAAAATCAAATGGTGGACTACTTTTCGCAATTCTACTTTTGAATCCATAGTAAAATAGTGGCTTTGATCTAAAACTGTTTGTCTCTTTTAAAGCCCAAAATATAGCTCTTCTTGTAACTGCAAAAACTGCTGAGGATTATAAAGCTTTGATGCAACAGATGGTTGAATCTCTTTCTTCAACCTCTGAGCCCTTAAAGCCCGGCAATACTAGCTTTGCTGGATCATCCAATAAAGTCTCTTCTAAAAAATTTAAAGCTCATTCCAAAAGGAAAAAATCTTCTTCCTCTTCTTCTGATTCCTCATCTTCACCTTATAGCTCATCTTCATCTTCTAGTTCATTGTCTTGGACTATTATCCTAGCAATGGTGATGATTATCATGACATTTGCCCCCAATAAGAATTAAAAGCAAAAAAGAAAAGAAAAAAGAAAAAATAAAGAAAAATAAAGAAAAAGAGAAAAAATAAAAATAAAAATAAAAATAAAAAATCCGATTCTAACTCAGATTCAAACTTGTTAGACAATTAAAACCAGAAGGAACCCCATTCCTTTAAATTTTTTAAAGTCGGTGTCAACTGGCAAGATATTGTTCATCAACAGTATCTGGCATGTGAAAGAATAGATAAAGTTGTAGTAAAGTCAAGATAAAGTTGTAGTAAAGTCAGCATAACTGTTCATCTATAGTTCTCAACGGTAAAGCAAATAATACCCGATAATATACTATTCATCTACAATTTCAAACGCATGAATGTACAGTAAAAAATAAATAGTAACTAGAGGTTACTATTCATTCACAGTACCAAATATGTGAAAAGAACAGTGGGCCTCCGTCTATTTAAGGAAGCCGTTTCTGAAGCTTGAGGATACTTTTCAAAATCTCGCACCTCCAGAAGCTCTGAAGAACTCAAAGCTCTAGTTTAGGTTTTCTTTTCCTCTCTTCACTAAAAAACCTTCTTTCACTTCTGTATCCCATTCACTATTATTCTCCTGTAAGTTATTTATTTATTTTTAAAGCTTGTATTTATTTTAAAGTCTGTATTTTATATTTTAAAGTTTATTTTATATAAGTATGTTCTACACTTGCAACGAAAGTTGATTTAGTGTATCAAAAACTTGTAAAGTTTTATTTTCTTTATATTTTATAAAGAATTATTGGTATAAGTTGGACACCCTGTGTTAATGGCTATTGATTGTGAACAAGATCTATAAAATTATGGTACCTGGTATAACGAAAAGCAATATACCTATGATCTATGTTTTGTATAAGTTTTCTTAAAGAATAAATAAAGTTATATGTTTTTTGATATATGTTTTATTATTCTTATTTTATTTAAATCCATTTAAATTTGTGAATAGATTTAAGAGTGGGGTTGTTGCGTAATTGATTATTGCTTAGAAAATCTCTAAATTGCTAAGTTTTTATATACGATCTCATTTAATTTGCTGGTATCAGAGCCTGCTAGTTTTTAGGGGTGCCAGTAGATAGATATAAATTATTTTCATAGTTAAATTTTTTACTAATAGATCTAGAAGTGAATATTGTTGACTAGGATTTGGAAATGCAATAAGTCTCATTTTAGCCGATGGGTAGACGTTTAGAGCAATAAGTCAGTGTTTGCATCTAAAATCAACAAGAAAATACTTTAAAATCTATTTTTTTAATATTTAAAAATGGAATCTTCTTTATACACAACTAAATCTAATAGTTCTGAGTTATTAAAAATTAAAAGGATAGTGAATAGGAGTGAAATAATTTTAGAAGATTTTAATAAAGCAATAGATAATTAGGTAATACCTAAAGTATATAAAGAACATATTTATAAAATATCTAAATTAAACATATTTAAAAATGATTATATAATTAAAGAAGAATAAAGAGATTTACAGTTAAGCAAACATTTTGAAAAGATTACATTGTTATCTCCGGAATCTATAATTAAAGAAGAATAAAGAGATTTACAGACTTGTACAAGTTGGTATAAAATTCATAACTAGAGAAAGTTTAAATACAAGTATATTAACAATAGTTAGAGATGCTAGATTTGTAAATTTCAATGATTCTCTTTTAGGAATGATAGATACCAGTTTAAGTAGTGGTCACATTTCCTTTGATTATTTTTTTTATATTACAATATCTCTGAATAGTCTTAATATATTAAAAAGGGTTATTTTAGAAATTAAAAAACATAATTATAAAATATTAGAAAGATCAATTCCTATAGCATTAAAGTATAAAATATAGTATAAAGTCATGGTCTTTGCCTTTGCAACTAAATACATTGTGAAATCTAAAACAAGAGAAATTAAATTTCTTCAGACAAACCTTAGTAAAGCAAATACAGTAATCCCCAAAACTATTCAATAAAAAGACATTAGTCTTCCTGATGAGTGGATTTTGGAAGATGTTGTTCCCCCCCCAGAACCTAAAAAAGTAGTACAACCAAATATAGAACTTAGTAAAATTAAATAATATAAAGATGGTAAAGTTAAATTAAAATTTAGTAGACATAGTATAAGCAGTAGGTATTCTGACTCCTCTTCGTCAATCATCAATCATCAATCCTAGTCAACCATCTATTGCATCAAGGATTTATAATCCTCAATAATTTTTGTAGCTGCAAGAAGGGCTATATTTTAGGCTCTTTGGACTCCAAAAGAGATAGACAGCTTTGGGTCAAAGCCACCATAATTTCTCTTTAGTAACCACTGCCTTACTGTGGATTCAAAAGTGGAATTACGAAAGGCGGTCAACCATTTGATTTTAAATTTTCTTAATACCAAAGGTATATTAGTACCTGATTGAATAGAATTATCAAAGTACCATTGATAAATCTATAGTATATTGAAAGTCATACAAAAGAGAAGAAGAGGAGAAAATTTCTTCTCATAAGAGCTTAAAGTTAAATGGGCTTTATAATATTGGAATGTAAGTAGCACGTCCTGTGATAATGTTTTATCATCATTTTCACAGTAGTACCACCAATCAACAAACCATATAGGAAGATTATCGGTCTTTATATTGGTATCAAAATATATCTGCCAGAATGGGTATTACCAGGATTTTGAAAAAATAAGGCTTTAGTCCAGGAATCAATATAATCTCAGTAATTATAAGAAGGACAAATGGCTTTAGATGAAAGTGCTTTAAATTGTACAGGAATATGCAGAGGTTTTTTCCAATTAGATTGATGGAGAACTTTTTTTATTTTGAAGGAGGAATAAGCTATGATAGCTTTATCCTGCTGATTTTAATTATGCTTTAAATATATAGAACCAAAATCCTCGAGAATATTAAGATAATACTTTTGAGGTTTTAAAATTTTATTTGATCTAAAAATACTTTTAGGGTATACAGACTCAATAATATTCCATGAATTCTGCTGAGCAGTTCTATTTTTAATTATTAATCTTGCAGTCCAAAAATTTTTATTAAACCATATAGCTTTAAGGTGCTTTAAAGGATAATTTGAAGAAATAATTTGAGTTGAAGGGTTTGAAACTTTAACCTCATTTTAAGAAATATTTTGTGATAGAGTTTTTATAGATGAAGATTCACCTATCTCTGTTTTGACCAAAGGGACTAGAGATTTATTATCTGAGGCTTTAGGAGGAGGGAAGCCTAAGTTCGATAGTGTTTTAATGACTTCTGGAGATTGGGCTAGTTGGGAGATCCAAAGATCCATTTTAGCTTTATATTCTTCTTCTTGGACAGCATAAGCCCAAGACTTTATGGCTTTAGATTTAGTTATACTATCTGAATGATCAGATATGGCTTTAAGAGAATCATGCATTAGAATTTCTTTAACTTTATTGGTTGCTTTCTTATTTTTATTTTTTATGATTCTTGTGAAGGAATTTATGAGTAAGAAAGTCAGATAAACTGTTATTTTCTCCTTTAATAAATTTTATATCAAAATTAAAAATAATTAAAATAGCTTGTCATCTTACAAAAATCTATTTTGAGGCAAGATTTTTAATATTTTTTTTAAAACATCTTTAGCACTTTTACAATCAATAAAAAGTAAAAAAATTTTATTTAATAAATCACTTTGAATTTTAAAATACATAAAATAATACTTAAAATCTCTTTTTTTAATAGTAGAATAATTTAATTGGGTTGGACTCCAATATCCTGAATAAAACTGGACTATAGTTTTTCTACCATCTTTTATCTATTTTAATATCCCAACATAACATATATCTGAAGCATTAGTCTCAATTATCTTTGAAGCTAACGGATCTGCTATATGTAAGTAGGGAATAGTTTTGACTAGAGTTTTAATTTGCTTAACTATACCAGTATTGACTTCTGTCCATGGGCCAGAATTTTTCCTAAGCTTATCATGTAATGGTTTTATAATTCTATTCAGGTTTAGACAGAATTCTATAACATAATTTAAACATCCTAAAAATCACTGTAATTGAGCTTTATTTAGAATTTTATCAGAAAACTTATCTCCAAAGGCTAAGTTTCTTTCTATAGGTTCTAAAATATCTTGTTCTATATAATGACCTAAGAATCTAATCTGAGTCTGAAACAAAGACATCTTAGTTTTACTTAATACTAAACCATTCTTCTTTACCACCATAAAAAATATTTTTAGGTGTTTAAAATGATCATCTAATGTTTTATAATATATTAAGACATCATCAATATATACTATACAAAATTTAATATAAGGATTAAATATATCATTCATTACTCTCTGAAATTCAAATGGTGCATTCTTTAAACCAACATGCAAAATATTTCATTCATATTGTCCAAATGAAACAGTGAATGTAGTCATATACTTGTGTTTAGGTTTAATCTGAATTTTTCAAAAATTCGATTCCACATCAAATTTATTAAAAATATTTACTTCATATAATCTTCCTAATAAATATTTTTTATTTGGAATAGGATACCTAATTCATTTTAAAGCTTTATTTAATAGTTTATAATTTATTACTAATTTAGGGGCTCGTCTTTTTATTTTAGAGGTCTTGTTAACATAAAATGTTGCACAAGATAAATGGCTTCTAGATTTAGTAATTAATTTTTTATTTTCTAAATCACTTATTTTTTTTTACAAAATTCAATCATATCAGGCGTCATTTGAATGGGTCGGACTTTAGTTGTAATAGATTTTTCATCAAAGCCTATTTCATATGGTAGATCAACCATATGTTATTTTTTATTCCAAAATACATTTAAAATATCAGCACATAATTCATTTTTAATCTGAAGCTTTAATTTATTAATTTTATTTTGTATAAATTCAGTTTTTTAATTTTCATTTATTTTTTGAAAATGAAAATTATTCTTTAAATTACAAATTTATTCAGACTTTATTTTTATTATTGCATTTATTTGTAGTTCATAAATTGAATGAGCTTTAAGTAAGTTTAGATTTTTCTTTTTAGGTTTTTCTATAAATAGAAAAATAATTTTCTAAATTTTTTACTTTAAAATTTATGCTATCATCTTTTACAGAATATGGTGTAATTAGATTTATAAATGGAGTTCATAAAATTACCATATGATGAATATTTGTTAAAATAAATATATTTTTTAGTTCTAAATTTTTATCTATTATTGAAGCTTCTGCTTTATCAAGAATATTTAATTTAGATTTATTTACAGCTGATAAGCTTTTATTTGTTTCTACCAAAACCTTCTAGAAACTAGGTTAAGTTTAATATAATTAAAATCAGCTCTGTTGTCTCAAGATGGAAACCAAGAGAGGTGGTGAATTGATTTCTTGAGGAATGATGGCAAAAAGAAACAAAGAATTCAAAAACTCAACAGCAAGAAATGTAGAAGTAATAAATAGTTGAGTAGTGAGTCGAAGAAAAAAAAACACAAGATTTGTAGTGGTTCGAATTTTCTCCAATCCTACATCTACTTCCTTAACAACTTGTTAAGTTTCCACTAACTTTGAGTTTTCTTCTTACAAGCTTAACTCTAACTTTATAATTGGCTTGAGATCATATACCTCACAACCCTTACAAGAGTTTTCCCAGGCTCACTCTTACAACCTAAGTGTTTCTAAACTCACACTCAAACTTTTACAATGGTGTTTTTAATGCTTACCCCCAACACTCATTACAATTCAAATGTTAATTGTTGGAAGAAAAGAAAATATGTTGCTTGGCTATTAAATTCAGAATCTCTTATTTTTCTTAACAGAATAATAATGTATTTATAGCCAATGTAGTCTAATTAGCCATTATAGATAGTGAGAAATAAGTCTTGGTAGTTTAGACCTGTGTTAATAGACTGTTTGAAGCAGTTAGCAGTCTTCCTTGATACTAGGACGGTCGCGCCAATGTCTTACGCGGTCGCCCTTAGATAAGGGATGGTCGCTGCATTCAAAATTGCTTCAACAGTCGAATTTAAGTGCTCTACTGCTGGAATCTTGCCCATGTTGTGGCTGTTGGTACAGTTGCGCATAAGCTAGGTGCGGTCGCCCTTTTTGAATATTGAAGTGGGTTTATAACGGTTATTACACGTGACATTCTTTAACTGGGTAAAATAAACTTCCGCCTAAATATGAATGTCTCGATCGCCCTGGGTGCCAATTAGCGATCGAATTGAGAGACTTGCATTGAACTTTTGGGAGCACCTAAGGACGCGAACATTACTGTCAGTTTGAGTCATCTTCTCCAGAATTAGCAGAGCGATCATGGAGTATGAAGGACATTCGCTACATCAGTGAGCGAGACCGTATTCTTCACCGTGCTTGTCACCGCGAACCTTACTGTAATTTGGATGGTTTGGGTTTTTCATATTGCGATCATCCTTGTTTGTTAGATGGTCGCTCATGTTGATGTGCGGTCGCTACTGTGGTCAAGTTTATGACCGCGAACCCTACTGTGATATGGTTTCATCCTTCAATTCAATGGGGCGGTCGTCTCCATCGTTGTGCGACTGCTAAATGTGCCTTGTGTTGACTTATTTGAAACAATCTAATCCTGCAACAAGGTTCTTAAACACATGTTAAATAAGTCATTCAATTTGAGTTGTCAAGGATCAAAATTGAGATCATTTAGCTAACAATCTCCCCCATTTTGACTTTGACAATCAAATGGAATGATGATATAAATTGTAAGAAATGTAAATTTAAGGAAAGAAATTTAAACTTCTCATGTATTGAGGTTAAAATATTTCTGGAGGAATTCTATAAAGCTCCCCCTAAACATATGCATGTATCATGTTTATTTTGGAGTGTTTAGCTTATAACTTTGCACATACACATACACATTAGTATAATAACACACATACACTTTACACACATGTATATTTCTCCCATTTGTAATTTCATTTCTCCCATATGTATGTATATTTCTCCCCTTTTGTAATAGGCAAAATGCATAATGTAAGAGAGATATCAAATACAATAGTAAGATTATGAACATAATGTATAAAAACCATAATGGTATTAGAAATAGGGCAGTACAAAGACAATAGTAAGAGAGAAAAAACAACAAGATAGAAACAAAAACATTAAAAGTAAACTAATCAGATTCTTCATCCTCATCTAGCTCTTCTTCTTCTATAGGAGCTTTTCCCTTATCAAGAAGGACATTGCTGGTAGAGCTAGTGCTGATGGATTCTTCTTCTTCAGGGGGATTCTCTGTATGATCACTTATATCTCAATCCTTAAGATTACATTGAGGCAAATTCATTTTGCCTTGCATGTCATAGAGATCATGATGCATGTGAGATATAAGGTCAATCCTTTTGTTCAAGTGATGGAATCTCTTGGAGATGCTTTTCTTGAAGTGAGAGAGTTTTCTGGAAAGAGATTTGATGGCTCTCAAAATGAGTTTTGTAGGAGAGCTAGTTTGGATAGGTTTAGATGAGGAAGCCTTGAGAGGCAGTTCAACAACAACTTCCAAAGAGTCTCATTCTTCCTCAATGGTGTACCTTGGTCTTTTTTTGTGTCTATCTACAACTCCTCTTTTGCCAAAGTAGTACACATATGTGGCTTCAATCTTCCTTACACAGCCAGCATGTTCTAGATAGTCTATTATGATGGCACTTGAGGCAAGATTGAAAGGATTTCTCAAGATAGCTAAGTTAAGATCGTTGAGTAAGTTCAGGTGCCTAGCTATTTGAGTAATTTGGGAAGATAAGAAGAAGGTTCCAGTTCTTGTGACAGCATGGTGATACAATGTGTCAATCAAGAATTTTGTTGTGTTCATTTGGATGTTGTGGGTGAAAACATATAAGAAGATGATGTCTCTTTTTGTTACCTTTTCATTCCCATCAGCCCTTTGGTGAATGGTGTAGGTTATGATTCTATGAAGCATCCAGTGGGTGAGGGACTTGATGTGTCTAGCTTTTGATTCTTTCTCAAACGAAGTCTCTACAGAAATTTCTTGCCAAAAGGTAGAGAGGGTTTGGTTGGAGAAGGCTAAATCATTGTAGGAGGTGACTCCACTAACAGGAAAGTCCCAAATTTTTCCGAAGTCCTCTAAGGTTAAGGCTAGGTATTGGTCAAAAAGCTTAAATCTAACCCCATACCACCCTAGTATCGAATTTACTCTCTTTTCAATCTGAAAGGACATGAGAAATTCCCTACTTCGACTAGAGTAACCTACCTCATCAGGGAAGACAAATTTTCTCCAGCCAAGAACATCAAATAGACTCTCAATATCTTCCTTAATGTTGAGGGCAGATAGCATGCCACCAAATGGAGATTTGGTTCCTTCAAATTTCTTTCTTTTCAGCATAGCATATCTCACATCTTCCTCAGGGGTTTGGTGGTGAGGTTGATGAATTTTCTCACCTCTTCTAGAATGTGGAGGAGATGGAGGAATATCTTGAGGTTCACTTATGGTGATTCCTAAAGGTTTCTTTCCTTTCCCTTTCCATTTAGAAGTACTTCTCTTTTTGGGGGCCATGAGAACTGAAAAAGTCTAAGAAACTTGAAAAAAGAGAGTGTTTAAGAAGTAGATGATCTTGAGAGGAGTTGGAGATATGGAGGGAAGTTTGTATATTATAAGTGATAAAAGTCCTATGTAACTAATGTATGATGGTTTTAAATAAAAGAAATTAAGAAAGTAGCCATTTATGACTGTTGAAGGTTGGAAAATCGCGACCTGTCATACTGCCAACTGTTACAAAATTTTGAACAGAGTGTACAGAGTGCGGTCGCCTATATGTATAGGTGCGATCGCGAAAAACACTATAGCGACCATCAGAATAAATTGAGCCCTCGCGAGAGGAGAAAATAACTGTAACGGTTGAAATTATTCAAATTATTGTGACCGTAATAATCATTGGAATGACCACGAGTATAAAAAAATGAAAGGGGCAAAAGAGATGGATTGTTATAGTTTTTAACAAAGTGATCAAAGTTGGTGCCTAGAGATGTTTAAGAAATTTTTGTTAATAGGCAATATTTTATTCATTCATGGATGTTCCATCAATCATACCTAAATTATACTTAATAAAGTTAAGCCTATCTTCATTCAAAGGTTTTGTAAAGATATCAGCAAGTTGATTATGTGTATCTATAAACTCTAAAATAATATTTTGGTTTTGTACATTATCTCTCAAAAAATGATGTCTAATGTCTATATGTTTAGAACTAGAGTGTTGAATAGGATTTTTGGACAAGTTGATAACACGAGTATTATCACATTTAATGGAAATATTTTTAAACACTTTACCATAGTCAAGCAATCGTTGCTTCATCCATAACACTTGTGTGCAACAGAAACATGTTGCAACATATTCTGCTTCCGTCATAGATAAGGCTACCGATACTTGTTTCTTACTATGTCAAGAAACTAGACAATTGCCAAGAAAGTGACATGCTCCTGTTGTGCTTTTTCTATCCAAGATACTGCCAGCATAGTCTGCATCCGAAAAACCTAAGATATGAAATGATGTGTTTCTAGGATACCAAAGACCTAAATGCAATGTACCCTTTAAGTATTTCAAAATTCTCTTAGTAGCATTCAAGTGTGATTCTTTAGGACAAGTTTGAAATCTAGCATAAAGACATACACTATACATTATATCAGGTCTAGAAGTGGTTAAGTAAAGTAGTGATCCGATAATACCTCGATATTTCTTTTCATCTACTGCTTTACCATTTTCATCTTTACCCAATTTCAAGGATGTGCTCATAGGAGTCTTGCTAATCTTGCAGCCATCTATTCCAAATTTCTTGATAAATTCCTTTCTATATTTGGATTGGTTAATGAAGATTCCATCTTAGTCCAAGGAAGAACTTGAGTTCACCCATCATGCTCATTTCAAATTTCCTAATCATACAACAAGCAAATTCTTTGCACAAAGTTTCATTAGTAGCTACAAATATTATGTCATCCACATAAATTTGTACAATTAAAATATTATGTTTGTCCTTTTAACAAAGAGAGTTGTGTCCACTTTTCCTTTTGAAAAACCATTTTCAAGTAAATATGCACTAAGTCTATCATACCATGCCCTTGTTGCTTTTTTCAATCCATATAAAGCTTTGGTAAGTTTGAAAACATGATTTGGAAAATTGTAGTTTTCAAAACCAGGAGGTTGTTCAACATAAACTTCTTCATTTATAAATCCATTTAGAAATGCACTTTTAACATCCATTTGAAAGAGTTTAAAATTCATATGATTTGCAAAAGCAAGTAATATTCTAATAGCTTCTAATCTAGCTACAGGGGCAAATGTTTCATCATATTCAATGTCTTCTTCTTGATTATAGCTTTTGGCTACCAATCTTGCTTTATTCCTAGTGATGTGACCATTTTCATCAAGCTTATTTCTATAGACCCATTTGCATCCTATGATTGAATGATCTTTAAGTCTAGGAGTGAGTTTCCATATATTATTTCTTTCAAATTGATTAAGTTCATCTTGCATTGCAATCATCCAACTCTCATCATTTAGAGCTTCCTCAATGGTCTTTGGCTCAATTTGAGAAACAAAAGCAAAATTAACATCTATATGATTAATTTTAGATCTAGTAATTACTCCCTTAGATGTTTCACCAATGATGAGTTCTTTTGGATGATTTTTCTTGTATTGCCAATCCTTAGGTAGACCTTGAGTCTTTTCTTTAAGTTCATTATGATTGATCCTTGGAGCATCAATAGTTTCTTGTGGTTCAAGAGTACCTGCAAGGTCATCAAAAGCACTACCTTTCCTTTGATCAAGTTTAGATGATTCAATAAAAACAACATGCATTGATTCTTCAACTACTATAGTTTTCTTATTAAATACTCGATATGCTTTGCTAGATAATGAGTATCCTAGGAATATGCCTTCATCCGATTTGGATGAAAATTTTTCAAGATTTTCTTTGGTGTTAAATATAAAGCATTTGCATCCAAATACTCTAAAATATAAAATTTTGGGAATTCTTTCATTCCATAGCTCATAAGAAGTTTTATTAATTAAAGGCCTTTTGTAAACACTATTTGCAATGTAACAAGCAGTATTAACGGCTTCCGCCCAAAAATAAGATAGTAATTCATTTTCATTGAGCATTATTCTAGCCATTTCAACCAAGGTTTTATTTTTCCTTTCAACCACACCATTTTGTTGTGGAGTTCTAGGAGAAGAAAAATTATGTGAAATGTCAAATTCATTACAAAAATTTTCAAAATTTTCATTCTCAAATTCTCTGCCATGATCACTTCTAATAGACATGATCACATATCTTTTTTCATTTTGAACTGTTTTTACAAATGTTTTGAAGTGATTAAAAGCTTCATTCTTTTGAGCTAAGAAATTAACCTATCGAATCTAGAGTAATCATCAACAAAAACAAATGCATATAACTTGCCACCTAGGCTTGTAACCCTATTTGGTCCAAACAAATCCAAATGAATGAGTTCTAAAGGTCTAGGGTACTTATAACATTTTTTTGCTTTAAATGAGCTCTTATGTTGCTTACCATGTTGACAAGGTTCACAAGTTCTATCTTTATCATATTTTATTTTAGGGAGACCATCAACTAGGTTTTCATTACAAATGCATTTTAATTGATCCATACTTGCATGTCCTAGTCTTCTATGTCATAACCAAGCATAATTATTAGTAGAGATTAAACATTTAACTGCATGATTGGAATGTATGTCAATTTTATATGTGTTGCTTATTCTAGTTCCTTTAAATATAATAACACCATTTGAATTAGTGATCTTGCATCCTTTGGAATCAACAACAATAATTTTACCTTTAGCATTATTTTCAAAAGTTACATTACCTCGAAGTTTGTATGTAATATTTGTAAAAAGCTTTGCATTCCCGGTCATATGCTTTGAGCACCCACTATCCACAAGCCATGTGCTTTCGTTGCTAGTAGATTTTAGGCATACCTACAAGGCAATAGCAGTTATCTTTTCTTAGGTACCCAAACGAAGTTAGGTCCTTGATGGTTAGCAATAGAGGCGTCTTTTAACTTGAGATGAGCCATTCTAATATGACAAAAAATGCTTTTATGTCCAAATTTCATATAATATGTACATTGCCACAATGTTTTATGTTTTTGTACTTTCCTATTCATATTCCATGTATTATGCATACAACTACAAATATGTGATTGCTTTTGTCCATGTTTAGTGTATATAAATGCATGATTACTTTTTGAGAACTTAGCTCTATTTCCTAGTAAGCCATGAGTAGTTTTTTTAAAACTTTTAGACTTGGTGCGAGCATCTTTTTTCTTTACAATATCAACATTAGAGATTCGAGTTGTGGAGGCTTTTACAAATGTTGGTGTGCTAAGTACAGTGTTGGTTGAGCCATTTTATCCTAATCCATATTTTAAGGAAGGTGATCTTTGGTTACCAACTAATGTGTCTAAGGCTTCTTTTCCTTTATGAAATCTTGAAATTGATCCTCTTAGTTCATTTAGTTCATGCTTCGGAGTTTCATTCTCTTTAATAACTTTTTCTAAGTCATGTGAGTTTTTATTTAACTCATTTATTGATTTCATTAAGTGTTCATTTGAGGTTTTCAATTTTAGGGTAGAGCTCTTTAAGCATATAAAATCCTTTTCTAACTTAGAACTCTTTTCTTTATAGAGCATCATCTTGAAAAAATATTTTTCTATTTTAAAGTTCATGTGCTCAATCAATCACTATCATCTAGGTAATCAATATCATTATGTGCTATTAGATTCAAGGATTGAGTACTTATCTCATTGGAGTCATCTTTAATAGCCATGAGACATAAGTTTGCAATTCCTTCTTCTTCTTCTTCTTCCTCTTCGCTTGAAGAAGAGTCATTCCATGTGGCTTTGAGAGACTTTTTCTTTTCTTTGTCTCATTTCCTTTTGTTCTTTACTTTGAAGCACTCCAATTTGATGTGACCAGATTTACCACATTCATAGCACTTTACCCCATTTTTCTTTTCTTTATCTTTGAAGGAGGATTTAGGAAGTGTACCTTTGTTAGCTTGTAATCTACTTTTTCTTTTCCATTCACTTATTCTTTTTGAGAACATTGCCATTTCATCTTCATCATCAGTACCTTCGTTGCTTGAGCTCTCAACTTCTTTGATTGCTTTGAGAGCAATTGGTTTTCTCTTTTCTTTCTCACCTTGATCTTCTTCTTTTTCACTGTGTAGCTCAAATGTGAGTAGTTTCCCACAAGCTCGTCGATTCTCAATGTGCTAAGATCATGAGCTTCTTCAATGGATGATACTTTTGATTCAAAGTTCTTTCTAGCTCTTAGGGCTCTCAAGATTTTGCTATTTACATCACCTTGATCATATATCTTGCCATACTTCTTTAGCTCATTGATAATAGCAAGCAAGCGATTCGTCATGTCAGTGATGTTTTCATTTGGTTTCATCTTGAATAGCTGATACTCATGAACATGTATTTGTTTCTTGGTGAATCTCACTTGAGTCGTACCTTCATGATATTTTCAAGTGTCTTCCAAATGCAATGTGCACAAGTTAAGTGTTGAACTCGTCCACCTTCTTCTCTTGAAATGGAATTCATCAAGATGGAAGCGGATCTATTGTTCTTGAATCGATCTTTAACATTGACAATTGACCATTGTGCTTTGGGAAGAGGAACTTAAATACCATCAACTTCATGAGAAGGAGGTTTCCACTCACTTTCCACAAAATCCAATAGCTCAATCCCTTCACTATCTAGAAACAAATATATTTTGTGTTTCTAATAGGAATAATTCGTTCCATCAAAATAGGGTCTAAGGATAGTGTTAAGATTTCGATGAGAGGTTGAGTTTGATAAAGAAGAAGTAGCCATAGTGGATCAAATTTCACAATTAAGTTTAAGAAATTTCTTGCTCTGATACTAATTATTGTCCCAAGATAGCAACCAAGAGGGGGTGAATTAGTTTCTTAAGGAATGATGGCAAATAGAAACAAAGAATTCAAAAACTCAACAGCAAGAAATGTAGAAGTAATAAATAGTTGAGTAGTGAGTAGAAGAAAGAACACACAAGATTTATAGTGGTTCGGATTTTCTTCAATCCTACATCCACTTCCTTAACAACTTGTTAAGGTTCCACTAACTTTGAGTTTTCTTCTTACAAGCTTAACTCTAACTTTACAATTGGCTTGAGATCATATACCTCATAATCCTTACAAGAGTTTTCTCAGGCTCACTCTCACAACCTAAGTGTTTCCAAGCTCACACTCAAAACTTTTACAATGGTGTTTTTAATGCTTACCCCCAACACTCATTACAATTCAAATGTTAATTGTTGGAAGAAAAGAAAATATGTTGCTTGGTTATTAAATTCAGAATCTCTTATTTTTCTTAATAGAATAATAATATATTTATAGCCAATGTGGTCTAACTAGCCATTATAGATAGTGAGAAATAAGTCTTGGTAGTTTAGACCTGTGTTAATAGACTGTTTGAAGCAGTTAGCGGTCGTCCTTGATACTAGGATGGTCGCGCCAATGTCTTACGCGGTCGCCCTTAGATAAGGGATGGTCGCTGCATTTAAAATTGCTTCAACGGTCGAATTTAAGTGCTCTGCTGCTGGAATCTTGCCCATGTTGTGGTTGTCGGGACGGTAGCGCATAAGCTAGGTACGGTCGCCCTTTTTGAATATTGAAGTGGGTTTATAATGGTTAATAAACGTGGCATTCTTTAACTGGGCAAAATAAACTTCCGCCTAAGTACGAATGTAACGGTCGCCTTAGGTGCCGATTAGCGGTCGAATTGAGAGACTCGCGCCAAACTTCTAGGCGCACCTAAGGACGCGAACATTACTGTCAGTTTGAGTAATCTTCTCTAGAATCAGCAGAGCGATCGCGGAGTATGAGGGACGGTCGCTACATCAGTAAACGAGACCGTATTCTTCACCGTGCTTGTCACCGCGAACCTTACTGTAATTTGGATGATTTGGGTTTCTCATATTGCAGTCATCCTTGTTTGTTAGACGGTTGCTCATGTTGATGTGTGGTCGCTACTGTGATCGAGTTTATGACCGCGAACCCTACTGTGATATGGTTTCATCCTTCAATTCAATGGGGCGGTCATCTCCATCGTTGTGCGACCGCTAAATGTGCCCTGTGTTGACTTATTTGAAACAGTCTAATCCTGCAACAAGGTTCTTAAAACACATGTTAAATAAGTCATTCAATTTGAGTTGTCAATGATCAAAATTGATATCATTTGGCTTACAAGCTCCTATATCAAATAAAACTATAGTTTCTATATTATAATTATTTAAAATTTTTATTTTTATTTTTATTAAATACTTCATTGATATAATTTTCTGCAATATAAAAATTATATTATCAAAAATTTTATCTTTACTTATTAGACTGATTTCATTATTATTATTATTTTCTTCTTTATTAATTTCTTCTTTATCTTCTTCTTTTTTCTCATCAGAAGAAGTAGAATTTAATAAATACTTTATTAATTGAGAATCAATTTATTGTTTAATTTTTAATTTTTTGAATTCTATTTTAATTTTTTGAATTTCTTTTTGTAAATCATTAAGTGTTGATTTATTCTTATTTGTTTTATTTTTATTTAAGATTAAAGTTAGATCACATATTTGTTTGCTAGTATTGGGTACTATAGAAGATTTAGATTTTTTATTTGAATCTTCTAATAATTTATTAAGAATTTTTCTTAAATTTTAGGATTATTTATATATTTTATAACTTTCAAGATGGATTTTTGTTCTTTAGTTAAAATATTTATTGATTTACTACTAGTAGTAGTTTCAGAACTAGTTTTTATATCATCTATTTGATTTATTTCTTCAGAATCTGAATATTTTAAATATAATTCATGAATTTTATTTAATACAAAATTTTCTAATTTGAGTTTTTGTATTTTTTATTAAACTTATAAAATCTAGATGTATGTCCTTTTTTACTACATTTATAACATTCTAAATCTTTGTATGATTTAAATTTTTTATCTTTCTTTCTAAAAGATTTTTTTTATTGTTAAATTTTTTAGATTTATAAGGCTTTTATTTTTTATAATAATTTTTTTATTATTTTTTATAATATTTTTATTAGATTTTTTTATGATTTCTTATGTTTTGTAGAATATTGTCCACCACAGTCTTTATAATTTTGAGTTATACTATAATCAAATTATTTATAAAATGAGCCTAATTCTTATTTAGTTTTCTCATTTTATATTTTAATATTTTTTAAGTTTTATATCTTAACAGAGTTTTAATCATTCTTTTTGAATCATAATAACCAATTGATCATAAGTCAAATTTTTATAATGAATAGAATTTTTATATTCTTATTTTATATGATTTTTAACTTTCTCACCTAAGAAAAAGGGCAATCCTGCTAAGAATTTCTTCTTTCAAAAAGCCTAGTTGGAATCTTCTCTGAGCATAATACTAGTTAGAAAAGTTATTTTATAAAACTGAAAATCTTTAAATTTTTTATACCTAAAGTTACTTAGTAATTCAACATTTTTATCTTTTAAATAAGTAGAATCTCTTATAAAGTGAAGTGATATAGTCAGTATTAGTGCTGCTACTGCATCATGAATAGTATCATCATATTTATTTAATACAAGGATTCCTTCATAAGTTTTTATAGCATTTAATATCTCTAAATATCATTCATCAATGAGATGATTATCCCACCAACCTTTTAATTGGCCTGTAAAGCCAGTTATAATTAATTTTACTATAGTTTTATCTGACATATCAGTTTGGGTTCTATAAGCATTGACAGTCATTATCATCTGCTGTAGAAGATTCAAAATATTATATTTTGACAGGCTATCAATATTTCATTCATAAACTGAGGATGCATTATATTTATACTGGGATAAAGTATTAGGTCTATCTATAATTTCTAAGTCTGAAGCAGACATTCTAGGTACTATAGATTGATGATATGTTATACGATTTATTTGTAGATCTATATCTTTACTAAAAGATTCAAGATCTTCAGTTTTAGGTTGAGAATCCTCAACTGATTTTGAATCCTGATCTTGGATTACTATATTGATAGTTTTAGAAGTTTTAGATTGATGTGTTTCTTGAACTGCCTATTTTGACTCAGATGTTAAATCAATTTTGCTTAATTGATCTTTAATAGCTTTTATAAAGTCAGAATCTTTAGATTTGACTTCTTGTTGACCTATTTTAGAAATCTCAAAGGGTTTAAAAATATGAGTTTTTAATTTTTTGTCTGAAACAGTTTTCCCAACTGATTTCATTATTTTTTATCTTTAATAGAATTTTCTATTATATTTAACCGTTGTCCTATACTTAGTAAATGTGCATTACTAAAATTATTATGTTCTAATATTTTTCTATTTGGATCATTTTTTGTTACAGTTTTAAAGGGTGCAACATGAATTTCTTTATCACCATACATAAATATAATTGAAGGTTTAGGTGGATGTTCACTTTGTATAATTTTATCTTTTACTTTCCATTCTATTTCTTTTTTCCTAGCTGTTATAGGATTTATTAATTTTTCTATTTAAAGTTTTTCTTTATAAATTCTTTTAAACCAATCAAAAAATTTCATATTAACTTCATATTATTTTACAAAATTAATATATTCATTCTTTACAGATTCAAAATCATTTACCTTATTAATTATTTCTTTTAATTTATCTATATTTTTTGTTAAAGTCAATTTTTTGTCTAACTTATCTTTATTGAATGTAAATTCTTTATTAATTATATTTAGTTCTCTATCTATGTTTGCTATATTATCTGTCATAAAGGAAGATGTAGGTGACATAAGTCGAGAAGGAGATTGTTCTTTATCCTGTTGTTGGTTATAATTAGGGTTTGATTCTAAAGGGTTCATATTTTCTGTAGGGTTATAAAAAAGATATGGTACAGTTGTGCTATAATCTACACCTTTTAATTTACTACTGATTTTAGGTATATCTGTTGTAGAATTCCTAGGCTTTACTACTGTTTGTAAAACATGCTTAGGTTCTTTTTCTTTATATGAAGCATATATTTTAAAAGATAATTGTGAAACTCTTCCTATATCTACTGTTGAAGCAGATAAAGAGGAGTCAAAATAACTATTGCTTATATTATATCTACTAATTTTTAATTTAACTTTATCATCTTCATATTGTTTAATTTTACTAAGTTCTATATTTAGTTTTACTACTTTTTCAGGTTCTGGAGGGAGAAAACATCTTTCAAAATTTACTCATTAGGAAGACTGTCTTTTCATTGAATAGTTTTAGGTACTGTCATATTTGCTTTACTAAGATCTGTTTGAAGAAATTTAGTTTTTACTATTTTAGGTTTCATAATATATTTAGTTGCAAATACCAAGACCATGACTTTATAATATATTTTATACTTTAATACTACAGAAATTAATCCTTCTAATATTTTATAATTATATGCTTTAATTTCTAATACAATACTTTTAATATATTGGGTCATTCATAGATATTGTAATATCAGAAAAACAATCAAAAGAAATGGAACCACTACTTAAATTGGTATTTATCGTTCCTAAGAGATAATCATTAAAATTTAAAAATCTAGCATTTCTAACTACTGTTAATATACTTGTATTTAAATCTTTCCTAGTTAAGAATTTTATACCAATTTGTACAAGTCATATATGTATGTATTTATACTTTTTACTTTTATGATGTTTTATAGATTTTAGAGGTAACAGCGTAATCATTTCAAAAGATTTACTTAACTGTACATCTCTTTATTCTTCTTTAATTGTATAATCATTTTTAAATATGTTTAATTTAGGTATTTTATAAATATGTTATTTATCTACTTTAAGTATTATTCAATTATCTATTACTTTATTAAAATATTCTAAAATTATTTTATTCCTATTTACTATCCTTTTAATTTCTGATGACTCAGAACTATCAAATTTATTTATACTAATAAATTTACATAAAAATAATTTTATTTTTAAATATTTAAAAAATAAATTTTAAAGTATTTTTTTGTTAATTTTAAATGCGACCAATGGCTTACTGCCTCAAACGTCTATCCATCGGCTAAAATAAAAATTACTGTATATTTAAATTCTAGTCAACAATATTCACTTTTAGATCTATTAGTTAAAGATTTAACTATGAAAACAGTTTTATATCTATTTACTACTATCCCTGAAAACTGACAGGCTCTACTACCACCCCATTTAATATATATATATATATATATAATGCATCCCCAATTCATCGAGCTCTATGCCCTGAAGTTGTACGACTGAGTTTATCAGACAACAGATACTAAAAGAATCCAACAGATGCTCAAAGAATCCAGCAATTACACTTCATATTAGACCCCAATTTCATGGTCATATGATGCTCCAAAAATAAAAAAAAATAAAAAAATAAACAAGTATTATAATGTTATTTATTGCTTTTAAACATATCCAATCTTAATTTTATTTTTGAAAAAATTTAAAATAAATCAAGAAGTTTAATTTATAATTGATTTTTTAAAAAAAAATTCAGAGATAATTTTTTATGTATAAAAAAAGAGATTTTTTTTTTATTTAAGTACAAGAAATACATTAATAATTGTTTTACAGTAAAAATTTTGATTCTTCAGAGTCTAAAATTTTAATTCCTCTCCTCTACACGCCAAAAATAAAGTTAGTCACAGACAATGTGATTCAAAAAGAATAACTAAAAAAATATATGCTTAAAGAGGAAAAAGAAAACCCAAAAGGGATTTTTTTTCCCTAGCATACCAAGTACATGATGGCAAGAACAAGATCACCCAACATCCAACTGGTACACTTCCATACTACATCTTATTTGTTGTGAATACATTAAAAAGCAACATAAAACTCGAAAAGTACATCAAATACATCATAGTAAACCAATTCTCATAATCTACTTTTATAAAATGTTTCTGGTAATAGAGCATCACCTGATGCAAAAATAAAGGAAAAAGAAAAAAATCTTACGTTACAGGAGTCAGTAGACAAATAATATTAGCCATCATATTCACACTGATAAAACTTGCTCTCCATGAAAAAAACTGCTACAACTTGATTCCCACCAAACTTCCTTCCATTCATCCCTGCTCGTGCTCTCGCAGCACCTTCAACATCAGCATACTCCAAGAACACCTGAAAAAAAAAAGAGGTTTTTGCAGTTAGCGGACAGCCTAAAACAATGAAGTTTCAGAGGAAGAATAAAGAAATAAAGAACAATAGTAATAATAAAAAAAAGAATTGAAGTATACCCACCTTACCAACTCCTGCTGAAGCTTCACCATCTGGCTTTGGGCGAGGAATAACAACATTCACCAATGTACCTGCATTTAACGTGTGAAAAGATGCAAATGCAAACCGCAATTTCCAAAATCATCATCATTATTATCATTATTATTATCATTATTATTATTTTTCAAAAGGATCTCAAGAAAAATAAGGGCAGTGAAGTCTTCTGTCTGTGTGTTATGCCCGATTCTTTATAGCAGAATGTGGGAATACAAAAGGCTGTAAAACAGACATAACACAGAAAATAAAGAAAATCAATTACCAAGTAACTAGCCTCAAAAAATTAGGGAGGGGAATACAGAGGTTCATTAAGAAATTAAATGGTCAGTTCAAAGGTTTTTTTTACCAAATTTCCCGCCCTCCATCCTCATGTCTTCCAAAATGTCTTCATACTCCTCGTCATCTTTGAGCTCATCCACACTAACCACTTGAGTCAGGCATACGACTTTCGTGGGAGTAGGCTGTAACATAAGTCTCTGCCGCGAGAGAGAGAGAGAGAGAGAGAGAATTCAATTATGTAACCAATAAACAATACCAATACTCGAGATAATAAACAGGAAAAAAAAGAGTAAAGAGGGGCATAACCAGATAATTAGTCTAGAGAGAGAGAATTCAATTATGTAACCAATAAACAATACCCATACTCGAGATAATAAACAGGAAAAAAAAAAGAGCAAAGAGGGGCATAACCAGATAATTAGTCTAGAGAGGAATGACATGGAATTTAACAAAGAAAAGGCCTAATTTCACCTGCAATGCAATTTGCTGCTGTGCATGCAATAGAACACTCTCTTGCTCAGGCTTAGGTTGGTTAGAACCCTGGGTGGCACGCCTAACAGTGAGAGTTTTATCACCCATTTTAATTCCATTCAAGGCAGCACAAGCTATGTCTGTAACCGACAGGTCTTTGTACACACAAAAAGCATAGCCTTTTGAGTTTCCAGTTTCTCTGTCTTTTACTAGATCAAAACCTTGCAGGGGCCCAAAAGACTCTAACAGCTCTCTGACTTGTGCTTCAGTGAAGTAATAGGGAAGCCCACCCACAAAGATGCGGTCCGGACCCTCAAGTCCGCCGGTAGAGCCTGGACTTAAGCCAACTGCAGCCAGATTAAGGTTGGAATTGGGCTGGCTTGGGCCAAGTGTTGCAGCAAGCGATGGATTATAATCACTAGGTCTCCTCACCTTGACAGGAGCTCCCTGGAAGCATAATTTTTTAAAAGATTCAAATAGAGCAACTCTCCAAACAGTGACTACTTTTGATCAAAGTCCCAAGACTAAGATGATCCAAGAAAAGATGAATTATACCTCAAAAATGATCCCATCTAAAGCCATTGCATTACTAGCTTCCTCAACAGATCGCATCTCCACAAATGCAAACTTCTTTTCATGGTTTATATAGACATTTACAACAGCATCCCCTTGAGAAAAAAAAAAAAGATTCAGTGACATGAAAAAAATGCAGCTTGTCTACTTACCAATGAAAGAAAGCTGCATACCAGGGCCTGCAGTGTTTCCTCCAATTGCAGCCATAACCTGGCTGAAAAACGTTGCTACAGACTGAGAAAAAATAGGGCATCAGTATGATAACTAGATATATCCACTAACCATGGGAAAATGGACAGAATGAAAAAAAGAATTATCCAATTAACCAAAGGAAAAATGGATGGAATGACCTGTTCATTGGCTGTTGGGAGGAGTCCTCCAACATAGACCCGCCGAGCATGCCTAGTAGCCTGGGATAACAAGATAAATGATATCATTGTTGGGCAAAAAAATGCATGGCAGAGGGGACAAGAAAGATGTTCCAGAAGGCAAAAATGATGCATCTTTCAGCCCGCCAACCTGCTGTGTCATTGCATGAACTGGCATAACAGGGAGAGTACCAAATTGCTGCAGGTAAACAGATGATACAAAATTAACAAATAACAAGATCCAGATAAAAATATTTAATGCCTATGATGAGAAGGCTTACCTGACCAGCCCCTAATTGCAGAGGAAACATGTTGGGAAACATCCCAGGAACAGAAGGATTTGTAGCAGGATTCTGCCCTGAAAAGGTTACTTAATCACACCCAAAGCACAATAATAAATCAAAAGTTTAAAGTAGCTGAGAAGCCAAGACTAACTACTGCAACGATTTTCTAATGGAGCAATTAAGTCCAATCTCTCAAAACAAATTTTTTACAAAAAATACAAAAGGCATACGCCATATATTCAAGTTCTGGAGGTAATTGTTGCAAGACTACAAAAGCAGGCAATAATTGCCAGTTGAAGACGAACAAGAACCATTACCCGTACACTGAATCCTCCTTGTACATAAAAGCTACAGAAGTCGGCTCACACCCATTGTATTTGTCATCACAGTGGGGCAAGTAGCCCAACATTGCCTTCTTAAAACAAAAGACGACACAGAAAACAAATGGACAAACGCCAAACAGAAGAACAACCAAAATATCTCTTAGTTACAGAATTATTTCACCAAGAAATAATAATAAGAATGCAGCCCATTCGGATGTAACATAATTTTTAAGAAGCTACATGCACAAACTACAAAAATAAAAGGATAAAATACTGCTTACCAAAATGATATCATGTGATAGGAACATTCCACACTATATTACACAAAATGGAATAACAGTTAAAAGTATGACATGATCTTAACTACATAAGAGGGTAATATACCTGTAGCAGCAGCTGCTGCATCAGTCAAAATTGCAGATGGAGCAGGAGCCATATCAAAACCACTAATCCTTTTACTGTAAGTAGATACAATTAGAAAACCAAAAGAAAAGTGAATGTTAAGCATACTTATGAATATTCAGCATAAAAATGTTGTTCCCAACATTTTCCGCCACAGTATACCTCCTAGAACGTGACCGAGAGCGTGATTTGGATCTGTTCTTAGATCTACCCCTTGAAGGAGAGGGTGACCGATCCCTGTGTCTGTCTCTCCTGTCTCTATCATAATCTCTGTGTCTGTGAATAGCAGTAAACAATCAATTATGATTTATTTGTTCAATATATGAAATATATGATCGATAGAACAGAATCTAAATTCACTTCAAATGAAACAATTTTTATTACCTGTCAAAATTTCGACTTTGGTAACGATCATTATCACCTCTATCTCGACCATGTTCCCTCTTTTCACTGCGATCTCTGTGGCGATCACGATGTCCATGGTGAGAGTCATTATCCTTGTCTCGCTCCCTTTCCCTATCCTTGTCCCTACTTCTATCCTTATCCTTGTCCCTCTCACGATCTCGATCTCGATCCCTATCCCTCTCGCGAACTCGATCCCTTTCCTTATCACGTCCCTTTTCTCTTTCTTTTTCCCTACTTTTTGAAGACTCTCTTTCATAGTCACGAGACTCATGCTAGAATTGACAAATTGTAGCGGCACAATCCAAGAATCGAGTAATTTAGAATAACAAAAAATACAAGGGGACAATCAAGCTTAACAGCAGAGCAAGTACACAAGGTCAAGAACTAAAATGCAACTGAATAACAATACCCAATTAGTTCATTTCACTGAATATCACCTCACACATCTAAAATAACAAACAGCTCTGGTTAACAAACCAACTCTCGGTCTTAGTTCTGATTTTGTAGATTTATTGTTGAGATGTACTAATTTTGTTGTAGTTAAACGTGTATATCACTCCTTAAATTCATAAAATTACTCCAAATCTATTTTCTTAATATTAGTTCAACAAAAAAAAATATAATTCAATACAATAGGTCCAAAGAAAGCATTCTATTCAATGACAAGTTGACACTCTAATTATATTATAATCGAAACCCTAAACCCCCAAAAAATCAACAAAATCCATCTCTTCGATAAATGAAGCCTAAATTGAAAAATCAAAGTATGTAGTTTCTTCCAGATATAAACTGTAATAAGCATGCTGTCGACATCTTACCCTGTATTTGGAAACACTTTGATCGTCAGCTCCACTACGGCTATGGCTGCTAGGGCGACGCTGAGGGGAGGAGCCACCGCTACCACCACCAGCACCATCTCCGTTGTCGATCTCGAAATCGGCACCGTTGGCTTGGCAACCACCTTCTTCGTAGTCAGTCATATCTAATTTTTTGGATTTTGTTTGAAAATTTTTGAATTGAATGAGGAGTTTTGCTTTCTATCTATCTCCCTACCCGCCAGGGTTGCATAGTCGGGCTTTCACAATAGTTTATAGTTCTACTTCCTATAGCAACCTTTTATTTTATATTATATTAAAAAAACTAATAATATAAATATATTAACCAAATATATAATCGTTATATTAAAAATATTTTTAGTTTTTTTGAACGCAAAAATATATATATTTAGTTAAATTTTATTTATCTTTGTGTTTCTTATTTTTTTCTTCTCACACTTTCTATCGTTTTACCATACTCTCTCTCTAGCATTTGCCTCTTTTACTTACTTTTCTTCCGATTAATATTTATTATATAAAGTATAATTATTTTTAGTTATTTTATTTTAATTATATTCATCATATTGAGGATTTTTATAAAATAAGAAAAAAACTTAATTTTCCTCAAAAAAAGAAAAAAAACTTAATTATATAAATTTATTCCAAATATAAAAATATGAAATTCAATTGAATACTTATTATAGTTGAGGATTTTTTTAAAATTTTTTTCCAAGTTCTAAAGTATTGGATTGAAATTTTATCTAAATTTAATTAGTAATTTATGTATCAAAACTTAATTGATTTTAAAATTTTTTAAAAATTAACTTATAATTTGTAGAGTTGGCATTCTCCACGTCTCGTAGGGATTTGCCCAAAGGAGGTAAAGATTTCTCGAATTCTTCTTTCACGGAGAAATTTCTCTTCATCGAGCGAGGCAAGGGAGATGGGACGAGGAGTATACTCTCCAACTTGTGAAGATCTCAAAAAATATATACATATTATATACATATATATTATATTATATATATTATATATTATTATATATTTTTTATATTATATATTATATTTTAATTATTTGCACATAAAAAAAATTAATTTGATATATTTTATCTTACAGTATTTTTAAATTTTATTATATATAATTATTATATTATTAAATATATTATTATAATAAATTATTATTTTTTATTTTTAAATTTTAATTATAAAATAAAAAATAAATTTTCATCAAAGATTTTAGCAAGTGGGGGAAAATTTGAGGGCGAGACAGAGAATTCCTAACAAGACGGGCGGGGATGGGAATTGGCCTCCTACCCCGCCCCATTACGAACTATGATAATTTAATTTAAAATAATAAAAATTTAAATATGATAAAAAATATTATTATTGTTATTGTTGTCGTCATCGTCGTCGTTGTTATTGTTATTGAATGCAAATAATTTTTATTAATAAATTAAAAAATATATTTATAAAATACAAGTAAAATTATATAATTTTAAAATATATAAAATATACATAAGTAAATAATGAGTTTCTCAGAATTTTTTTGACACAAAAAATACATAATAATAACATGTCACGGATAATTTAATTTTTAATAAAATAAATATTTCATTTATCATATGTTGTAATAATAATAATAATATTATTATTATTATTATTATAGCTGTTATTGTTAATAAAACTAAAATATAAAACAATCAACAAAATTTAACTGTTGAGAGCAAAAAAAAATACCATCATCTGCATCTCAACCGTTAACCAAATACCACAAAGATAAATAATTTGGGCTTTAATAAAATAATATATATATTTTTTAATT
Source organism: Garcia nutans (assembly GCA_947685225.1). Taxonomy (NCBI): domain Eukaryota; kingdom Viridiplantae; phylum Streptophyta; class Magnoliopsida; order Malpighiales; family Euphorbiaceae; genus Garcia; species Garcia nutans. The sequence continues at coordinate 45,430,334 of CANTUV010000037.1, read as the reverse complement.
TTTTTAATTTTTATTTTAATTAATAGAGATATTTACACCCATAAAAAAATATTAACAAACCCCAGTTTATGAACACACTCTTGTTACTTTTATCATTACATTGCATTAAAAGATCATACTATCTTTTTATATTAAAGCTGAGGTCCAATTTAGGACATGTATTAGAGTGAGAAACCAGAATTAACCCTTACATATATATTTTTAAATCAAATTAGTATTTTTTTTAAATTTAGTTCAAATCACTCTTTTTTTAATGAAACCATTAAACTAGTTAATAGTAATATCTAATTTGGACTTTACTTAAAAAATCAGGGCCATTTGAATTTTTAAAAAGTATACTTTACTTAAAAATCAGGGGCAATTTGAATTTTTAAAAAGTATACAATATTTTTAAAAATATTTATTAATGAATATTTTTAATATTAATAATTTATAATATTAATAAAATTTTATAAATTATATTAATTTAATAATATATAATTTAACAAATAATCAAAAGTTTAATAATTTATAATATTAAAATTAAATAATTATTAAATAATATAAATATATTTAAAAATTAAAATTATTACAATTATAAATTATAATGTAAAAATTATTTTTTAAAATTATATATTATCATAATTTTTTAATATAATAATCTTTGTTCATCTCTTAACTTTCTGGGAAGGTTTCAACTCTTCTATACTTTCTCATTTCCTAAACATCCTCATTTTTCCATTCTTCCAAAGCCTTTTTATGTACTTCCACCACTATCATTTTCCTATTCATCCATATCTCTTCTTTAAATGAAAGTATACCACCATTTCACCATTGCAATAATTTTTTCAAGTGAATATATTTGTTATCAAAGAAAGCAAAAGAAATGAGAGGTAAGTTTTTAGCTGGAGATGGCAAGGTGGTGATCCGCAAGGCTGAATAAACGGTGATATATTGTTGGTTCTACTGGTTGGGGTTAAAGGATGTCAGTTGCTAGTTTGACAGTAAGGATAGATATCGGTCGGGTTTGGTCAGATTGAGAGTATATTTCAATCCGACCGAACCCATATATATATAAAAAAAATTAAACCGAATTCGATCGAATCTATATATATTTTCGACCAACCTGCAAATTTTTAGTTTCGGTCGGGTTTGGTCAGGTTAAATCGAATTATAATATATACAATATATATTATAAATATACCTAATATATATAATATTATATATAAAAAATTTATAGTCGGATTGATTCGGGTCAGTTCAGGTCGGATTATGTAATATATATTATAATTTATAAAAATATATATATAATATATATGTGTGTCGGTAGGGTTCGGGTTAAATCAAAAAATAAATCTCAACCCGACCAACGGACCGAATTTAAATTTTTAAAAAAATATAAACCCGATTTCACTAGTGTATACAATATAAGTCGACCGAACCCGACCAAAATGCACTTTATTCGGTCGAGTTTGGTCAAATTCGATAAATTTGCATACCTCTATTTGACGGTGAGATTTATAATATTAAAAATAATTTTCTAATATTATAATTTATAATATTGATAAATTTAAATAATTTGAATATTATATTATAATTCATATTGTTCAATAATTATTTAATTTTTAATATTATAAATTATTAAATTATAATTATTTGTTAAATTATAGATTATTAAATTATTATAAATTATAAAATTATAAAAAAAAATTATTAATATTATAAACTATTGATATTAAAAAAATATTATATTAATATTTTTTTAAAAAATTCAAATTGGCTCTTGATGTTTAATCGAAATTCAAATTATATACTGTTGTTAAATAGTTTAACAGTTTTATTAAAAAAAGATGATTTGGACTATTTTTTTTAAAAAAAGGTATCAATTTAGTTTAAAAAAAACTATAATGATTAATGGTGATTTCTCAAAAGCTAAATTGAATCTTAGCACTTTTATTATTATACCCTATTTTGATTTATACACTCCCCCGTTAACAATAAAAGAAGTCTAGCTTCTCTCATAGAATCCAGCAGCAACTAAAGAGTTTATGAAGTAAGATTCATTTTTTTGAGTTTTTAGATTAATTATTTTGTTTTGTTGGGTAGTGATAAAAAATAGTTTTTGTTCAACGAGATAAAACTACACAAAATTAATATTTCATCATTATTAGTTAAATAATAAAAAAAATATGTTCAATGAATTAAAGGCGTGACTTAAATTTAGCTCATTGAACAAAAATTGAATATTTATGTAACATCCTCATTTTCTGCATACATACAGTATATATAACCCATATAAATATTGCATATATCCAGATTATAATAATGCATTGTTATAAAACATTTCAAACTACGTCTGTTCAACATTAAAATATTTGTATGATTAACAAAAAGAAATCTTGATTTAAATAAAATACAATTCTATAAAATACAAATTACTTAAACTTGTAATCTCAATGTACTTTTTTCTTTATTGCTTATATGTATATGCTCAATTCACAAAATGGTAAAGTTGTACATGAATGCGCCATCTTCTAAGTTGGTCTCAGAGCACCTCAAATCTCTGTGTGGCAAGAACCGATCAACATCTTTAGAGCAATAATCTACTAACATGTGCGATTCACACAACTGAGCTAAGATCGAAAGCTTAGTAGTACAAATCAAGAAATACCATGCTTAATACATTTAATTTAAAAACCACATTTATATACATTTTCATTTGGCAACATCATCATATTCATTAAAAAATCATCTTAAAAGTCATTCACATGCACTTGGCCTATAAGAAAATCCATATAATATTCAAGTTCCTGAATCATTGCTTTGGGCTCATGTTAGATACCCAGTGGCTGGCTCGAAGGCAATAATAGTGAAGTCCAGCATTTAACCCGAAGGCAATATCACCAAACACAATACTTTGAAAATTAATATTATATAATATTTCACATATTTCAATTCACATTTAATATTTCATTTCTCATGAAACACTCTTGTCATGCTTTTCACATTTCATCATTTTCACTATTTTCCACATTCGTTACACATTTCTCATTTCATCATATTCATCACTTTATTCATTTCATAATTTCTTTCACAATCCACATACGATACATATATAGCTCTCTACCACATATTAATGCATATTTTGCACTTAACACACTTTGCACTATTATTACAATTAGCCATACTCAAATGGCTAAATCATGCCATAAATAATTCATGTCAACTTCATATTTAAATCACATAATTCATAAATATACATTTCACTAACATCATAATATGTTTTATCAATTCAATTGATAAAACATAATAAATACAATATGTACAATTATGTACTTACCTCTAATAGCCCATTTAACATCAAATTCATCAATTCTTCACTCCCTTCTAATTCTTCACAACTTGATTCCTAATCAAGATATGGATACCCAAGTTATTGAACATCAATATATATATCTCAATTATACTAATTAAATCATCTCTTTTCCTTTTAACTCACAATATTTAGATCAGTACTCAATACTCTCAAGTTTCTCTTAAATCAAAACTATAATAAACTTTCAAATTAACAATAATCTCATAGGCATGCAGTACTGATAGCACCAAACTCAACTGTCTGGATCAAGATATTATGCAGAGTAGCACACACATTTCACATACATTTTCATCTCATATAATCACTTCTATCATTTTTCATTCCCACTATGTCTTGATATTGCAATATATTCAATCATATTTTGTTTTTCATAACTTTAGTCACATGTATAATGTGACCTCTTTACCAATATTTTTTGGGCATTTTTCTTTACTTTCTCATATGTATCGCATTTTTTATATCATCACATTATGTGATGTATATTCATCATTTAATATTCATTTCACTATCTCTTTCACAATTCACATACGATACATATATGGCTCTCTACTACATATTATTGCACATTTTGCACTTAAAACACTTTGCACTATTATTACAATTAGCCGTACTTAAATGGCTAAATCATGCCATAAACAATTCATGAATATACATTTCATTATCATCATAGTATGTTTTATCAATTCAATTGATAAAACATAACAGATACAATATGTACAATTATGTACTTACCTCTAATAGCCCAAACACAAGCTAAACTCCTTAAATCTTCATTTTCCCATACTCTTCATAACTTGATTCCTAATCAAGATATGGATGCATATAAGTTATTAACAATACCAATCTATATATATCTCAATTATACAATTTAAATCATCTCTTTTTCTTTCTAACTCATAATACTTAACTCAATATTCAATACTTTTGAGTTTCTCTTTAATCAAGACTATAATAAACTTCTAAGCTAACAATAATCACAAAAACCACCCCACTTCTATCATAATACCAAGGATTCAAACATAATATAACTAATAACACAATATCTCATTTTCCAATCTATATTATCATTAGTTTTGTCTTCTCACTTCACTCTCTAGGTTAAATTCATCCATGTTTATAACAATCTCATGTATCCTCAAATATAACTTAACAATTCACCACTATTAAATTGATTTTACTTCAATCTTATAAACAAACATTCCTTAATTACAAATACTTCAAGTATTTGTTCAACAATTCACTACTAATTTCACCCACTTAAACCTATTTTGTGAATGCACAAGGAGTTAGAGATATGCATAGGCAAATGCACGACCATGCAAGTGATCATGCACATCACTGTTATAATTTCTTTTCAAAATTGTGAAGGATAGAAATGTGCACAGGCAAATTCATGATTAAGTGAATGATCATACGCATCACTGATGGAATATTTCTTTAAAGTTTTGAAGGGCAGATATTTGCATGGGTAGATGTATAACCATATGTATTACTGCTGGAATTTCCTTTCATGATTTAATCAAATTTTCATCAATACAATACACACATCACATGAGCAACTCAAAATCATATTAAATCAAATATGTACAAACCAAAGAGATTATATGTACAAACCTTTGCTACTTTCAAACTCACTCTTCTCCACTTGATCCCACTTACCCGAAACACAAAATCATAGCAACATTCATCTTATAATTCATTCATACAATCATCCATATATCAATTCACTCAATTTTCAACTCATTTCTACAAAATCCTTATTCTTTTTCCTTATCACCCTTACTATCTATGCTCAACAACCAAAACCCTAATTCATCACTTGAGTTCGTACCTATGATTTATCCATCAACTCAATATATATATAACTCCAACATATCACAACTCTCATCTTATTTAATTAATCATCACTTTCTCTCACTAACCATATCTAATATATACTTAAAATCCATAAAAACAAGCTCAAAGAAAAGGGCACTTACTTGAACTCTTTGTTAAACCTTCAATATCCATCTTCAAACCTCTTAAAACTTTTATCAATTTGGTGTGTATATAAATAAAATCAAGCTCTTCTTACTCTATTTTAATCTCACGTTCAAAGAGGAAGAAGAACAAGGAAGAAGAATTATATCTCATCTTTTTAATTTCATCCTTATCTATATATATAATATAATATATATTAATTAGTTAACAACCCACCAATCATCTTCTTTTATCTTTTGACTTTGTCTTCTTCTCTTTATTATTATTATTAATTATCATTATCATCTTTTTCTATAACCAATTATACACAATATATATGTGGTGTATATCTTAGATATATAGATGTCTTATATATTCTGTTTATATTTTCAATATGTTTCAAATACATATAATATATATATTATATCCATTATACACATCCATCTTTTATTATATTTTCTCTACTCACCACACATATTCTCTCCTCTAACTACTATTCCAAAGTACATAAAAAATCGAAATATTACAATATGTTACTTGCTCCATCATATCCTTGGCTCCTGACTTTCGATAAGCTCAATCCATATTTAGCAAATATATGATCAATAGCATCTTTGAGAACTGCAGCAGAAGTTTCTTTAACATGCACAATACCAATAAACCTCTCTTTAACCATTCCCTTTTTATCCACATACCACACTACCACGACCATTTGTTCCTTATAAGACACATCACTAGATTCATCAACCAACAATATCCTCCAGGATTACATTTTGCAAAACAATGAAAAATATCTTTTTGAATGCTCGGAGAAACCATTTGATGATTTTTTGGAGCATTTTTAAGAAAAACCTTACCTATATTATCATTTTGTTTACCAAGGAACAACAAAAATTCAAGAAAATTACCTCTAGTCTCATATTCTTCATACTCATCATGGCCTCAGAAAGACATTCCTTGATGTAACAAAATTCTAACAACATCAATTAATGCATTCAATCTAGTGCAATATTCATTTTTCATATTACTTGAATATATATGAAAAGCAACTTGAATTGATTGATTTGACTTCATTAAATCTTCACATCTCATAAGTGCTTGATTATGATGAGTATTAACATCACCACATGAGATGCTAATCTATCAGATTTGTTCCAACATGAGAATCCATCCGTTACAAATGCTTCACTCCCACACTTTTTCTCAAAATAGTCTCTACACAAGTAGCGACATAAACAATATGCTGTATCTTTTTTTTATGCTATATTCTAACCATTTTCGATATTGATCAAACCAATTCACATTAAACTGCTACTCCCAATCAACTTTTGAGAAAAATCATGGCCACGAGATTGACAAGGCCCTTTAAGCCAATATGCTCGCCTTATTTCATACCATATATATGTATTATACATATATTTGATATGTATAAAATACATATATACAGTATAAGAGTGTCATAGTTTATAGTCTTATCAAATTTTCATAATTTTAAGAGAATATTTTACAACTTAAATATTCTACTTTAATAAATAAATAAAAATATTCATTAATAATTAAAAAACTAAAAATACATAATTTAATAAAAAATCTCTGGTAAAAATTCGCTAGAGTTTTATCTGTAATTCGGATTAATCCCAAAATAATGAGCATACAACCTGTATAAAAATTTAACATTTTCAAAATATTAATAATTTCATTCATTCCTAAAACTCACCACTTCATTAATATAAATTTGAATCTCAACACTTAAAATTTTATTTAATAAAATTTAATACCGATATAAATATATATATACACTGTCATTTCAAGTCTTTATATATCAACACAAGTGTTATAATTCTAAACCAAAATACTTAAAACCATGACTTCATATGAATACAAATGGCAGAGTTAGTCATGCGGCACCCTAAGTCATAAAGCATTAACCACAACCTAGCTCTCTTTCTGAACATCAACTCTTCTAGCTGCACGATATAAACTACCGCTAAGCTTACAAGCTTATTGGTACATATTTAAAATTAACAATAAATATTATATACATATTTATTTTACTATCTCTCAATTTATAGCTTTACAATATTTTTATAAAACCTTTGTTAATTTTTATTTTATACAATATACATAAATATATTACCAACATTCTAACATATAAGCATATTCACATACATTATCAATTTTATTATCATTTTGCACACTTCACATGTGATCATCTTATATCATGATCACCATCTCATAATTTCTTTCTCTTTAAGCATTAAGCTCATCACTTTATTCATAATACCACATAGTAAACTCAATCACACCATTCTATTTACAACATAACACATATATACATATAAATATATCACAAACACACACATTGGGCCCAAGTAACCTTATAAAGTATTTCAGTTTTAGAAATATTATCATAGTCTATCACGACACCGGAGATCTAAGTATCGCAATCGCAACAGTCCTCTGTTGATACCTCTATATCTGGCCCTGAAAGTAAATAATAATGACGCCCGGCATTTGACCGAAGGCAAATAATAGTAATATTCAGCATCTGACCTAAAAGCAAATAATAATGACGTACAGTGCCTGACCCGAAAATAAATAATATAGTACTAAAAATAATTCTCTGGAATAAGATACTATACAAGATAAACATACATTTCATTTCACATTCTCATTGAAACACCTTTAATTTTCATATTTGTAATTTTTGCCACATATTTCATCGTCTTTTTAGTCACAGCCACAATGTGGCTAGTAAAGCACATTTTCACATCTCTTGTGATCATGTCAAACTATGATCACTATCACATGTTACATATTCATTTATCATCTCTATTTTCATATTTCTACATATTTCTTAAGTGATCAACTCACTCATGATTACTTTCATATTTTATTTCATTAAATAAATTTCTCATAAATTCATAATCAATTATTCTTTACAATATTTACATTTTAGTTATTTTCACATTATTCTTTACAATTACTTTCACATTACCCTGCTCATCTTTTTCAATTATTTTTAGTATATTTCATTCTTTTTATTCAGTTTTTCATATTTTTCATATTTTAAAATTATTATCTATATTTTCGAGTGATCACTACTTCTCATGATCACTTTGCCTTTTTTTTCATATTTTAATTATTTTTCTACATAAATGTTTCTTTCATGATTTTTTTTCTTTCTATTTTCTTTCTTATTTCTTATCACATTGTTTAAATCCCATATTTTTCAATCATTTTTAGCATGGCTCATAGATACTACATTATACATATAACCATTGAAATATTCATACTACAATAGTTTATATTTCAATTTCTATTTTTTCATGTATAAATCTACATTTTTTATTAAGCAAATGTCTAATGTAACAATATCACATAGCTATGCCGCATTACATAGACTATGTGATTTTTTTCACATTTCAAATACTTTATATATATATTGTCAATTCACATTTAACAAAACTTTAAGTAAATAAATATATGTACTAACATCTTTGCTCTTTCCCAAGCCAAACTCTAAATTTCACGTCTTTTATCACTTTAACTTATACATGCATAATTCAATAATAAGTAACATTACTCATTTAAAGTCATTTGCATGCTTATTGAATATCAAATTACCATTATCTATTCAATTTTCATCAAAACATTATTAATACTCTAATTTTTCCATTCACTACTTTATTTGAACTTCATTCTACCAATCTCATTTTTAATATTTAACCTTAAAAATATTACTTATATATTAATATAATACTAAAATAATTCACTTCCATAATTATGGAAACCTCTTTTAAAAATTCAAATTTCACATAATAAATTTCACATAAAGCAACCATTAACATGAATTTCACCAAAATTTATCTATATCACATTTTCAATCTTAAAATCATATTATTTACATTAAAACAATGCTGACTCATCTTATTATAACATTTATATTATTCTCTTTCAAAAATTCTAATTTCACATAACCAAACCTTAAATTCCAACTTATCCAAACTTACTCATAATTAATTTCTAATCACAGAATTATTACATATATATTGAAATAATATTAAATTCATCCATTCCAATAATTATCTTCATCCATATTGAAAACCCTAATTACACATATTCATCATCAAACTTTACTCCTATTATTTATGCTTATTTCCAACATCTAATCAACAAATCATAATATACTCATTATTTTAGCTTTAATTCTATTAATTTAAGCAATTAAACACAACTTTCTCTCTCTAACTAATCTTATATAATCATACAAATTCAAACAATAAATTTTAGGAAGATTTACTTACTTGTTTTCTTCATTTTTCTTCAAAAATTCTTCAATTCCTTTGATTTCTTTAGAAAATTTGAGTTGAATAATGAAAAAATATTTTTTTTCCTCTTTTGGCTATGGTGGCACATTTTTCTCAAGGAAAAAAAGAAGAAGAAGATGGTCTCTTCTTTTAACTCTCCTCCATTATTTCTATTCATAAATATATATTAATTAATCTATTAGTTTATTATTTAATTATTTTATTAAATTTACTTTAATGTCCACCATATATTTTCTCTTCCATTGACTTTCTTTTATTATTATTATTATCATCATCATCATCATCATCTTTTCCGAGACTACTTTATACCTCATGTATATATTAATTATATCTCATATATATGTACATGTCATATATATTTTAATTATATTATATATATTTATATATATATATATAATGTTTATATTATATGTATGTAATATATATTTAATGCATATGCCCATATATATATACATATTATGTGTACCATATGTACACACCAAATATATAATATATTTATATTATATATATATATATAAATATATATATTAAGTATATGATGTATATATACATATAACCAATATATATTATATATATAATATATATATATATATACTATATATACACTAGATATATATTTAGTATATATACATTTAATATATATAACTCTTATACCTTTAAATACTTATTTAATTTATCCAAAATTACGAATATTACATTTTATGCCTTTGATTAGAAGAATAAGTGTTGATTCTTAGTCTATTTTCTCTATAGGCAGGTAGATTCTCTAAATTAACTTCTTTTGAAATTGATGAGCAAGCCTCTAGAGACATATTATTGGGTCTCTTTGCACTAAAAAGTCTGCTTTCATTTTCTTGCATCCATGAAAGTTTTCTTCGTAAAATTTTTTTCATAGTTTTATGAATTATCTAACCTGTCCAAGTGAAAAGATTTAATTTTTAAAATCAATTAAATTAATTTTTTTTTACTAATACGTATTAGAATTAATAAATTCATAATTAGTAAATATAATTATGAATTCCCCTTATTCTATATAACCATCTTTTAACTTCTTTTGTATTTTTCACATTCTTTTTTCTATCAATCAAATTTCTATATGTACATATTTATCAAAACTTTAAATCAATTAGCTTCAGTTAATATTTTTTTTAGCTTCAGCTACCTGAAAAAATGAAAATTAAAAAATAAAATAATAAAATTCAGCCAAAGAAAAATTAAAAAAAAGAAGGGCACAACAATTCATAAGAAGATAGTATTATTTTCAAATCCATCAATAAAACCATTCTCGCCTACTGCTACTCTAATGTTACAACACAATAATCCCTTCCATCACAAAATAATCCCACCACAACAACAATAACATTATATGTTAAGAAAATATACAATCAAACAAATAACCAAACAAAAAAGAAAACAATATCCTAATAAAATCAACAAGTAATATTCTAATTTAATTAAAAAACCAACAAAAATTTAATATATAATACTAACCAGTTTGAAGAAAAATTGGAGAAGACTGCTCCTAAGTCCTCGTACTACACGAACAAAATTTTTGAATAAGAGAAAAAGATTTTATCTCGATGCTCTTATTCTGTAAAACACTGTAATATAAGATAGGAATTGGAAAAGTTATTTTTCTTTAATAATAGAAGAGTTTTAATTATTATAATAACTTAAATTTTAAATTATTGAAAAAAAATGTTAAAATATAATGAAAAAATGAATGATGAGGGTAATAAATAAAAGAAAATTTAAAAATATTTAATATATATATAAAAGAGAGAATAAAATTTAAAAATTAATATATATTTTACGTGTGGGTATGTGTGTGGTAATAAATGAGGAGAGAGAAGAAAAAGAAATTAAGGGAAAGAGAGAGAAAAAACAGAGAGAGGGGAAAGAGAGAAAGTGACAGAAATGGGAAGGAGGAAATGGCAGTCTGATTTTAGCTTCGATCGATCTACCGTCGCCCACCGACACACACTTGCCAAAGAGGAGCGCCAACCAACGACGAGCATGAGGAGAGGTGACTCGCTGCCAACGGCCCCCAGAGCGCTCCTCATGCACTGTCCGAAGCAGATGCCGACTGAGACGCTCCGATGAGCAACTACAGTACACCTGTGACTGATCAATGCTTTTCCTCGTAAAACTAAATCCACTTCACTAATAAGATCTGGCAAATGCCGTATGTTCTAGTAAGCCCCCTCTTTGCTATTTTACAGTGTATTTTGCTGCTACTCTTTCAAAACTTTCTATGCTGAGGATGAAACTCATTTTCCATTTGGTAAAATTCACAACATTTCTTACCCTTTTCCAATAAAAACAGACCCCAAAAGCTTGTGCTGTCCACATGGATACTTTGCAACAGAAATTAAACATGCACCAACTGAAGCTGCATAACTATACAAGCTTTTATAGTTAATACAAAGGTTCAACATATTATTTCTACAGCAACCACAACTCAGATATTTTTTTTTTCCATTTTGGATAGGCTCGCAGTTCAAATTATCAAAACTCAGCAGCCAGCAACGGCACCAGGCTTGAGGTAGATCTTGTTACTTGGTTACTTATCCAACAAGGTTGGTATTTAGTTGATGTCGACAATGTCCAACTTTCAGATAGTTGCTAGCTACTCTATAAATACATAATAATAGACCCTTTAATAGTTCCTCATCGCTTAACATCTCTTACAGCAACAAAACCTGTTAAAAAAAACATACCTGCCAACACTAATAGGTTTAATACTAGGTTTTAAAAATACCTGAGAATATATGAATAGTAAACAGAAATTTGAACAAAATATGCAGTCACTTGCCACATATACATATTACGTGTAGTGTGACAAGAAGTTACATATATTTTGCATAAATAACATTCATGCTTTTTGAAAATTAACCACTTGACCCAAAAATAGTAAAATCCCAATTCACTGGACTTTTTGATGCAATCAATAAAAAACCCTAAGGGTGCCTACCACAATTTTGAATCAGTAGAAAGATTTCAAGAAATGCTGAATTTTTTTCCACCATGTTTTGAAAAAAGAGAAAACCCCGATGAATTTTCTAAGCCTTATTATAATGTACAAGCTCATTAGTGCCTAACAAATGCTAATAGCTGATACAAACTTGTGTGGAAGTTTTCCTAATGGTTTATCAAGTCTCCAGGTTGACAAATCATTGAAACACATTATCATGCTGGAGTCTATGAAAGGTTTTAACCTTAGTTTGATGAGAAGACTAGAAATAAACTTAGATAGAGGAGCGTAATAGTGGGTGACTGCCTGCATAAAATTGTCACATCTTATTGATGTGGATCCTGACCGTGTAGCAAAACATTATCAAATGGTGTTGGATTTTGACATTTACAGGACCATAAAAGAATTCAGAACAGCAATTCCCAACTCCATTTAAATACATTCAAAACTTTCTGTGAAGCAAATCCATATCCAGAAGAAAGATTGCAACAGATTATAATGCCTAAATCTATTCCACATTATGATATGCAGTGATACAACCAGTGCTGTCAAAGGCACACCTAATATCAGTTGATATCTTAAGATGCTAAAGCAAAGCAGGAATATGCTTCATGCGTCAATGCAACAGTTCCAATGACGAAAGTGTGTCTTTGCCTCCAGGGATACAAGTTGAGAACCTTAGTTTAGCAACCTAATCCTTCAGTTCTAATTGTATGTAAATTTACCTAATTTCACAAATGTATATAAAATGCTTAACATGAGTTGTTAAAATTTAGATACAGAATACATTATTCTGCATACATTGTTTTCTTTCAAAAAGAAAAAGAATCAGTCTTTCTTTTTTCAACTAGTTTTTAACAGCCATGGCCCACAGGGTGTGCCAACATACTAATCAAAGGAACAGTAAGGAAACTTCTGCAAAATCAAAACCTATAGCTACACGATACAATTCTACTCTTCGACTTAAAATTTGATTAGGAGAAGATCTAACCTTCAGTTCTTGTGACAACATACACTGCCATACATGCTCCGTCAGTTGTTTCCAAAATGACCAACTGGTTTAGCTAGCACTTGCTTCCTTATCTAAAACTTCAAATCTACTTTCCCTTTTTGCAGCTCTTCTTTTAGCTTGAATTTGATGCACATATTCTGCCGCTATAACATGGAACTTAGGAGCAAGCTTACTTGATGAGGAAACATTAAGACCTGCTTTCTTCAAAGCCCGAGTTACATGCTTGTGAGCCTTCTGGAAATGAACAACACATAGAGAAGGAGCAGCTGATCTTAGTATTGGCTTTCCACATGTTATAGCTCCTGCCTGAGCACTAGAGATGTAGCCAATCAATCAAACAACAAAGGTCAGTGGATGAATGATGATCATGCACAAGATAATAAATGCTTTATAATTGGAAGCATGGGACGGTGAGCACAAGATAAAAATAGTACTTGCACATGACCACATGCAGCAAGGACTTTTCTTTGTCTTTCCCATATTCAAGAATTTGGTGAAATACCATGCATGGAGTATTCTGTTAAAACCGAGATTCATATCAACAAAAATAATATATCATATTTAACATGTCTTGTTCCAGACCAATTCATAAATTCACAGGCCTTGTGATAGAACTAACTGCCCTCAAACATAAATACTTAAAACAAATAAGATAACCTGGATGACAGCCTTTCATCGGACGTGCTTGTTATCAAGTTTTAAGATGGGAAGAAAGAAAGATTCAAAAGCCAGGCCTACAATTAGACATAAATTTTTTGCTAAAATTCATCAGGCCTAACATGGCAAGGAGCAAACACAGGCAGCGGCGGAACCACCATGGGGTCGTGTGGGGTCACATGACCCCTCCTCACCGGCAGCCAGACGTGGAGGAAGACAGGACGTGGAAACTCAGCCCCCGTGAAGGGGGGCTGAGTTTCAGAGAAAATCGCAGCGAGGGGTAGACGAACCCCTCGCTGCAATTTTAATTTTTTTTTTATAAATTAGTCCCTGGTGAAACGGCGTCGTTTCGCCAGGGACTAATTTTTTTTTATAATTAAACCCCTGGCGAAACGGCGCCGTTTTGCCAGGGGTTTAATTATAAAAAAAATAAACCGGCCCAAGCGAAACGACGCCGTTTCGCTTGGGCCGGTTCAAAAAAAATTAAAACCTTTCCTTCTTCTTCCTTCTTCCCTTCCCTCTCCCTGTGTCTCTGTTCCCTTCCCTCCCCAAAACACAGCCACCAGCAGCACCCACCCACGGGCGACGCTGCAACACCGAGCCACCGGCCACCGGCCACCGGAGATTTTGCCTCCCCCTCAACAAGTCTCTGGTTCCGCCACTGAACACAGGCATTCAGCTACATTCACTTCCTTTTGTATTTGCCTTGGATAATAATGCTACAACAGTATCAATAGATGCAGCTGTTGCGGACTTGGTACAATTACTCTATTTGAGGCACATACCATTTTATGAATTTCAAATGCCAGGTTTGATATAATACAGTATAATGTCCATAACTGGTAGAACTCAAACTGCTTCTCCGGGCGCATTACAAGTTCTACCATCAAATGCTAAGTTAATTTTAACCACTATGAGAATAAACAATGGCAACCCTCCAATTCAAGCAAGAAGAAAAAGGACAATTAAATTGTCAATTCAATGGCATTAACATCCATTCACTAGAAACAATGAATACCCATTAAAGAAATGAGCCAATAAATGAAAACTTCAAAAAGAGGGCAAAAGAAAACCTCTTGATAACATAACCGCAGGGCTTGTATAGTTTCTGCTTGGCATCAGAGAGGATATGAAGATGACAAAAGCTGGTTAAAGCCATGGCCTTTAGCTTACAACCAACAAACAGACACCGATGATTGTTCTTCAGATCAAAATCGCCTTTAGAATTGGAAACTACATTATTGCCATTACCATTATTATTTTCACCAATAACTTCAATATTTACATTGTCACCTTCTTTCCCTCCATTCTCCCTCTCCAAAACACCCTCACTGCCACCCCCACCATGCTCTTGCTTCTGTTGCAGCAAGGGATGATCTTCTTTGAATGGACTGACCCCATACTTCCAGTAATACTCTTTGTACTGGATCTTGAGTTCCTCCATTAAAGCCCAATAGTTGTCTCTGTAGCATTTGGAGAGCCGCTTGAGGTTATAAGATCGTCGCTTGAGAAGTTCCTGGCGCGTGAGATGGGAGGAGCGAGAGAGAGCCTGGTCTTGTTGGGAGAGGGTGATGGGTGAATCACTGGTGGTGTGTGAATTAGGATTAGGGTTAGAATTTTGGACGTTAGCGAGTGTAATGGTGCTTGAATTGGGATTTGGGTTTTTGGGTGGCCGGGAAGGGTACGACTGGTGGCGGTGGTGGTTCTTGGAAGCCGCAGTCATGGCGTGGCCAGAGAGAAATACGGTGGAGAAGCAAGTGTCTCTATATGTGACTGGTCAGTTGTCACCATAACAAATACAGAGTTTAGTGTACATTAAAAAAATATTAAAATTAATTTTATATAAATAAAAAATTAAGAAAATTTTAATACGCGCAAGCTAAATAAAACTAATTAAAATAATTTTAATAAAAAAAATTAATTGAAAAAATATTTTAATTATTAATGTATAATTAATTTATTAAAAAATTTAAAAATTATATTTTCATTGTTTAAATTTTTTAATTTCTAAAAAAATATCAATTAATTATTATTATAAATTATTTAATTATTTAAATAATTTATTTATTAAAAATATTAAAAAAATATATATTTTATTATTCAATTCTTCAATTTTTAAAAATATATAAATCAATCATTATTATAAATAAATTAATCATTGCTCGCACGATGTGTGAATATATATATTTTAAAAGTAACCTAGTTAATAATTTTTTTATTGATTATAGTTAAATATTCTAGTTAAATTAAATCTAATTTTCGATATTAAATAGAATTATGAACTCGTTTTACAATGCTACCAATAATGAAAGCTCATAGTAATTTGTAAATAACAATAAGAATACCACAAAGTAATAGCAAAGGCCACCATAAATCAATAAAAGTTATAAAACAAAGAAAAACAAAATACAAATAAATATTGAAGTTAAACGAATAAATATTAATGTATAATTATTTTGTTAAGAGCAACACTCAAAATCCATAACAAATAGAAAAGAAATTTACAGGAAAGAGTGATGTTAATGAGCAAGAATTGAAATTAAAGAGTTTGGCAGTTAAATCTCTCTTTATTATTTACAAATGTCAATATTCATCAAACACTCCAACAATTGGCTTCCTATCTCAATCATATTTAAAGTCAAACTAAATCAGTGGATCTGGCACGTCAATGCAAAGAAATCATTCAACAGCATAAAGTTGTTTCAATATTGTAGTTGTTCTTCATGCTTACACTGTTCATTTCATGGAGACACTACCACAAACAACATTAAAAATATATCCATAATGGCAGATAAAGTAGCCGTCACAGTAGAAGAAATATAAATATCCTCTAGTAGAAATTGAATAAGAATGACATGAAGCACATAGAGTTTAAGAAAAATAAGAAAGAGAAAGGAGGGAGAGAGAGAGAAGGGAATAAAATTCTAATTACATCTGATAAAGGATTATAAATTTTCTCTTCATTTTTCAAAGCTAAGTGAAGAACGCTTCTCAAGACAATGAACTAATCACCAGTTCTCTTCAAATCCAACAACATCCAAGTACTTCAACATGATAATAGAGAAGATAAGTTGAGACATACATCAAAATAGATAAGAGTCTAAAGTTTAGAATACCTTGACATCACAAAGAACCTAGTAATTTTAATTTTTCAGAAGTTTAAAAGTCAAAGCCAAATATAGCTATTAACTACCTGTAACTCATGTTGAGATGGCAACTTACACCAACTGTAATGCAGCTAGCATAATGGAGCTCTCTCCTGCCTCGACAATAAAATTTTTTTATGCATACCCAATTTATTGTAAAAATTACTGAAAGATTTTGAAAATGAAGTGAAGAATATTCTACAAAACCAAAATGAATAAATATGACATGCATTAAAGACTCTCACCTTCGACAAACCAGTAAAATTTATTAGTAGCAGATTCAGTGAAGCTCCTTTGTCTTGATCTGGTGTTAGGACCACAGAGGTATCAGCTTTAAGAGAAATTGGATGCTCAGTTCTATTGACTACTTACAACTCTGGACCCACTCTATTTAGCATGACCTGTAACAAAAGCCAAGACAAAAATAAGAAAATAGGAAACAATGATAAAAAAAGATAGATGAAGGTATAATAAAAGTAAGGTGTAATAAAAGTAAAGGTATAATAAAAGTAAACTAAGTACAAAATGCAAGATTAGTTAGTGCAGAGGAGGAAAAAACTCATAACCTGCTAGCGTAAGTGTCAAAAAGTGAGATATAGAAGCAATATAGCAAGGGTACCGATCGAAGGGGCTAATTTTTTCAAACTACCTTAAATACTTTATATTGATTAGGATTAAAGTACTAACCCATTCCAGCAGTAAGTCCATTATCTATGAACATCAACAGGTGAAAAATAAAAACAGTAGTGTAGTCAACCTGAAGCAATAAAAGTAGACATGAGTTCTCATCTATAAAAGGTAGATCAAAAGAAAAAAAATCAATTAAACCACTCACTAATTCAAACAGAGACTCACCACGATCCATATGTGCAAAGGGAATGTAAAATGATGATATTGTTTTAATTGATAGCAACAATGATTCTAAAGAAAGATATGTGTAAAGTAAACAAAAAAGACAAAATCCACGCTAAATAATTGTTAAATCTTTACAGAATCAATTTAAGGTCTTGATATTTGGGAGTAAAAGTAATAATGCTGCAACAATTAAAGAAGAAGAAATTGAATATACCTAAAATTAAAATTGAAAAGAAAAGAAAAGGATACATGCTTGTAGCCAGCACCAACAATAAGAACCCATCGCACCTGAAACAAAAATTAAAGACAATTAAGGATACATGTAAAATGATGATATTGTTTTAATTGATAGCAACAATGATTCTAAAGAAAGATGAATGTAAAGTAAACACAAAAGGCAAAATCTACGCTAAATAATTGTTAAATCTTTATAGACTCAATTTAAGGTCTTGATATTTGGGAGTAAAAATAATAATGTTGCAACAATTAAAGAAATTGAATATATTGAATATACCTAAAATTAAAATTGAAAAGAAAAGAAAAGGATACATGCTTATAGCCAGCACCAACAATAAGAACCCATCGCACCTGAAACAACCCATAACCCCATAAGAAATAAGAAGAAATTGAATACCTTATGCCTAATTTTTTATTTGATTCACATTATGAAATCACCTTTTATATAAAATTAAAGAAGTAAAGCACCTTCACAAGAAATTATTGTTCATATCCAAGAGGTTTTTTTACTAAACCTTCATCGTCAAATAAAGGTTTTGGCAACAGGAATGAGGAGGAAAAGAGCATTTTGGAGTTTGCGGTGGCTTATGATCTAGTGCTGGCAAATACCTGCTTTGAAAAGAGGGGGTCACACTTGATTACCTTTAAGAGTGGACGAACACAAAGTCAAATAGACTTCATACTTACTCGAAGACGGGACAAAAGTAAGTGTAAGGATTGCAAGGTCATTCCGGGTGAAGCATTGACAGCGCAACATCGTATTGTGGTTTTAGATGTTAAGAATAAAAGTAGCTGGAGGAATGATAAGAGAGTATTGGAACTAAGGATAAGATGGTGAAAATTGAAAGACCTAGCTCAAGGTACCTTTAAGGAAGAGTTACTAAAGGAAGACATTTGGAACCTTGAGGCTAGTGCAGAGGACTTGTGGACAAAAATGGAAGGTGACATTAAGAAAGCAGGTAGTATATTGCTTGGGATCTCTAAAGGGGCAGGGCCTCGACCGCACGATGCATGGTGGTGGGATGAGGAGGTTCAAAAGGCTATTAAGGCTAAGAGGGAATGGTATAAAAAGTTACCGAATGCGGTTAATAGCGAGGCCTTTGAGGAATATAAGAGGGCTAAGAAAGAGGCAATGAAGGCTGTTAGTGTAGCTCGTGGCAGAGTCTTAGAAGGGATTTATCAAAAGTTAGATACTAAAGAGGGAGAAATGGGCATTTATAAGATTGCTAGGATGAGAGAAAGGAAAAGCAGAGATTTAAGCCAAGTCAAATATATAAATGACGAAGATCAACGGGTGTTGACAGGAGATGTTGAGATTAAGGAGAGGTGGAAGGCTTATTTTGAGCAGTTATTCAACCCTGAATATGAACAAGGTTTTCAAGGTCTTCATGCAACAAATGGTTATATCAGCTGGTCTAGGAGGATCTTGCTTAGTAAAGTAAGAGAAGCCTTGAAGTATATGAAAGTTGGTAAAGCTTGTGGCCCGGATGGTATTCCTATAGAGGTTTGGAAGAACCTTGGAGAGGTAGGAGTTGCCTGGTTAACTAAACTCTTCAATGCTATTGTGAAAGGACGTAAGATGCCGAATGCCTGGAGGAAGAGTATCCTGGTACCCATATATAAAAATAAGGGAGACATTCAATGCTGTACAAACTATCGGGGTATCAAACTTATGAACCATACTATGAAATTATGGGAAAGGATTATTGAACACAGATTGAGGAATCTTACAAGAGTTTCGGAGAATCAGTTTGAGTTTATGCCATGGAGATCTACCATGGAGGCTATTTCTCTTCTAAGAAGACTAATGGAATTGTATCAAGAGAAGAAGAAAGATCTCCACATGGTATTTATTGACTTGGAGAAAGCCTATGATAGAGTACCAAGAGAAGTGTTATGGTGGGTTTTGAAGAGGAAAGGAGTCAGCGGCAAATATATCAACATCATCAAGGACATGTATGAGAATGCATCCACTAGTGTGAAAACACCTGGTGGAGACACTGAGGCTTTCCCCATTACTACCGGATTGCATCAAGGTTCAGCCATGAGTCCATATTTATTTACCCTGGTTATGGACGAGCTAACCAGAAGCATACGAGACGATGTTCCTTGGTGTATGTTGTTCGCTGATGACATTATTTTAATTGATAAGACTAGTGCTGGTGTAAACCGTAAGTTGGAAGTGTGGAGAAAAACCCTCGAGGACAAGGGTTTTAAGTTAAGTAGGAGTAAAACGGAATATATGCACTGTGAGTTCAGTATAAGGAAGAAGCAGGACCATGAGGTTAAGTTGGATGGAGTTTTGGTTCCTAAAACCAAGCAGTTCAAATATTTGGGTTCGGTGTTCCAGAATGATGGCCGTATAGATGAAGATGTGGCTCACAGAATATAGGTAGGGTGGTTGAAGTGGAAGGGTGCGACTGAGGTTCTATGTGATAAGAAAATACCTCTGAGAGTGAAAGGTAAATTCTATAGGACGGTTGTTAGACCCGCGATGCTCTATGGTAGTGAGTGTTGGGCACCAACGGGACAACATTTGCATAAGATGAGTGTGGCAGAAATGAGGATGCGAAGATGGATGTGTGGACATACCAGACTGGAAAAAATTAAGAATGTTCATATTCGACAAAAAGTCCAAGTAGCGGATGTCGGAGATAAGGTGAGGGAAGGAAGACTTAGATGGTATGGGCATGTTTTAAGAAGACCTCCTAATGCTGCGGTTCGTAAGTGTGAGAATTTATTGATTGAGGGGGCTAGAGGTCGTGGAAGACCTAGAACTGTGTGTAATGAGGTGATAGCAAGAGATTTACGTGCCTTAGATCTTGATGCGGATTTGATTAATGACAGACTTGAATGGAGACGTAAAATCCGTGTCTTGGAAGGAGCCTAAGGCTGGAGTATCTTTTTTTGGTGTCTTTTGAGCTTACTTTGTTGAGGATCCATACAGCCGACCCCAACTTGTTTGGGACTAAGGCTTAGTTGTTGTTGTTGTTGTTGTTGCTTCATCATCAAAAGGAAGGATATCATAGAGAAAAGCATACAATATAACACCATAGCTCCACACATCCACTTCAGGACCAGCATACAATTTCCCAGAGATAACCTACAAAAAGAATAGCATAACCTTTGAATTAATGTCATTGAATTATCAATTTACATGAATAGAAAAGGAGAAGGGATTTCTCCTGCTCCCACTGTAAAGTTCAGCAATCCATCTCACTTAAAGAATTGACACCTGCTTTGAATTCAATCCAAACAAATCAAATGTATATATTAGTTTTAAAATATGAAATAAATAAGAGCAGATAAAAAATGCAACTGATAAATCTAAGCTAAGAAAGAATACCATAGATAATCGAATGAACAATAAAAACAATACCTTACTGAATAATTATAATTAACAAATAACGTATATATTCTTTTTGATGCAAAACAAAAACTAATACATCCTTGGAATGATCAATCAATCAATCAACCAAATCCAAAATCTTACAAAACGCACCAATTAGAGAAAAACCCAGATGCCAAATCTTATCAAACAATAAAGAATTAAGATTCGAAAGGAGGCATAATAAGAATTAAAACAGAGGGCATGCTCATCCTTCTCTAAAAACATACTCAATGCTTTTCTAAAAAAAAATGTAGATTTAACATCAATACCTTCCAAAAAAGTATTGAATCTTTCTTCTACGACGTGTTTAAATTGCCACGGCGGTCCTTAGGGGAAGAAACATCATCGTCGCCACGATCTGTGCGATGGAAGCATCACCATCGCCACCGTCTTTCTGCTAGGGCTATGCTTTTATTTTTTGGTACTGCCTGCTAGGGATATGCTTAGGAGAGGAAGCATCAGCGGAGAGAAACGGAGAGTTGAGAAAGAGAACGTTTTATCTTTTTAACATATGACCGTTCTTTTTTTTTTTTTCAGAATATAAACAGGCATTAAATCATAGTTTAGCTAAAAACATGGAGAATATGTTATTTAGCCAAATTGCTTATGTAGCAGCACGAAATTGATTTGTAAAGCCTCCGCTTTTATATATTAGATATTAATTATTTAATTTATAATTAATTTATTTTAAAAATTAAAAATCAAATTTTTTTTATTATATTTTTTAATTTTTTAATTTTTTTAAAAAATATAAATCAATCGATATTATTTAATTATATTAATATATAATTAATTTATAAAAATTAAAAGCTATTGTTATAATTTATTTAATTAATATTATGAAATTATATTAATATACAATCATTTAATAGAAGATTAAAAAATTACAAATATAATTATTAATTATTAAATTTTATATTTTTTTATAAATTATTAAAATAAAATAAAAAAGTGAAATGATATTATTTTAAAAATTAATTATATTTTTTTCTTAGTTTATATATATAATATAAATATAGATATTTTATTTTAAGTTTTATTTTTACTGGTTTTTTTTCATTTATATTTTTTTAATTTTATTTTTTTAAAATTTTTATTTTCAAAAATAATCTTTTTGATGGAATAAGCCCTTCATTAATAGAAGAAAAGGAAAGCAAATCAAGAAAATACAGGATTAGGCGAAATTAAACTCAGACCATCAAATCTATCATGTACATCTGACCTAGAGTCTAATCCATATGAAAAGCCTAAAATGGTTACATAATCGGTACAAAAAATATTGCAATCAAAAGTAGACATGACGTGTAACACCCCATCTTAGCCTACGTTTATAGACCAAGATGGACTGTTATCTCATGGTGATTGTGTCTTAATATTTTACTTAGCAAATTTTAAGTGCAGATTTTTTTTTACAGAAATTTTGCCATAACCTCCCCTAAAAATGGAGGTCCCAAGTGTCGAAAAAACTGATTTTTCTTATTTTTGAAAAATATTTTATTTCACAATTCATCTCAAGCACACTCCCAATAATCCACCCTTATAACCTCAACTACAATCCTGCAAGAAAAGTTCACACTTCTATATCATTTCTCAAGATTATATATCATTTGCTAAGTTTCATTACCATACCACTGTTTATTCTCTTGTTACATACACCATAATACTTAATGTGTTAACAACCCTTTACAATAGATATAACGTACATGTCATACTACTATTTTATGTCAAAAGTCCTATCCTAATCACCGTCGAGCTGATGCGAGCCGCTGCAGAAATGCTGATCTTCTATCCACTACTTGCGAGTTAGACATATAACTCGCTGAGCAACTTATTGCCCAGTGGGTACTTTAACCATTGCCGAATATAAATAGTGCAAGGAAGGTTGTTGAAACACATATAAAAGTAGAATACTGCATAATTAAACTATTTCCATACAATGAATTAAGTTAAGATTCACATTCTGTATGTAAACAACATGTAATATAACTTTATTATAATTACGAGTTAATATGCTCCACTAGGTAATTATGAATACACCTATCTCGAAATGAGGCCTCATATAGAGTTACGCGTGGTCTTGACCTCACATGAATAATTGCCATAGTGTTGGTCTCATACGATATAGAATAACTGCGTGGTCTTGGTCTCACACGACTAGTTGCCATGATCTTGACCTCACACGATATAACCGCGCGTGCGTAAGTAATATCCCGACCGAAGCCGTTAAGACAGTACTGCCAGTAGGATGGCATGCCAAACCCCCATTCCAGACCGGTTTTACCCATTTACCGAGTAGAGCATATATAACATTTCATATATACCCATTCACTTCGTTTATATACCACATATTCTCCATGTATATACAATATATATTTACACAAATATCACATATACTCACATATGTATCATATGTATTCACATATTTTTCATCTTAATTTATTCTTCATATCATAATTAAACTCAATACCAAAAATAAAATGATAAAACACCCACACCAAGTTTTTGACCAAGTTGATAATGAAAAATTACCATATGAACAATAAACTCTAGTTCTTGACCCAACTTGATCCTTGTTTTAGAAAATTTGTATAAAATAATCCACTTGGCTAAAAACTCTAAAATTTTTACAGAATTTATTTTTACATCTTAAAATCATTCTTTTAAAATTTCAGATCAAACTGGACACAAAATCTTGGTCAACTAGTTCACCCAACCAGGCTGCTCCAGTTGCCCTGCATCCTGGCAGCAGTTCTGAATTTTATGAAGTCCGTAAATTAAATTCAATCAATGCGGTTCCAAATTATTTTTCTCAAATACTAGACTTACTAAACAACAACATATCCAAAATTTAACTCAATATAATTTTTTTATATTTAATTAAAAATCATACAAGTCACAGCATTTTACTAATTGTAAAACAGAAAAATTTTAAAAGGAGTTGCATGGTTAAAGTACCAAACATTGCTCTTTTAATTCCCTTTTGCTTTTCCTTCTTCTCCTTCCTTAATCTTTGTTTTTCCTTCAAGATATTCAAGAACAAAATCTTAAATATAAACCTTAGAAATTTAAAATAATAAGTTATCCTCCATTTCTTTTCAACCGAAAACCCTAATCCAACCTTATTAAACTTTATACATCTTGATTCTTCCATTTAATCAATTAATCTCATCACTTACTTAAAATTTTTCCAATTCTACATAAAGAATCTAATCTCCCAATAAATATATAAATACCTAAAATTGATACTATAATTAAAGTCTACATACTTGAAAACCTTAAAACTTACCTTGACAAATCAAACTTGACAAAAATTGGAACTCTTTGGTGTTCTTCCCTATGGTGGCCGAAATTTGTAAGTGGAAAAGAGAGAGTTTGTTCTTCATTTTATGATATATATATATATATAAGGAAAATGATGATCACCTTATGTGTTGGATAAATCCTTTAAGACCACTTGTTCACCTTTCTCTTTCTTCATTTAATACTCATGCTAAATGGTTACTTTTGATTGGCCAACAAGAGATTTTTATAGTTTTCTTTCCCATTACTTCTTCCCACTTGTCCCTCTTCTCATTGGATACCCTAAAGTTGTCCCATGTTACCCATACAGTCCCGACACGAAACCGGGCCCACTTTACGTTCCGGCGATTAATCGATCATATCTCTTAAACCGTACAGTTCCACGAGTCAAACTACATATAGTTTTGATCCTCTCGACCTCTACTTTCTATTTATAAGGTCTATTTTAGGTTTCCAAGTCATTTTAAAAAATTACCAATAAGCCCTCAACTTTTTACAAAATTCCCTTTAGGTCCTTTCTTTGCTCGGGTTTTGCCCGGGTTCCATTTCTACTGAAGATCGTTTCATATTCAACCCCTTGACGTCCTCTACTTACTCTTATGTTTATTTTCTACTTTGGATTCATGTATAAATCTTAATAAAAATGACCAAAATGCCCCTAGTCTACATGTCTTCATTTCTCTTTAACGGGGCGTTTTCTGGAAAAACCGTTACGCGTAGTTGTGACCCGATTTTTTTCTACTTTCCATTTTTAGAATCTGTTATGTGCACTATTAAGAACCTCCGATACAACTTTTGAAAATTACTCTTAGGTCCTTAGCCTTTAAAAAAAATTACCTTTAGGTCCCGTCGACTTCACGGGCCTCCTTCGCACACCAATTTTTTTTTTTTTTACTATCTCGAGCCTCTATTTGACCACTTATTTATATCCTTCTTGCCTAATACTCGACTATCTAAATTTTGGGATATGACATGACGACAGTTTGGTTTATAAAATTCTTAAACCTAAACCAAAATTTTTATAGGACGGTTCAGACACTGTCAGTTCCGGTTTGAACTACAGTTTAAGAATGGTTTGAAGGATTGTTCGAGGTTCAAATGGGCGGTTTAAAAGATGTTCAAGGGAGTTTGAAATAATTAATAATATGGTTTATAAGTGATTTTAATTTTAAAAATTAGAGAAAAAATTATTTAAAATTAAAAATAGTAAAAAAAATATGAAGATTAATTGATTAAAATAAATAAATAAATAAGGAATTTAAACTTAATTTTTTTATTAAAAAAATTAAGTTGCTTATGTATCCTCTTTAGGTTTAAAAAGAAATCAAATAAATTTTTAGATTTCTCTTTTTTTGTAAAATGAATTTTAAATTTATTATTTTTTTTCTTCTTGATCAACTTATTGACTTTTTTTTATTGGAGTATTGATACAATTCTTAAATATCATCATTGTTTTTAATTTCTTCCATTAAATTTTCTAGATTAATTGGCCTAGAATATTCATTAACTATATCCTTTCCTTTGTTTGCTCCAAAATTTGAGCCATATCTACTATTTACTATTTTTTAAAAAATATAATGTAGTAAAATTTGAAATAAGAAATAATATTATATGAGACAATTGAAAAAAAAATAAAAATAATAGAAATAAAATTTAACTATAAAATAAGAATACAATAATTAAAATTATAATATAGAGAATATTGAAAAAATAAAAAATATAGATTATAGAAAATATAAGAGAATAAATTAAAAAATAGATTGTGGAGAATATTGAAGATTGTAATATAATTTAGATGGAAGATTAAATATTTTATAAGATAGAATAAGATTGAATAATAAATTGAATATTGTAATATGAGAGAATTGAAGAATGAAATAAGAGAGAATAAGAGAATGTGATAATTAAAAAATGGAAATTTTTTTGAAATTGATTAGTATTTATGGAGGAGGAATGAAAAGAAAAACTGAAATTAAAAAATAAAAAAGTATGTACAATGGCATAATTCAAATTTGATTATTGCACACAACTAGCCTATGCCAATAGCACACGCTCTTGGCATGGCTAGTAGGCCAGTAAGAGCCAATGGTCTGGCCTGGCTTTTGCTTAAGCCAAACTAGCAACCATTTTTGGTGGTTCGAATTGTCGATTTGAACAAGTAATTCAAACCATTAAAACCATTGTTTTGGTGGTTTTAGAAATTTTAAAACTTGGATTGAACCATAAAATAAGATTTAGGTTTCAATTTGATTTTAGTTTTGATTTTGACCATTTTTTGTTTGATTTTGATCAGTTTAATTTTGATTTGGTTCCAATTTCAAATCGGATTACCTCTTCAATAGAGAGGGGACCCTCTTCAATTCAAACTATGTCATTCTCTCTTTGAGAATAAAGTTTCGCAAGGGACTGAGCTACCCGATTGCATTAATGAAGAGTGTATATTCACAAACAGCTGCCAAGAACTTCTTTCAATGCACTACAATCATCCAAGGCTATGCTTAATTCATTCCGGTAGAAAGAACACAATTTTAAAGCATCCATAATAAACTTACAATTAGATTCCACAATTAAGTTCTTGAAGCCCAAAAATAATAGCCTTTGCTTCAGCAATAGGAGGGGGCCTATGTTGTTGAAATGTCTCTAGAGCCACAAGCTAATATCTCTCCCTTATGATTTCAAAAAATGACACCCATACCTATACCCAATGAAGAGATTATATCTGCATCTATATTTAATTTGATAAAATCAGTAGTAGGAGGAGACTATCTTTTCTACCTGGTTACAAGATTTTGAATGCCACCATTTTGACCAGAATTTGTGCAGAAAAAAGAAAGTTCCAACCTCATAGCTTCTATTGCACTTTTCAGGGAAGGAATAAAAAAACTTGTATGTTCGTGAAAGCTTTTATTTCTTGAGCACTAGATATCGTAGCAAAAAAGGCATGCTAACGTTATCTTATCAATATCTAAATGATCCTAGAGATGCAAGAACCAATTCTCAAAAGAATAGCTATCAAAATTATAGAAATGAGAAAGGGAAAATTGATCCCTTATTCTAAAAATAGAATAACAGTGCAGAAATAAATGCAAACTAGTCTCCTCCATACCATTAAACATATAGGAATTTGACACATTACATAAATGACAATAAATAAGAGGTTTATTTGGAAGGATATCCAAATATGCTCTCCAAAGAGACTTCCAAAAACTCGATATAGAAGAGGATGAAGAAACCTCATTAGAGCCACGAATTTGTTGGAGTGTAATTCTATACCCGCTCTTGACCACATACTCACCCAGTGAATGAAAGTGTCAAACTAGGGAGTCTTCCTTATCTAGATTGCTAAGGGGGAATGGATAAAATTCTCCCAACATAAGTAGGCAAGAGATATTATGAAGCAAACCTATATTCCAAGCCCTTTTGTTATCATCAATTAAATAATCCACTATTGCATTAGTTGGGAGAGTATTGCAATGAGTAATTAACTTAAACGTTAATGGTTGAGGGGTCCATTTATCTTACCAGAGTCTAATAGATTTACCATTGCCCATACACCACTAAATCCTTGAAGAAATTACCTCAAAACCCCAAATGATGCTTCTCCATGTGTAACTCGGAGAAGAATCTACATGTAACACCCCTTACATAGTCTATATACTTAACTACATAGGAAATGCCACCTAACATTCACACTTGTTCTGCATACGTGTTATGTATGTATTAAAGAAATAAAGATAAAATACTTCTAAGTATTAATGCAGTTGTTAAGCTTTCAAAATAACTACTACAACCAATCCTATATTACAAACATATATCTATTAATTTATAAAGAACTCATGTTGATAACTTACATTCTTATAAAATTCTCAAACTACTCTCAAACTTGTACAACTATCATACAAAATTTTACAATATTGCCATTTGAATTATATAAAATATAATATTTACAATATTTTTCTTGAACATTTATGATGCAGTTGACCAGGAATGCGAATCTCTCACTTTGCAGTCTCAACTCTTCTTGTTTGATCTGCGCGTCAGAAAACAGTTCTAACACGCTAAACAAAGCTTAGTGGTGCTTATATATTCACAATATGCAAGAAAAATTAAAGAAAAGAGATCTAAACATTAAATAATTTAAAAATAATGAAAAGTATTACTTTTAGAATGTTAAATAAAGAAATTAATAAATTCATTGAAAGTTGAAATACTAAACACGATTAAATCCAGAATTGAATAATTCATCAATAACCATATAACACATTATTTTCAATGTAGATAACTTCTTTAATTATGCC
The DNA here is from genome assembly GCA_947685225.1 of Garcia nutans. Taxonomy (NCBI): domain Eukaryota; kingdom Viridiplantae; phylum Streptophyta; class Magnoliopsida; order Malpighiales; family Euphorbiaceae; genus Garcia; species Garcia nutans. The sequence continues at coordinate 45,400,819 of CANTUV010000037.1, read as the reverse complement.
CATACACATTGAACTCAAATTCTAGGTTTGGATAACAAGCACTGTTGGCAATTTAATGCCCATTGTACAGAATTTTGGCCAATGGCCCACTATGGCACGAATGCCCACTGAGTATGGTGACACAAAGCGTCTATTGATAGCACATAGTGCCCACTATCTTTTTGGATATTTTCCCTTTGGCTAGCCATTCAATTCCAAGCTAGATCTAAAATCAGTATATTTTGGGTAATTCATTAGTTTTTAACTAACATTAAATTATGTATAGCACTTTGATGGAACAATTCTTTGATCAATACTTAGTATCACACATATTTATTATATATTCAAATAAATTTGTCACACTATTTGTTAGGGTTAATTTCAAATTTTTTTTTACATTTTAAGACCTTATAGTCATTTAGGCCAAAATCATGGATGAAAGACAAGAAAAAGAGACATTTTGGGCAAATTTTTTCAAGTGACACGCCCAATGACATGGGCGTGTCACTGGACGTGTTATTTGCCCATTTTACAGAAGCTTTGACACGCTCAACGATATTGGTGTGCCACTGGGTGTGTCATTTATTTTGCAATACAGTAGTTACGACATGCCCAGTGACATGGGCGTGTCATTGACCATGCCATGCAAAAATTTTATATTTTGCACACTTATCCATTTTAACTCAATATATTCAAAATCTATGATAAAAATGAATCAAATCTATTTTTTTTTATATAAAAAGAGTCTACATCTAATACCTTACTCAAACTTCAATTAATCAAGCCTTCAATCATCACTTATAGCTAAAACAACATTATACTACCCAATTCTTATAAAGATTGAATTAAAAATCATACTCACCACATATAAGTTCTTTTGATCTAATTTTCACTCATCAATCTGTTTAATCAATATTTTTAAGAAATAATTCATTATAAATGACTTAATCATTCAATTCAAGCATTAAAACTCATAGAAATTCAAATAATTATAAATTAAAAATACATAAGCACATACCTCTTTCAAAATCCCTTTTCTTCTTTAATCACTTGTTGATTATCTCAACTTTTCCAGCTTATTCTTCTAAAAACTTATAACTAAATATGATTTCCTTTTAAATTTTAGCTAAATTCCTGAAAAGAAGGAAGAAAGGAGGAGCTTTGGTAGTGTTGATAATGATGAACGTGAATGAAGAAGAGAGAAGGAAGGAGAAACTTCTACATAACACATATGTCCACACAAACATATATATGGCTTAATTTAGTGAGGCCAATCTCATTTTAACTACAATGTACCTTCTTTCTTAACATTTGATTCTAATTCAATTTTTAGTCTCGTAAAACCGTAAAAATAAATAATTTCTTTAGTAAATTTTTTTTAGATTCACTATTTATATCACTTATCCATGTCACTTATATTACAATTTATTATCAATTATCAATATTAAATCAAAGTTTAGTATTTAAAATTTTTAACATTACACTACATCAGCCTCAAAGAAGGATGAAGGTGGGTAATATCGAGCCTTAAGTAAATGGAAATCAAAGAATGGGGATTCGTCAACAATCTCCAACCTTGCTTGGCCAAAAGAGCCTTGTTGAAACTATCAATATCCCTGAAACCTAAACCCCTTTCTTCTTTTGGTTTACACATGTAGTCCCATTTATAAAGGTGAATTTTCATCTCATTGTTCTTTTTCCCCCACCAGTAATGATTGATCTTTGTACAAAACTCTTGATATGAATTAGAAGGCAACTTGAAACATTGTACAAAAAAGTTTTGAATTGCTTATGTAATTATTTTAATGAGAAGCTCCTTGCCCGCCTAAGAGGAATTTCTCCTTCTATTTTTGAAGTTTTGCCCGCATTTTATCTTATATGCAGTTGAAAAAGGAGCCATTTTGAATAACCCACTACCGTTGGTAATTCGAGATAGATCTCATAATGAGCCACTATTCTAACCCCCAAAGTCGAAGCTATAACTAATTGATCTTCATCCCCCACATTCGAACTAAAAGAGACTTTAGACTTAGAAAAGTTAACTTTCTGCACTGAGAGAGATTCATACTTTCTCAACACTTGAGAGATGGCTTGAATTTCATTTTGCCTTGCTCTAAGAAAAAGTAAGCAATCATCTACAAATAGAAGATGGCTAATGACAGGGCTCCTCGATAAATACAAATGCCATTAAGAGACCTAGAATCAATGGCTTGCTGAATCAATCCGATAAGACCTTTCGTGCATAAAAGAAATAAATAATGAGATAGGGGATCTCACTGTTTGATGCCACGAGAAGGAAAAACTTATCTGTAAAAGCTCCATTAACTTTAAGAGAATAAGATACTGTAGTGATAAATTACATAATTGTTTTCACCTAAGAATCAACAAACCCTAATTGAAGCATGATTGCTAGCATATACAAACATTCAACCCGATCATAAGCTTTTGCCATATCTAATTTGAGAGATATGAATTTCCTATTGCTTCTACCTAGACTCTTCATAAAATGAAAAACCTCAAATGTAGTAAAGATGTTATCAATTATGAGCCTCTTGGGTACGAAAGCATTTTGGGTTACATCCACTATATCAACCAAAATACTCTTTAATCTGTTAGCCAAGACCTATATGGCTATCTTATAAACCATATTACTTAGACTAATAGGTCAAAATTGAGTAATGGATTTAGAGAATTTTATCTTTGGAACCAAATATATAATAGCATGATTAAAGTTCTCTAAAAATTCACCCTCCGAAGCACCCTTTACCACAGATATCACATCCTTCCCAATCACACTCTAAAACTTCTGATAAAAAATTGGAGGAAGACCATCTGGGCCTATTAGTTGGTGCATCATTTTTATGACTTTCATATCTCATCTTTACTATATGGATGATAAAGAAAAGAATTAATCTCATTAGAAACTTTCGGCTGCACAAATAAAAGATCATTTACACAAACAATGTCAACCACTTTAGAAGAAAAAAGATTAGAATAAAGCTTCTAAGTTTGAGAGAATAAGTTAGCTCCTTTCAACTCATGACCATTCTAATCCAGCAGAGATTTGATGTGATTATTTTTGCATATTAAAGAGGCATTGGCATGAAAGTAACGTGTATTTTTATCCCCTTCACAAAGCTATTGAGCCTTAGCACGTTGGCTCCGCATGAGTTTTTTTTGATAATTCAATTTAGCAATTTTTGACTTAATATTCTTCTGCTTACCTAAAGCTCCTTGATCACTAAAAATGACAAACTCCTCAGATGATCCATAAGAGCCCTCCTTTCTTGGTTAAAGTTGTAAAAAAGTCACGGCTCCACTCCTTTAAATCCTTAGAGCATGATGCCACTTTATGATTCCATTCTAGCCGAATATTAGGATCCCAAAAATTACAAACCACCTTTATACAAGATGGATCTCTCATCCAAATTGCCTTGAATAGAAAAAAATGAGAACAAACATTGGAATGCCTACTCATGCCATGCTTGTCTAGTAAGATAGAGAGGTGATCTGACCTAGTGCGATAAATATGTATTAAGGATGACTCAGGATATAGTGGAAACCATGCTACCAATGCTAGAATATAGTTAAATCTTTCTTCTATAAAAATCTAACCTATCCTATAGTTATCCCATGTGAATGGGTAACTATCATAACTTGAGTCGGAGACGCCATAATTCACATAAGCTTCCCTGAAATTATTAATTACAGTATCACTACGAGTGATCCGACCTACTTTCTTCTTATGATACATAATCTCATTGAAGTCACCGATAACAGCTTAAGGAAGATTTAATTGAGGAGCTAGTTGATAAAGGAGGGCCATGAGTGATGCTTAAGATGAGCTTCAGGTTATCCGTAAAAATAAGTAAGTCTCCCAGAAGGGATATCCAGACTGTCAATAATAAAATCCATATGATGAAGAGAAAAGGATTGTAACTTTAATATAAAGCAATAATCCCATAGACAAGAAATATCTTCGCCTCCTGATTGATCTTTGAAAGAAACACCATTCTTGAACCCTAAATTTTGTGTAATGAAATGTATTATGTCTTTAAGAACTCGAACTTCCATAAGGAAGACAATGTTGGGTGTCTGGGCCTTAATGACATGACCCAAATTGGCAACTGTGGGACGTCCAGACTGTGATAGTTGAAACTCAGAAGCCTCATTGAGGTAGGCAACTGGCTGCCTCCTAAATGGTCACCTATGGTATAGTGACAGTTAAAGACAATTATGACTGGCCTTTTTGATGTTTATGAAGACATGGTATCTCACATTCATCCAAATCCAAATCCACCGAATGTGTCCTATTTAGAGAATCATGACTATCTATATTTATTGGAGTCCCGTTTGCAGCTACTTCATATGCAAGCTTTTTTCAAGATGACTTCTTCTTTATCCCTACATATGTTCCCCTAGAATCCAAAGGTTTAGCCCTTAGTACTTGGGAACCTATCCCAACATTCTCCATAATAGGTACAAATATTATTGGACAAGTCATGAGGCAAAGAGCCAACATGTATAGAAGACTTAGGTAGTGAAAAGTCGATACCTGACACCTGTACATCATCAATAGTAGCATTTACATGCAACATAGCTAAAATATCATCTTGGTTATATGCACTAAAACTTGAAACTTCTGTTCTATTAGAATTTAAAGAGGATAGTATATCCTTAAGAGATTTATAGCATGAAGGCAAGCCTCCATTACCAGAAGCACCAACATTAGTTTTTTTTGGAGTCCCGTTGAAGAGCAGCTAGCAACTTAACCTTTTTTCCTTTTCAGTAGAGTTTTTAAGTTGAAACCCTTTCTTTGGAGAAGCCTTAAAAACTAATGTTAAGTTGCATCCTTATTTCCTCATTTGTCTCAATTAGCTACTAAATGTCCTAAGAAACCACAACCGATGCAAAAAATTAGGAGTTGTTCATACTTTAATCTAATCCAAGATACAAAATCACCCAACTTTAACAAGACATCCCTCCGTAAAGCTTTATCTATTCCAGAAATGAATAGAAGGCAGAGAAAAAAATTCCTCCCTTCCTTGCAAGGGTTCTTTCCCTTTTTTAGGGTTTGCCTCTCCTTAGCTGCAGCTAGGGTTTTCATGGTTTCTTATTATTCTATTATTTTTTTAGAAGTCTACATATACCTCAAATTCTGTTGCGTTCATTGGTTTCGATTGTTGACGTCCACTATTTGGATGATCTGCTTCTCTTATTACATTTGACAAAGGGGGAAAATGAAGTCAAAGAGGTTGTACTAGGTTTTAATGCCTAAAACTCATAAAGCTTTTCATATTTCTCTTTGTTTGGTGGGTAAGTTATTAACATCAAAAGATTTTAATGTCCATGCTCTCCGTACAATAATGTTGAGAAGCTAGAGATTATAGAAAGGTTTTAGTTTTAGACAACTGGAGATAACTTCTTCATTTTCCAATTTTATACCTAAGTGGATCATCAAAGAGTCTTAAACACTGGCCCGTGGTGCTTCAATGATCAACTTTTATTGCTTCGACTGATGAAAATAGATGATGTGGCATCTACAACATCCTTCATTAAAAACTATTTTCTGGGTTATTGCATATGATGTGCCTTTTTTATGGTCATCAAAGAGGACAACGAAGGACATTACAAATACGATAGGTACATAGGTGGAGTTGGATGAAGGGGACTTGTTAGGCTGGGCTAACTATCTATGCTTTTGAGTTTCTATTTTCAAAAATATTATTCTTTATTTTTCATTTTTTCATCATTTCTTTCATAATACTAATAGATATTAATAATAATTATACTTTTTACAAAATAAAAATTTATATAAAAATATCAAATATTAATTACATAAATATTAAATTAATAATAATAATAAATAATATTTATAAAATTTAAATTTATTAAAAATATAAAACCAACTTAAAAATTAAAATTTAAAAATTTTAATGGCACATGGAATGCCGGAGTGGGTGTTGTAGTTGTTAAATTATTGACAGATAATTATGAGTAGGCAATATGATTTTTTCATTTTTTTTTGTTTTGATAGGAATTGTTACTATGGCAAAATGCTAAACTCAAATTTCTTATTTTTGTAATGTTGATGTTAATAAATCTTCTTTGTCATTTTATAAATTATCACTTTTTTTTAGAAAAAAATTTGATTTGCTTCCAATTAAGGATGAAACTCAAATATTTATGAATTTATAATTTGACATTTTTTAAATACCAAAATCATTATTAATATACAAGGGCGGAACCGGGGGGGGGGTCTATGGCCCCCCCTTGGTTCCTATATACATATACATATATACATGTATATGTATATATATATATAATTTATGTATATATATATAAATTTATCAAAAATAATTAGTTTAAATATTTTTTTAAAAATATCTCAAAATATATATAAATATTATTTAAAAAATAATATATATTATGTAATTTTTGAAAATAAAATTTAGATATTGAAATAAAAATAATAAAAATTTCAATACTTTATTATTTAATATAAAAATAAAATTGAATACAAATATTAATATCAATTATTTGTATTAATTTTTTAATATGAAAATAAAATTAATATAAATTCGTATGTATTTTTTTTTGCTTGAAAATTTTGCCCCCCATTCGCCGGTGTCCTGGTTTCGCCCCTGTTAATATATCACAAAAAAAGTTATTATTATTATTATTTTATTTAATTTGTTAATTTTGATATGGGATGGGATGGAATAACATGGCTTTTGAATTCACCTAAGCCAAATTTACCAATGATTTTGGCTGATAAAAGTTTTGATGGAATTCATTGACAAAAAATGTTATTATAAACATAAGACTAATTAACAAAAATAAAATTTAAAATTTTATTAATTAGAGTTCAACTTATTCAAAATATACACACAACATATATATAATATACACACAATAAACACATATATACACACAACATATACTATATAATTAAACAACATATAAAAAATATATATTTTATAACTTGAAAACTTGAAATTTAACATATTTTAAAATATAAATACAACATATTCACAACATATATCGATATATACATAGCATATATATAATGTATGTATAATAAACACATGTTATCAAGTAACATACACAATATGTTTATGATAAACTTAATTTTTAACTTTATTTTATGAGCATAATATGTAAAATTTATTTAAAAATAAATTTAATAATTTTTATTAAAATATTTTTATATTTTTATATATTTATTTTTTATATAAATTTTGTGAGTTTTATTTAATATTTGAAATCAAAGTAAAATTTCATCTCTATAAAAAATTAATACATTTAATATGTTGAAATATAATTTAAAATATTAATTTTATTATTTTTACTAAAATGTAATTATTTAGTAGCAATTGGGTTTAGGTTCTGAATTTTGTAAAAAGAGAACACAAGTCAATAAAATGGGATCAACCTGTATTTAAAATTTAACAATTTTGAAGTCAGCCCTCCTGGCCCTGCTTCATCCTTTGAGAGTCTGTATCCTCACTGCATTCAGTTTTACTAAAATAGTTTCTCAAACTGAAAGATTTGGCGTTTAAAATTTGAAAAAACTCAACCGTTATTAACCGTCGAATAATGCATAACAATAAACATCAATAACTTATAAAGTTCCGATCTTTCTACAAAATGCACTTTTGCACACGCATTAACTTTCAGATTATTTCCATTAATCAATCATGGCGGTCAAAGCTCGTACTTTTACTCTCATTCTCCTTCTGGGTTTCTTTTCCTTCTCATCCTACGCTTATAAACCTTCAAACTCAGGTACCCAATTGAAATCTTTCCTCCCTGACTTTCAATTTGTTAAAACCAAGTGAAAAAGCTAACATCTTTTGATCATTCTCTGTTGCAGATAAAGCCCAAGTGCCATTATTCGCTTTCAGTTGGGTAAATGATAGCAACACTTTCCAGGCTGGGGATACTGCTGGCATAAAAATTATAGTACTAAGAGAGTTTGATTGTAAAGGAAATGCTTCTCTTGATAAACGTGCTTTTAATCCTATTCATACTGTTAATGGGAAAATTGGGAATAGCTCTTTTGTATCTAGTGTTGTCTTGGATACTGCAGGGGATACCAATACTTGCAGAATTCTCTTCACTCCAATCAGAGTTGGGATTTTTAATGTCTTCATTGAGGATGACCCTTTCAAAGTGTTTGATTCATCTCTCCATTTCAATGTCTTACCAGGTTTTGATTTGCATTTTTAATTTCTGTTTTCCCTTATTTAGGTATTTCAGTCAGTACTTGATTTGGTATTAGATGTTTTTCCTGTGTATAATTTGCATTTTATTTTTAGTCCAGAAACTGTACCATGTAAAGGAATTACCATGGGGTCAGCTATTTTTTTATTAGATACTGGAAGGTAAATTTGGGTCAGGAGTAATTAACTGATTTTGGCTTCATTTTGTATCTGGGTTTCACGAGCTGTTTTTAATCAAGTAAATCTTAATTTGTTGCAAGCAATCTGATGATGGATTATTCTCATATTGGACAAGGTCATTACCTCTTTCCTTGAGGTTTGCCTTCTTTGGCCGAGTCTTATCATCTTGTGAGTTTTGTCCTTAAAAATGACTCTCAAGTCTCAAGCAGGGGAAGGGTCCTTAGCTTTACAATGATCAAGCCCCCCTCAAATGAGATTTTAGCCTCCTTATATTCTTAACTATATAACTATACTAACTAGTAGGTGAAAGTACAATCGATTTAAACAGGAATATGCTCTTGCTTATTATACAATCTCATCAAACCAACTTGTTGCAAAAAATTAATAATTTTCATTTTGTCAGTCAAGAATGTATACTAACACACCTTAAATAATTGCTGAGATTAAAGGGCGAATTTACCCCTCTGTCTGCATAACTTCATGGATGGGAGTATTGAATGAGTTTGAAGCTGGAGCAAAAGCTACTGTTTTCATTATTCCTAGAGATGCATTTGGGAATAATATCTCTTCAACTGGTGAAGAGTTAAGTCCCCATAATTTTTCAGTGTCTCCAATTCACATGAATGGTTCCTTTGCTAGTGTTCCAAACATCACTTATGTTGGTTGGAATGAGTTTGGTTTTATCATCATTGAGTTTATTGCTGCAAAAGCTGGAAACTTGCTTTTGCATGTGAAAGGAGGAAATGGGTCTCCACTTCCATTTAAGGTTAATCCAGGTGATATGCTTCAGCTTTTTTATCAGCTTATATCATTAGTTTATTGTTGATTTTGTAAGGATTTAGGTTTTCAATAATTCACCATAGATTCAATTGATGATATTAACAGGTAAGTTGTAATGCTTAAATGCAGTTGTTTTCAGAGGCTAGCCTCATTTCCATGCCATCAACAGTTGCATTTATTTTTAATTATTTCGATCTTGCATGTTGCAGGGCCTCTAGATGTTTCCAATTGCCTGCCCAAATGGAAGGTTGAGACAAATGCTTGGAAGATATTTTCCAAGATGGAAATTCTTATACATCAACAGGATCATTATGACAATCTTGTTTCTGGATTATATGAATTTGATGCTGATATTATTGAAAAAGAGACAAATCTGTCTATACCTGTTGCAGATTTGTACTTTGAAGAAGTTATGCCAGGAATTCAGTTGTTCTCTTTTAGTCTGTTGGAGCCAGGAAACTTCTTGCTCACTATATCTGACTTGAAGCATACAAAAAGAATATCTAATATGCCATTTGCTTATAATGTCTTTATAGGTGTGCATAACGCAGCCACTAATTGTGTTTTTGAATAATCTTATAGTTTTAGTATCAAATCTGTGAATTCTTCTGTCCCACTCCAATCCTTCTTTTTGTTACATTTCCTTTTTCTCTCTTCTGAAATGCAATGAAGTGTTGCAGTATTCACCATTGATTGCAGCTTTTGCCACTGGCAGGGCGCTGAATTTTGGATGCACATTTTTTGTTCTGGAATTTACTTTAGAAGAAAAATTTCCCTCTATTTCTCTAATCAGTTGGAGTCCCTAATCTAGGTTCTTTGAAATTTTTGTGTCTCATAATAAAGTTTGTCTATTCTTCCATTGCTTATGTACATAAATGTTATCATTTCTATCTGCAACAATTGAAATTGTATGTTTTAATTTAACAGGTTATTGTGATGGATCAGCCAGTATTGTCAATGGTTCTGGTTTAAATGATTCTGTTGCTGGTGAAATTGCAGAGTTTTCACTGTATTTAGTTGATATTTTTCAATATCCCTCTTTTGTAGAGCTGGAAAGCATTCAAGTACAGATAGTAAGGGAAAATGATGCCTATCATGTGCAGCCTAGCGTCCATCCAATCATTAACGGTATCTGCAATTTTGTAATTTTAATTAATTTGTTTCCTTTTGACGAACAATTTTAATACTAGTTTACAAAGAGGCATACGTTTCTGAACTTAGGGAGTGAATCTGATTGCGAGTCGCATTGTGGTGCTATCAAACAAACAGAAATTGCTCCGGATCCATCTATTATTCCAGAGAATATTGTAAGTTGTTGATTTATAAATCTTCCTTCAGTTCAGTATTTTGATTCTTATGTTTTATTTTTTTTGATTCAGTCTACTGGATGCTCAAAAATTCTGGCAAGAGCTTTTAATGTGATATATAAGCCTGAAAAGAGTGGGATCTATGAAATATATGTATTTTGTGGAAATATTTTATTGGGTGGTGGTCATTCAGAAAGGAAGTGAGAGCAGGTATTATTATTCTGTTAGGCTCATTTGTTTTGTGTTGGCTCTCTCATTTTTTTTCCTTCTTTTTATTTTCCTTTTGTCAGTAACTGCTACCATGGGAATGCAAAATGTTAATTGAAATTGAATCACTTAGAGAAGATTGATTGGTTAAAAGCTTCAAAGAATTGAACCAAGATGTTGAATATCTAATAATATGGCTCACTAATGCATTTTAGCTGTTGTAAACATAGGTATTTCCTTTTCCCTTTTATTCAAATATCCACCAGTTTAATGCTTTAGAAGGTAATATGTAGGAAAGAAGAAAAATAATTGGACTGATGTTATGATTTTCAATAATTTTTTGTTAGTGTGGGCAGAAAGGTAATAAAGATGATGATTTTCAATTAGAGTTTGACATAGCCTAGTGAAAAGATAAAGCATAATGACCAACTGAAAAATATTGATAAACTTTGTGAAGCTAAGTTGCAATTGTGCTGCAATCATAGGATACATTTTCATTTCGCATAGTTAATTCTGGCAGACAACCTTCGTATCTGGATAAAAACCAAAAGCTTGCAGTTGAACTTCAAGGCTGTGCTTCTTCTTATATTGTAAGGCTTTATTTTACATTTCAGATTGTTAATGATTGGTGTAAGTTGGCTTTTTTCTTCTTGAACTAAAATGGTGCTAAACTCATGCATTTTGCACACTATTAGTTTGTTCCCTTGATTTGTAGGTAAATCTTTCTCACTTTGCATAGGCGAGGTTAATGTATCTCTTTCAAAAGTTATGAAATCTGCTTCCAAGGTGCCAAAGCTGATTGAAAATGAAATAGTGGTGCAACTGTTGGATGAATTTTCAAATCCTGTCCTATCTGAACAATCACGACTGAAACTAGAGATGGCTTCAGTTAACAGATCTGGTTTTTCAACTGGGATGTTTGTGGATAAAAATAATGGCTCATATTCTTGTCAATATAAAGCTAAGGATGTCGGAACATATGAGATGTGTGTCTCATTTGATGGCTTGGTTTTCACACCCTGTCCCTTTGCTGCCAATGTTTACGGCAGTAAGTTTTATATAATATGTACTCTCTTCATAAAGAACTATCATTTGATATATGATTTTGTAGTGCCTCTTGTATGGTAAGGTGAACTTTTTCTATCCTCTCATTATGTGTGACTTTAAGATGTTTGAACCTCATTGGATTTGAATTAGCAGAATTGGCAGATTTATTTTTGATCTAAAAGCCATGAGATTATGCCTCTGGCTTTTTGCTATTGTTATCATTATTTTACACTCTTCAAATGTTCAAAATTACGAAATCAGTGATTTTGAACAGACAAGAAGAGTCCTAGTATTAGGAAGTTGGGCCTGCATTGAGAGAAGCTTACAGTGCACTAAAAATCAGTCAAGATAATTATTTGGCTTTTCGCTTCTAAGTTACTGACTGATGACTGGTGAGAGATGTAACAAAGCTTTCAAGATATATCTTCTTGTCCTCTTTCACCCCCTCTACCAACACGTCTTTCAGTTTGAGGGGTCATTTAGCAACATTTTTACCATATCTTTATGATATATAAAATGACTAATTTGTTTTAGTTATATGGATAACGTTTGATGTTTTTCTATGATGGTCATTGTCATCCAGGTGAATATTTCCCTAAAGCATATGATGATACAATTTCTGTGTGGGAGGATGAATCTATTACTTTTGATGTTTTAGCAAATGATTATTTTGCTGGACACAGTGCGAGCATTGTTGAATTCTTGAAAGTAAGACATTCACCATCTTTTCTCACCAATAGAAGGATCTTATTAATGATATTGGAATTTCATAAAAGACCGGAATCCTCTGATTGTTGAATCTTCTGTAATGGAAGACTTAACACTAACCAATTTTATTACATTGATAGCTATTATGGCATCTGTCAATTTGTGCTTGAGGTTGTGCTTATGTTGCAGATTTATTCTTTGGAAGAGTTTGCTTGGAAATTGACTTTTTGGTTGACATTTAATTGTTTAGCCAGATCGTGGTTCGCTTTTACAGTCTGGACATTTCTTCAGATATACTCCCTATCAAGATTATTATGGCAATGATTCTTTTATGTATATGATATAAGATGTAAACGGCAATCTTGCTTCTGCTTCTGTATATATTTCTGTTCTCAACATCCCTCCCCAGTTCATTTTATTTCCAGAACAACTGCAAGCAACTGAGGACATTATAACCCCAAGATTTGGGTAATTTTCATTTACCACTGAACTTAATTTTATTTGTGCTTAGTGTTTTGAATATTTATTTAATATGATGTTTCACCAGGTGCAATTGTTTTTTCCTGATCATTTCAGTGGTTTTTCAGGGCTTGAGATAAGATATTCTGATCTTTTGGAGAACATTTCTGTCACTCTCAATGCAGACTCTGGGATGCTGTTGCCGTCTCCTATGTTGGTACAATTTTCGCAATCAATTGGGGGAGAATTTTCTGTCAAGAGAGAAGATAATGATGCTAAGAGTTTGATCTTGGAGGGCTGTGTGGATGCAATCAATCTAGCCCATCAGTCAATTCAGTATCTGGGGTACAGTTACTGTTCTAGTATCTCAGTTATCACTTGTCTCATAATGTAGGATATTACAAGTTCGAACCTATTCCTCTCCAAAACTAAAAGGATTCGTGAATCTTAATTTGCTTCATTATATAGTCAACATTCTTTGTTGACACCCCCCCCTCTCTCCTCTTTGTAGAATGAATATTTTTTTTCCTAGAATCTGTTGATTTTGTTCAGAGGATAATATAGCTGATGGTGCCTTCATGTTTTCATAGCCTAAATCTTTCTCTTAACTTTTCTTTTTCCCTACCTTTATCAGAAATGACAATTTCAGTGGCAATGATATTGTTCGAGTTTCTACCAGCAACATGAACGGAAAAAATCATTTGGAAATTCCGGCTTATGTGGAACCTATTAATGATCCTCTGTTTATTGACGTCCCCAAGTATATCCTATTGGAAGACAATGGGGATGAATCACTGATATTTGACAAAGCTAGAGATGAGTTTGAGTTCCATGTTGGAGATCCAGATCTTTTTAACTTCCCTGGTATGTAAGTGAACCTTTGAAGTTGGTTGCGCATGAAATAGTACAGTAAAATTATAGAGTATTGTACTTCTTTTCAACTGTCTTTTTGATACTGATTTTTCTGTTTGTGAGTTTTGTTTCAGGAAAAGATGAATCTCACTTTATAGTGACATTTTCTATGGAAGTTGATGATGGATTTTTAGTGACCAGTCTACCATCTGAGCTCGTAGATACAACTGAATTAAAGCTTAGCAATAGTTATCAGTGGCAACCACTCCAGACTTATGTTACTATTTCAAAACATTTTGTGGTCAAAGCTAGCGGAATCAGATTTCGGGGGACAATTAATGATTGCAATCTTGTGATGCAACAATTATCATATCATATAAGTTTATTGATTTTACTTAGAAGTTTAGTGTGGAATAATTGTCTTTATGATTTGTCTTTTTGGAGTACAGGGTGGAGATAACGGTGCTGTTTTAACAGTGAAATTAAATGATATGGGACACTATGGTTGTCATTCAGATTGTGGTGAAAGGGTTTCAAGGCCTTTGCAAGCTGAGGCTACTGTAAATCTTATAAGAAGAAGGCCAATGAGTTTGGTAGCAGCAAGTAGTAAGTGACAGTTGATGAGTTTTAATTTGTTCATAATATAATATTAATTAATTTCCATATGTTAATATAATAAATTTGCTTGTATGGGTGCAGCCCTGGGATCAGCTGTCATAATTGAATTTCTTATGGTGGTTTTTCTTGGAGTAGTGCTTCTATTCTTCACATGCAAGTGTACATTTCTTCTTGTGAATGAAAGAACTCATTGTGCAGTCAAGTAATGAAACATCAACTAACTTCTTCACCATGCAATCTTCCAACTTTGGACAACAGTAACAAAGCTAATAACAATAAATATTTGATCAAATGAAGTCATTGCTAGTGCAGAGTTTCTCATAAACTAGGCCTAAAGGCTTATAATCAAACAATTCTGATCTGACTCGTAAATTTTATTGGCTTTTCTTGTAGATAATGTAAATTCATTCAAGTTTTGCATATAATCAAGAATGGATTCATTACCAATTATGTTTATTCATCTTCTTGCTTTCTGTTTAGTATTTCTCTATATGTAACTTTTCACTTTCATCCTTCAACTTAAATGCTATTCAACCCTGAAGAGCTGATTCGCTTTACGAATCCTAGAGCAGAAAAAGGAAAAACAATACTTTTAAATACTTTATAGGCAAATGACAATGGAGATCAATATAACTAGCAATAAGTTACCATTTTGTATACCTTTACATCTCCATTAATGATGTCAGAATGCAAACTCACTAACCAAGACAATAATTTCCTTGGCCAATGCATGTTCCAAGCCAAAATAAAATGTACAACGCATTTGTCATGACAATTTGCTGGTGGAGGCTTTAATGCCAAAATAAAATTCAAAATAATAGCCAAAAGGTACATTAAAGATGCAATCAGAAAGCATATTTGGAAAATCAGCAACAATTGTTTAAAATTGTCAAATGAACATTATAAAGCTGTAATCATTGCATTTGAGCCTGTACAGCATTTTGTTTTTTTGTAATTTCCATTCATTAAAATGAAATATGATTTCATACAATCATCTCTGATCATTGCAGCAACAACTGGGTTCAGAAAGATAAGCAGCCTTACTCCTTCCTGGCTTCCAGCAGTCTTGACCAGTCAGCCACTGATGCAGCCAACACGATTCGTTATAACTGCACCAGAAACCAGCAAGATAGAACCAGAATTACTAACCATTGAACCGGCAAGCCAGCAATTCATAAGGCCACCACGCTATGCAGTATTTAGCAGCTAAGGCCCAACCCATCCACCAGCATCAGTAAGTTAGCATGCCGACCACACCCACCCACATCCTATTTTGGTATACAGAAGCTATATCTCAACAAGACTGCGCCATGCATGCCAGTGTGGCTCAAGTTAAAGAACTAGCGCGGTAGACATTCATCCAACAACACCAATTTGCGTCATTAATTCCAGCTGCTCCAACTACTCTCAGCACTCCCCTCTACTCATCATTGCAAATACTTTGACTTAGTATCAGTAATAACAAGTTGACTTATCATATATAACTTAAAAATGCACAGAAATTTAACAAGCATCAGTGAGCTTTTTAACATAAACAATATTCTAACATAATGTATAAATATGATTAATTAGTAGCAGTAGCATTTTCAAAATTACCCATTTCAAAACTCAGTCATCACTGTTCACCATTTATAGATTCAAGTACCAAATAAATGCCCAAAAATCATTTCCCTAAATGAAAATCATATCCAATCATTACAATTAGAATTATCAAAATCCATCAATATTGAAACACAAAAATCAATACAGCCACAATTTATGAAATATTTTGTATTATGTATGTGTACATTACATTGCGGCCTAAAACAAGTCTAAAGATCTTCTTCTGCTGTATATAAGTCCGTGAGCGTTATCCTTGATAATATTGTCAAGGTCATGAGGAAACATAGGCCATAGAACAACATCACTTCCCTCAACATCCATTCTTGAAGATAATCAGCAGCTCTATTAGTTTCTCGCCATGCATGTGATACAATAAACTTGTTGAACTTACTTAAAAGATTCCATATATCTTTCAAGCAATCATGAGCTGATGCAATATAAGATTGTTCTTTGTTAATTATTTTAACAGCAATCAAAGAATCAAATGCAATCCACACTAATTTAATCCCAAAAGCTAAGGCAACGATAAGACCTTTCTTATAGCCTGTAATTCAATCAAAACAATATTATCCGACTTGTGTGCTTTGGAGACAAAAGCACTTATACGGTGACCATCATGATCACGAGGCAACCCACCCATTCCAACGTTATTTTCATTTTGTCTACCCATAGATGCATCATTATTTAATTTGGTCCATCCAAAACTTGGTTTGTCCCATTTGCACCATGTAATCGATGTTGCAACAACAGGGCATATTTGAAAAGTATATAGCAGTGCCAATGCCAATTCAACAGTGCTCCATCTTCCCAAAGAGTATGCCATTGATCTTCTTTCTTTCTTTCTCCGCATTGTCAAATGATTACAATATTACCTAAACTGAAAACATATGATGTATATAGAGGATACTAATAAAACCTGCGCGATTATGCAAAATAACCCTCTAAGAGATTTACAAATAATAGTTCATATAAATAATAAAAATTAAAATAGTTTATATAATGATGATGATCACTTCCTCATAAAATCATCATCACCACCTTAGAAGTATTGCTCCTAGGGTAAGAACAACAAATCTTAGGTCTAATGCAAACAGGCTCAAGAATAAAAAAAATTATTATGCAAATATATATATATAAGCAAATAAAAAAAAATATATATATATATAAACAATCGAATGTATATTTTTGGATACCTATTTATTATTTATGGACTTTCTATGTTTTAATATTTATATATGTATACATTTGTGTGCGTGCATATGTATGGTTACTGTGACGGTGTCCTAGTCAGCGGCGGGATCCATAGTGAGAAAATTTTAAAAAAAAGAAGAAAGAGAGTCAAATTGGTGGGGCCTAAACCAGTAGAATCCACTAGCTGAAATTGTTGAAAAAAAGAGAGCACTGAATTTGCAAATTTGGTGCAATGCGCATAGGCCTTTCTCCTTTATTTCTATATATAGCAATTGAAAGAAAAACATAAGAAGAAGAAAAATTTTAGAGAGAGAATTATTTTTGTGAGTGACAAAATAGTAAGGCTTTATTTTGAGTGTTTAAAAAATACTTATCATTATTTTGAATTTATTTCATTTGTGAATATTGTACTTCTAGAATATTTTTCTAGAAAAGTCTCTTTTGTAATCCTGCTATTTATTAGTAGAAAAAATTATTCAAAATTTGTCCTGTGGATGTAGCTCAAATATAAAGGTAAACCACGTTAAATATGGTGTACTACTTTTATCTTAATTTTATAGCTATTATCAAGTGTAGTTATTTTGTTATATTGTACTATTAATTATCTGAGCAAAATTCTGTCTAAGGAAACTATATTTTAAGTTGGATCGTCTATGACCCCTTCAGCTTTTTTCTGAGAATTTTCAAAATATTTATTTTTAGTATAATATTTCATACACTATTTACTTGTAATTAGACAAGTAATTTGTGTATTATTAACATCCACTGCCCAACAAATAGTATTAAAGCTGGTTGGGTATTGTATGTGCAATTTAAAATAGAAGAGTCAAATAGCATGTTTAAATTGACATCTTTAAATTATTCTATTTGAAAGTCTAGAATGAAAGATCTTTTGATATGCAAGGATCTTTATGATCATATTGAAGGCAAAACAAACAAACTAGCAAATAAATTCGAAAAGGATTGCAAGAAAATGAATAAAAAGACTGTGGGTATAATAAGACAATGCATAGATAATAGTGTTTATCATTATGTCGTTCGGGAGAAAATGCGAAAACTTTGTGGAAGAAACTCGCCAACTTGTACGCAAGAAAATTTCCATAAAATAAGACTGTTCTTGTTAGAAAACTTATCCATATCAGATTTAAAGATAGGAACAGTATAATTGAATTCTTGAGCGATTTTAAAGACATTGTAAATCGTTTAATCAATCTAAAAGTTGTATTGTCTGATGAACTGCAAGCCTGTTTAATTCTTGACACTTTGCCTGATAGTTGGGAGACTTTGGTAGTTGCCTTGAGTAATTCACCTCCTGAAGGCAAATTGTCCATGGATGCAATTTGTGAAAGTTTTGTCAAATTAAGAAATCAGGAGAAAAGATCAAGGCTCTTTTACTCACTTTAAAGCACTAATTACTGAAAAATATGGAGAAGCAGAACTAGACAATCTCAAAATGATAGAAGGTCAGACAACCGTGACAAATCAATGGGTAGATCCAAGTCAAGAAAAGTATTACTTGCTATCACTGTGGCAAGCCAGGGCTTGTAAAAAGATTTTGCAGGCAATTGAAAAAAGAAGCAGGCAAAAAAAAAAAAAATTGAAGAAGAAAAGAAATATATAGCTTCAATTTCACTTGATAGTGACATTGTCATTTCCATTGGTGACAACTATTTATACCTTGATAGCCATAAAATCTCTTGGGTTGTTGATTTTGGAGCTTTATATCATGTGTCTACTAAATATGAATTTTTCACGTTATATACCAGTGGTGATTTTGGCTATGTCAGAATGGGGAATGAAGCTTCGGTTAACGTTGTTGGCATGAGTAAGGTGTGCTTAAGTACCAATACTAGATACAAGCTGTGGCTCAATAATATCAGACATGTTTCATAGATGTGACTTAATCTTATTTCCTTTGGCACTTTCGCTGATGAGGGTTACAAAAGTTTCTTTGGTACAAAGAATTGCAAAATTACTAAAGAAAATCTTGTATTGGCTCAAGGAAGCAGACATGACACTGTATACTTACTACAAGCCAAAATATGTAAAGGAGAGGTAAATACAGTGGTCGATACTTCACCAAATTTATGGCATAAAAGGCTCGGTCATCGAAGTGGGAAAGAAATTGGTGTTTTCACTAGGAAGAAATTTCTACCCTTGACTAGTATACATTTAGAATCCTACACTAATTTTTTTGGTTAGCAAACAACATAAAATTGCATTTCAAAGATCTTACTCTTTTAGAAGATCAAATATTCTTAACTTAGTTCACACTGATGTTTGTTTCATGAGTGATAAATCCCTTAGTGATGCTTTGTATTTTGTAACATTTATTGATGATCACTCTAGAAAAGTGTGGGTTTTTGCTCTAAAATCCAAATATCAAATGCTAGATGTGTTCAGACATTTTCATGCCAGTATTGAAAAGGAAATGGGAAGACAATTAAAATATGTTTGTACCTATAATGGTGGAGAATGCATGGGTCCATTTGAGATGTATTGCAATGACCATAGCATTCGCTTGGAGAAAATAATTTCAAAAACACCTCAGCAAAATGAAGTTGCTAAGAGAATGAATAGAACCATTATGGAGAGGATTCGGTGTATGCTTCTCATGCTAAACTCCCTAAGTTCTTTTAGGGTGAAGCAATGAGAACTGCAGTCGATCTAATTAATCTTTCTCCTTTAGTTTCTCTTGATGAAGATATTCTAGAAAGAGTCTAAAGGGGGGAAAGATGTTTCTTATGATCATTTGCAGTTTTTTAGATGTAAAGCATTTGTTCACATTCCGAAAGATGAGCAAGCTTGACTCCAAGGCTAAAGAATGCATCTTCTTAGATTATGCCCATGAAAAGTTTGGTCACAGGTTTTGGGATCTTATTAATAAAAAGGTCATCAGAAGCAGAGACGTGTTGTTATTTGAAGATCAAACCATTGAAGATCTTGAGAATCCTAAACCAGTAAAAAAAGGTTCTAGATCTCACATTAGAATCATCTAGTTATGAACAAAGTAATACAAATGAACAAGATGTTAATAATGATAGCGAGCCTATTCCAGATGCGGATGAACTAATGAGGCTATTAATGAGCATGATGATCAGTCTCCAACTGCACCACTAGTTAAAGTCCAATTAAGAAGATTCACTAGAAATAGAGTGGCCTTCCAAAAATACTCTCCTCATGAGTTTATGATACTAACAAACAGAGGAGAACCTGAAAGCTATGAAAAGGTTATGACATGCGATAAAAAAAATGAGTGCATGAATGCTATGGTAGATGAGATGAAGTCCTTGCATGAGAACCATACTTACGAGTTGGTGAAGCTGCCTAAAGGAAAGAGAGCATAGAAGAATAATGAGTTTTAGAGTGAAGACTGAAATAATACTTCACAACCAAGGTACAAGGCTAGGTTGGTTATGAATGGTTTTGGAAAAAAGAAGGGAATCGACTTTGAAGAAATTTTCTCACCTGTGGTCAAGATATTTTCCATTAGAGTTATTCTTGGATTAACTATTAATTTTAATTTAAAGATAGAACAACTTAATGTGAAGACTGATTTCCTCCATGGTAATTTAGAGGAGAAAATTTATATGGAGCAACCTAATTGTAGACCCTTAATTTTAGCCCTAAGCTAAGTCTGATCTCAATTAAATAAGGCCTGGTCAAGATCGGTCCATTCTTAATGGCTTAGACCTACTTTAAAGCTTTTAATTAGATTGGTCCAGTTTTATAAGGCCTAAAATAAGCTAGTTCAACCTTTAAAGCCCTAAAATGGTCCGATCCAGAATTCGATTGGGTTTAATTGGATTTGGGCTAGGTAATGTTGAATTAGACCTATTCAATTTAATATGGACAACATCAATATCGAATTGGAGACACCCAATTCAATATGGTGGCTCCATATCGAATTAGAGGCCATCCAATTCGATATAGATGGCGGAGTCAACAAACGGAGGTCCTGTTTTGTCACTTAATTCGTTTAAATTTACAGTAGGTTCACTTATTATTATTTCATCCATTGAATTGTCTTTGTCCAATAATTCGTTCTTTTGCCTTTGATTCATGTAAAACATCCTATAGCTTATTTGTTTAAACTTTATTTCATCCAATAAATTTGTTAGCTAATATCCATTTATTTTAAGTGTCTAGTAGCTTAAGATTGAACCAAAACCCTAGTTTAATTACCCAAAACCTTATTTACATGTTTTAACAACCAAAATCTCAAATTGTGTTTTAAAATCCTAATTTTATTTTTAAAACTATACTAAAACCCTAATTTCATCTAAAAACCTTAATTCCTATTTAAAACACTAGTTTTTATTTAAAACCCTAATTTCATCACCTAAAACCCCAGTTTTCATTTAAAACATTAATTTTTATTTAAAAACCCAATTTTTATTCAAAAATTCTAATATTATTTTCTAAACCCTAAAAAACCCTAATTTAATCCAAAACCCTAATTTAGCATTCTAAACCCTAGAAATCCTAAATCATACTAATAAGCCCTAATTTTGCATATCTTATGCTTAATTTAAAGATTAAAAACCTAAATTTGATTGTTTTATGTTTATGATAAATGATTTATTGATGTTCTATTTATTATGGATGATTTATTCCATTTTTACCTATAATGAATGATTGAATGATTTAAATTGCATTTAGTTAATTATTTAAACTTTAATGATGTAAGAGGTATGTTTTTACTTTATGGGTACATCATTTGTTAAGTTCAATGTAATTTAATTTATTTTTAAGTTTTGGGATCAATGTAAAGGACATATTTTCACCAAATGGTGGGTGTCCCATTTTATTTAGTTTTGGACATTAGGCATTATTGTAAGGGCATATTTTCATCTTGTATGGGTGCCCATTTTTATTTATTTATTTTGACTTTCTTTGATTTTAATACAATGAATATTTATTTATTTTAAATTGTATATAGTATGGATGATATTTCAATAAGCTAAGAATTTAATAATATTTAGACCTAAAAAGGAGGTCGGTTCTAATGTACTGGGCATTATAAGGGTGCTGTGCCATTTCTCACCTTCCCCATGCATACCCAACTTTTCAAACCTAATAGGAGATTGAAGATTCTTTAGGAATCAAGTCATCCACCTCTTTCTGTTTTCAGGCCCATCCGGATGGTGACTCTATTTTCTTCAGATTTAGGCCTGTGTTCTCTAAGACCCTGAGCCTAGCAATGTCGAAATCGCAAGAACCATTCTACTTGGGAGTGGAGGTTAAAATCCTTGCTCACACTAATGGATTCAAAGTCAAAGGTAAAGAGAATCTTATTTGCAGGTTGAAAAAAAAGCTTGTATGGACTTAAGCAAGCACCAAGGCAGTGGTACAAGAAATTTGAGTCTTTTATGATAGATCATAGATGTGCAAAGACAACTATTGATCATTGTGTGTTTATAAAGAAGTTTCATGATGGTGACATTATCATCTTATTGCTTTATGTTGATGATATGATATTAGTTAGTCATGATGTTGAGAATATAAGTTTTTTGAAAAAAGAACTTAGCAAGTCCTTTGCAATGTATTTGGGATTTAACAAGTAAATTATTGGGATGAAAATTACTCGAGATAGGAAGAAATGAAAATTGTGGCTATCTCAAGAAAAATATATTAAGAAGGTTCTTAATGGGTTCAACATGAGCAAGTCAAAACTAGTTTACTCTCCACTTACAAGTCATTTCAAGTTGAGTTCTAAACAATGTCCTTCAAGTAAGAATGATAAAGAAGAAATGAAGAAAGTGTCTTATACTTCTACATTTGGTAGCTTGATATATGCTATGGTTTACATAAGGGCATATATTGCTCATACTGTTAAAGGAATATTGACTAGCAGTGAAATAGATATTTAGATATCTCAGATGCACCTCTAAAATTTTTTTATGCTTTGCTTATGGAAAACTTATTTTGTATAGGTACACAGATGCAGATGTGGCTGGTGACATTGATTCTAGAAAAACTACTTCTAGGTACTCAATTACTTTTGTAGGGGGAGCTGTTTCTTAGCAATCAAAGTTACAAAAATATATTGCGTTATCCAATATTGAGGCTAAAAATATTGCAATTATTTAAACAGACAAAGAGCTACTATGGATAAAGAAATTTTTACAAGAGTTGAGCGTTAAGCAATAAAAGTATGTGTTATACTGTGACAGTCAGAGCGCCATTCATCTCAATAAGAACTATATTATCACTCATGATCAAAACATATTGATGTGAGATATCATTGGATTCAAGATGCTCTGGAGATAAAGCGGTTCCTGCTTGAAAAGATTCATACAAATGATAATGGATCCTATATGATGATCAAAACTCTACCCTTAGAAAAGCTTGTTGCTTGTAGAGAGATTGTTGATATGGAAGTCCCACCCACATGAGTGTGAGTGTAATATCCTAATTTTTGGGATACATTGGAATAGTAGATATGGGATAGTAAATATGTGTGATGTGGAGAGAAATATAAATGATCATCTTATGGGGATGATATATATATATATATATATATTTGAAATATATGTTAAATATAAATATAATATATAAGACATATACACATACCTGATATACCACACATATAACATGTATAAATTGGTGTAGAAAAAGTTGTTGTTGATGATGATGACGATGATGATGATGATGATGATGATGATGATGATGATGATGATGATGATGATGATGATGATAATAATAATAATAATAATAATAATAATAATAATAATAATAATAATAATAATAATAAGAGAAAGAAGAAGTGAAAGTCAAAAGAGGGGGAAAGATGATTGGTGGAGAGATTATTAATTAATTAATATATATAATATTATATATATAGATAAGGATGGAAACTAAAAGAAGAGACAATTTCTTATTCTTCTTCTTTTACATTCTTCAATGTGAGCTTGAGAGAGAAATAGGATGAAAGTGAGTTTTTCATACATACATCAAATTCACAAGGGATTTCAAAAGGATTTAACTAGATTTTGAAGGTTTAATAAAAAAATCAAGTGCCCTTTTCTTGAGTTTATTTTATGGATTTTAAATATATGTATGATATGGTTAGTAAGATAAGATGATGATTAATTGAGTGAGATGACAGTTATGATATGTTTGAGATATATATGTGTTGGTCTGATAGATAATTCATGGATATAAACTTAAAAGATGAGTTAGGGTTTTGGTTGTTGGGCGTGCATAGTTAGGGTTTTGTATGGGAGTTAATTCTATGGTATGAATGAGTTATTGTATTATTGTATTGATGTATAAATGATGAAAATATGATTAGATGTTAAGAATGATGATGGATAGTGAAATTGGGGAAAAGGGTGTTAAGAAAAGAATAAGGGTTTTGTAGAAAATGAGTTGGGAATTGTGTGGAATTGGTATATGAATGATTATATGTGAGAATATTGATGATTATTGATGTTGATTTTGTGTTTAGCCAAGAAGGATCAAGTAAAGGAGAGTAAGCTTGGAAGTGGCCAAGGTTTGTACATATTAATCTTCCTTATGTGATGTGTGTATTGCACTGATTAACAATTGTTTAAAAGTGTGATTTTGGGGTGCTATGGGTGTGGCCATGGATGGCCATGGCCGTAGGCCTTGAATTGGGTCTGTCTGCTTGAGATTTTTAAAGAAATATAGTTATATTGATTGCCATAGGTATGACCCCTGAGTGCCACGACCATGGGGGTAGATGAGGAGTATTAGCAGTCTTGTTTTGTATCCCATGGGTGGGGGCTTGAGATCCCACCATTATTGGGTCTTCTGGTGTTTTTGTGGATTTATTTCATATTGTACGGGCATGGCATATGGCTTGCACGGCCATGTCTCTTGCTATTGAGTTCAATATGTTGAGTGATAGTATATTGATGAGTCACATAGTGAGCATGGCTCATATATATATGTGATGTGATAATTAAACGGTTATGTGGTGTGATCACGGACAGTGGTGATCATGAGAAAAGTATAGAGTAATGAGAATGTGTTAATGAAATGTAAAGTGATGTTATATGTGTAGCCTATACAATTATTTGTCCAGTTATGTTGAGACTGATTAGATATGCATGGGAGGTCATGAGAAGAGCTAGGCCTTGAGATACATATGTTGATAGACATGAGCAGAGCTAGGTCTTGACTTGAGCAGCGTTAGGTCATGAGATTGAGGTTAATGATGGTTCTGAGCATAGCTAGACCATGAGATTAGTAATAGTTTCTAGCAGAGCTAGACCATGAAATTATGTTAACTGGACATGATAATTGTATAGAGGTATTGGGCCCAATAGTGCAATTATGTATGAGTATGGAATGTGATTGCCAATAGTGTAATGGTGTATAAGTATGGGATGTGATTCCCAATAGTGTATTTGTGTATGTATATGTACTTATATATGAGTATGTGATATGATTTCAATATTGTATATATTGTTTATATATACCACTAAGTTTTTGAGCTTAGCGAGGTTGTGTAAATCACAAAGGTAAGTAGATTGTTGATCCGAGAGTCGGACGGTTGTGTCACAAGAAGATTGAGGGTGCTTCGAGACCAACTAAAAGGTTGTGCATGCATATACATTTTGATATTTAGAATTTATTTTTAGTATAATATTTCATACACTATTTACTTGTATAATAGCAAGTAATTTGTATGTTATTAACACCCGCTGCACAACAAGCCTATTTATTTTTATCCCTTTAAAAAATGTCTCAGCAACCAATTTGTCTATTATTATTCTAGGTTTTCAAGCTACATTATAAACATAATGACTATCATTTCTAAATAATTAAGTTGTTACTCTCATAGCATTATGATTTGATTATTGAATCAAAGCAATTGGATTATTTTTCTCATTTTTAAATCTCTTTTAATGTAATATATAAAAATTAACTCATAATATTATTTTACTACTAAAAAAGACAAATAAAAGAAAAAATAATTAAATCATTTCAATTCTATCATTCTATCTATCTTAATTCAAAATTACTTCAAATATTATACATATTGATCTAAATTTAATTTAATTTAACTACATTTATTTATTAATAACTAATAATATTAAAACTTTAACTTTAGAAAATATACATTGGTGCAATTTGACAACAAATTAAGTTTTAATTAATTAAATTTTTATAAAATATTATGGTTTCTATTTATTTTAAAATTATTATTTTTATTAAAAATTGAAATCCATAAATTATTTTCTTACAACTAATAATATAAAATTTATTTAAATTCAATTCTTATAACTTTTGAATTTGCAAGGTAAGCATATAATCATATATTAGTAATTCATTGCTAATCATAAATGCAACAAAATAAAAAAAGAGAAAAAAAAATACCTCATAAATCAAAATTTGCAGGTTATAATTCAAAATTTTTATAAAAAACCCCACTTAATTTCACATCAAAACCCCCAATTTTAAAAAAACTCTACAAACCCTAATTGCAAAATCTGATTGTATCCAATGCACAAATTATCTTATTTTTCTTCGATTGACTCTTTTTACTTAATTGGGATATATAATTTTATCAATTACCCTTAAATTTATTATTTTAATTTACTTATTAAAATTTAATTTATGTTAATAGAATCATATTTTTTTAAAAAATTCATATAAATATTTTATTTTTAATTTAATCTATGATTTCAAAAATATATGATTACTAAATAATTTTTTTATCTAATAAATTTTATAACTGAAAGGAAATTATAAGACTTTCTTATTGAATTGCTTTAAAAGTTTTTCTATATTGAATAAAAATAAAAATATATGGTTATTTACAAATTAAAATGAATAAAAATGAAGGGTCATAAATGAAATTAAGAGTAAAAAAAAAAAGAATGACATAACATGTAAATTAAGCAAAATCCAAGCCTATTTCCACTAATGTGTCACTCTAAAGATCTCTCCACTCTTACTATCTTCCCAGCTTAATTTCCTATTCTCTCTACCATTACACATTAAACTATCTCTCACTTGTCCTTCTCTCTATTGTATCCAGCTTCAACAACCCACATTAAAATAAATACTTGTAGTGTCCCACTCAATTGAGTGAGACCTACATTTGAAAAGTCAAATAAAATTATAAAAAGGGGTCAATTAAAGTGGCCACTACCAAAGAAATTGCAATTTCATGGTGGCCAACCAAAGAAAATATTACAAATTTCTTTAGTGGCGGCCAGCCAAAGAAATTTACAAATGGGAACAAATTATCAATGGCATAAAATGCGGTGGAGGGAGAGGAAAGGCTCTATAAATAGGTCTTCCCTCCTCTAATTTATATATAAAGCAAGAAGAAAAAAAAGAGTGAGTATGTTGTGGGTTATAAATATTTAGCCCATTATTTTGAGAGAGAGACAAAATTATTTATGAGATAATATATATTTTTTTGTGAATAAAAAAATAGTGAGGTTTTATTTTGGGTGTTTATAAAACAGTTGTCACTATTTTAGATTTATCTCATTTATGAGTATTGTGCTTTGATAATATTCTTCTAAAAAAATTTTTCTCTTGTAATCTTTTTATTTATTAGCGAAAGAAATTATTCGGAGTTTAGCCCATGGACGTAGCCCAAATTAAAGCCATGTTAAATATTGGTATCTCTTTTTTGCCAATTATTTTCATTTTGCATATATTTTATTTACTATCAATTTGCCTCAAGCCCGTTAATCCCGCTATGCTGCAAATTTATTTTTTTAGATTTTTTTATTTAAAATCCCCCAACAACTGATATCAGAGCTAGATTGGCTATTGTCCGTGTAATTTAAAATGAAAGAGTCTTGCAGTATATTTAACTTGACTTATTCACATTATTCTATTTGAAAGCCTAGAATGGAAGATCTTTTGATCTATAAGGATCTTTATGATTCTATTAAAGGTAATCAGGGCAAATAGAACAAATCTGACAAGGACTAAAAGAAAATGAACAAAAAGACTATGGGTACAATTAGGCAATAGATAGATAATAATGTATATCATCATGCGGCTTGAAAGAAAAATGCCAAGGCTCTGCGGAATAAAGTTACCAACTTGTATGAAAGAAAATCCGCATAAAATAATATTTTTATTGTTAGAAAACTTGCTCATATAAGATTTAAATATGGAAGCAGTATGGCTAAACACTTGTAAATTGCCTAACCAATCTAGAAGTTGTATTGTCTGATGAATTGCAGGCTTATTTGCTTCTTGGTACTTTGCCTGACAGTTGGGAGACTTTGGTTGTTACCATGAGTAATTCAACTCCTGAAGGCAAATTGTCCATAGATGCAGTTTGTAAAAGCTTATCGAATGAAAAAACCAGGAGAAAAGATCTAGGCTCTTCTACCCATTTAGAAGTACTGTTACTGAAAGGCATGGTAGAAGCTAAACTAAATAGTATAAAAATGTAGATAAGTGGTTAGACAACTGTGACAAGTCAAGAGGTAGATCCAAGTCAAGCAAATGTATCGCTTGCTATCATTGTGGCAAGTCAGTACATGTGAAAAGATTTTTTAAGCAATTGAAAAAGAAGCAAGAAAAAAAGAAAAATGAAGAAAAAGAATATACAACTTCAATTGCAATTGATGGTGATGTTGTTATTTCCACTGGAGACAATTATTTAGATCTTGATGGCCATAAAATCTTTTAGGTTGTTGATTCTAGAGCTTCATATCATGTATCTAAATTTAAATTTTTCACATCATATGCCAGGTTATGTCAAAATTGGGAATGAAGCTTCATCCAAGATTATTGGCACGAGTAAGGTGTGGTTGAGTAAAAATACCGGGTGTAAGCTGTGGCTCAATATTGTCAGACATGTTTCTGAGATGCAGCTTAATCTTATTTCTTCTGACACTCTTACTGATGAAGGTTGTATCAGTTCATTTGGTATAAATAACTACAAAATTATCAAAGAAAATCTTGTACTAGCTAAAGGAAGCAGACAAGACACTTTATACTGCATGCAAGCAAAATATGCAAAGGAGAGCTAAATCCTGTGATAGATACTTTATCAGATTTATGGTATAAAAAGCTTGGTCACCTAAGTGAGAAATGAATTAGTGTTCTCACAAGAAATTTTTTTTTACCCTTGAAAGGTGTACATCTAGAATCTTGCATTGATTATTTAGCTAGAAAAAAACATAAAGTTGCATTTTAGAGATCTTACTCTTCTAGAAGATCAAATTTTCTTGCTTTAGTCCACACTGATGTTTGTTTTACGAGTAATAAATCTCTTGGTGGTGCTTTATATTTTTGACATTTATTGATGATCACTCTAAAAAGTATAGGCTTTTGCATTGAAATTCAAAGATCATGTGCTGGATGTGTTCAAAGCATTTTCATGACAATATTGAAAGGGAAACAAGAAGACAGTTGAAATATGTTCATATAGATAATGGTTGAGAATACATAGGTCCATTTGAGACATATTGCAAGGAGTATGGAATTTGCTTGGAGAAGACAATTACAAAGACACCTCAATAAAATGGAGTTTCTGAAATAATGAATAGAACCATTGTGGAGATTTGTTGTATGCTCTCTCATGCTAAACTCCTTAAGTCCTTTTAGGGTGAAGCAATGAGAACTACAATTGACTTGATTAATATTTCTCCTTCATTTTCTCTTGATAAATATATTTCAAAAAGAGTATGGAGGGGGAAAGATGTTTCATATAATCATTTGTGAGTTTTTGGATGCAGAGCATTTGTTCACATTCCAAAATATGAGAGTTCTAAGTTTGACTCAAAGGCTAAAGAATGCATCTTCTTGGGTTATGCCCATGAAGAGTTTAGTTATAGGCTTTGGGATCTAGTTAATAAGAAAGTCATTAGAAGTAGAGATGTGGTGTTCTTTAAAGATTAAACCAAAACAATAGAATATCATGAGAAGCCTAAAACAGTCAAAGAAAAGGTTGTAGATCTCACATCATAATCCTCTAGTTTTGAGTAAAGTAATGCATATAAACAAGATGTTAATAATAATGGTAAGCCTATCCCTGATGCTGATGAATATAATGAGTATGATGATTAGCTTGCTTCTGCACCATCGGTTAAAGTCTAATTAAGAAGATCCAATAGAAATGGAACGACCTTCCAGAAATACTCTTCTTATAAGTATGTAATCATCACTGACAGAGAAGAACCTAAAAGTTATAAAGAGGCCATGGCATGCGATTAGAAAAATGAGTGGTTAAATGCTACACAAGATAAGATGAACTCCTTACATGAGAACCACACTTATGAGCTGGTAAAACTGCCTAAAGAAAAGGGAGCATTGAAGAATAAATGGGTTTTTAGAGTGAAGACTGAAAACAATACTTCACAACTAAGGTATAGGGCTAGGTTGGTTATGAAGGGTTTTAGGCATAACAAGGGAATTGATTTTGAAGAAATTTTCTCACTCATGGTCAGCATGT
Organism: Garcia nutans; assembly: GCA_947685225.1. NCBI lineage: Eukaryota > Viridiplantae > Streptophyta > Magnoliopsida > Malpighiales > Euphorbiaceae > Garcia > Garcia nutans. The sequence goes on along the minus strand of CANTUV010000037.1, from coordinate 45,370,256 downwards.
CTTCTATTATAGTTATTCTTGGTTTAGCTGCCAGTTTGAATTTGGAGATATAACAACTTAATGTGAAGACAACTTTTCTCTATGGTGACCTAGAGGAGGAAATTTATATGGAGTAACCATATGGGTTTAAAGCCAAAGACAAAGGGAATCTTATTTACAGGTTGAAGAAAAGCTTGTATGGATTTAAGCAAGTACCATGGCAGTGGTATAAGAAATTTGTGTCTTTCTTGATAGATCAAGGATATGTAAAGACAACTGTTAATCACTTTGTATTTATAAAAAAGTTTTATGATGATGACTTTATCATCCTACTGCTTTATGTGGATGATATGTTGATAGTTGACCATGATACTAAGAAGATAAGTTATTTGAAGAAAGAGCTTAGGAAGTCCTTTGTAAGGATTTTGGATCTGCCAAGTAAATTATCGGAATAAAGATTACTCGAGATAGAAAAATAAGAAAATTGTGGCTATCTCAAGAACAATATATTGATAGAGTTCTTGACAGCTTTAATATGAGCAAGATAAAACTAGTTTTCTCTCTACTTGTAGGTCATTTTAAGCTAAGTTCTAAACAATGTCCTTCAAGTGAGAATCACAAAGAAAAAATGAAGAAAATGCCTTGTTGTGAGGCCTTTCCCGAGCATCGAGCCTAACCCGTAGTGAGAGAGCCAGAGCATTGCTCTGTTTCTATTCTAAGTCTAGAGCCAGGGCATTGCTCTCTTTCTATTCTAAGTCCCATACGATACCACAACGTACGGTCTTCATTTGGTTCAGTAAGCATGGGTTTTAAAATTATATTTTATTATGAAAAGATTTGTTTCCTTTTATTATTAAAAAAACTCTCCTTTTGTTTTGAAAAGGCATTAGTGGCTTTTAATTTGAAAAGCAAAGATTAGATAGTTGCCACCTTAGTTTATTTGATTTAGAAAAATTAAAAAAAAATCCATTTAATTAACTCCATAAAAATGTACCATTTTGTACCCAAAAGACACTAGTCCGAAACTAATCATGATTAGTACGGTCTAAATTTTTCTAAACTGATTTTTAACTAAAAGATTTTTCTTTGATTGATTTTATCTCTTCCTTAGAATGATTTGAGAAAAATGCAATTTTATGGATTATGCCATAATTGATTGTGAATGACCACGTTCATGATGCATGAATATTTAATAAAAATCACATCCACAAATGCAATAGGAGAATAACAAAACACTACAACTCTATCAAAATAATAATTTTTAGGGGAACTTTTACTCTAGCCCTTATGGGTTCTAGGCCGAGCACAAATCCTCAACTAACTAATTAAAGAAAAAGACTAATAATAGCAATAATAATAGTTATCACAAAACTCATCAAATTTATAATAGTTGACCAAATCTCAATAGAAGAGAAAACAACAATATAAGAATAGTAGAAATAATTAAAAAAAAAGGAAAGCACTAGTTGAGCTTGTTTAAGTATGGGCTCCCCACTAGAAGTAATATTCCGAGTATGCCAAAATCAGAGCAGTAAGTAGTTTGTGCCTTTGATTTCAAAGGACTTTAATTAACCAATTTTAGTTAATCAATTACCGAATAAAAAAATAAGAAAGAAACACATACCTTGGGCTACTGTTTCTTCATGATGAATGTCTGAGGGGCTTTGTCACTTAGTAACTCCGCTTGATCAATTAAGTATGTATTTGATGAAGCTAAATGATGATGACGGTGATGATTAATTAAAAAAAGTAGATAAACAATGAAATTAATTAAATTTTGGCGAGTCAAAAAGCATTTTGACAGAGTTTCAGTGTCTAAAATTTCAGATCCCCTTTTTCACAAGAAAAACCTCAATTTACAATGAAAAAGTAGGAAAAAAATATACCGAAATTGTCACGACCTGAAATCGAGGGCACTAGAGAAAGGGAAAGTATGTGGCTTCTGGAACCCGTAATCAGCCTGACAACTCATTTCTCAAGAAAAATAGTTTGTGATAGCAATCACAACCTAACATCGGGCCCATAGGCCTATTAATATTATACTTTTAATATAATATCACATCATCATCATCAAACATTTATTAATAAATATATTTAACTAAACAATGAAACTAAATAAATAAAAAGATAGATAAGGAAAGAAATACCATGCGGAGTTATATAAATGATTATAACTTAATTATACAATAAAACATATACAAATAACACTCCTACCAAGAAATGAAAGGCATGATGACTCAATAAAATATTTTTTCCCATGGTCAATCTGTAACCTAGAGAAAAAATGTTGAACAAGAATCAACGTTCGACTCAATGAGCTATATAGTAATTAATTATTATAATGCTCATGCAGATGGCAATTAGAATTATATAATCAAACAAGGATAGGAGTAAGTTAATGGGGCTACACTAAACCTCAAACTGGGGAGCCGATCTCCCCTATCTAGCTCTCTTAGTCCATACATTTCTCTTAGATTCTAATACATAGGGTCCATCATCACAACCATGCTCCCGCCGTCATACCAGTCCTAATCTAATCATCATGTAGTATCATCATATCATAACTCTTAATCCCGATCATGTATGGTCCCACATCATCCTAATCCTATCCGACAAACATTTATTAATGCATCAAAATCCATCAACATATGCACTGACATACATTATGCTTATATAATCTACTATTGATGATATATATATATATATACTGAGCAAACAAATAATGCATTTATGTAGATGTAGCCATTAACGTAAACTAGGGGAGCATGCTATTATATTAATCTATATAACTCACAGATCTATGAAAACCCAAAGATTCTTCTTGGAACATCTTATTTAAAATAGATGACACCTAAAAGTATTTTCAAATGGCTATAAAAACTAGTAGAATATAGACAAATGCAACTCTACAGATTCTGTCAAAATTTTGACAGATTATCCCCTATAAGAAGGATATTCCCCCTGAAACAAAATGAGAAAACACTTTTAAATAATTCACAACAGTCAATGTTAACCCAATTGCCCCATCAGGGTCACCACAATATTCTCAATCCAACACAACAGTTTATTGAACTACCATAATATATTTATTAGATAATATTAATTATTATAATAATTTGATTATTTTAATTATAAAAATACTAATTTTAATCAAATAATAGTTTTATAAATTTTAAATATAATAGTTTAACCATTTAATTTAATTACTTAATAATCTATTAACTTATTTAATATTTAACTCAATTAGTTGAAAAATAATAATCCCAATTAATTAATCAATTTCATACGTACATATATAAATATAATTAATTAATTCTATGTATCGATAAATAATAATTATAATTAAATTAATAATTAAATTAATCTAAATCAATTAGCAAAGTAAATAATTGTCATTTTAAATAATCATTAAAATTATAATCTTTAAATTATAAATCTTTACATAAAATTATAATCTAATTTAATCTAACTCATTAAATATTTGACAATAATTAATAAACAATAATTATAACTTATCAATTTATTTTAATCAATTTCTCTTTTAATTTATACTAATTAATAAAATTTTTTATTTAATTATAACTAATTAAAATTATATATATATTTATTCTAAATATAGTTTTCAACTCTATAAATTATTACTTAAGCAATTGATTAGTTTTAAATTAACATATTTATTATTATTTTATTGAATCCTTTGATATTTACTATTTATCTATTTTTCCATTTCAAATTAGTAAACTAATTTTATAGTATTATATATAAACATAATCATTCAAATAATTTCTATAATTGTTATTTAATAACTATAATTAAATCATAAATTAATTATTATAATTTAAATCATAATTTACATAGTATAATCTAAACATATATTATTAACTAAAATAAATCAATTAGGTTTAAATAAAGATTTCTAAATATCTAACTACCATTTATATTATATATATATATATTTGTTTTTAATTTTTATTTTATTTATTTATTTCTCTCCCCGGAATATTGTCACCGACGTCGGACGGTCGCTTGATTTCGGCCAACCTAAAATATGCTCTAAAATTTACAAATGATATACTAAATTAAATTTATGAAGAAAGTGTCTCAAAAATACTAGTTTCGCTGGGAAACGAGATTGAAAAACCGTCAAAAACTTCATCGAAAGCAGCTGTACTCTCTAGAAAACTTCGGACGGCGTGTGAAGTTACCTCCAACATTGGCTGGCGGCGAGCTTTCCCTCTCTAGACTCATTATTGGCCGACGCTCCTTCCTTGCCAGCGCGTGTCAGTCGGTGATGATTAGAAGGCGATAGATCGGAGGCAAATCTGATATAACGTATCTCTCCCTCACTCTCCCTCTCTCTCTCATAACTTTTTGTCTTTCTTCATTAATATCCTCCCCTCCATTTATTACCGTAGCATAAATATATATATATATATATATGTTTTATTTTCTTCTTCCTCTCTTTCTCTTTTTTTTTTAAATTCATTTTTTAAATAGTAAATTACTAAATAATACAATTATAATTATTTGCATTACTAAAATGCCATTTTAAAATAATTTAAAAATTGGGTTATTATAATCTTTCCCTCTTATAAAAAGTCATCCTTGAATTTTCAAACTAAGTTAAATGCTCAAGTGAAAAATCAAACTCTTCACGATTCCCTGCGCACTCTGGCATATCATCCTTAAGAATCACATTTAACATTCTTAATTTAACTAATTTGTCACCTCAAAAATCTTACCTAGTTATTTCCACAATTGACCTCAAAACACTTAAATAACCATTTTAAACCTAACTCTCAATTTATTGATTGATCGTGTCACTACTTTACAATCCAGATGAGTTTATATTTAAAGATAACATAAACATCCTAACTTCATTTATTTATCTCAATGCTCCCTAATCTTGTAAACTTTAGCTTTTAATTCATGTGTACCTCTCTTATGCTATTGTCATGGTTATTTCAAAATCATTGATCATCATTTATACATTCTTGGTTACTCCCAAACACACTTTATCTATAATAATCCTGAGGTCTAATTGTACACCTTAACCAATATCAAATCTTAACATTCACCTTTGTACATGACCAAAATCTTCATCAACCTATTGAATTATTTTGGCTTAAGAATCTAAATACCCCTAATTATCCACCAATTCTTAAGCATACCCTAAGCTTTCCACATACAATGTAATTTATTAACTTAATTTAAATATCTCTTTTAATAGATTTATTTCAAATAATGTCTTATGCTAAGCACCTCTAAATTTTCACATTTCAAAATACACCAATTTACTTGTACTTCAATTAATCACTTCGAATTCACATACTTAATTTATTTTAAAAACTCCAACAATTCATATAGTCTCTAAATAATAATTTTTTATAACTTACTTAATAATTTTGCTTCTAACCCAAAATTATCCCGACATGTATACAACTTTCATACAAAATCTTACCAAGTTTTCTAAAATCTATTATCGCCTTAACTGTTTATATTTTTTAAGCTCTACAATTTTGTCTTGTTTTAATCTACACTGAATATCTTACCTTATATTCTTTCCTATTTTAGAAAATCAAATCAATTTAATCCAAAATAAATTTTATTTCAACTCCCATCCATTTTTAACACAAGATCAATAATAAACATCATAGTTACTCCTAAATCATAAATCATTATGCATAAATTTTTAGTCAATCAATCCAAATATCAGTCTCAGTTTATTATCACTAATTCATTAATTAACTCAGCTAAACCTCAGAATAGGAATTACTCATTATTGCTAACGATATCCTTGCACCATAAACCCTAAGTGAATTGATATTACTATTCTAAATATTCGATTAATTAAACCTAAAAGTTCATAATCATTCTCTACCACTTCAACTTGTCAATATACTCCATATTATTTCTAACATCGCTTCTCTGGCTACATTATGGACATATAGTATTTAATTATTCAAAACAGTTTACATCAATGAATATTTTAATATTTCAACATCACATATATTTTCACACTTAAGCTCGTCATACACTCTCCCTAGGTAAAATTTAATTTCACTATATGCTTATAATCCATAAATTATCATCTATCATTATATCCCATGTCAATTCTCAATGTCATCCTTGATTTACATATTCAAAACCAATATTTATGAATATCACAAATATTATTATTTATTAGTCCAACTTTTTGTCTGGCTTAATTATTCAAAGACGCTTATCATCCTTGACATTCTAGGTTTCGCAAGTTAAACACATATAACCTAACTTCATCATATACCATACCTCATATACAATTTTATCCAACTTATATTCTATTACCCATCCAAAATATTTTATATCAACTAATATTATATTCTTATATCACAAATATTTTCACATTCAAACTCATCATACACTATCCATTATTAAATTTAAATTTATTCTACCATTATAATTTATAATCTATTATTTATTATTTTATCCAATGTTAAGTCCTAACGATATCCTTAATTTATAGATCAAAAAATACTGTTAATGTATATCACAATTATTGTTACTTATTAATCTAAACACACCCAGCTATCCGCTAGCACTAAAAATGTAGTAAGCTTCTCATAAGATTTTAATTACAAATTTCAATCTCTTGGTCCAATTCAAATATTTTAAATCTTCCATTACCCTCATCCATCTAGGCTCCACAAGTACAATCAACATGCTATAATTGAATTCATCATTTATAATCTAAGTACCTAATATGTCATGCTTTACATTCTATTTCATCCAACTTAGGTTCTATTTTCTCAGTCAAACATTCTTCAAGCCAAATTAATATCAATATTGAAGATACTGAACTACTAGGTCTTGTTAAGGAACTATTAAAAGCTTACTATTTTATGCTTTTCAAGGGAAAACATACAATGTTATGATATTCTGTTCTTTAACATTAACTATGCCTTAAAGCCACAAAATTGCAAAACTCATGTCTCGCATTAACAAACACGTATAGTATTTACACATACAACAACCATTATATTACCACCCGTGGATAACGATGAATTTGAGGTAATTGAGACTGAATCAAAATGAAAAGGAATCTTATGCTCTGCATGATACAAGAACTCAGACCAACAAGGACTCTTCCAGCCACAAACATGTTACATGTCACAAACTCTTTGCTCTGATACCAACTTTGTCATGACCTAAAATCGAGGGCATGTGAGAGGCACTAGGGAATGAGAAAACACTCAGCTTTCAAAACCTATAGTCAGCTTGATAACTCCTTTCTCAAGAAAAATAAATTGTGACAGTAATCACAATCTAAAATGGGCCCATAAGCCTACTAATATTATACTTTTAATATAACATCATATGATCATCATCAAACATTTGTTAATAAACATATTTAACTAAACAATGAAACTAAATAGATAAAAAGATAGATAAGAAAAGAAATATCATGCAGAGTTCTAGAAAATGATGATAACTTAATTATACAATAAAACATATATAAATAACACTCGTGCTGAGAAATGAAAGGCAGGATGCCTCAATAAAATATTTTCTTCCACCCTCAACCTACAACCTGGAGGAAAAATGATGAACAGGAATGAGCATTCAACTCAATGAGCTATATAGTAATTACTATAATATAGTGATCCTATGCAAATAATTCTCATGCAGACGACAACCAGAATTATATAATCAAACAAGGATAAGATTAAGTCAATGGGGCCACACTAAATCTCAAACTGGAGAGCCAATCTCCCCTATCTGGCTCTCTTAGTCCACACGTTTCTCTTAGATTCCAATACATAGGGTCTATCGTCATAGCCATAGTCAAGCAGTGCTACCTGATTGATAAGCAACGCTAAGCATAAGAATGACCCCTCTGCCACACCAGTCCTAATCTCATCATCATATAGTATCATCATATTATAACACATAACCCCGATCATATGTGGTCTCATATCATCTTAACCCTAGTCGACAAACACATATTATATGCATCAAAATTCATCAACTTATACACCGATATACATTATGCTTTTATAATCTAATATTGATGATATATATATACTGAGTAAATAAATAACACTTATATATATATAGCCATTAACGTAAATTAGGAGAGAAGGATATTATATTTATCTATATAACTCACAGATCTACGAAAAATCTAATGATTCTCCTTGGAACATCTTATTGGAAATAGATGACACTTGAAAATATTTTCAAATGACAACAAAAATTATTAGAATATAGACAAATATGACTCTAAAGATTCTATTAAAATTTCGGCAGAGTTTCCCCTATAATTAGGATGTTTCCCCTGAAATAAAATGAGAAAATACTTCAAAATAATCCACAACCATCAACATCCACCGAATTGCCCCATCTGGGCCACCACAATATTCTCAATCGAGCAAAACAGTTTATTGAACTACCACAATATATTCATTAGATAATATTAATTATAATAATAAATTAATTATTTTAATTATAAAATACTAATTTTAATCAAGTAATTAGTTTTACAAATTTTAAACATAATAGTTTAACCAGTTAATTTAGTTACTTAATAATCTATTAACTTATTTAATATTAAACTTAATTAGTTAATAAATAATAATCCTAATTAATTAATGAATTTCATACGTACATAATATAAATATAATTAATTAATTCTATGATTCGATAAATAATAATTATAATTAAATTAATTGTTAAATTAATCTAAATTAATTAGCAAAGTAAATAATTATTATTTTAAATAATCATTTAAAATTATAATCTTTAAATTACAAATCTTTACATAAAATCATAATCTAATTTAATCTAACTCATTAAATATTTGAAAATAATTAATAAACAATAATTGTAGCTTATTTATTTTAATTAATTTCTCATTAAATTTATCCTAGTTAATAAAATTTTTTATTTAATTATAACTAATTAACATTATATATATTTGTTCTAAATATATTTTTCAATTCTATATATTATCACTTAAGCAATTAATTGGTTTTAATTTAACACATTTATTATTATTATTTTATTGAATCCTTTGATATTTACTATTTAACTATTTTCCATTTCAAATTAGCAAACTAATTTCATATTATTATATATAAACATAATCATTTAATTAATTAATTTCTATAATTGTTATTTAACAACTATAATTAAATCATAAAATAATTATTATAATTTAAATCATAATTTGCATACTATAATTGAAACATATATTATTATGTAAAATAAATCAATTAGGTTTAAATAAAAATTTGAAAATATCTAACTACCATTTATATTATATAGATTTTACTTATTATTTATTTTTATTTTATTTTTTTCTCTCGTCAGAATAGTATCACCTGCGTCAGACGGTCGCCAGATTTTGGATGTGCTCTAAAATTTTCAAATTATATATCAAATTAAAGATTATGAAGAGAGGGTTTTAAAAATACCAGTCTCACAGGGAAAGAAGATTGAAAACGGTCAAAAACTTCATCAAAAGCAGCTGTTGGTGGTACTCTTTGGAAGACATAAGACGACGCATGAAGTTACCTTTGACGTCGGCTGGCGGTAAACTTTCCCTCCCTGGACTCATCGTCGGCCGACCCTCCTTCCTTGCCGATGCATGTTGGTCGGTGATGACTGGAGGCAAATCCGATCTACTATCTCTCTCCCTCACTCCCTCTCTTCCTCTCTCCTAGCTTTTTCTCTTCATTAATATCCTTCCCTCCATTTATTACCATCACATAAATGCATATTTAATTATCTTCTTCCCTCTCTTTCTCTTTTTTAAAATTTATTTTTAAATAGTAAATTACTAAATAATACAATTATAACTATTTACATTACTAAAATGCCATTTTAAAATAATTTAAAAATAGGGTTATTATAAAAATAACCCAATGCCACACACATTTTTGACAGGCAATGCATGCATTAGATGGCCATGCATTGAGGCCCATCTGTGTCCTGCATGGATTGTCTACACGCACTACGGCCTACCGCATGCATCACGTGCCGTTTTTACCATTTTAGACCCATTTGATCGCCGATTTGTGCAATTCGAATTACATTGAATTCATTATCATGTGGGATTCCATTTAAGGGAAAAATTGAGGATTTTTTTCTCACATCCAAAATTGAGGGTTTTCGAACTTATTTTGTGCCTGTCTAGGCCTGTTCGGGCCCACTTGAGTTTCAATTGGTGCGATTCCAATTTTGTTGCAACCATAATAACATCTTATAATAGGTGCAAAATTAAAGGTTCACACCTGTGCTTCTGTAGTTAGTAGATTAATATATGCTATATTTTGCACAAGGCCAGATATTGCTCATGTTGTTAGAGTTGTAAGCAGATTCCTTTCTAATCTTAGAAAGGAATATTGGCTAGCAGTGAAATGAATACTTAGATATTTTAGAGACACCTCCAGAATTTATTTATACTTAGGTGATGGAAAACCTGGGTTGGATAGGTACACAAATACATATATGGTTGGTGATTTAAACTCCAAAAAATCTACTTTTGGTACTTGATTACTTTTGCAGGGGAGCAGTTTTCTAGCAACCAAAGTTACAAAAATATTTTCTTATCCACTATTGAGGCTGAATATATTGCAATTACTAAAGCAAGCAAAGAGATACTATGGATGAAAAAGTTTCAACAAGAGTTAATCTTTAAGCAAGAGAAATATATCTTATACTGTGATAGTTAGAGCGTTATTCATCTCAGAAAGAACTTTACTTTTCACTCACTATCAAAGCATATTGACTTGAGATATCATTGGATCCAAGATGCACTAAAGATGAAGCAGTTTTGGCCTAAAAAGATCCATACAAATGATAATGACTCTAACATGATGACTAAAGTTCTACCCATGAAAAAGCTTATTGCTTGTAGAGAGATTACTTGTATAGAAGTCTCACCCAATTAAGTGTGAGGGGGAGATTTTATTATGGCGTCCCACTCAATTGAGTGGAACACACATTTTAAAGTCACATAAAATAAAAGGGGGTCAATTAAAGTGGCCACTACCAAAGAAATTGTAATTTCTTTAGTAGTGGCAAACCAAAGAAAATATTGCAAATTTCTTTGGTGGTGGTCAGCTAAAGAAATTTACAATTGGGTATAAATTTTCAACCATGTAAAATACTGTGGAGGGAAAGGGAAGGCTCTATAAGAAGAAAGAAATTTTTTTTTATAAGGCTCTATAAATAGGCCTTCCCTCCTCTAATATACATATACAACAAGAACAAAAAAAATAAAATAAAAAGAGTGAGATTGTTATGGGTTATAAAATTTAGCCCATTATTTTGAGAGAGAAAATTATTTATGAGATAATTTTTTTTGTGAGTGACAAAGTAGTGAGGTTTTGTTTTGGATGTTTGAAAAATACTTACCACTATTTTAGATTCATCTCATTTATGAGTATTTTTCTTTTAAAATATTCTTCTAGAAAGTCTCTCTCTTATAATCCTTCCTTTTATTAGTGAAAAAATTATTTGAAGTTTGACCCATGGATATAGTCTCAATTAAAAAGTGAATTATGTTAAATATTGATGTCTCATTTTTGCTAATTATTTTCATTTTGCATATATTTTAATTATTTATTGCCAATTTGCCTTGGGCCTACTAATCTCATTACGCCACAAATTTATTTTTTGGGATTTGTTTATTTAAAATCCCCTAACAATACCAAATATTCAAAAAATATATAAAAGAAGAGAAAATCCAAGAAAAAGAAAAATAATTGGAACAAAAAGAATAAAACCTAAAGAAAAATGAATACACATCTCAAATAGTAGCAAAGCAAAAAACTAGAGGTCTATTCGAAGGTGAGGGCTTTCTCTCTCTTATTTTTTTTCTCTCTCACTGCTTCATAAAGTATAAAGAAAGAAAGAGTATTTTAATTAATATTGTAATAACAAATTGTAATGTGTTAGCCAAATAATATGAATTTTGATCTTTAACACTCAAATTGAATGATGCATTTAACATGCATTTAAGTTACTTCATGCAGGAATAAGTTGCTCAATACACAACCAGAACAGGACAAAATGTGTGGTCACATTAAGCCTAAGAGCGACTGTCCTTGATGATTTGAAGACCAAGTTGAGCTATAGTAGCATTCGCGGTCAGAGTCTCGACCTCAGTAGCGACCGTGACAACATCATTAGCGCCCGTCCATTTGTTGGGACAATCTCACCTCAAGTGACCAAATCTCCAATATTCAGAGTAAGGAATGCGGTGACAGGTGCAGTTTGAGGAGCGGTCTCTCTGAACCTTGCCCTTCAATTTTAGAGAAAATCACAAGGATTGGCAGTAGTGTTTGCGTCCTTGGGTACGCCCAGAGGTTTGACGCGAGACACCCAATCCAACCATGAGTTCAGCACTAGTGCGACCACCCCTTTCATATTTTGGGGAAAAAACTCATTGTCAAATGAAGAAGTGACACATGGAATGACCATTGTAAAGCCACTTTCAAATTAAAAAGGGCGACCATCCTCTAACCTTGGGCAACCGTCCTGACATCCATAGCATGGGCGATATTCCACCAGCAGAGCACTCACATTTGACCGTTGCAAGATTTTTAAAAGGAGCAACTGTTCCTTTGTAAAGGATGACTGCCCAAAGTGTCTGGGCGAACATCCCTTGTGCCAGGACGACCGCTCTCTATGGAAATTTCTTATTAACACAAGGACTGACCTACTAAAATACATCACATGACTCATAACGGCTAGTTGGACCAAATTGGCTATAAATGCCCCAAGAAACATTTTGTTTATGGGTAATTTTTGATTGTAATAGCCTAAGCAATATACTTTCATTTTCATTTACTGCATTAACAATTAAATTATTAGAGTATTGGTGTGAGCATTAGAAACACTATTAAAGTTTGAGTTTGAGCTTGGAAACACTTAGGTTGTGAGAGTGAGCTTGGAAAAACTCTTATAAAGGTTGTGAGGATTGATCTCAAACCATTATAAAGTTTGGTGTGAGCTTGTTAAAACACTAAGTTAGAGTTAAGCTTGTAAAAACTCAAGACTAGTGGAACCTTAACAAGTTGTTAGGAAGTGGATGTAGGATTGAGGTAATCCAAACCACTATAAATTCTCTTGTGTTCATTCTTTTCTTCTCTACTCTTGCTTTGGTTTGATTTTCAATTTATCATCAATTCTTCAAATCAACCAATTCACCCCCCTCTTGGTTGCCTTCTTGGGACAACAATTGGTATTAGAGCCTCAAAATTTTAAGATGCTTAATTGTGAAATTTGATCCATAATGGCAACGTCTTCTTCATCTACCTCAAACTCTCATGGAAATCTCAATTCTATTCTTAGATCTTATTTCGATGGAATGGATTATTCCTATTGGAAACTCAAAATGTATTTGCTCCTAGATAGTGAAAGAATTGAGCTATGGGATTTTGTAGAGAGTGAGTGGAAACCTCCAACTCATGAAGTTGAAGGTGTCCAAGTTTCTCTTCCTAAATCATAATAGTCAAGTGCAAATGTGAAAGATCAGTTCAAGAATATTAGTGCCGCCTCCATCTTGATGAATTCCATTTCAAGAGAAGAAGGTGGGAGAGTCCAACATCTCACTTATGCTCATTGCATTTGGAAAACTCTTGAGAACTATAATGAGGGTACTACCTAATTAAGGTTCACCAAAAAGCAAATGGATGTCTATGAATATGAGCCATTCAAGATGAAGCCCAATAAAAATATCACCGATATGACAAATTACTTACTTGCCATTATTAACGAATTAAAGAAATATGGCAAGGTATATGATCAAGGTGATGTAAATATCAAAATCTTGAGAGCTCTTAGAGCAAGAAAGAGCTTTAAATCAAAAGTTTCTTCCATTGAAGAAGCTCATGATCTTAGCACCTTGAGAATAGATGAACTTATGAAAAAACTACTCACTTTTGAACTATACAACAAAAAGGAAGAAGAACAAGGTAAGAAAGAGAAAAGAAAAACAATAGCTGTCAAAGCAATCAAAGAAGTTGAAAGCTCAAGTAATGACGATAGTAATAATGAAGAAGAAATGGCAATGTTTTCAAAAAGAATGAATGATCAGAAGAGAAAGAGAAGATTTCAAGCTAACAAAGGTATATTTTCTAAATCTTCCTTCAAAGACAAAGATAAAAAGAATGAAGTAAAATGTTATGAATGTGGCTAATAAGAAGTGGGATAAGGAAAAGAAGAAATCACTCAAAGTTACATGGGATGACTCTTCCTCAAGTGAAGAAGAAGAAGAAGAGGAGGAATGAATTTCTAACCTATGTCTTATGGCTATTGAGGATGAAAATGACTCCAATGAGGTAGGTACTTAATCCTTGAACTCAATTGCATATGATAATGATGTTGTTGATGATTTAGATGATAGTGATTTAATTGAACATACGAACCTTAAAGTAGAAAACTATTTTTCTAAGATAACATTTTATAAGGATAAATGCTCTAAGCTAGAAAAGGATTTTATGTACTTGAAAAATTCTACATTAGAATTAAAGACCTCAAATGAACAATTGTTGAAATCAATTGATGAAATGAATAAAAATTCACATAGCTTAGAAAATATAATCAAGGAAAATGAAAGTTTGAAGGATGAGCTAAAAATATCAATTTTAAAATTTCAAAAGGGCAAAGAAGCATTAGACACATTGATTGATAATCAAAGGTCATCCTCCCTGAAACATGGTTTGGGATTCAATGGCTCATCAACACCACATCCAATGCACCATTATTTGTACAAGCATCTACAACTCAAACCTCTAGTGTTGAAGTTGTAAAAAATATCAATGCACAAACCAAACCTAAAAATCCTAAAAGGATTACATTGGGTTCATAAGACTCTAGAACCAGAATTCCAAGAGCTAGCAATGCATTCATTTATACAAGGCATGTACACAAACACAAAAATGCACAAAAACAAGCTCATTCAATACATACTTGCAATTGTGTGCATGGTCCATTAAATGTCAATAAGAAAGTGCATAAATATAGAACCTTATATCAATGCACATATTATATGAAATTTTGACACAAGAGCACATTTTGCTATATTATGGAAGGCTCATCTCAAGTTAGAAGATCCTTCTACTACTAACCCCCAAGGACCTAACTTCATTTGGGTACCTAAAAGAAGATGAACATTATTGTTATATAGGTATGCTTAAAATCTACTATCAATTAAAGCACTTGGCTTGTGGATGGTGGATACTCAAGGCATATTATGAGGAATGCAAAACTTTTCACAATACTCACTTACAAGCGTGGAGGTAATGCTGCTTTTAGAAATAATGCTAAAGGTAAAATCATTGGCATTGGTTCCATAGGCATGCTTGGTAAGAATTTGATAAAAAATATTTGGCTTGTTGATGGATTGAAGCATAATTTGCTTATTGTAAGTCAATTATGTGATAAAGGATATGATATAAGTTTTGATTTCAAAGGATGCAATACTAGTTCAAATGGTGAAATTGCATTCAAAGGAGCTAGAATTAGCAACACATATAAAATTGACATGCATTCCAATAATGCATTTGAATTTTTCATTTCTATTAATAATGATACTTGGTTATGGCATAGAAGACTAGGATATGCTAGTATGGATCATTTAAAATGTATTAGTAAAGAAGAACTAGTTGATGGTCTTCCCAAAGTAAAATTTAACAAAGATAGAATATGTGAACCTTGTCAATTTGGTAAGCAACATAAAAGTTCATTCAAATCTAAAAATGTTATAAGTACTTCTAGACCATTAGAACTCATTCACTAGATTTGTTTGGACCAAATAGAGTTACTAGCTTAGGTGGCAAGTTATATGCATTTGTACTTGTTGATGATTACTCAAGATTTACATGGGTAAATTTCTTAGCACAAAGGAATGAAATTTTCAACCATTTTAAAATATTTGCTAAAAGAGATCAAAATGAAAAAGGCTATGTGATAACATCTATTAAAAGTGATCATGGCAAAGAATTTGAAAATGAGAATTTTAAAAACTTTTGCAATGAATTTGGTATTTCACATAATTTTTTAGCTTATAGAACTCCACAACAAAATGGTGTGGTTGAAAGGAAAAATAGAACATTGGTTGAAATGGCTAGGACAACGCTCAATGAGTATGATTTGACATCTTACTTTTGGGCGAAAGTCGTTCTTGTTATATTTCAAATTGTGTTTATAAGAGGCATTTGATAAAAGAAACTTCTTATGAGCTATAGAATGGAAGAATACCTAAAATTTCATACCTTAGAGTATTTGGATGCAAATTCTTTATATTGAACACGAAGGATAATCTTGAAAAATTCTCATCCAAATCGGATGAAGGCATATTTTTAGGATATTTATCATCTAGCAAAGCATATATGGTAGTTAATAAGAAAACTCTAGTTGTTAAAGAATCAATGCATGTTGTTTTTGATGAAACCTCTAAACTTGATTAAAGAAAAGGAAGTGTTCTTGATGATTTTGTAGGTGCATTTGAACAATAAGAAATAATTGATGCTCTAAAGAACAATCATGATAAACAAGAAGAGGAAACTCAAGAGCTATCCAAGGATTGGGAATACAAGAAGGATCATCCAAAAGAACTCATCATTGGTGATACATCAAAAGGAGTAACTACTTGATCCAAATTTAAATACTTAGATGTTAATGTTGCTTTTATTTCTCAAATTTAGCCAAGGACCATTGAGGAGGCTCTTAGTGATGAAAGTTGGGTGATTGCTATGTAAGATGAACTCAACCAATTTGAGAGAAATAATGCATGAGAACTTGTTCCTAGACCTAAAGACTATGCAATTATAGGATGTAAGTGGGTATATAGGAATAAGCTTGATGAAAATGGTCTCATTACTAGAAACATGTCTAGATTGGTAGCCAAAGGCTATAATCAAGAGGAAGGCATTGACTATGATTGTAATATCCCAAATGATACCCTAAAATTTTTGGAAATGTTAATTGTTGAAATGGAATTAAATGATTTAAAGTGTATATATGATTTAGTGGAAAGAAAGGAAAAGGGGAGTGTGTATATGTTATATATATGAAATTAAAAGATATATACAACATATACTAGTCAACAAGTTGATATCGTTAAAAGATATATTTAATTATTTTAAATAGAAATTAAATATAAGTGGAAGATGATATTTATATTATAATAATATATTTATTGCTTGGTGGAGATTTAGTGAGGATTTATGTGGTTAATAAAGTGGAGTGATTTTTGGCTTTTCATCATCATCTTCTTCTTTCTTCTTCAAGAGCTAGCCATCACCATTTCCAAAGGGAAAGAGAGGTTTTGTTGATTCCTAACTCAAGAAATTGAAGGATTTTAAGAGACCAAGTTGGAGTTTTAAGGATTTTCTTCACTTTTGGTAAGTTTCCAACTTGTTTCTTTGATTTCTTTTGAGTTTATGTATATGAGTTTGGTGGATGGTTGGTGTAGTTGTGTGTATGGTTGATTTTGGTATGTTTGAGGTTGTTTGTTCTAATTAACTTTGATTTTGGGGTTGGATTGAGGAAAATGTTAAGTTTGGTGAAGAAAAACAAGAGTTAAGGATTGTGTATGTGTTGAGTTGTTAAATATGGTTAAAATAGTGTGTTGATGCATATAATTGAGTTGTTTTGATATTATGCAAGTTTATTTTGGTATATTGATGGTTTTGGTTAAGTTTGTTTGGAGTGGAAAAGGGTAAAAGAAAGATGGTTGTTGGATGTGACATTTTTGGTGTCAATTTCATATTTTTGGCCTGACACGCCCAGTAACATGGCCATGTCTTTAGGCGTGTCATTGGTTCTATTTTCTGGGTTGGTGACATATCTAGTGACACACCCATGTCACTGAGCGTGTCACAGGTTCTGTGCAGTTGTAGTTTTGGCACGTCCAGTGATACGCCCATGTCACTGAGCGTATCACAGCTACTGTGTTGTTAGAAGATTGACACGTCCAGTGACATGCCCATGTCACTGAGCGTGTCATAACTTCTGTGTTGGAGGAGAATTGACATGACCAGTGACACGCCCATGTCACTGAGTGTTTCAAAGCTTCTGTGTTGTGGGTTTAGGGCACGATCAGGGACACGCCCTTGTTGTTGAGCTTGTCAAGTATAGAGTTTGCCTAGATAGTGCTTTTTCTTATTTTCTTATGTGAATCACTAAGTGAGTGTGTATAATCACATTTGGATTAGGTTTTGAAGAGATTTGAGGTAACCAATCCAAGTGTTGAAGGATTTTTGGAAGAGGAGATTGGAATTGGTGTGTGTTGCTCTTAGAGGTAAGTACAAACCTTACATGATTGCATACATTTACATGACTTTGGGACTTAACACATTTGGTTGAAAAATGTGTTAGGTTACCTATTATATTGTTGATTTATGAGAATGGTGCTGTGATTTGCATTATGTGAACTATGTGAAATATATGTTGAGGGTTCAAAAGATATGAACAATGTATTTTGTTATGTATACCCTAATAATGATATGTGAAGCCATTGGTGATGGCTATAATGATGTAAATGAAATAGTTGGGGCAATGTGCCTAGATGATCATGAGAAAATGAGAATGGATTTGATAATGAAATAATGAAAGAATTGTGTGTCTAGTATGTTATTCAATTTTCAGAGTTTTGTTGTTGGTGGCATGCCTATGAAGTAACAGTCCCTTGAAGCTAGGTTGGGCTTGGTCCTTGAAGCCAGGTTGGGTTGATGCTGAGCTCCCCTTGAAGCTTGGTTGGACCTAGTCCTTGAAGCCTAGTTGGGATGTTACATATGAGGTAATCCTCATTGTGATAATGATTCGCCTACGGGCTTGATAAATGTGATTATTGGGCCAAAACAGTAACTCTGGAATTTGAATGACATATTAGATTCTTTTGGGCCCATGCTTGTCTTTGTTTTAATGTGAATTATGAATGATGGAACAATCGAACAATATAATGAGATTTAATGTTATGAAGTATGATATCCTTATATACTGTTTCTAACTTTTGAAAGTTTAATATTGGCATTACATTTGAATCATATTGTTATTAAGGTTTGTACCACTAAGCTTCTGACTTAGCGCAATTGTGATTTATCGCGCAGGTGATAGGGTAGATTCGGTTGAACATGAGAGTTCAGCTAGATCGAGTCGAGTCTAGGCTTGTGATTCCTTATGAAGTGTTGATTTTGGACTTCAAGATCAGAAACGAACTGCCAAGCATGTATGTAGACCCTTAATTTTTGACCTAGTCCGGTTTAGTCCAAAATAATTTTTGTGAAGTCTAATATATTTTAATTGGTCCAAAATAATTTTTGTTATCTTAATTAAATAATTTTTGCTTTATTATCTAATTTTTATTAATAAAAAATAAAAATCAAAAAATCAAAATAAAAATAAAAATAAAAATAAAAATAAAAATAAAAATAAAAATAAAAATAAAAATAAAAATAAAAATAAAAATAAAAATAAAAATAAAAATAAAAATAAAAATAAAAATAAAAATAAAAATAAAAATAAAAATAAAAATAAAAATAAAAATAAAAATAAAAATAAAAATCGGGGACGGAAAAATCGGCGACGAAAAAATCATTACCGAAAATTCTAGCGGGCTTGGCCATGGGCCATTTCGCCCGTAGGATTTTCCTGGGGGCGAAATGGCCCGTAGGCCTATTCCCCCCCCACTGCCCAGCCAACTGTGGCAGATTTTTTTCGCTAGCGCAATTTTTCTTGTGGCAAATTTTTTTGCAAACGTAATTTTTCTGCAGCAGTTTTTTTTATCCAGCAAAATTTTTCGACGCAAATTTTTCGAAACCTAATACAATTAGGTTTCGGTTTCCTTTTCTTATTAAATATGGTATGCCATGAGTAACTAGGAAAAACCAATAAAAAAACCTCTATAAATAACAACACAAAAGGGAGGAAAAGGGATCAGAAATTGGAGGACGAAATTGGAGATTTTGAAACTGAATCCGTGAAGGAAAGTAGTGGAACCAAGCTGATTTTTGGGGAGCCGAAAATCAATTCAGCAATTCATCAAAGGTATCAACTGTCTTTGATTTGGTTGATCCAAGAAGCAATTTTGGTGCAACCCCACAAAAGAATGTTTGAATTATAATTTTTTTTGTTTTTTTTTGTTTACAGTAGCTTTATTTATCAAAGAAAAAAAATCCCAGAACCTTTAATTTAGTTTTTCTAAAGTTAAAAACACTATTTCGTTGCTTTGTTTTCCAAAAAAACACTATTTCATCCACCCCTTTCTTTTTTCCTGCTCGTCCGGGTGGCGACTCTATTTTCTCCAGACTTTGGTCCGTGTTCTCTAAGGCCCCGAGCCTAAACAGTGCCGAAGTCGCAAGAACCATTCCACCGGGAGTGGGGGCAAAAATCCCCGCTCACAGTGGCGACTCCACTGGGGATAAGAGAAGTTGATTCCGTTGGTCTTTGTATTATTTTATTCTTTTTTATAATGATATTATCCATTGCATCATATTAGATTGCATCGTGTGCGTGAGTTAGGACACCCGTGTTACCCGTGTTGTGTTATGTAAGGGATACCATACTTTCACTCAAGGTATGGAGATCGAGCATGGCATAACCACTCATAGCCTCATACCATTTGGTATATACTTGCTATGGGAACCTAAGCCTTTTAACCCAAAGACTAAAGCTCATGTAATTGGCCTAGTTACTTTCCTTAGGTTTTACCCCAAATGCATGTTGTTTGACTATGGTTCATTTATCTTAGCTTAAATCATGGCTTATTTGGTTTGTTCTTTTTTCAATATGACTTAAGTACATTGTAAGCTCAAAGTCCAAAAGACCAAAGCTATTTTCAAAATTTTTCAAGATGGTCTTTGGACATAAGACTTTTCTAAAAACAAATAAAAAATTCTTTGGCCCATGGCCCAAATACTAAGCCCAAAATCCATTTTTCTAAAATCTTTTACAATGGGCTTAGAAACAAAACTATTTTCACCCAATCTTTTCTTACAAAGAGCTTGCATAATATTTAGGTCAATTATGAAATACTAAAAATTAATTGTGGGCCTAGTTTACACTAAGAATAAATTAACCATGGGCTTGTTTTTGGCATGAATCATTAGTTACCTTTTTCAAGTGAGGAATCTATTTATAATAAACCTCTTAATTTCGTTTTAATCCAATATAGCATAAAAGCTATTATAATTGGTTGAATGTATTAAAACCTAATTAATGGAAATTATCATGGATGGATTTCTATTTTTAAAAATATAATTATTGGTTGAAACGTTCGAGGGAATCATTCGAAAGCAAGATACTCCATGTTGGTATTTTGTTAACCATATACCTAGGAAAAGAAACTCGCCATTCGTGTGTGGATGATATAAGGTTGGAAGGAACGTCCTAATTGTCCTTGTTTGTTAATTATTCGTGCATACATGCATACATTTACATCTCATATCCTCTCTGGCTCACAGCCCTGAATTACGACAGTTCAAAAGCTTACAACAATCCGACCTATGCCGGAGATGAAGTATCTAGCAACGACTCAATCACTTGCTCACCAAAAATAGTGGAGCTCGAACAAATTCAAAGGATGGTGGATGAAGCCCTCAATGCCAAGATGGAAGAAATAAAAGAGGCCCTAGCTGAGACCATGAAGAACCAATTGACTGCAATATTAGAGAACCATGCCGAGGCATCTGCTAGCACTAAGAAGCCAAAGGACAAAGGGAAGACTAAAGTTGGTGAAGTGGTTTTTTATGATGAAAAGGTAAATCATTGATGATGATGATTGGGCTCAATACTACCAAGATGTTCAAGAGAAGAAGAAAGAACCGAAGGCTGTTGAGAAGGCAACTATTGAAAAGACCGAGACATCCGATGTTGAAAAGATGATTACTGATTTAGAAAAGAAATTTGAGAAGAAGCTGAAAACCGAAGAGATGTTCGAGATCGATAAACTATTTGAACAAGATTGTTGTCCCAAGATGGCAACCAAGAGGAGGGGGGGGGGGTGAATTGGTTTCCTCAAGAAATAATGACAATTTAAAAAACTCAACAAATAAGAAATGCGAAATAGAGAAATGGTTGGGTAATGAAAGAAAGAAAGAACACACAAGATTTATAGTGGTTCGGATTTACTTCAATCCTACATCCACTTCCTTAATAACTTGTTAAGGTTCCACTAATCTTTGAAGATTTTACAAGCTCACTTCCAACTTTGGTATTTTCACAAATCCATACCTAACTTGACAAGTGTTTTGCTAAGGCTTACACTCAAGAACCTTTGAAGGAGTTTTTAAGGCTCACTCTCATAACCTAAACAAGAGTTTTACAAGGCTTACTCTCACAACCTAAGTGTTTTCCAAGCTCACACTCAAACTTATACAATGGTGTTTTCAATGCTTACACCTAACATTAATTACAATTCAAATGTAAGTTTAAGTAAAAGAAAGTTTGTTGCTTGGCTATGAAATTCTTTTTTCTCACTTCTCATTACAACTTTTTCTTATAGAAGCAATGTATTTATAGCCAATGTGGTCTTACTAGCCGTTATTGATAGTGATAATAAAGTCTTGGCAGTTTAGACCTTCTTCAGTAAACTGTCCAAAGCATTTCGCGGTCGTCCTTCATATAAGGATGGTCGCGCTAATGTCATATGCGGTCATCCTCGGACAAGGTACGGTCGCTGAATTTAAATATGCTTCAACGGTCGAATTTGAGTGCTCTGCAGCAGGAATCTTGCCCATGCTATGGTTGTCGGGAAGGTAGCGCATGTTAAAGGTGCGGTCGCCCTTTTTGAATGTTGAAGTGGGTTTATAACGGTCATCACACGTGGCATTCTTTGACTGGGCAAAAATGATGTCCGCCTAAATATGAATTTCGCGGTCGCCCTAGGTGACATCTCACGGTCGAGTTGAGATACTCGTGTCGAACTTCTGGATGCACCTGAGGATGCGAACACTACTGTCTCTTTAAGCAAATTTCTCCTGAATTGGCAGAGCGGTCGCGAATACTAACGGGCGGTCGCTAAAGTGATAAGCGAGGCCGTATCCTTCGCTGTTCTTGTCACCGCGAACCTTACTGTGATTAGGATGATTTGGGTTCCTTGTGTGGCGGTCGTCCATAACTTGGGACGGTCGCTCTTCTTTAAGTACGGTTGCAATTGAGGTCGGGTTTCTGACCGGGAAACCTATTGTGATAAGGTTTCATCCTTGATTGAATGGTGCGGTAGTATTCAGGTCTTGTGCGACCGCTATAAATATTCTGTTCAGCTTTATTTGGAGCAACCTAAGCCTGCAACAAGAGTCTTCAAACACATGTTAAATGGATCATTCAATTTGAGTTGTCAAGGATCAAAATTGAGATCATTTGTCTAACAATCTCCCCCATTTTGACTTTGACAATCAAATGGAATGATAATATAAATTATCAAAATAACTTTGCTCATTAGGATAGATTAACAAGTCTAATCATTTGCTCATGTGTTGAATGTTAATGAATTTGTTTTAATGCTCCCCCTTAACATATGCATGAATCATGGTTATCTTGGTGCATTGATGCAAATGCATTAGTTAAACAATCATCAGAAAGATATCATTTGATTATCTTGCATTAGTTAAACAATCATTCCAAGTTGTTTACTATTTCTCCCCCATTGTCATAGGCAAAATGCATAACAGAAAGCAAGAAGTTAAGCTACTAAACATCTTATTTATAAAAGATAGAGGAAAGTACAAAGATATAGTAAACATATCAAGCAACAAATGTAGGATAAAGCAACATATCAAGTCATAACACAAAATAAAAATGTAAACTATTCAGAATCATCATCCTCATCTATCTCTTCTTCTACTAAAGGAGCTTTTCCTTTATCAAGAGGAACAAAAGAGGTAGAGCTAGTACTAAGAGATTCTTCTTCTTCAGGAAGGCTTTGTGTATGATCACTTATATCCCAATCTTCAAGATTGCATTGAGGCAAGTCCAGTTTGCCTTGCATATCATAGAGATCATGATGCATGTGAGATATAAGGTCAATTCTCTTGTTCAAGTGATGGAATCTCTTAGAGACACTTTTCTTGAATCTAGAGAGTTTCCTGGAGAGAGATTTGATAGCATTGAGGATGAGTTGTGTAGAGGATGAAGTAGTTTCTTGAGTAGCTTTTAATGAAGCAGCTTTTGGAGGTAATTCAACAACAACTTCCAGAGAGTCTCCTTCTTCCTCAATTGTGTATCTTGGTCTTTTCTTTTGTCTATCCACAATTCCTTTTTTGCCAAAATAATACACATATGTACCTTCAATCTTCCTTACACATCCAACATGTTCTAGATAGTCAATAGTGACGGCACTAGAGGCAAGATTGAAAGGGTTTCTCAATGTAGCTAAGTTGGGATCATTTAGTAAGTTCAGGTGCCTAGCTATTTGAGTTATTTGTGAGGATAAGAAGAAGGTTCCAGTTCTTGTAACTGTATGATGATATAGGGTGTCAATCAAGAACTTGGTTGTGTTCATTTGGATGTTGTGGGTGAAAGCATATAAAAATATGAGGTCTCTTTTTGTTACCTTTTCATTCCCATCAGCTCTTTGATGAATGGTGTAGGTGATGATCCTATGAAGCATCCAATGGGTGAGGGATTTGATGTGTCTAGCTTTTGATTCTTTTTCAAAAGATGTTTCCACAGAAATTTCTTGCCAAAAGGCAGAGAGTGTTTGGTTGGAGAAAGTTAAGTCATTGTAGGAGGTTATACCATCAGCAGGAAAGTCCCAGACTTTGCCAAAGTCTTCTAGGGTTAAGGCTTGGTATTGATCAAACAACTTAAATCTAACCCCATACCATCCCAGTGCAGAATTAGCACTCTTTTCAATTTGAAAAGACATAAGGAATTCCTTGCTTAAACTAGAATAACCTACCTCCTCAGGAAATACAAATTTTCTCCATCCAAGAACATCCAGTAATCTTTCAATCTCATCCTTGATATTTAGGGCAGAGAGCATCCCACCAAACGGAGATTTGGTTCCCTCAACTTTCTTTCTCTTCAGCATGGCATATCTCACATCTTCCTCAAAGGTCTGGTGTGAGGTTTGTGAATTTTCTCACCTCTTCTAGATTGTGGAGGAGATGGAGGATCATCTATTAGTTCTCTTATTATGATTCCTAAAGATTTTTTTCCCTTTCCTTTTACTTTGGAGGATATCTTCTTTTTGGGAGCCATCAGGATTGAAGAACAGGAAGAAAACTGGAAAACAGAGGGTGTTTTGAGAAGAAGATGATTTTGAAAGGATTTTCGAGATTTAGAGGGAAGTTTGTATGTTGTAAGAAGCAAAATATCCAAGAAACTGATGTATTATACTCTTAAATAGAAGAAATTAAGAAAATAGCCGTTTATGACTGTTGAAAGTTAAGAGTTGCGACCTATCATACAGCCAACGGTTACAAAATTTCGAGCAGAGTGTACAGAGTGAGATCGAAAATTTGCAAGGGTGCGATCGCGAAATGTAATCTAGTGACCATTATCAAGATTAGTGCGCTCGTAGGTGCAGAAGTTGTCTGTAACGGTCGAAACTATTCAAATTATTACGTCCGCGCACAAAGATTTTTATTTGGATGAATCTGGCAGACAAGATAGAGATCGCTAAGGACACTGGAGCGAACGCGACTGACTCAGAAATGAAAGAGTTGAAGAAAGATATAAGATTTTTCTAATATTTAGGCAAAAAGTTTATGCACATAGAAACTTCATTGATAGGCAATTTTTTATTAATTCAGAGTAATTCCATCAATCATTCCTAAAATAAGTTTAATGAAGTTACGTCTATCTTCATTCAAAGGTTTTGTAAAGATATCAGCAAGTTGATTTTGTGTATCTATAAATTCTAGGATTATATTCTGATTTTGTACATTTTCTCTCAAGAAATGATGTCTAATATCTATATGTTTGGATCTAGAGTGTTGGATAGGATTTTTAGACAAATTGATAGCACTAGTGTTGTCACATTTAATGGAGATATTGTTAAATACTTTGCCATAGTCAAGCAATTGTTGTTTCATCCATAATACTTGTGTGCAACAAAAACATGCTGCAACATATTCAGCTTCCGTTGTGGATAAAGCAACCGATGCTTGTTTCTTACTATGCCAAGAAACTAGGCAATTACCAAGAAAGTGACATGCTCCTGTAGTGCTCTTCCTATGTAACATACTACCAGCATAATCTGCATCTGAAAAGCCTATGTTATGAAATGATGTGTTTTTAGGATACCAAAGTCCTAAATGCATTGTACCACTTAAATATTTCAAAATTCTCTTAGTAGCATTCAAGTGTGATTCTTTAGGACAAGTTTGAAATCTAGCACAAAGACATACACTATACATTATATCAGGTCTAGAAGCGGTTAAGTAAAGTAGTGATTCGATAATACCTCGATATTTCTTTTCATCTACTGCTTTACCATTTTCATCTTTACCTAATTTCAAGGATGTGCTCATAGGAGTTTTGCTAGTTTTGCAGCCATCCATTCCAAATTTCTTGATGAGTTCTTTTGTACATTTGGATTGGTTGATGAAGATCCCATCTTCACATTGCTTGACTTACAGTCCAAGGAAGAATTTGAGTTCACCCATCATGCTCATTTCAAATTCCCTAGTCATACAAGAAGCAAATTCTCTGCACAAGGCTTCATTAGTAGCTCCAAATATTATGCCATCCACATAAATTTGTACAATTAAAATGTTATGCTTGTCCTTTTTAACAAAGAGGGTTGTGTCTACTTTTCCTTTTGAAAAACCATTTTCAAGTAAATATGCACTTAGTTTATCATACCAAGCTCTTGGTGCTTGTTTCAATCCATATAAAGCTTTGGTAAGTTTGAAAACATGATAAGGAAATTTGTAGTTTTCAAAACCAGGAGGTTGTTCTACATAAACTTCTTCACTTATAAGTCCGTTTATAAATGCACTTTTAACATCCATTTGAAAGAGTTTAAAGTTCACGTGACATGCAAAAGCAAGTAATATTCTAATAGCTTCTAATCTGGCTACAGGGGCAAAAGTTTCATCATAGTCAATACCTTCTTCTTGATTATAGCCTTTGGATACCAATCTTGCTTTATTCCTAATAATGTGACCATTTTCATCAAGCTTATTCCTATAGACCCATTTGCATCCTATGATAGAGTGATCTGTAGGTCTAGGAGTAAGTTGCCAAACATTATTTCTTTCAAATTGATTAAGTTCATCTTGCATTGTAGTTATCCAATTTTCATCATTTAAAGCCTCCTCAACAGTCTTTGGCTCAATTTGAGAAACAAAAGCAAAATTAACATCTATATGATTAATTTTAGATCTAGTAATTACTCCCTTAGATGTTTCTCCAATGATGAGTTCCTTAGGATGGTCTTTCTTGTATTGCCAATCCTTAGGAAGATCTTGAGTCTTTTCTTCAAGTTCATACTGATTGATCTTTGGAGCATCAATAGTTTCAAGAGGTTCAAGAGTACCTGCAGAGTCATTGAAAGTACTACCTTTCTTTTGATCAAGTTTAGATGATTCATCAAATACAACATGCATTGTTTCTTCTATAACTAGAGTTTTCATGTTAAATGCTCTATATGCTTTGCTATATGATGAATATCCTAGGAATATGCCTTCATCTGATTTGGATGAAAATTTTCGAAGATCATCCTTGGTATTCAATATGAAGCATTTGCATCCGAATACTCTAAAATATCCAATTCTGGGAATTCTTCCATTCCATAGCTCATAAGAAGTTTTATTAGTTAAATGCCTTTTGTAAACACGATTTGTAATGTAACAAGCTGTATTAACGGCTTCCGCCCAAAAATAAGATGGTAAATCATATTCATTGAGCATTGTTCTAGCCATTTCAATTAAAGTTCTATTTTTCCTTTCAACTACACCATTTTGCTGTGGAGTTCTAGGAGCAGAAAAATTATGTGAAATACCAAGTTCATTACAAAACCTTCAAAATTTTCATTCTCAAATTCTTTGCCATGATAACTTCTAATAGATGTGATCACATATCCTTTTTCATTTTGAACTCTTTTTTGCAAACGTTTTGAAATAATTAAAGGCTTCATTCTTTTGAGCTAAGAAATTAACCCATGTGAATCTAGAGTAATCTTCAAATGCATATAATTTGCCTCCTAAGCTTGTAACTCTATTTGGTCCAAACAAATCCAAATGAATGAGCTCTAAAGGTCTAGAGGTGCTTATAACATTCTTTGATTTAAATGAGCATTTATGTTGCTTACCATGTTGACAAGGTTCACAAATCCTATCTTTATCATATTTTATCTTAGGTAGGCCATCAACTAAGTTTTCATTACAAATATATTTTAATTGATCCATACCAGCATGTCCTAGTCTTCTATGCCATAACCATGCATCATTATTAGTGGACATTAGACATTTAAATGCATGATTTGAATGTATGTTGATATTATAAGTGTTGTTTGTACTAGTACCCTTAAATATGATAATATCATTTGAATTCGTGATATTGCATTCTTTGGAATCAAAATTAACAAAGTATGCTTTATCACAAAGTTGACTAACACTTAGCAAGTTATGTTTTAACCCATCAACAAGCCATACATCTTCTATTAAATCTTTACCAATAGAACCAATGGAGCCAACACCAAGAATTTTACCTTTAGCATTGTTTCCAAAAGTTACATTACCTCCATGTTTGTAGGTAATACTTGTAAAGAGCTTTGCATTCCCAGTCATATGCCTTGAGCACCCACTATCCACAAGCCATGTGCTTTCGTTGATAGTAGATTTTAGGCATACCTGCAAGGCAATAGTGATCATCTTCTTTTAGGTACCCACATGAAGTTGGGTCCTTAATGGTTAGTAGTAAAAGTGCCTTTTAACTTGAGATGAGCCTTTCTTATATGACAAGAAAAATTTTTGTGTCCGAATTTCATGCAATATGTGCATTGCCATGGTATTCTATATTTCTACATTTTTCTTTTTGTATTCAAAGTATTATGCATACAACTACAAGTATGTGATTGCTTTTGTGCAAGTTTAGTGTACAAAAATGCATAATTATTTTTGGCTTTATTTCCCAGTGAACCATAAGAAGTTCTTTTTGTACTTTTAGACTTGGTGCAAGCATCTTTGATATGAACATCAGAAATTTCAATTGTAGATGCTTTTACAAATGTTGGTTTGCTTGGTGCAATGTTAGTTGAGCCATTGAATCCTAATCCATATTTTAAGGAGGGTGATCTTTGGTTATTAATTAATGTGTTTAATGCTTCCTTTCCTTTATGAAATCTAGAAATTGATTCTTTTAGTTCTTTTAGTTCATGCTTCAATGTTTCATTTTCTTTAATAACTTTTTCTAAGTCATGTGAGTTTTTATTTAACTCTCCTATCGTATTCATCAAGTGTTCATTTGAGGTTTTCAATTCTAAGGTAGAGTTCTTTAAGCATATAAAATCCTTTTCTAACTTAGAGTTTTTCTCTTTATAGAGCATCATTTTAGAAAAATATTTTTCTATTTTAAAGTTCATGTGCTCAATCAAATCACTATCATCTAGCTCATTTATATCATTATGTGCTACTAGATCAAAGGATTGAGTACTTACCTCATTGGAGTCATCTTCAATAGCCATGAGACACAGGTTTGCAATTCCTTCTTCTTCTTCTTCTTCACTTGAAGAAGAGTCATCCCATGTGGCTTTGAGAGACTTTTTCTTTTCTTTATCCCATTTCCTTTTGTTCTTTACTTTGAAGCAATCCGATTTAATGTGACAAGTTTTTCCACATTCATAGCATTTCACCTCATTTTTCTTTTCTTTATCTTTGAAGGAGAATTTAGGAAGTGTACCTTTATTTGCTTGCAATCTTTTCTTCCTTTTCCATTCATTGATTCTTTTTGAGAACATTGCCATTTCATCTTCATCATCAGTACCTTCATTGCTTGAGCTCTCAATTTCTTTGATTTCTTTGAATGCAATTGGTTTTCACTTTTCTTTTTCACATTGATCTTCTTCTTTCTCACTGTGTAGCTCAAATGTGAGTAGTTTTCCAACTAGCTCGTCGGTTCTTAATGTGCTGAGATCATGAGCTTCTTCTATGGATGATACTTTTGATTCAAAGTTTTTTCTAGCTCTTAGGGCTCTCAAGATTTTACTGTTTACATCACCTTGATCATATATCTTGCCATACTTGTTTAGTTCATTGACAATAGCAAGCAAGCGATTGGTCATGTCGGTGACATTTTCATTTGATTTCATCTTGAATAGCTCATACTCATGGACATGCATTTGTTTCTTGGTGAATCTCACTTGAGTCGTACCTTCATGGTAGTTTTCGAGTGTTTTCCAAATGCAATGTGCACAAGTTAAATGTTGAACTCTTCCACCTTCTTCTCTTGAAATGGAATTCATCAAGATGGAAGCGGCTCTATTGTTCTTGAATCGATCTTTGACATTGATAGTTGACCATTGTGCTTTGGGAAGTGGAACTTGAATACCGTCAGCTTCATAAATGGGAGGTTTCCACTCACTTTCCATGAAATCCCATAGTTCAATCCCTTCACTGTCTAGAAACAAATACATTTTGTGTTTCCAGTAGGAATAATCAGTTCCATCAAAGTAGGGTCTAAGAATAGTGTTAAGATTTCCATGAGAGTTTGATGAAGAAGAAGTTGCCATAGTGGATCAAATTTCACAATTAAGTTTAAGAAATTTCAGGCTCTGATACCAATTGTTGTCCCAAGATGGCAACCAAGAGGGGGGGGGGGTGAATTGGTTTCCTCAAGAAATAATGACAATTTAAAAAACTCAACAAATAAGAAATGCGGAATAGAGAAATGGTTGAGTAATGAAAGAAAGAAAGAACACACAAGATTTATAGTGGTTCGGATTTACTTCAATCCTACATCCACTTCCTTAACAACTTGTTAAGGTTTCACTAATCTTTGAAGTTTTTATAAGCTCACTTCCAACTTTGGTGTTTTCACAAGTTCACACCAACTTGACAAGTGTTTTGCTAAGGCTTACACTCAAGAACCTTTGAAGGAGTTTTTAAGGCTCACTCTCACAACCTAAACAAGAGTTTTACAAGGCTTACTCTCACAACCTAAGTGTTTTCCAAGCTCACACTCAAACTTATACAATGGTGTTTTCAATGCTTACACCTAACATTCATTACAATTCAAATCTAAGTTTAAGTAAAAGAAAGTTTGTTGCTTGGCTATGAAATTCTTTTTTCTCACTTCTCATTACAACTTTTTCTTATAGAAGCAATGTATTTATAGCCAATGTGGTCTTACTAGTCATTATTGATAGTGAGAATAAAGTCTTGGCAGTTTAGACCTTCTTCAGTAAACTGTTCGAAGCATTTCACGGTCATCCTTCATATAAGGATGGTCGCGCTAATGTCATATGCGGTCGTCCTTGGACAAGGTACGGTCGCTAAATTTAAATATGCTTCAACGGTCAAATTTGAGTGCTCTACAGCAGGAATCTTGCCCATGTTGTGGTTGTTGGGATGGTCGTGCATGTCAAAGGTGCAGTCGCCCTTTTTGAATGTTGAAGTGGGTTTATAACGGTCATCACAAATGGCATTCTTTGACTGGGCAAAAATGATGTCCGCCTAAATATGAATTTCACGGTCGCCCTAGGTGACATCTCGCGGTCGAGTTGAGATACTCGCGTCGAACTTCTGGATGCACCTGAGGACGTGAACACTACTGTCTCTTTAAGCAAATTTCTCCTGAATTGGCAGAGCGGTCGTGAATACTAACGGGCGGTCGCTAAAGTGATAAGCGAGGCCGTATCCTTCGCCGTTCTTGTCACCGCGAACCTTACTGTCATTAGGATGATTTGGGTTCCTTGTGTGGCGGTCGTCCATAACTTGGGACGGTCGCTCTTCTTTAAGTGCGGTCGCGACTGAGGTCGGGTTTCTGACCACGAAACCTACTGTGATAAGGTTTCATCCTTTGATTGAATGGTGCGGTCGTATTCAGGTCTTGTGCGACCGCTATAAATTTTCTGTTCAGCTTTATTTGGAGCAACCTAAGCCCGCAACAAGAGTCTTCAAACACATGTTAAATAGATCATTCAATTTGAGTTGTCAAGGATCAAAATTGAGATCATTTGTCTAACAAAGATGAAGAGGTCCCTTATAAGTTCAAGATGCCATCTTTTGCAAAGTATAATGGCACCGGAAATCCTCATCTCCATGTGAATCAGTATATCACTGCTATGCAGTCTGCCCAAGCTACTAAGGCTCAAACTCTAAGGTACTTCATGCTCTCATTGGATCTTGCCATCCAAAATTGGTTCAATACCTTAGATGATGGAACACAAAAGAATTGGGATTTGCTATACAAGGCCTTCATCCAGCAATATAGGTATAATGTCGAGCTGGAAGTTACCTTAATGGAAGTTGAGTCCATTAGACAAAGGCCAAATGAGAATTTTGTGGACTATGTGAAACGATGGAGAAATAAGGCTGCTTTGCTCAAGAAAAGGCCCGATGAATCTGATTAAATAAGGATGATCGTGAGAGGTGTCCTGCCCAATCTTTGTGAAAGGATGTCTCATACACTCATCCGTGACTTCAAAGATCTTCTCCAAGCTGGTCTACAAATTGAAGAGTGGGAAAGAGAGAAGAACCATTTTTCAATAAAAAGGAATGAGAAAGGGAATTATCAGCCTAGCAATCAAAGCACGCAAAAAGAAGTTGATGTTAATGCGATTGTTCAAGGAAATAAAAGACAATTCTTAGAATTGGGGAAACCTCTATCTTGGGTTTTTAGCAAGCTGCATAAGAAAGGGTTGTTGCAACCGTTAGCTCCTCGACCACTACATAAACCATTGCCACCAAACTTCAATGCCGAGGCCTTCTGTCAATTTCATCAAATGCAAGGGCATGAAACAGATAAATGTACTCGTCTACGGCATGAGATCCAAGATTTAATTGATAATGGCAAGTTGCCTGATCCAGATAAGCCCAATACCAAAGGTAATCCATTTCCAAGGTTCAACAGGGTGCCACCACCAGTAGCCTTCATGGTAGGAAAATGATTAGAAGAAGATTTTGTTTTATCATCCTTTCAAGATGGGGATATTGAAGATATGAAAAGAAAAAAAAAGCCTAACTCAATGAACTTTCCTTAGCTTGAATGTTGCTTTTCAATCTTACTTTCTTTAATATTTTGGAACTATTGTATTTTTCAAATTTAAAGTTGCTTGAATAAATTACTTTCATCAAAATTTTTTGTTGGTCTTTGTTCATTTTGGTGCTCAACTAATGAGGAATCTAGCTTGATAATTCATGAATTAATTCGAATGACTTTACTAGGTGAGGGAATTACTCTATAGTATTGTGTTGTGTATGCTTACTTAGAGAGGGCTCCTGCATAATTACCTTTGTCTAGGTCCTAGTCAGTCTTAGAACATGCTTTGACAAACTTTCGAGGTGAAATTGAACCCTACTTATTTAAGAGAGACAGGATCTAGGCATTGTTTGGATTAGCCAACAACTAGTATCCACCCTATTAAATATCAATCCCTAGTTGTCCCTTTTGAGCCTTTATAAAGTTTTAGCTTTCTTTTCATTGGCATATAACCTCAATAACCTACCCTGAGCTGTTGTGATACTTTTGACAAATCTTATGATCACTAAGGTGAAGAGGCAAGAAGATAAAAAAAGGGAATGCAAAGCCAAGACCATAAGGGTAGTTGAAGTTCTTAAGACCATTAAGGTAGTTGATGTTCTCAAGACCATGAGGGTAGTTGATGCTTTCAAGACCATAAGGGTAGTTGAAGTTTTTCTAATATTTCCAATGTATCAAGACAACATCAGAATAACAAATGATTCATCCCTGTTAAAGGAGATTTATGTTACTCCACTTATCCATTATTGGAAGCCCAAGTTGGTACAAACAAGACAACTCTTTTAGAGCTAGAACAAAAAAAAAAAGAAAACAAAATAAAAGAAAAAGAAGAAAAAAAAAAGAGAAAAAAAGAAGAAAAAAGAAAAACAACAAGAAGAAAAAAAGGGAAGAGTAAGGAAAAAAAAAGAAAGATAAAAAAAGAGAAAGATAAAAATCTAAAAAGGCGGTTCAGAAAGCCAACTGAGTTCTCTTTTACCTGAGACAACAAAAGGCTTCCATTTGGTTCATAAAGACATTTTTACTTGAATTGATCCAACCCAAACACAGATTAAATAAAAATTGGAGAAAAAGGAGGAAGACCATCCAGTTCTTGAAAGTTTTGTACTTGATAGTCCTACAAGAAAGAAGGACAAAATGATAAAAGAAAGGGAAGAGTAAGGAAAGGGAAAGAAGAAGGAAGAAGTAAGAAAAATAAAAAGAAAGAAAAGGGAGAAGAAGAAAAGAAACAAATTTGGGAACCAAATTTTTTGCAAGGGAAAAAACTATCCTAATCAAGATCCAGATTAATGCCAAGAAGATAGAAGGAATTTGGAGTCTAGCAAGATTGCCTCCAAGCTGCCTAAAATTCAAACAAGAAATTTGTAGTGTGAGAGTTTGTCCATTGTGTCACATCAGCTCCTATCTCAAAATGGCCTTCGTTTAAACCCATATCCCTTATAAACCCCATTTCAAGCTTATCAAAGACCTGTTGATCTCTCTTGGTAGGTAGAGTCTATTAGTGGAGATAGTTTGGATAAGCATGCATATGAGATAGACAATATTTAAACTCAAATGAGACCTTTGGCCAATTAATGTGTATGTGCCTATCTGAAGTGCAACAATTCTTGCTTAAATAGAATTGATTCCCGAGTTTAGTACGGTAGCTAGGGTTGTCATGTTATAGATATGTTAATTTGAAAAACTCAAGTTCTGAGGTACATTGACATTAATTTAGCAAAGCCAACATTTGATTTCAAAATTAAAATTCAAAAATTCAAAAAAAAAAGGAAAAGAAAAAAGTGTTTTGTCATACAAAGCCTTCAAGTTAAGGGAAGTATGTTGAACCTCCAAAGGACACATTGGGAAAGGGAATGATTATTGGCAAAGTTATGAAGAAACTACCAACCGATATGCTGAAATATAGTTTGAAATGGATGCATCCCTGACTCTACTATTAGGGGTCTCCACCACTCATGTTCTCAACATCTAGAAGATAAAAGCCACAAATGCAAAACGTTTGATCATTCCAATGCAAGACTTGAACAAGCGTCAAAATGGAACTAATGAGAACATTTCAGCTGATTGCCTCGGTCTGTGAGTCGATGGAATAACTGTAAGTATTATTCATGCATATCATGCATACATGAGCATATCACATTGCACTTTCTTATCTTGTATTGTCTATTCTTTATCAAAGTGAACAGCAAACACTCTGTGAAGTGAAGAATCAAAAGAAGATGTCAA
The DNA here is from genome assembly GCA_947685225.1 of Garcia nutans. Classification (NCBI taxonomy): domain Eukaryota; kingdom Viridiplantae; phylum Streptophyta; class Magnoliopsida; order Malpighiales; family Euphorbiaceae; genus Garcia; species Garcia nutans. Next base: position 45,334,913 of record CANTUV010000037.1, on the reverse strand, counting down.
ATCAGGAGGGCATAGAAAGGCCATTGCTTGAGAAAGCTCCAGTAATTTTGGAAAGAGAAGAAATACGTGCTTGTGCGAAGAACTAGAAGGCAAAAACATCAATCAAAGCTTACATGGATAAAATCTTTGGTTTGAGCCTACACAGGGGGCAAAGTTTCTCCTTTTTAATTTTTTGAGTTTATATACCAAATATTTTTAAACTCACTTACAAATATTTTGCCACACAAGGGGGCAAGGAGAGGATCTAAGGTCCAATTAAAAATAGCTGAATTTTTGCAAAAAGGAAGAACAAAAGAATGGAACATTAGAACTATCAAAAGAATGAAGAGGCAAAAGTCGAAAGATCAGTTCAGCTAAAAGAGCTGAAGCCAGGGTAAATACCCGACCTCCAATGGATAAAAATCCATGTTCCATGGGTGAAGACCCAAAGTCTAAAGGATGAAGATCCACTTTCAAGGGTGAAGACCCAATCTCAAAGGATGAAGATCCATTTGCAAGGGTGAAGACCCGATCTCAAAGGATGAAGATCCATTTTCAAGGGTGAAGACCCGATCTTAAAGGATGAAGATCCATTTGCAAGGGTGATGGCCCAATCTCAAAGGATGAAGATCCATTTGCAAGGGTGAAGACCCGATTTCAAAGGATGAAGATCCATTTGTAAGGGTGAAGACCCGATTTCAAAGGATGAAGATCATTTGCAAGGGTGAAGACCTGATCTCAAAGGATGAAGATCCATTTGCAAGGGTGAAGACCCAATCTCAAAGGATGAAGATCCATTCTCAAAGTATGAAGATCCATTTACAAGGGTGAAGACCCAATCTCAAAGGATGAAGATCCATTTGCAAGGGTGAAGACCAGATCTCAAAGTATGAAGATCTGTTTGCAAGGGTGAAGGCCCAATCGCAAAGGATAAAGATCCATTTGCAAGGGTGAAGACCCAATCTCAAAGGATGAAGATCCATTTGCAAGGGTGAAGACCTGATCTCAAAGTATGAAGATCCATTTGCAAGGGTGAAGGCCCGTTCTCAAAGGATGAAGATCCATTTGCAAGGATGAAGACCCGATCTCAAAGAAGGAAGATCCATTTTCAAAGGTGAAGATTCATTTTGAGGGTGAAGAACCACAATGCATAGAACGGCCGGAGCAGTCAGACTTCTCAACTAATAAAAGGTTAGTCAAACTCATTCTCGGGTCCAAGTACCCAAATCAAATCAATCTCGGGTCCAAGTACCCAAAATCAATTCAAGCTCGGGTCCAAGTATCCAATCTCGGGTCTAAGTGCCCAATTTAGGATCGAGTATCCCAATCCAGTTTAGGATCGAGTATCCAAATCCAGTTAGGATCGAGTATCCCAATCCAGTTTAGGATCGAGTATCCAAGTTAGGATCGAGTATCCCAATCTAGTTTAGGATCGAGTATCCAAATCCAGTTAGGATCGAGTATCCTAATCCAGTTTAGGATCGAGTATCCAAGTTAGGATCAAGTATCCCAATCCAATTTAGGATCAAGTATCCGAATCCAAGTTAGGATCGAGTATCCCAATCCAGTTTAGGATCGAGTATCCAAATCCAGTTAGGATCGAGTATCCCAATCCAGTTTAGGATCAAGTATCCAAGTTAGGATCGAGTATCCCAATCCAATTTAGGATCAAGTATCCGAATCCAATTTAGGGTCGAGTATCCCAATCCAGTTTAGGATCGAGTATCCAAGTCCAGTTATGATCGAGTATCCAAGTTAGGATCGAGTATCCCAATCCAGTTTAGGATCGAGCATCCAAGTTAGGATCGAGTATCCCAATCCAATTTAGGATTAAGTATCCGAAAACAATTTAGGGTTGAGTATCCCAATCCAGTTTAGGATCGAGTATCCAAGTCCAATTAGGATCGAGTATCCCAATCCAATTTAGGATCAAGTATCCAAATCCAATTTAGGATCGAGTATCCAAATCCAGTTAGGATCGAGTATCCCAATTCAGTTTAGGATTGAGTATCCAAATCCAGTTTATGATCGAGTATCCAAGTCCAGTTTAGGATTGAGTATCCAAATCCAGTTAGGATTGAGTATTCCAATCCGGTTTAGGATCGAGTATCCAAAGCTAATTTAGGATCGAGTATCCTAATCCAGTTTAGGATCGAGTATCCGAGTCTAGTTTAGATCGAGAATCCAAATATCTCGGGTCCAGAACCCAAATTTTCTTTAGGTCCAGAACCTAGAATCTTTTCTAAGTCCTGAACTTAGCTCGGGTCCAGAACCCAAATTACCTTTAAGTCCAAAACCTAGAATTTATTTCTAAGTCTAGAACTTAGCTCGGGTCCAGAACCTAAATTTTCCTTAGGTCCAGAACCTAGAATTATTTCTAAGTCCAGAACTTAGCTTGGGTTCAAAACCCAAATTTTCCTTAGGTCCAGAACCTAGAATTTGTTTCTAAGTCCAAAACTTAGCTCGGGTCCAGAACCCAAATTTTTCTTAGGTCCAGAACCTAGAATTATTTCTAAGTCCATAACTTAGCTTGGGTCCAGAACCCAAATTTTTCTTAGGTCCAGAACCTAGAATTATCCTTGAGTCCAAAACTCGAACCAGGTCCAGAACCCAAATTTTCCTTAGGTCCAGAACCTAGAATTTGTTTCTAAGTCCAGAACTTAGCTCGGGTCCAAAACTCAAATTTTTCTTAGGTCCAGAACCTAGAATTATCCTTGAGTCCAGAACTTGAACCAGGTCCAGAACCCAAAACCTCCACCATCTCAAAAATTAAGTCTTGTTGCTTTTCACTCTCTTTCACTAAAGTTTCAGATCATTCAAGCAGGGGGCAAACTGTAGATCCTTAATTTTTGACCCAGTCCAGTTTAGTCCAAAATAATTTTTGTGTCGTCTAATATATTTTAATTGGTCCAAAATAATTTTTGTTATCTTAATTAAATAATTTTTGCTTTATTATCTAATTTTTATTAATAAAAAATAAAAATAAATAAATAAAAATTAAAAAATGAAAATAAAAATAAAAATCGGCAACGGAAAAATAGGAGACGAAAAATCGTCGCCGAAAATTCCAGCGGGCTTGGCCGTGGGGCATTTCACCCGCAGGAGTTTCCTGTGGGCAAAATGGCCTGCAGGCCTATTCCCCGCCCACTGCTGCAGCCAACTGTGGCAGATTTTTTTCGCCAGCGTAATTTTTACGTAGCAGTTTTTTTTGCCAACAAAATTTTCCGATGCAAATTTTTCGAAACCTAATACAATTAGGTTTCGGTTTCCTTTTCTTATTAAATATGGTATGCCGTGAGTAACTAGGAAAAACCAATAAAAAAACCCTCTATAAATAACAACACAAAAGGGAGGAAAAGGGATCAAAAATTGGATGACGAAATTGGAGATTTTGAAATCGAATCCATGAAGGAAAGTAGTGGAACCAAGCTGATTTTTGGGGAGCCGAAAATCAATTCAGCAATTCATCAAAGGTATCAACTGCCTTTGATTTGGTTGATCCAAGAAGCAATTTTGGTGCAACCCCACGAAAGAAGGTTTGAATTCTAAATTCTTTTTGGTTTTTTTTAATTTACAGTAGCTTAATTTATTAAAGAAAAAAATTTCAGAACCTTTAATTTAATTTTTCTAAAGTTAAAAATACTATTTCGTTGCTTTGTTTTCTAAAAAAACTTACAATTGCTACTTTTGTTTCATTAAAAGCTTAAAACCCTAATTTAACATGTTTCTTTTCAAAACCTTAAATTAAAATTCTGTTTCTTTTAAAAAACCTTAAAAAAACATCTTTTCTATTTATAAAAACTTTAATTCGTTTGGTTTACTTTCATAAAACTTCATAAAAGTATCAAATTGATTTTCAAATTCCAAAAGATTCATGCATCACCGAGATCCTAATTTTAAAAATACTAAACCCAAATTCAACTTCCAAACCTAAAATAGTAAACTTTAACCCCTTTAAAACCTTAAACCCTAACTTTTCTAAACTTTAATCCTTTAAAACATTAAAAACCATAAAACCACAAATATTTTAATTTTACACAGTAAGCTTGAAATCATCATTTAAAACCACAAATCAAAAGTATTTTAAAGTGTCCAAAACCCTAGTTTCATAATTTCACCATTCAAACCTTAATTTGTTTAATCAAAGTGTCTTATCAACCTTTTAAAACATAAAATCCTTAATATATTTTAATTCTTTAAAAAGTCACAGTAGCTTAAATTCAAAAATCCAAAACCCTAAACATATGAAATAAAGGATCCTAAATGGAAACAGTAGCTATAATTTGGATTTTTATTTACCTAATTCAATTCCATATTTGAGTATGTCTTGATTTATTTTATATGCTTTAATTTATTTAAGTTCAATGCTTGGTTTATTTTATTTATCATGAATGGATGTTTACTTTCTATTGATATTTAATGCCTTTGATGAATGATTTATTTATTATGAATGGTTATTTACTTTTATCAATTTATTTAGATTTCCAAATGTTGTAAGAGGTATGTTTCCATTTGGTGGTTACCTCATTAGTTAAATATCATGTAATTTAATTTGTTTTTCTATTTTAGAACCTGTGTAAAGGACATGTTTCTATCTTTCGGTGGGTGTTCTATTTAGGCATGTGATGTAAGGACATGTTTCCATCTTTGGATTGGTGTCCATTTATTTGTTTTGCTTGGACTTCGCTTTGATTTTAATATATTGATGCTTTCTTTTAATTATTGTGTGTAATATGGATAATATTGTTATACTTAAGAATTTTATAATATTAAGACCTGTAAAGGAGGCCGGTTCCAATGAACCGGGTGTTGTGGGGGTGCTGGGCCATTTCTCACCTTCCCCACACGTACCCAACTTTTTGAACCCATTAAGGGGTTAGGGATTCCTTAGGAATTGAGTCATCCACCCCTTTCTTTTTCCCGGCTCGTCCGGGTGGCGACTCCATTTTCTCCGGACTTAGGTCCGTGTTCTCTAAGGCCCCGAGCCTAAACAGTACTGAAGTCGCAAGAACCATTCCACTGGGAGTGGGGGCAAAAATCCCCGCTCACAATGTATAAACTCTATATTTTTATAAATATTGATTTTGATGCATATGTATGTATATTCCGCTACATTTTCCGCTCCCTATTAAACAAATGTTTTGGATAAACTTTTAGGGTAATGAAGATATATGTAAATGTGTTTTAACAAGGGATGTTTCATTTATTACTTTCTATATTAAACAAGGGATTTTCATTTATTACTTTCTATAATAAAAGTTAAATGCCTTTAAGTTTACTCAAATTCTAGAATTGATGATTTGATGTTAAGATTAAAGATTGGTTTGTTTTAAATTAGACTGTGACATCCTTGTATTTAGTATACGTATATTACATATGTGGGTGTATGTGGTGTACGTATATGGAGTATAGAGGTGTTACATTTATTTTGGTATCAGAGCCTAGGTTTGAGGTTCTCAACTTAGGTAAATTGTAAGGAAAAGAAAATTTTGATTTTAAAATATGGTTTTTAAATAAGATACATTCGTTGGCATTGGCAGTTTCTGATCTTTGATGAGATAATCTTCTGTTGTGTTTGCAGATATAGGTAGTGATGGCGTCTTAGTCACGTTAGTCAATAGAGGGTAGTGCTGAGTTTGTAGCTCCTGATGAGGGTAGAGATGGAGCTAGGGTTGAGATAGTTGGTGAGGCACCTGCTCCTGTGCCAGAGAGACCAGTTGCTAATGAGATTCTGCCGATTTGGTTACGACATATGGTAGAATTATTGAGGCAGGCTCTAGTGCAGCAGCCGCCACCTCAACCGCAACTGCAAGTAATGGTAAGGCAGTATGATAAATTGAGGAAGTTCGGAGCTGAGGATTTGTTTGGTATTATAAATCCCGCAGTAGCTAAGCAGTGGTTAGATAGAGTTCAGAGAGTATTCATTCAGTTGCAAGCTACTTCTGAAGAAAAATTTGATTATGCTAGATCCCTTCTGTAGAGAGGTGCATATGACTAGTGGAAGACGGTTCCACATGCGATGGACGATCTGCCAACCTTGACTTATGGTGATTTTTTGCTGGAGTTTGAGCAGAAGTATAGTCTGATGGAGTATAAAGATGCAAAGAAGATGGAGTTTCTGAATCTGAGACAGGATAACCGGACAGTGACAGAGTATGAGATAGAGTTCATCCGATTGAGTCATTATGCTGGTGGGATTATTTTAGATAAGATTGACTGGTGTAGAAGATTTGAGGAAGGGTTGAGACCCTCTATTATGTGTATTATTGTTGGTTCCTGATACCAAGATTTTTCTCAGTTGGTTGCAGTTGCCAGAAGTGTTGAGAGAGCACAGGGTATTACAGCAGCTGCTACTGAGGAGGAGATTAGAGTTAGAAGACCTTGGTTTGAGGCAGGGTCTTCATCTATGAAGAGAGGCAGACAAAGCTTTGTTCCGAGGGTCAGTAGGAGTCAGAGGCAGTTTGGTAGGTCAGTTTAGCATCAGAGACAGAGACCGAGATCTACAGTTTCTATAGCTAGTGCTCCGACTCCAGTGGTTCATAGGTCTACTCCACCTATATGTGTCCATTGTGGTAGGGCACATGGGGGTGCTTGCTGGAAGATGGGTGGACCAGGAGTGTGTTTTGGATGTGGGTCACCAGATCATTTCATTAAAGATTGTCCTAAGCTACTGGAGGATAGGCAGATTGATACTACAGCTTCTCGACCCAGTGTCAGAGGAGGTCGAGGGGGCAGAGGTTTTAGTAGAGGTGGTCGACTCGGGATTAGTCAGAGAGAAGGCTCTACATTCAGAGGCAGTAGGCCAGATGAGGCTGGGTTATCTCAGAGAGTTTATGTGATGTAGAGGCAGCCAGATGCTTCAGCCGTCATTCCGGGTATATTTTCTTTATTTGGCATTTCAGTTCTTGCTTTAATAGATCCTGGATCTACGCATTCATATATAAGTGCATCTATTTTGCCTGTGTCTGAATTACATTCGGAGTCCCTAGGATTTGATGTCTTGGTGTCAAATCATTTAGGGCATAGTGTGGTAGTTAGCAAGGTGCACCGAAATAGTTCAGTTGTGGTACAGGATGAGGAGTTCTTGGGTGGTTTGATTGAAATGCCTTTTAAAGAGTATGATTTAATCTTAGGCATGGATTGGTTGTCTAAGCATGGGGCTGTAGTAGACTGTCAAAAGAAGTGTGTTACCCTGAGAACCGGTGATGGTAGAAGTGTGATGTTATCTAGTGAGTAGAGACAACTTGCATCTATGGTTGTTTCAGCTGTTGCAACTAAGAAGATGATTTGAAAAGGGTGTGATGCTTATCTTGCTCATGTGGTAGATACCAGAGTAGTGGGTTCTTAACTTGATAGTACACCCACAGTTGCTGAATTCACAGATGTTTTTCCTGAGGAGTTGCCAGGAATACCCCCTGAGAGAGAGGTTGAGTTTGGTATCGATTTGTTGCTTGGTACCACTCCCATCTCTATTACTCCCTATCGAATGGCACCTGCTGAGTTGAGAGAATTGAAGGTGCAATTGTAGGATTTGTTGGATAAAGGGTTTTTTCACCCTAGTGTGTCTCCGTTGGGAGTGCCTGTTTTGTTTGTGAAGAAAAAGGATGGTACTTTAAGACTGTGCATTGATTATTGGCAGTTGAATAAGGTGACTATCAAGAATAAGTATCCTTTGCCTAGGATAGATGATCTCTTTGATCAATTGAAGGGAGCAACAGTATTCTCCAAGATTGATATGAGATCAGGGTACCATCAGTTGAGAGTCAGAGAGAAAGATGTATCTAAGATAGCTTTTCGCATGAGGTATGGGCATTATGAGTTTTTGGTGATGCCTTTTGGGTTAACAAATGTACCAGCAGCTTTTATGGATCTGATGAATAGGGTGTTTAGACCCTATCTAGATCAATTTGTAGTGGTCTTTATCGATGATATTTTGGTGTATTCGTATAACGAGGAGGATCATGATAAGAATTTGCGGATTGTATTGCAGACTTTGAGAGAGAAGCAGTTGTATGCTAAGTTGTCTAAGTGTGAGTTTTGGCTTGATCAAGTGACTTTTCTCGATCATGTGGTTTCAGCAGATGGTATTAGAGTTGATCCGAGTAAAGTTGAGGCCATTTTGAATTGGAGTCCACCGAAGACAATGACTTAAGTTAGAAGTTTTCTGGGTTTGGCAGGCTATTATCAACGGTTCGTGAAAGTTTTTTCTTTAATAGCTACTCCACTCACCAGATTACTTTGGAAGGGAGTTAGATTCATGTGGACAGATTGGTGTCAAGCAAGCTTTGAGCAGTTGAAAGAGATATTGACTCAAGCTCCTGTTCTTACTTTGCATGTTGAAGGTAAACCATATGTGATTTACAGTGATGCTTCACATAGTGGTTTAGGTTGTGTTTTGATGCAGGAGAGTAGAGTCATAGCTTATGCTTCTCGATAGTTGAAGCCGTATGAGCTTAATTATCCGACGCATGATTTGGAGTTGGTAGCCATAGTTTTTGCTTTGAAGATTTGGCGACATTATCTTTATGGGGAGAAGTATTTCATCTATACAGATCACAAAAGTTTGAAATACTTGGGGGTTCAGAGAGAGCTGAATCTTCAGCAGAGACGGTGGTTGGAGTTGATTAAAGACTACAACTGTTTGATTGATTATCATCCTGGTAAGGCAAATGTTGTTGCTGATGCCTTGAGTCAAAAGTCTTTGGCAGGTTTGACTGATTATTCGCTCTTGTTGCTTGTTGAGTTGAGAGCGTTTCATGCTAGTTTTAAATTATGTGATGATGGTGCTTTATTGGCTCAGTTGCAATTGAGATCGGTGTTGTTGGATCATATTAGAGAGTCTTAGTTGGCAGATGAGAAAATTCAGAAAGTTGTACCAGATTGCCAAAAGGGAGAGAGCCAAGATTTTCATGTGAGAGATGATGGCAGCCTTTGGTATAAAAATAGATTGTGTGTTCCTAATGATGCAAGATTGAAAAAGATTATTTTGGAGGAAGCACATCAGTCGGCTTTTGCTATGCACCCTGGGAATACTAAGATATATCATGATTTGAAGCAACATTATTGGTGTTTAGGTATGAAAAGAGATATAATGGAGTTTGTATCCAAATGTCTCACTTGTTAGAGGGTGAAGGCTGAGTACCAAGTTCCTTCGGGATTGCTCTAACCTTTATCAGTGCCAGAATGGAAATGGAAGCGTGTAACAATGGATTTTGTGACTGGTTTGCCTTTGACTTAGAAGAAGCATGATGCCATCTGGGTGATTATTGATCGGTTGACGAAGACAACTCGTTTTCTTCCAGTTCAGATGGGTTATTCTCTTGAGAAGTTAGCTGAGCTGTATATCAGTGAGATAGTTAAGTTGCAAGGAGTCCCAATTTTTTTTGGTGTCGAATCGAGATCCCCAATTTACTTCAAGATTTTGGAAGAGTTTGCATGATGCTTTGGGTTCTCGATTGCATTTTAGCACTGCGATCCATCCTCAGATAGATGGGCAGTCAGAGAGGGTGATATAGATTTTGGAGGACATTTTGAGAAGCCGTGTCATTGATTTCTCTGGGAATTGGGACAGATTCTTACCACTGATGGAATTTGCCTATAACAACAGTCATCAGTCCAGTATTAAAATGGCACCTTATGAGGCATTGTATGTTAGAAGATGTAGGATGCCTCTATGTTGGGATGAGGTTGGAGAAGGTAAGTTGGTTGGTCCTGATGTGATTAAAGAAACAGAAGAGAAAGTGAAGATAATTCGGGATTGGTTGAAAGCAGCTTTAGATTGGTAGAAATTGTTGCGCTCGAATTAACTCTACCACAAAGCGTCACTCGCAAGTATATGAGGTAGCTGTAGCAAAGGTGATCGCCCCAAGGTCGTCTCACAAGGAAGCTAAAGTGACTAATTGATTATCAAACTCAAAGTAACAAGTAATGAATAAATTTAAATTGCTAATTAATGAAAAGGTTTAATTGAAGTTTAAAACGATAAAAATAAACAAGAGCTGATGTTTTGATTCACTTGATAAAAGGGTCTAGGGTTTGCATTCTCTACTACTGATATGTATGAACGGTTATTCCTCTTAACTAATTTAATTTCAAAGATTAAATCTCAAACAACTCAATTAATCAAGTCAAGGAAATAAGCTCTCGCCTTCAAACCTCTTTCAACTAATCTTGTTATAATTGAAATAATCTTTTTAATAGGTTATATTTCTAATTCACCTAAGTCCTTAATTGAATTGTTTCAGCATTAGACTTCATCTCTCAATCCATCATCTAATACCTAAATCACATAATTGGTGGCTAATCAATTATATGTTAACAATATTTCATTCAATCAAGGCTAAAGAAATTATTAGCTAAGAGAATAACCAATTCATACAATCATAGCAGATCCATACAAACCCTAGACTAGATTAAATTAGTTCATGATGCAAACAAACATATTCATCTCATTAATGTTCAAAGAAATCAAAATAGACATGATAATATCCATAAGTTCAGTTCCAATGAAAATAAAGAGACAAAGTTCAAGAACAAAACCAAGTTACAAACTCCTTGAAGCTTCTGAAGAATCTCTTGTTCAATCTTGCAGGAAGGATGAATCAATGGCATGAACAATCCAATCTAGCTAGTTTTGATCCAAAGTGTAATTAAAATCAAAGAAAAACAAGTTAACAAAACCCTAACTCTCTTTACGGCTGAAACCTCTCTCAAAATCACCAACCGTCACAACCCTAGCTTCACTCTTTCCTTTTATACGAAACGGCCGCTTTAAAAATCCGCTACGGGCTTGGTTCATGAGAGACAAGGCCAAGTTAGATGTGACTTGGCCGTGTGAGTGGTTTTTGGAGGGACACGGCCAGTGACTTGGCCGTGTCCCTTGCATGTGTTCACTTCTGGTTGCCTTTTCTTCTTTTCTTCTTTGTTGAGTGACACGGCCAAGTCAGAGGTGACTTGGCCGTGTTGCACCATTTTGGAGGGACACGGCCACAAGACTTGGCCGTGTCCCTTGCCTGTGTCTTCCACTGTGAGATTTGAATCTTCTTTTCCTTTGGAACTTGGTGAGACACGGCCAAGTGAAGGTGACTTGGCTGTGTGGGTCTTCTTTGGAGGGACACGGCCAGTGACTTGGCCGTGTCCCTTGCTTGTGTCTGCTACTGGGACTTGCTCTTCTTTTTTAACTTGGTATGGGACACGGCCAGTGACTTGGCCGTGTCCTCTGCCTGTGTCAGCCAATGCCCCTTTCTCCTTCAATTTGTTTCCTTGCCTGTTTTAACTAACACAAAACTCAAAACAAACTTTAAACAAGAAATAAATAGACAATAACCAACAAAACATAAACACAATACTAAAAACTAAATCAAAAACGACATAAACACTGAAAGAACTAAAACTACCAAAATTAATGAAAACACTAAACAAGCCAATTAAAACTAACAAAATACCTAAATAAAACAATAATTATTATAATAAACAAGACACAAATCTATAACAAAAACTAATAAAACAGAAATCTTATTCATATTTGAAGAGGAGAGACATAGAGTTCAGTATTAGAGATAAAGTATTTTTAAAAGTATCTCCATGGAAGAAAATTTTAAGATATGGCCGCAAAGGAAAATTGAGTCCTCGTTTCATTGGACCTTATGAAGTACTAGATAGAGTTGGACCAGTTACTTATCGACTCGCTTTGCCGCCTGAAATGGATAGAATTCATAATGTCTTCCATGTCTCTATACTACGGAGGTACAGGTCAGACCCATCTCATGTTTTGTCTATAGAATCTATTGAGGTGAGTCCGGATCTGACTTTTGAAGAAGAACCAGTGGCTATTTTTTCACATGAAGTGAAAGAACTGAGAAATAAGAAAGTGCCACTTGTGAAGGTTCTTTGAAAGAATCATGCTAAGGAAGAAGCAACTTGGGAGAGTGAGCAAATGATGCGACACCAGTATCCCTAGTTGTTCCAGACTTGAGATAAAGTAATTTCAAGGACGAAATTTATTTGTAAAGTGGGAGCATTGTAATATCCCAAATGATACCCTAAAATTTTTGGAAATGTTAATTATTGAAATGGAATTAAATGATTTAAAATGTATAAATGATTTAGTGGAAAGAAAGGAAAAGGGGAGTGTGTATATGTTGTATATATGAAGATATATACAACATATACCAGTCAACAAGTTGATATGGTTTAAAAGATATATCAAATTATTTTAAATGGAAATTAAATATAAGTGGAAGATTGTATGCGAGGATTTTTGCCCCCACTCCCAGTGGAATGGTTCTTGCAACTTCGGCATTGTTTAGGCCCGGGGCCTTAGAGAACACGGACCTAAGTCCGGAGAAAATAGAGTCGCCATCTGGACGGGCCGGGAAAAAGAAAGGGGTGGATGACTCGATTCCTAAGGAATCCCCAACCCCTTAATGGGTTCGAAAAGTTGGGTACGTGTGCGGAAGGTGAGAAATGACCCAGCACCCCCACAACACCCGGTTCATTGGAACTGGTCTCCTTTAGAGGTCTTAATATTATAAAATTCTTAAATATAATAATATTATCCATATTACACACAACAATTAAAAGAAAACATCATTATATTAAAATCAAAGCAATGCCCAAGCAAAACAAATAAATGGACACCCATCCGAAGATGGAAACATGCCCTTACATCACATGCCTAAATAGGACACCCACCGAAAGGTAGAAACATGTCCTTTACATTGGTCTAAAATATAAAAGCAATTTAAATTACATAGAACTTGATTAATGAGGTACCCACAAAGTGGAAACATACCTCTTATAACATTTGAAAATCTAAATAAATTGATAAAATAAATAACCATTCACCATAAATAAATCATTCATCAAAGCTATTAATCAAAATATAAAATAAACATCCATCCATGATAAATCAAATAAATCAAGCATTGAAATTAAATAAATCAACCATCAAAAAATATAATAAACTATATAATCAAATCTAAAATTAAATAAAGCAATAAATATGTAAATTTAGGGTTTTAAAGAATTATCAATTGAATTTCGGGTTTCGAAACTTAGGATTTTAGAAACTAAAGTTTTATAATTAGGGTTTTGAAATTAGGATTTTTAGGGTTTTTGAAACTAGGGTTTTGGAATTAGGGTTTTGGATAATTAGAGTTTTTAGAATTAGGGTTTTGGAATTAGCTTACTGCCTAAAAAAAACACAATTTTGGATTTGGAAAAATAAATTAAGGTTTTGGAAAAATAATCAATATTTTGGAGTTTAATAATGAAATGGTTTAGGCTTTTAGATAAAAAATAGTTTGAGGTTTTGAGTTTTAATGAAATAACATACGGTTCTTGAAGTTAAAGTAAACTAGATAGATTTTAACAATTAATTGTTGACTACTGGATAGTTTTATGTTTTATGAAATATGCCAGTGGGATTATGAATACCAATTGATCAATGTGATAATTAAAGCAAATGATTAAAGTTATTAAAACAAAAACCAAAGCAAACGATTAAAGTTATTAAAAAAAACAATTTACTGCATGTTCAAAGATCAAGGTACTGTGTGTTCAAAGTTACTGCATGCATGCATGTTCTTATTAATCAAAGAAACAAAACTATTGTAAACATAAATAATTCATGATTAAAGATCAAACCTCCACTCATTGGTTACTCCACAATTAACTTCTAGATGAACAATTAACAAAGACAGCGTTGCTATCTTTGAATGATTGATTACTGATGAATGTTTGTTGCTAATTTTTTCTGTTTGTTGCCATCTCTTTGCTATCTTGTTAATGTTCCTTGCCATCCTCTCTTAATGTTCCCTTGTTAATGTTTTCTCCTGTTAATGTTTTCTCCCCCTTTCTGAATTCTGAAATGTTAATATTTATATCCGAACCTTACTCAGAATCCTTAACCTAATATAAAACAGTCCCTAAAAAAAATTCTAGTTGAATTAGGAAATATATTGAACCCATGTCAACCTAGTTACCCTAGGTCAACATGAGACCAACCTCATGTCGACCTTGGGCTACCCAAGTCGACATGAGGCATGATCTTGGGCTGCCAAGGTCGACATGAAGCATGCTCATGTCGACCTAGCCTCCCAAGGTCGACATGAAGCATGCTCATGTCGACCTAACTTGCCTAAGTTGACATGAGGCATGCTCATGTCGATCTTGGGCTACCAAGGTAGACATGAAGCATACTAATGTCTCCCAGACTGGCCTCACTTAAATTATTCTAGCCTTTTTTAACTTATAGACCGAAAAATTTTAATTTGGGCCAATTACACTTGATTTTAGGGTTTTACAATCAAATTTATGCCTCTTTAATCTGAACCGACTCTTTTAAAAATTATAAACTAGGTTTTAATATTTAAAGTTGGATCAAATTTATTTTGAAATCCTTTAATTAGGACCATATCAAATTAGGGTCAAAATTAAGGGTCTACAGTTTGCCCACTGCTTGAACGATCTGAGACTACAGCAAAAGAGAGTGAAAAGCAATAAGACTTAATTTTTGAGATGGTTGAGGTTTTGGGTTCTTAGATTTGATTTTGGGTATTTAGACCTGAGATTGAATTTGATTTGGGTACTTGGACCCGAGATTGGGTACTTGAACCCGAGACTAAATTCAATTTTGGTACTTGGACCCGAGATTGAATTTGATTTGGACCCAAGATTGAATTTGATTTGGACCCAAGATTGGGTACTTAGACCCGAGATTAGATTTGATTTGGGTACTTGGACCTGAGATTGGGTACTTGGACCCGAGATCGGATACTTGGACTTGAGATTGATTTAATTTGGGTATTTAGACCCGAGATTAATTTGATTTGGGTACTTGGACCCGAGATTGATTTGATTTGGGTACTTGAACCTGAGATTGAATTTGATTTGGGTACTTGGACCCGAGATTGGATTTTATTTGGGTACTTGGACCCGAGATTGGGTACTTGGATCGGAGATTGGATTTGATTTGGGTACCTGGACCCGAGATTGGGTACTTGGACCTGAGATCGGATACTTGGACTCGAGATTGATTTTATTTGGGTACTTGGACTCGAGTTTGATTTGATTTGGGTACTTGGACCCGAGATTGATTTGATTTGGGTACTTGGACCCGAGAATGGGTACTTGGACTTGAGATTGGATTGAATTTGGATTTTTGGACCCGAGATTGATTTGATTTGGGTACTTAGACCAGAGATTGGGTACTTAAACCCGAGATTGAATTGAATTTGGGTGCTTGGACCCGAGACTGAGTTTGACTAACATTTTATCAGTTGAGAAGTCTGACTGCTCCGGCTGTTCTATGCATTGTGGTTTTTCACCCTCAAAATGGATCTTCATCGTTGGACCTTGGATCTTCATCCTTAGCATCGGATCTTCACCTTTAAATTGGGTCTTTTCCCTGGCTTCAGCTCTTTTAGCTGGACTGATCTTTCGTCTTTTGTATCTTCATTCTTTTGAGAGTTCTAATGTTCCATTCTTTTGTTCTTCCTTTTTTTTGCAAAAATTCAACTATTTTTAATTGGACTTTATATCCTCTCCTTGCCCCCCTGCATGATAAAATATTTGTAAGTGAGTTTGAAAATATTTTATATATAGACTCAAAAAATTGAAAAGGAGAAACTTTGCCCCCTGTGTAGGCTCAAACCCATGATTTTTCTATGCGGGCTCTGATTGATGTTTTTGTCGTCTAGTTCTTTGCACAAGCGCGTATTTCTTTTTTTGCAAAATGATTGGAGCTTTCATAAGCAAATAGGCATTCCATGCCCCCTTGATTCAATATCTTCTTTTGATTCTTTAGTTTGTAAGGTATTTGCTGTTCACTTTAAAAAGGAATTGACAATACAAGAAAGTGCTAAGTGATATGCTCATGTATGCATGATATGCATGAATAATACTTACAGTCATTCCATCGACTCACAGATTGAGGTGAATAGCAGAAGTGTTCTCATTGGTTCCCTTTTGACGCTTATTCAAGTCTTACATTGGAATGATAGAAAGCTTTGCATTTGTGGCTTTTATCTTCAAGATGTTGAAAACATGAGTGGTGGAGACCCTAAGCAGCAGAGTCAGGGATTCATCTATTTCGAACTATATTTCAGCATGTCATTGAAAGATTCCTCATGACCTTGCCAGTAATCATTTCCTTTGCCCAATGTGTCCTTTGGAGGTTCAACATACTTCCCTTAACTTGAAGACTTTGTATGAAAAAACACTTTTTTTTTGAATTTTGATTTTGAAATCAAATGTTGGTTATTTCCAAATTAATGTCAATGTACCTCAGGACTTGATTTTTCAAATTAACATATCTATAACATGACAACCTTAGTTACCATACTAAACTTGGGAATCATTTCTATTTAAGCAAGAATTGTTGCACTTCAAATAGGCACGTACACATTACTTGGCCAAAGGTCTCATTGAGTTTAAATATTGTCTATCTCATATGCATGCTTATCCAAACTATCTCCACTAATAGACTCTACCTACCAAGAAAGATCAATAGGTCTTTAATAGGCTTGAAATGGAGTCTATAAGGGACACGGGTTTAAATGAAGGCCATTTTGAGATTGGAGCTAGTGTGACACAAAGGACAAACCTTCACACTACAAATTTCTTGTTGGAACTTTAAACAATTGGGAGCAATCTTTCTAGATTCTAAATTTCTTCTATCTTCTTGGCATTAATCTGGATCTTGATTAGGACAGTCTTTGCCCTTGCATAAAGTTTGGGACCCAAATTCGTTTCTTTTCTTCTTTTCCCTTTTCTTTCTCTTTATTTTTCTTACTCTTCCCTTTTCTTTCTCTTTCCTTACTCTTCCCTTTCTTTTATCACTTTGTCCTTCTTTCTTGTAGGACTATTAAGTACAGAACTTTCAAGAACTGGATGGTCTTCCTCCTTTTTCTTTGATTTTGATTGAATCTTTGGTTGTGTTGGGACCAATTCAAGTCAGTGGAAGCCTTTTGTTGTCTTAGGTAAAAGAGAACTCAATTGGCTTTTTGAACCACCTTTTTAGGTTTTATCTCTTTTTTTTTATTTCTCTTTTCCTTTTTTTCTTTTCTTTTTCTTCTTTTTTTGTTTGTTTGTTTTTTTGTTTTCTTTTCTCTTTTTTTTGTTTTCTTCTTCCTTTTTTTTTGTTTGGTTCTAGCTCTAAAAAGAGTTGTCTTGTTTGTACTAACTTGGGCTTCCAATAATGGATGAGTGGAGTGACATAAATCTTCTTTAGCAGGGATAAATCATTTGTTACTTTGATGTCATCTTGATATATTGGAGATATTAAGTGAACTTCAACTTCCCTTATGGTCTTGAGAACACCAACTATTTTTATGGTCTTGAGAACTTCAACTATCCTCATGATCTTGACTAATCATTGCTTTCTTTGATCTTCTTGCCTCTTCATCTTAGTGATCATAAGACTTATCAAAAGTATCACAACAACTCAAGGTAGGTTATTGGGGTTTGTTAGCCAATGAAAAGAAAGCTAAAATTTTATGATGGCTCAAAGGGACAAATAGGGATTGATATTTAATAGGGTGGATACTAGTCGTTGGCTAACCAAGCAATGCCTAGATCATTTCTCCCTTAAATAAGCAGAGTTCAATTTTGCCTCAAAAGTTCGTCAAAACATGTTCTAAGACTGACTAGGACCTAGACAAAAGTAATTATGTAGAAGCCCTCTCTAAGTAAGCATACACAACTCAATGCTATAGAGCAATTCCCTCACCTAGTAAAGTCATTCAAGTCATGATGCCTAGATATATTAATTCATGAATTATCAAGCTAGATTCCTCATTGGTTGAGCACCAAAATGAACAAAGACCAACAAAATTTTTGATAAAAGTAATTTATTCACACAACTTTAAATTTGAAAAACAAGATTGTTCCAATTAAAGAAAGTAAAATTGAAAAGCAACATTCAAGCTAAGGAAAGTTTGGTGAATTGGAGTCAAAGATACTCCATTCATTTAGACATATCAAGGGCAAGGATCCATAATTAATCCAAACTTGTTTAGTAGTACATCATCTTTAGCAGCTTCTCTATCCATATCACGATGAGATGACAAGATAAAACTCTTCATGAGGGTTGCAAGCGGTGGCACCCTTCCAATTTTAGGCAGAGGCTTATTCTTAGTGTTGGGCTTATTAGGCTCAGGTAGCTCACCACTATCAATTAAATCTTGGATCTCATGCCTCAATCGAGTACATCTATCGGTCTCATGTCCTTGAGTCTGATGAAATTCACAAAAGGCTTTAGTATTAAATTTTGGGGGTAAAGGATTCAGGAAAGGTCGAGGGGCCAATGGTTGTAATAGTCCCTTCTTTTGTAGCTTGTTGAAGACCCAAGACAAAGGCTTCCCCAGATCTGAAAATTTACACCTCTTTGCTGGTTCAGTTGCTGCATTTTCCTCAACACCTCTTCTTTTCTTTTGATTTGTTCATTGGGGTAGTAGCCACTCTTATTACCCCAATTAGACAACATATGGTTCGGCGGACCTTGTATAATAAGGATTGATCCCTCATTTCTCATTCGATCTCTATTAGTGAATATGTTCTCCATAGATGCTGCCTTTCCCTTCCTTCTTATGTCAATGGGAGATGTCTCATTAGCATTGTTGGTGATCTCCAGAATTTGAATCAACTGGGTCCTCATAATTTCAACCAATTGATCTCGTAGCTAGGCCATCCTAGCTTTGACAACTTCATCGATTATGCCCCTTAGCTGGTTTGCATCCATCCTTAAAATGTTGTAGGCTGTGTCATCGTATGCTCTTGAATTGTCATACTTCAGGGCTATGAGCCAGAAGGGATTAATGATATGTGATGCAAATGTATGCATGTATGCATGTATGCACAAACAATCAACAAAGAAAGATAATTAGGACGTTCCTTCCAACCTTATAACATCCACACACAAATGGCGAGTCTCTTTTCCTAAGTAATATGGTTAACAAAATACCAACATAGGGTATCTTGTTTTCGAATAATTTCCTCGGACGTTTTAACCAATAGTTATATTTTCAAAAATGGAAATCAGTTCATAATAATTCCCATTAATTAGGTTTTAATCCATTCAACCAACTATAGTAGCTTTTATGCTATATTGGATTAAACTTAAATTAAGAGGTTTATTATAGATAGATTTCTCACTTGAAAAGAGTAACTAATGGTTCATGTCAAAAACAAGCCCATGATTAATTATTCTTAGTATAAACTAGGCCCATAATTGATTTTTGGTATTTCTTCACTAACCTAAATAATTTGCAAGCTCTTTGTAAAAATAAAAGGTTGGATAAAAATAATTTTATTTCTAAGCCCATTGTAAAAAGATTTTAGAAAAATAGATTTTGGGCTTAGTATTTGGGCCATGAGCAAAAGAATTTTTGATTTATTTTTAGAAAAATTTTATGTCCAAAGACCATCTTGAAAAGTTTTGAAAATAGCTTCGATCTTTTGGAATTTAAAGAAAAAATTTATTTTGAGCTTACAATATACTTAGGTCATATTAGAAAAAGAACAAACCAAATAAGCCATGATTTACGCCAAGATAAATTAACCATAGTCAAACAACATGCATTTGGGGTAAAACCTAAGGAAAGTAACTAGGCCAATTACATGAGCTTTAGTCTTTAAGTAAAAAGGCTTAGGGTTCCATAGCAAGTATATACCAAATGGTACGAGGCTATGAGTGGTTATGCCATGCTCGATCTCCATACCTTGAGTGAAAGTATGGTATCCCTTACATAACACAACACAGATAACACAGGCGTCCTAACTCACTCACACAATGCCATTTAATATGATGCAATGGATAATATCATTATAAGAAAGAATAGAATAATATAAAGACCAACGGAATCAACTTCTCTTATCCCCAGTGGAGTCGCCACTGTGAGCTGGGATTTTTGCCCCCACTCCTGATGGAATGGTTTTTACGACTTCGGCACTGTTTAGGCTCAGGGCCTTAGAGAACACGGACCTAAGTCCTGAGAAAATGGAGTCGCCACCCAGACGGGCCAGGAAAAAGAAAGGGGTGGATGACTCGATTCCTAAGGAATTCCTCGGAAAGTCGGGTACGTGTGGGGAAGGTGAGAAATGGCCCAGCACCCCCACAACACCCGGTTCATTGGAACCGGCCTCCTTTACAGGTCTTAATATTATAAAATTCTTAAATATAATAATATTATCCATATTACACACAACAATTAAAAGAAAACATCATTATATTAAATCAAAGCAATTTCCAAGCAAAACAAATAAATGGTCACCCATCCGAAGATGGAAACATGCCCTTACATCACATGCTTAAATAGGACACCCACCGAAAGGTAGAAACATGTCATTTACATTGGTCTAAAATATAAATGCAATTTAAATTACATAGAACTTGATTAATGAGATACCCACAAAGTGGAAACATACCTCTTACAACATTTGAAAATCTAAATAAATTGATAAAATAAATAATCATTCACCATAAATAAATCATTCATCAAAGCTATTAATCAAAATATAGAATAAACATCCATCCATGATAAATCAAATAAATCAAGCATTGAAATTAAATAAATCAACCATCAAAAAATATAATAAACTATATAATCAAATCTAAAATTAAATAAAGCAATAAATATGTAAATTTAAGGTTTTAAAGAATTATCAATTGAATTTAGGGTTTCGAAACTTAGGATTTTAGAAACTAAAGTTTTATAATTAGGGTTTTGAAATTAGGATTTTTAGGGTTTTTGAAACTAGGGTTTTGGAATTAGGATTTTGGAATTAGAGTTTTTAAAACTAGGGTTTTGGAATTAGGGTTTTTAAAACTAGAATTTTGGAATTAGGGTTTTTAAAACTAGGGTTTTGGAATTAGGGTATTGGATAATTAGGGTTTTTAGAATTAGGGTTTTGGAATTAGCTTATGCCTAAAAAAACACAATTTTTGATTTGGAAAAATAAATTAAGGTTTTGGAAAAATAATCAATATTTTGGAGTTTAATAATGAAATGGTTTAGGCTTTTGGATAAAAATAGTTTGAGGTTTTGAGTTTTAATGAAATAACATATGATTCTTGAAGTTAAAGTAAACTAGATAGATTTTAACAATTAATTGTTGACTACTGGATAGTTTTATGTTTTATGAAATATGCCAGTGGGATTATGAATACCAATTGATCAATGTGACAATTAAAGCAAACGATTAAAGTTATTAAAACAAAAACCAAAGCAAACGATTAAAGTTATTAAAACAAAAAAAATAATTTACTGCATGTTCAAAGATCAAGGTACTGTGTGTTCAAAGTTACTGCATGCATGCATGTTCTTATTAATCAAAGAAATGAAACTATTGTAAACATAAATAATTCATGATTAAAGATCAAACCTCCACTCGTTGGTTACTCCACAATTAACTTCTGGATGAACAATTAACAATGACAACGTTACTGTCTTTGAATGATTGATTACTGATG
This sequence comes from Garcia nutans, assembly GCA_947685225.1. Lineage (NCBI taxonomy): Eukaryota > Viridiplantae > Streptophyta > Magnoliopsida > Malpighiales > Euphorbiaceae > Garcia > Garcia nutans. Next base: position 45,313,462 of record CANTUV010000037.1, on the reverse strand, counting down.
AATGTTTGCTGCTAATCTTTTCTGTTTATTGCTGTCTCTTTGCTATCTTGTTAATGTTCCTTGCCATCCCATCTTAATGGTCCCTTGTTAATGTTTTCTCCTGTTAATGTTTTCTCCCCCTTTCTGAATTTTGAAACGTTAATATTTATATCCGAACCTCACTTAGAATCCTTAACCTAATATAAAACAGTCCCTAAAATAAATTCTAGTTGAATTAGGAAACATATTGAACCCATGTCGACCTAGTTGCCCTAGGTCGACATGAAACCAATCTCATATTGACCTTGGACTGCCCAAGTCGACTTGAGGCATGCTCATGTTGATCTTGGGCAGCCAAGGTCGACATGAAGCATGCTCATGTCCACCTGGCCTCCTAAGGTCGACATGAAGCATGCTCATGTCGACCTAACTTGCCCAAGTCGACATGAGGCATGCTTATGTCAATCTTGGGCTGCCAAGGTCGACATGAAGCATACTAATGTCTCCCAGGCTAGCCTCACTTAAATTATTCTGGCCTTTTTTAACTTATGGATCGAAAAATTTTAATTTGGGCAAATTACAGTTGATTTTAGGGTTTTACAATCAAATTTATACCTCTTTAATCTGAGCCGACTCTTTTAAAAATTATAAACTAGGTTTTAATATTTAAAGTCAGATCAAATTTATTTTGGCATCCTTTAATTAGGAACATATTAAATTAGGGTCAAAATTAAGGGCCTACAAAGATGATATTTATATTATAATAATATATTTATTGCTTGGTGGAGATTTAGTGAGGATTTATGTGGTTAATGAAGTGGAGTGATTTTTGACTTTTCATCACCTTCTTTTTCTTTCTTCTTCAAGAGCCATCCATCACCATTGCCAAAGGGAAAGAGAGGTTTTGTTGATTCCTAACTCAAGCAATTGAAGGATTTTAAGAGACCAAGTTGGAGTTTTCTTCATTTTTGGTAAGTTTCCAACTTATTTCTTTGATTTCTTTTGAGTTTGTGCATATGAATTTGGTGGATGGTTGGTTTAGTTATGTGTATGGTTGATTTTGGTATGTTTGAGGTTGTTTGGTCTAATTAACTTTGATTTTGGGGTTGGATTGAGGAAAATGTTAAGTTTGGTGAAGAAAAATAAGAGTTGCAGATTGTGTATGTGTTGAGTTGTTAAATATGGTTGTGATTGTGTGTTGATGAATATAATTGAGTTGTTTTGATATTATGCAAGTTTATTTTGGTATATTGATGGTTTTGGTTAAGTTTGTTTGGAGTGGAAAAGGGTAAAAGAAAGATGGTTGTTGGATGTGGCATTTTTGGTGTCGATTTCAGATTTTTGGCATGACACGCCCAGTAACATGGCCATATCTTTGGGTATGTTGTTGGTTCTATTTTCTAGGTTGTGACACGTTCAGTGACATGCCCATGTCATAGGTTCTGTGTAGTTGTAGTTTTGACACGTCCATTAACACGGCCATGTCACTGAGCGTGTCACAACTATTCTGTTGTTGGAGGATTGACACGTCCAGTGACACACCCATATCACTGAGCGTTTCATAGCTTCTGTATTGGAGGAAAATTGACATGACCAGTGACACGCCCATGTCACTGAGCATGTCAAAGCTTCTGTGTTGTGGGTTTAGGGCACGATCAGGGACACGCCCGTGTTATTGAGCGTGTCAAGTGTAGAGTTTGCCCTAGATAGTGCTTTTTCTTATTTTCTTATGTGAATCACTAAGTGAGTGTGTATAATCACAATTGGATTAGGTTTTGAAGAGATTTGAGGTAACCAATCCAAGTGTTGAAGGATTTTTGGAAGAGAAGATTGGAATTGGTGTGTGTTTCTCTTAGAGGTAAGTACAAACCTTACATGATTGCATACATTTACATGACTTTGGGACTTAACACATTTGGTTGAAAAATGTGTTAGGTTACCTATTATATTGTTGATTTATGAGAATGGTGCTATGATTTGCATTATGTGAACTATGTGAAATATATGTTGAGGGTTCAAAAGATATGAACAATGTATTTTGTTATGTATACCCTAATGATGATATGTGAAGCCATTGGTGATGGATATAATGATGTAAATGAAATAGTTGGGGCATTGTGCCTAGATGATCATGTGAAAATGAGAATGGATTTGATAATGAAATAATGAAAGAATTATGTGCCTAGTATGTTATTCAATTTTCAGAGTTTTGTTGTTAGTGGCATGCCTATGAAGTAATAGTCCCTTGAAGCTAGGTTGGGCTTGGTCCTTGAAGCCAAGTTGGGTTGATGCTGAGCTCCCCTTGAAGCTTGGTTGGGCCTAGTCCTTGAAGCCTTGTTGGGATGTTACATATAAGGTAATCCTCATTGTGATAATGATTCGCCTACGGGCTTGATAAATGTGATTATTGGACCAAAACGGTAACTCTGGAATTTGAATGACATATTAGATTCTTTTGGGCCCATGCTTGTCTTTGTTTTAATGTGAATTATGAATGATGGAACAATTGAACAATATAATGAGATTTAATGTTATGAAGTATGATATCCTTGTATACTGTTTCTAACTTTTGAAAGTTTGACATTGGCATTACATTTGAATCATATTGTTATCAAGGTTTGTACCACTAAGCTTCTGGCTTAGCGCAATTGTGATTTATCGTGCAGGTGACAGGGTAGATCCGGTTGAACCGGAGAGTTCAGCTAGATTCAGTCGAGTCTAGGCTTGTGATTCCTTGTGAAGTGTTGATTTTGGACTTCAAGATCAAAAACAAACTTCCAAACATGTATAAACTCTATATTTTTGTAAATATTGATTTTGATGTATATGTATGTATATTCCGCTACATTTTCCGCTGCTTATTAAACAAATAGTTTGGATAAACTTTTGGGGTAATGAAGATATATGTAAATGTATTTTAACAAGGGATGTTTCATTTATTACTTTCTATAATAAAAGTTAAATACCTTTAAGTTTACTCAAATTCTAGAATTGATGTTAAGATTAAAGATTGGTTTGTTTTAAATCGACTGTGACATCCTTATATCCAGTATACGTATATTACATATGTGGGTGTATGTATATGGGGTATAGGGGTGTTACAATGATTAGACATTTTCCCTCGTTGCTAGACTAGAAGCTATTAGAATTTTACTTAAATTTGCGTATCATATAAAATTTAAACTTTTTCAAATGGGTGTTAAAAGTGCATTTTTAAATGGTTTTATCAATGAGGAAGTTTATGATGAACAACCTCCCGATTTTGAAGACTATAAACTTCCAAATCATGTTTTCAAACTTACGAAAGCACATATGGATTGAAACAAGCTCCAAGAGCTTGGTATGATAGACTTAGTGCATATTTGCTTGAAAATGGATTTTCTAAAAGGAAAGTTGATACAACTCTTTTTGTTAAAAAGAAATATATAACATTTTGATTGTGCAAATTTATGTTGATGACATTTTATTTGGCGCTACTAATGAATCTTTGTGCAAGGAATTTACTTCTTGTATGACTAGAAAATTTGAAATGAGCATGATTGATAAACTCAAATTCTTCATTGGACTACAAATCAAGCAATGCAAAGATGGGATCTTCATCAACCAATCCAAGTACGCAAAGGAACTCCTCAAGAAATTTGGAATGGATGGTTGTAAAACTAGCAAGACTCCCATGAGCACATCTTTGAACTTGACAAAAATGAAAGTGGTAAGGTAGTAGATGAGAAGAAATATCGAGGTATTATCAGATAACTATTTTACTTAATCGCTTCTAGACCCGATATAATATATAGTGTATGTTTATGTGCTATATTTGAATCATGCCCTAAAGAATCACACTTGAATGCCACTAAAAGAATTTGAAATACTTGAATGGTACATTGCATTTAGGACTTTGGTATCCAAAAATACATCATTCGACGTTTTGGGTTTTTCAAATGCGGATTATGCCAGTAGTCTTTTGGATAGAAAAAACATTAGATAAGGGGCATGTCATTTTCTTGGTGAGTACCTAGTTTCTTGGTTTAGTAAAAAATAAATATCAGTTACTGTATCTACCACAAAAGTCAAATATGTTGCGGCATATTTTTGTTGCGCACAAGTTTTATGGATGAAGCAATAATTACTTGACTATGGAAAAGTGTTTGATCATATTCCCATTAAGTGTGATAACACTAGTGCCATTAACTTGTCCAAGAATCTGATCCAATATTCTAAGTCTAAACATATAGATATTAGTCATCATTTCTTAAGAGATAATGCACAAAACCAAAATGTTGTCTTAGAATTCATTGATACACAAAATCAAATTGTTGATATCCTTACAAAACCTTTAAATGAAGATAAACTAAATTTCATTAAGTATAACTTAGGAATGATTGATGGAAACTCCTTGAATGAATAAATGATGTAGTGTGTTAAATTTTGATGTGTATGCAAAGCTTTATCTTCAATTAAAACATTCAATTTTGATCATACATTCATCATACCCAAATCCTATTTCCTTGCTTTCTTCCTATTCATGTTTCTTTGTTTAGCACGATCATCCTGCCATGTATTGTGGTCGCGAGTTCACTGGACAGGTTCATCTCAGATGAACTTTCAGTGAACGGTCGGGCAAAGAGGATGGGCGAAAGCGAGAATTTGAAAATTCTTTACCGTTATAGGCTTTCTAATAGGTCGTGCCATATCATTTCGCGGGCGTCCATATACAAAAAGGCAATCTCACCCTGTACACTCTGTACAATATTTTCTAACCATTGGCTATATGTTAGTTCTTGTTTTTCCAATTTCTGATAGCCATAAATGACTATTTTTTCATCATTTCTCTATTTAAGCCCACTAAACTTCAGTTACATACTTCTTTGACCACTCTTAACATATAAACTTCCCTTAAACTCAAGAATCATTTCAAATCCCTCTCTCTCAAAAGCATACTCTATGTTTCTGCTACTTTCATCCTTCTTACACCAAATGGCTCCTAAGAAGAAAATTCCTTCTAAAGGAAAGAGCAAGGGGAAGAGACCATCAGGTATAGTCATTAGAGAACAACTAGAAGCTCCTCCCTCTCCTCCACCATTTAGAAGAGGTGAGAAGATTCACAAACCTCTAAAGAAGACATAAGATATGCCACGCTCAAGAGGAAGAAGATGGAGGGAACCAAAAGTACTTTTGGAGGCATGCTTATAGCCCTTAACATCAAGGATGAAGTAGATAGATTCCTAGATGTTCTTGGGTGGAGAAAGTTTATTTTCCTTGATGAGGTAGGTTACCCGAGCCTTAGTAGATAATTTCTCATGTCTCTTCAAATTGAGAAGAGTGAAAACTCAGCCCTAGGGTGGTGTGGGATTAGGTTGAAGTTGTTTGACTAGTATTTTGCCTTAACCCTAGAAAATTTTGGGAAAATTTAGGATTTTCCATTAGGTGGAGCCACTTCTTACAATGATATTGCCTTCTCAAACCAAACCCTCTCTACCTTTTGGTAAGAGATTTCAGTAAAAAAATCTTTTATGAAGGAATCCAAGGCTAGACACCTCAAATCCCTTACACATTGGATACTTCATAGGATCATTACCTACACAATCCATCAAAGGGCTGATGGAAATAAAAAAAAGTCACCAAATGGGACTTGATTTTCCTATATGCCTTTACCTACAACATTTCCATCAATACCAAAATTCTTGATAGACACCCTCTATTATCATGCTACCACTAGGTCAGGAACTTTATTTCTTTCCTCACACATCACCCAAATAGCTAGGCATTTGCATTGGCTAAATGATCTCAACCTAGCTACCTTGAGGAATATATTTGATATATCCTCTAGTGCCATCACCACGGAATACTTAGAGCATGCTAGATGTGTTGAGAAGATTGATGGCTCTTATGTTTACTTCTTTGGCAAATAAGGGTGTGGTAGATAGGCATAAGAAGAGACCAAGGTATACCATAGAAGGTGAAGGAGAATCTATGGAAGTTGCTGTGGAAATGCCTCACAAACCTTATACCTCTAAGCCTAGCAAAGTCAGGTCCCCAACCAAACTCATCCTTAGAGCTATCAAATCTCTCTCTAAGAAGCTCTCTCACTTCAAAAGGGATGTATCCAAAAGCTTTTAGCACTTGAACAAGAGAATTGACCTTATATCTCACATACACCATGACCTATATGACATGCAAGGCAAGTTGGAGTTGCCTCAATGTGATTTAAATGAATGGGATGTAAATGATCATGAAGAGAGCCCTTTTAAAGAAGAATCCTTAGGAGATGATGTTAGCACTAGCTCCAGTAGTAGTGTGCATACTCCTCTTGACAAGGGCAAGACCCCTATGGATGACAAAGAGCATGAAGATGAAGAATCTGATTGACTTGTTCCTTGTTAATTTCTGTTTTTATGTTTTTATGCTTATGCTTTTTATGTTTCATGTTTACTTTCATATCAATAAACATTTAGTTTCCTTTTATTTATGTAAGTTTTTAATTTTCCTCTCTCTTTTTTCCATTGTCAAAGGGAGGGGAGAAGTTAAGATGATGATATGATGATATATTGAAAATACTTTGAGAAGACGCACATTAAAACATGCAAAAGATAAAATTAAAAGATAATCAATTGTTAAAGTAAAGAATAATTAGATTGATTTGTAAAAAGCAATTTAAATGAATCAATAATCATCTTAATCATCTTAGATAAGCATACATTTATGGGGAGATTAAAATAAACTTCAAATCAAGTTTGTTGCCTAAAACTTAAAAATCAAAGATTGTCATTATTTTCTTATCTTTTTATCATCATTCCATTTGATTGACAAACTCAAAAGTGGCAGATTGTTAGCCAAATAATCTCAATTTTGTTCTTTTAGCACTCAAATTAAATGATGCATTTAACATGTATTTAAGTTACTTGATGCAGGAATAAGTTGCTCAATACATAGCCAGAACAGGACAAAAGGTGAGGTCACTCCAAGCCTAAGGGCGACCGTCCTTAATGTTTTGAAGAGCAAGTTGAGTTATAGTAGTGTTCATGGTCAGAGTCACGACCTCAGTAGTGACCATGATAACATCATTAGCGACAGTCCATTTGTTGGGATGATTTCACCTCAAGTGACCAAATCTCCAACATTCATGTAGGGAAAGCAGTGACAGGCTCAGTCTGAGGAGCGGTCTCTTTAAACCTTATCGTGACTGCCCCATCCCAAAGGCGACCATCCATTCATTTTTAGAGAAAATCACAAGGATTGGAAGTAGTTTTTGCGTCCTTGGGTTTGCCTAGAGGTTTGACGCGACACACCCAATTCGACCGTGAGTTCAGCACAAGCGCGACCGCCCCTTTCATATTTTGGAAAAAAAATCCTTATCAAATGAAGAAGTGACACGTGGAGTGACCGTTGTAAAGCCACTTTCAAATTTAAAAAGGGTTACCGTCCCGACAGCCACAGTATGGGCGAGATTCCACCAGCAGAGCACTCACATTTGACCGTTGCAAGATTTCAAAAGGAGCAACCGTCCCTTTGTAAAGGATAATCGACCAAAGTGTCTAGGCGACCATCCCTTGTGCTAGGGCGATCGCTCTCTGTGGAAATTTCTTTTTAACATAAGGACTGGCCTACTAAAATATATCACATGACTCATAACGGCTAGTTGGACCAAATTGGCTATAAATACCCCAAAAAACATTTTGTTTACGGGTAATTTTTTATTGTAATAGCCTAAGCAATATACTTTCATTTTCATTCACTACATTTACAATTAAATTATTAGAATGTTGGTGTGAGCATTAGAAATACCATCAAAGTTTGAGTGTGAGCTTAGAAACACTTAGGTTGTGAGAGTGAGCCTGAAAAAACTTTTGTAAAGGTTGTGAGGATTGATCTCAAACCATCGTAAAGTTTGGTGTGAGCTTGCAAAAACACTAAGTTAGAGTTAAGCTTATAAAAACTCAAGACTAGTGGAACCTTAACAAGTTGTTAAGGAAGTGGATGTGGGATTGAGGTAATCCGAACCACTATAAATTCTCTTGTGTTTATTCTTCTCTTCTCTACTCTTACTTTGGTTTGATTTTTATTTCTAATTTACCATCAATTATTTAAATCAACCAATTCACCCCCCTCTTGGTTGCCATCTTGGGACAACATAATGTTATTGTTGCGATTGTATAAAAAAACTAACACTAAAATTGGATTTTTTATGAAAATCTGTGAAAGAAGAGAAAAGCTAGGATTTTGAATCAAAAGATAATAAAACTCGATGGAGAAGGAGAGATATTGTAGAGATGTTGTTTTTTTTTTCAAAAAGAGAAACAGGGCAAGGTAGAGAAACTATGGAGTAGGCCTTCAACGGTAGAGAAGGGAAAGGAGACCAAAGGTGTGTTGAAATGTTGAAACCCATTAACTGTGCACAAGACTAAAAGGGATCAAAATCATCATATATTATCTCTCAAAAAGAAAATTATCCAAAATATAACTTGAACGATGTCATTTTGATCTGAGTTATGGAAAAAATGAAGACCTTTATCAATAATTTCAATTTTATCCATTGAGCCTTGCTTAGTAATAGAATGCAATGACTAAAATACCCTTCAAATGTAATCAGTTTGTATCTTTAAAAAATAAATAAACCTAAGAGATAAGACCAATATTTCATAAGTTAAAATTAATTACAATTTCACTGTTCTTAAAAATAAGAGTAATATTGTATCATTTATGATTAGAAGACTATTTAAATCCTTTTAGAATTAGGAGAATTGCATTTTTATTTTATGCCATTAATTTTGGTTTTTTTAATTATTTAAAAATTGTAATCTTCCACCAAATCCACTTAGGATAGTGTGTCTCCATCAATTTTGGTTAGCAAATGGAAAACAATTCAACAATTTGCGAAATTGAAATAGGAAAAATAAGCTTTATTCAATTCTTAATTTGTACAATTTTTAATATTATAAAATGCAATTACCCTTTACTTGCAGGAGTAAACAAAATAATCTTAAGATTAGATGTTGTTGTTTTGCCCTTTATTATGTTTGCTTAGGTTTTAACAATTATAAAAACATTAACATGTTTCAGCTAAACTATGTCTCACTTTTTTTAGTTTATTAGTAATTATCATGAAAAATAAAGTAAAACTATTATAAAAATTATGAATCTTAATAGATCATGAAAAACATAAAACATAACTAAATCTCAATATAACTTTACAAATTAAACCTCAATATATAGTAAGAAAATATGCTAACAATGTTTTCAATAGTCTAAAACATATTAATGCTTGTGCCATTAATTTAATTCTAACTTAATATTCAAAATTTTAAATCTAAATGCTGTAAAAATAGAGTATTTCAAAAGGCTATAACTTAAGAATTTTCCTTTATCCCATATTGGAAGTATACAAGCCTTTAACATTGTTTATATTGAGAAACACCTTATTGGGCTTGTAAAGAGCAAGTGAGAGAGAGGGATGGGCCTGCACGCATGAGAATCGGGCCAAAAGCCTAATACTAGTGCAAATTAGGGGGGACCCTGCATGCAAATACACGGGTCTAGCTCAAGCTAAAATTTTTTTTCATGGAATATTTAATTAGTAACTTTACCTTGATGTAAAATGTGGCTCCTTACCTTGACATAGTCAAATTTGGATCCTTAGAAGTTGACACCTCTCCACTTCCTAAAATCTCTCCCGTTTTAATTAATTAACATTATAACCCTAAAATCTTTGCACCCCCTATTAATTTGCTACTAGCCATTGATGAAATATTTAATTAATAGCCTTACCTTAATGTCAAATTTGTCTCCTCACCTAGACATGGTCAAATTTGGTTTTTTAGAAGTTGGCCCCTCTCCACTTCCTAAAATCTCTCCATTATTAATTAATTAACATCATAGCCCTAAAATCTTTACATCTCCTAATAATCTGCTACTAGTCATTGCTAATTACTTTATAAATACCACTACCTCCTAGTCTTCAATATGATGCAATTCTCTCTTCTCCTCTTGCTCTTTCCTTCTCTGTTAGGTTACTAAATTAATTTCATGCTGCTTTTTGTGTTCATATTGCATTAAAATATAATAAAAGGGCTTGTTGAATCCTAGGGATAAGCTTTACTAAAATTCACTATTATCGGTGAATTATCCTTAAGGACAATGTCTACACGCCTCAAGACTTTACTATTTATCATTTTTTATAACAATCTCAAGAATAATGACCACTAATTTTTCTGATGCTACCAACAATATTACCGATGGTGCTACTAGGAAAGTTTCTAATTGGAGTGCTGCCACTATTGCTGCCAATGCCATCAACAATGCCACTGCTACACTTCCCATCCTTCCCACTGTTCCTTATGACAAACCGTTCCCTCATCCCTAAAATTGAGGTGTTTAATAGGGACAACTTTAAAAGGTGGCAAGAGTGAGTCTTATCAGTTCTGGACATGCATGGAGTGGCATTTGCACTCACCAACTCCAAGCTGAATGTGACGTCTTCCAAATTAATGGAAGTTTGGGTTCATGCCAATAAAGTGTGTGGACACACAATCATAAGCACCCACCCTTTCCAATAAACTCTTTGACCTTTACTATTCCTACAAGGAGGCAAAGGAAATTTAGGAGTCCATGACAACCAAATGCAAAACTATAGATGTTGGTAAGCAAAAATTTGTTATTGGTAAATTTACTGGTGGGAGATGATCGAGGATAAATACATCAAGGTGCAAAAAAATGAGTGCTACAAACTATTGGAGGATCTTAAATTCGCAAATAACTTGTAAGAAGAGTTTGTTCTTAGTTTACTCATTCAAAAGATGCCTCAATAATGGAGTGAATACAAGCAACAACTCAAGCACAAGCATAAACACTTTCACTTATGGACCTCATTATACATTTCATCATTAAAGACACCAATAGGAAGGAGTTCAAGGCTACTAAGGGAAAGGAAATTGCTATGAAGGCTAATTTGGTGCAAAACAAGTCTCGCAAGCCAAAACAAGAGCTATAAAAAGAAACATGATTACAAGCCCAAGATGAACAATCCCAACTTTAAGAAGAAAGGCAATTGTTTTGTGTGTGGAAAACCAGGCTACCATGTACCTCAATGTAGAAAAAGGTTGGAAGAAATGACAGTTTTGCTAAGCTAAATGTAAATCTGGTTGAAAAAGATGAGATTATTACTGCGGTTATTTCTCAAGCCAATATTGTGGCCAATGTGAAAGATTGGGTGATAGACACTAGTGCCACTAAGCACATTTATGCTAATAGGAATGCTTTTGCTTCCTACTTCCAAGTTAGAGAAGGTGAAGAAACAGTCTATCTTAAATATTCCCAACTGCTCCAGACCTTTGGAAAGGCAAAGTCCTTCTTAAATTCACATTTGGCAAGACCTTAGCACTCAATGATGTGCTTCATGTTCCCAACATTCTTTCTAATCTAATTTCTGTGAGTTTATTAAAAAACGTTGGGGTGAAAGTTGCTTTTGAGTCTGACAAGTTTGTAATGACCAAGAATAACACCTTTGTGGGAAAGGGCTATTGTAATCATGGTTTATTTCTACTCAATGTTTCTGAAATTAATGAAAATTCTAGTTCTTTTACTTACTTGATTGACTCTTTTGATTTATGACATGCTAGATTAGGACATGTGAGTGTTTCTTATATTAAAAAAAAATGCAACAACTTGGTTTGATTTCTATTTCTAATAATTTATGCATGCATAAATGTCAAGTATGTGTTGAATCAAAACAAACTAAAAAGACATGTGCTTTAGTTTAGAGAATCAAAATTATTAAGTTTAATTTATACAAATTTAGGAGATTTAAATCAAACATGATTAGAGGAGGTAAAAGATATTTGTGTGACTTTTATTGATGATTTTTCTGGATATACTAAAGTATATTTACTTAGAAATAAAGATGAAGCTTTTGACATGTTTTTTAAAGATAAGTCTGAAGTTAAAAATCAATTAAATAGGATAAGATCAGATAGAGGTGTGAATATGTTTTACTTAATGAATTTTGTGAAAAGGAAGGAATAATACATGAGATTACTCCACCCTATTCATCTGAATCTCATGGAGTAGCAGAACGAAAAAATAGGACATTAAAAGAAATAATGAATTGTATGCTTGTGAGTTCTTGTGCATTTGAAAATCTTTAGGGTGAAACTATGCTTTTTGCATGCCACTTTCAAAATAGGATACCCTATAAGAAGACTAGCAAGACACCTAATGGGCCATGGAAAAGTTATCCTCCTAACTTGAAATATTTAAAAATGTGGGGGTGCTTAGCCAAAATTATGCTACCTGAACCTAAGAAAAGAATAATATGCTCTAAAATATCTGATTTCATGTTCATTGGTTAAGATGAACATAGTGATGCATATAGATTTCTTGTTTTGAAAAGTTATGTGCTTGATTGTAAAACTATAATTGAAAATAAAAATGCTGAGTTTTTTTAGCATGTCTTCCATTTAAAATTTGATAATATTTCTTATGCTCATGTTCTTCAAAATAATGAGGATACTAATTTGAGAAGAAGTAAAAAACTAAGGAAAGAAAAATCTTTTGGAAATGATTTTTTACACTTGTAGAAAATGATCCGTTGACTTTTAGTGATGCAATTTCTTCTTTTGATGCCCTGTTTTGGGAAGAAGCCATTAAAATAGAACTTGATCGTATTTTGCAAAATAATACCAGAAATTAGTTGATTTACACTATGGTGCAAAAACCATTGGTTGTAAATGGATTTTTAAAAAAATATATAACACTGATGGTTCTATTGATAAAGCTAGACTTGTTGCAAAAGGTTTTACTAAAAAACAAATTGCATATTATTTTGATACTTTTCCACATGTAACTAGAATTTCTTATATTCAAATTTTGATTGCTTTGGCTTCTATTTACAAACTTTTTATTCACCAAATGGATATTAAAACAACATTTTTAAATGATGATTTGGAAGAAGAAATTTATATGGAATAACTTGAAGGTTATGTAGTTTCTGGTCAAGAAAATAAAGTTTGTAAATTTCTCAAGTCATTATATGGTTTGAAATAAGCACCTAAACAATGGTATGGGAGATTTGATCAAGTTTTGATTAGTGATGGTTTCACTTCTGTTGAAGTAGGCAAATGTGTTTACACAAAACTTATTGATAGTGATTGTGTGATCATACGCTTATATATGGATGATATGCTTATTTTAAGTAGGGGTATGCAAATTCTTCGAACCCGATAGAACTGATACATTTTAGTTGGGTTCGATTAGTTTGTATTATATATATGGATGAAATTGGATTTATTTTTTAAAAAACTTTTAGGTTTCTATCGGGTTAGGATCATTTTTTTGTTTTAATTCGAACCCAATCAACTCTTATGTATTTTTATATAAATATATGTAATTTTATTTAATTTTATCACCTCGACCAAATCTAAACTGATCTGACCCGACTCTTATGTAATATGTATTTTTATTTTATTTTATCGCTTAATCCTATCAAATCTCACCCGACCTAACCTAACAATACTTAAATAGATCCAAATAAAAAGCTTTAATATTAAATACCAACCCATTTCAAACCGACCCAACCTGGCTAAATTCAAAATTAATTCAGTTTAGCCAAAATTTTAAAAAACTCGAGTAGTATCAATTTGAGATTTTTATTGTTTAGTTGGGTTCGGTAGAAAAAGAACACACTCTCAACTTGACCAAACTCGACCTGTACGCACCCCTAATCTTGGATTAGTATATAAAACAAAATGTTTCCTTGCTTATAAATTTGATATGAAAGATATAGGAGAAGTGAGTGTGATTATGGGTGTTAAGATCATAAGGAAAGATGATAGTATAATGCTATCACAGGAACATTACATTAAGAAACATCTTAGGAAGTTTGGACATTTTGATGTCACACTAGTGAGTATTCCTTATAATGCTAACAATCAGTTAAAAAAATAGAGGTGATTCTGTTGCTCAATTTGAGTATGCACAGATTATTGGAAGCCTATCACATTTAATGATTTTTTCTCATTCTGACATTGCATATGTTGTTTGTAGATTGAGTATATACACATATAGTCCCAACCATGGACATTAGACTACATTAGTCATAATAATGAAATATTTGGGAGGTACCATGAACCACGATATTTTATATGGTGGATTTTCCACTATGTTAGAAAGATACAGTGATGCAAACTAGATTTCTGATTCAGATGAGACAAAATTCATTAGTGGTTATATATTCACACTTGGTGGTGGTGCAATTACTTGGAAATCAACCAAACAAACTATTATTGCTAAATCAACTATCGAGTCAGAGTTTATTGCACTAGAATTGGCTGGTAATGAGGCAGAGTGGTTTACAAACTTCTTGGCAAATATTCCATTGGGAATAAAACTAACACCTTCTGTGTTTGATTGTCAAACATCAATAGCGATTGCAAAGAATAAGACTTTCAATGGTAAAAATAGACATATTCATTTGAGACATAATGTGATCGAATAACTGCAAAAGGATGGAGTCATATCCATTGATTATGTGAAGTGAGAAGTGAATTTGGCCGATCCTCTGACTAAACCCTTGGGTGGGAAATTAATAAATGAAACATTGAGTGGAATGGGACTATAACTAATATGAGATATCAACAATGATGGTAAACCAACCTATGAGATTGGCAATCCCATGAAGTAGGGTCATAATAGTAATAACAAGTCATTAGTTGATTTGTGAAGCACTATAAAATTATGTTCGACATATGATGTAAATCGTGCAAAGCTGTAATGGAAGTGAGGCTGAGTTAAACTATTAATCAATTTCCATATCCTTTATAGGTGGTGTATCAACTTGTAGTGTACACCTGATGGAATGACCTATATGAGTGTGGAGTGGGGCCACTCTTATGAGACTTTTGGCAAAGTCACCACAGTACTCATGAATAACTAGGCACACGCATGGCCTATTAGTACACAACTACATTGAATAGCAGAAGTTGAGGGGTATAATGTGATTGATGAGATTTATAGCTTACATGATGGATCTTTGGTTCATAAAAGTTGTAACTTTACCAATGGTTCTATAAGTTATGTCTCATTCTTTTTGGTTCTAGTTCATAGTCCAAAAGACACTAGAATCGATGCATGCATTATATCTTAGTGAGAAAAACCCAACAATAACCTATTTGTTATCCTTTTGAAATATGTGAGGGATTATTGTAAAAATAGAGTATTTCAAAAGTTAACAACCCATGCCTTTTCCTTCATTCCATATTGAAAGTTTACAAGCCTTTAACATTGTTAATATTAAGAAACACCTTATTTGGCTTATAAATAGCAAGAGGGATGGGCTCGTGCATGGAAAAATGACACAATCCACCATATTTTTAAAAATTTTTACTTTTTTACTAGGGGTATTTTAGTTATTTTATTATAAAATCATTATAAACTGTGTAAAATTTATAAACTCATTATAAATTCAATGTAAACTAATTATAAACTTATTATAAACTCTCTGTAAACTAATAAAAATATGATATTTTGGTAAATATATTATAAATTCTAGTATTTTGGTAAATATTTTATAAATATGGTAAATTTGAAATTATTTTTAATTTTTCTTGTATTTTTGTCAAAAGCCCTACGAGAATTAGGCCAAAAGCCTAAAACTAGTGCAAATTGGTGGATTTGTGCCCGCATGCGTGAGCCAAATCTAAAATATTTAATTAATTTTTGTTAATTAAATTAATTTTAGAACCTTACCTTGACATAGTCAAATTTAGCTCCTTTGAAGTTGAGACCTCTCCAATCATGAAGTGTCTCCCTTAAATATTTTATAGACATTTATTAACATTAATTAATTAACATTACAACCCTAAAATATCTCTTTTGATTTACTATCCATTTTGTTAACTTTGCACCCCCCTAATAATATGCTTCTAATCGTTGCTAATTACTCTATACAATACCACTGCCTCCCAGTCTTCAATATTACAAAATTAATTTCCTGCCGCTTCTGTGTTTCTATTGCATTAAAATGCAATAGAATGGCTTGTTGAATCCTGGGAGATATGCCTTTACTAAAATTCACTATTTTCAATGAATTATTCTTAAAGACAATGTCTACACGAGATTAATTACGCTGTTTATCATTTTTTTATGACATTAATTACACTTCAAAATTTAAATTATTTAAAATCTTATGCTTTTTTTTTTTTTGCTGTTGGGATCTTTGTAATGATCCAAGGTTGAGATAATTTTTGGTCGATAATTGCTATATGTTTTTGTTATAATAGTATGATGAAGTTCATATGAATGAATATATTGCCCTAGATATAAGCATATGCACATCTTTACTTTTATAATTGATAAGATGATGGATAAGATATCTTCTGTATGTCCATTTCTGTATTACTTTTCATTTATAGATTATCCAAGCTACTATTAGTTGCCAATTTGTCATTCTAATATGAATGTCTCCATTTTGAGACAGTTGGAAGAGTATCTAGGTAAATTTCTTTTTTGTTTTAGTATATCAAAAAATTTATAGGCAAAGAGCATCTGTCAAAATTTATACGATCTTTATCACTTTAAGGCTGAAACATATATTTCATTGAGCTACTAACAAATGATAGTCGTTCGTTGAGTTGCTAACTATAGTATTAAAATAATATATATATATATATATATTGTCAATAAATTATGGGTTTCATTGCCAATGTGGGAATGATTACTTATATCATTGTACAATGAGAAGGTTATATATTTGACTGAAAAGAGTCGGCTGTAGAGTTACCATATACAAAACCAGTAATAACTAGCCACGTCTTTAAAATTTGGTTGGCTAATATCTTGCCGAAGCTCTAGGAACAAAAACAAAGGATCAAAAATTCCCACAATCCAAACTACCTATTTTTATCAAACCCTTGTAGAAAAAGGGCCATTGCTGAAACAAACTAAGGAGCATAAAATACCAAATTGCAACAATTTTAGCAGCCTGCCAGCCCAAAGTTCACCTGCAATTGGCTCCAAGTCAGCCCAGGTGATTTAGCTCCTATAACAGGTCAAGCTTCTATTGCAGACATCAAGTGCCAAGAGGTGATGCAGCAGGCCAGACTCTCATGGTGACTTAGGAAACTTATTTCTTGCACACCAGTAAATCTGCTGCAATTGAAACCACTCTAGACTAGGTCATTCATTGTCATATACTGTCATGACAGAGCAGACCATCTAAGCACCAAGTTCCTTTACAACAAAAAATAAATCAGGCCACAGGACAACCAAATTCATCCATTGTTCCTTCTACAACAAAACCAGGATTGCTAAATTAACGAAGTCTAAAAATCCAGCACTTAACAAAGCTCAACTCATTCCATCAGGCCAACCATAATCTGCAGCCATTTGATCCAATCAAAATGTACGCACACTACTATTATTAGGCCATGTTCTTCATCTTGCATTACAAACTTTAATAACATCCAAAAATGATTAATTTCAGAATGAAATAAATGCTCACATCACTGAGCTACATGTTTGAGGCCCAGTTTTAAGCACACAACATGATATTTTTCCACTGTCATTTTCTTTTTACAAAATGTACATACAGAATTTGTTGGGATCTTCTTAATAACCCGAGATTGAGATAATTTTTCGGTCAATAATTGCTATATGGTTCTGTTTAATACTTTTATATTTAATTAAAAAATAATAAGATATCTTCTATATTAAGATGTCTATGTTATTATTCTGCTAGATCTATAAACTATTTTTTTAAAAAAACAAGGGGCTTCAAACTTGGTTTTCTAATAATTTAACTTTAGTAAATTTATAAATATATATGCATATATATATTTTTGATTTAAAGATTACACATCCTAAAACTATTTTTTAGTTTCCAAAAGTATAAAAGGGAGTTTCAAATATGGCTGATGTTGAAGCTTTTGGCACTGCAAAATTTTCAAACTAAGACATGTTGGGAGTGAAGGACTGGTTTGGTTTTGTTAAAAATAAGCTTAAGCATAAGGTCATGTAAATTTATGTCATGTTTTTTGGTAATGATATCATGTATGGTGATGTATGAATATTCCAGGTTTAGGTGGTCTGATTGTTCCTTATTTGCTAATATATTTTGGTAGAACTGCATATATTTTTAGATTTAAGAAGACATCTTTGCTATAGAGGGGGTAACAAAAAAATTATTAGACTTCAATAAACTCTCGCCAAAACCAACTTTTTGAAAAGGGTGACAAAAAGTAGAGATTAAAGACTGTACATGATAAAAATGGATGTGAAAGAGATAAGGTAAAAAGCCTTGTTTCCCTTGTTTCAATTCCTTTACATTTAGACAAAGGAAGAGAACCCGAAGCTGCTAGGGTAGAGTACTAGATTATTAACATATACTTTTCAGTTGGTAATAAACTTAATAAGTTTACAAAAACTTCACGGCTAATTCCCTGCACAATCTCCATAAAAAAAATCAAATCTCTCACATTCTAGAACTACCTTTGTTCCTATCAACCCCTGCAATAATAAGCCAGGTGCCTAGAGTTGCTGTAGCATACCAGTAAATCATGCACACAAGATTTAGCAACCCTTAGCTACCTATAAAACTAGCTACCTCTGCTGCATATCAGAGGAGTCAACTCTTACAATAAACCAAAAAATTAGTAACTCTAAGTGCATAAACCATATGCCACCAATTGCTTTAGCAAACCAAGTCTTCATGTAAACCCAGATGCAGTAGCCTGAACATATTGGACAATAGAGGAAACTTCTGAAATTGAACTCAACCTCAAAAGCTCATTGAATACCTTTAACAAATCATACTCAGGTATCTTCAATTGAATCAATTCTCGATCAAACAAACCATTTGTAGGAAAATAAATCATATCAGCCATGGAAACCTGGTGTACTTGAAGTAATTCCACCCATACCAAAAGACTAGATAGAACCACGACTCTTACTATATTAATTAGGATACTGCTAAATAGATCTGAGGCCACAATTCAGCACTTTAGCAAAACAAAAATCACATCTTCCACATCAGTCATATTCTACAACCTGCAGCCCAGTAAACACTGGTGCAATTAAACCATAGCGCCAAACTATGCTAGAAAAATTCCTGTAGAGACCTAGAACAAATTGATGTAGTAGATCAGATAATCAACTGGCCTATAGTTCCAAGAATAGATTTGTAAGTTTTTTACTGATCAACTAACAACACTAGGCAATTCCAAGTTTCTAATCAAGCCAAGTAGCCCCATAGGACAAGACACTTGCAACCTATATACACTACTGCACTTGAAACCACTGTCTATAATCAGCTAGGCAAATTCATTCATTGCACTAGGAACAACCAAATACGCCAAGTCAGATGACGAAATGGCCTTCAGCTCCTAGATCAAATCAACAAGTACCATTTATCTATGCTAAAAAGGATTTCTAAGGCAATTATGCAAACCATTCCGTGTTCATTCAACCATATTCTAACATTGCAATTGAACTCAAATATTCATTGGGATTTAGCAAGGAAGCATAGCAATCTCTTTTGTGGAAGATTGAATCTCAAATGACTATAGTAGAGCTACTTGGACTTCTTAAACACAAAATAGAAACATTTGTTCATATCAAGAATTTTATTTCCATGGTTAACCACAAATATTAAAAAGTTTGAAACTGATAATAGTAATAAGTTCACTAATGCTATACTAGATTTTTTTCTTCTACCTTTGGAATTGCCTACCACACCATACACCCTATAATAGAATGGGGTTGTTGAAAAAAAGCATAAACATCTACTTGAAGTAGCTAGAGCCTTAATGTTCCAATCAAATTTGCCTAAGAAATTCTTGGAGTATTCCATCCTTATTGTTATCCACATCATTAACAAATTACCTACCAAGATACTAGGTTGGAAAACACCCTCAGAAACCATACATAATAAACCACATGATTACACATTTTGGCATACCTTTGGCTACTTATTTTATGCATCAAATACCACACCAAATAAAGACAAGTTTGAGCTTATAGCATTTAAGTGTATATTGATTGGTTATGTGTCAGGCCAAAAGGCTTACAAACTTTATGACTTAAATTCCCATTCTATTCTTGTTTCTAGAGATGTGCAATTTTAGGATCAAAATTTTCCATTGCATAATACTGATACTTCCATACTACTTGTTTTGCCTGTTATTCCTTCTAAAATATTCTTTTGACCCTATTTTAGACCCGTTGCACAATTTACATCAAAGCCCTACAATTTCCAGTCATCCACATTTTGCAGGTACTATTCCATAACATACTCAGTTTTCACCCCACATTCTAATCACAACAATGACAATTCAATAGTCAGTGGTGATACTCACATGTAGTCAATTAGTCTTCCACCTCTTAGAAATAGTAATAGAATAAGGACAAGGCCTAAATAGCTTAAATCAATTTGTTTCTTAGATCATTCTTTGTCCTCCAACTATCCTACAAGTATTCCTGTTACTGCATCCACACATCTTTATCTTATATCTCCCAATTCTACCACTATCATACCTTATCTAGATAAAACTCATAATTTTTTATGGCTAGTGTCTATTTTCAAAGAACCCTCAACTTATAGTTAAGCTAAGGATGACCCAAATTGGATTGAGGCTATGGGAAAGGAAATTACAACCTTAGAACATAACCATACTTGGGATATTACATCTTTGCCGTTTGGAAAAAAACCTATTGAGTGAAAATAGGCCTACAAAGTCAAATTCATGTCTAATGGAACAATAGATAGATATAAGGGTAGACTTGTGGCAAAATGGTATAATAAGATTGAATACATTGATTTTCATGATTCACGTGTAGTTAAGATGGTAACTGTTGGGTTATTTTTAGCTATTGCAACTATTAAAAATTAGCATATTCACCAACTTTATATCAATAATGCCTTTATACATAGTTTTTAAAGTGATAAAATGTGTATAACATAGTCTGCTAGATCTACATTTGAGGTTTCCAATAAGGTGTGTAGACTGCACAAGTTATTATATGGCTTAACAAAATCATCTAAGCAGTGAAATTTTGAGATTACTGCTAAACTAAATGTGTAACACCCATAAATTTTAAATACTGTTACATAATTAATTTAGATAGTAGCTAGTATATTGGAAGAGAGAAAAATATGATGTACATATATTAGATATAAGATATATACTTAAGGTATACATCAGATATATATAACATCTACATGTACATGAAATATACAATACATATAAGCAAAGTATAAATTAGTTCTGAGAGATAGTAATTATGTTAATAATAATAATAATAATAATACTAATAATAATAATAATAAGAGAATAAGAGAAAAGTCAAAAGTAGAGAAAATATCTAATTATTATATTGATTAATTAATTTATAATTAAATAAGAAAGTGAGAGGCAAAGCGGGAAATGGGCTTTTATAAGAAGAAGACCATCTTATTCTTCTTCCATGTCTTGTAAAAATTGATGAGAGAGAGAGGGGGAGGGACTTTTATTTAATTCATCAAATTTAACCAAGAATTAAAGAAATCCAAGTTGGTTTTGAAGACTAATTAAAGAAATCACGTAAGAATTTTTATTAAAGCTTATAGTTTTGAATATGTATGTATATGTTTGATATATCTAGAGAGAGAAATTTGATTAAAAATTGTTAATTGATAGAATTAAAGTGGATAAGGTGAGTATGTGATGAATTGATGGTTGGTCAGTTGAAATGAACAAAAGTTGTTAAATTTAGGATTATGGAAAGATTATGTGTAAATTAGGATTTTTATATGGGTGATTTTAATTGTTGAAATGAGATGTTTTAATATATATATATATATATATATATATGGTGATTTTATAGTAAGGATTTTGATATGGATGATTTTGGATAAAGTTAGGGTTATGAGTAAAATATGTGAAAATTAGGGTTTTGAATAAGGTTGCTATAATTGCTAAAATAAATTATTTTGATGAAAATGAAATAATTTTATGGTTGGATATTGGAAATAATTCGGTTAGGTGATAGTTTGAAAGAGGTAGTAAGGGTGAATTAGAGTTTTAATGGAATTTTGGATAAAAAGTATGTAAATGGTGGTTAATTGATTAAAATGTGTTAGAGGGAGATATTAATGCTATTTTTATACTTGTAATTTGGTTTAGGAGTGAGTAAGGAGAACTTGCTTAATTCAAGTGGAGAAGAGCATTTAGTGAAATTGGAGTTTGGCTTGGAAAAAAAAAAGAATAAGGTTAGTACATACTTTCGAATAACATTTCAATTGAATTTGCATATTTGGTATAATTTATCATGGTATACTTTACAGGAATATTGATATTCCTTTAAAGTAATATTATGTTAATGTATGTGGAGATATGATTAAGAGAATTAATTGAATGAGTATGTGAAATAAAAATGAGTTAAAAGAAATTAAATTGTGAATGTGAATATATGATATGTGCTTTGTGAAAGGAAATATATGATGTGTTAGCATAATGTGATAATATGGCATAATAGGAATAAAATAATGGAAATGACGTTTTAAATGAATGATACTATGAGATGGTGATCTTGGTATGTGATGATCACAAGAGATGTGAAAATAGTGAATGAGGTGATAAAAAAGTGATCATATAATAAGATGGTTACTTGAGAAATGTGCATAATATGAATGATAATGGAAGTTGATAATTATGTGAAAATTGTTAGTGTATGTGCCCTAGGCCATTTATTTGGATCTTTATGTTATACATTCATTATTAATAAATGAGGTTTTATTATCATTATTGTTTGTTTGCATGTTACACAATTTTGATATTTGTCCCTGGTTTATTATTATTATAGAGATAAAAAAAATAATTCTTAACCAGTATGAACATTGATTTGATAATCATCAGATGGTTATGTGTATAGTGATACAAATCAATTTCATAGATACTTGCTAGAGAATAATGTATTGGATAGACCCATCATGAGATTACTACATGGGTTAGTGTCATAAGTAAATCTCATGATAGTTATGTATTAATTCTTTGACTTGAGATTGTCATAGTTTCCAATATAAGGACTATTATATTTTGACATGATAAAACATTATCCGTAACTGGATAGTAATAAAGGTTATGATCATATATGATAGAAATTATGTAGAGGATAATGAACAATCAAGATAGAATTTGTCCATCTCTTTGAGAGAGATATCTTTTGGGCCCCTCGATAAGTGAAACTGTGAAATGCATGGCCGTGCTCAAATGAATTGATAGTGTGATCAATTTCATTTGTTTTTATCAGTCTACTTGGAGATCGAGTAATCATAAGCTTGGACAATATAAGTATGACGTTGACCATGACTTATGTTCAAGCTAGATATCGTGTGACAAAGGGATTAATGCATGTACTATTATTAGGCAAATTGGACATTCCTTATATTAATTGGGTAGTTGTAACGCCTTGCTAGAGGCCAATTATTACTTGTTGGTTTAATAGAGATTAAATTGACTGCCAATTAATATGGGCCTATCGGGTCACACACAAGAATGCGCTTTGGGCTGGATATAATATTAATAATATTAATATTAGATATTAATATTTATTATTATTATTATTTTCATTTATATATATATTATTAGATAATATATTCGGAATCCTAATTAGATTTGAATTCTGAATTTGACTTACCTTATCCAATTTTGAATTGGATTCTGGAGTGATTATATTCACTCCAGACGTTAAGTCTTCATATAGGTAACTTTAGAAAATAAAAATAGAACGGGAAAAAACCCTAATACATTTTAGAGAAAACGTTTTTCAGCCTTCGCCGTTGCAGAGAGCTAGCACTCCAAACGGTAGCATTCGTGTGGATACGCGATAGAGGGTGTTTCGCGATCGAGGCATCTCTTCCAAACTGTGATTTCGAATCATCATTAGGTTAGTTCTTTGTACACTTTCGCCGAATTAAACGAACAGCATGGATCCTGGTGGGAAATCATAGATCAAAAATTTTTCCGCTGCGTGTTTTTTATTTGCAGTGATCTCCTTGAT
Organism: Garcia nutans; assembly: GCA_947685225.1. NCBI lineage: Eukaryota > Viridiplantae > Streptophyta > Magnoliopsida > Malpighiales > Euphorbiaceae > Garcia > Garcia nutans. Next base: position 45,289,462 of record CANTUV010000037.1, on the reverse strand, counting down.
TTCCTAACAGTGGTATCAGAGCCACTTGTTGTTTTCGTTTAAGTCGAAAATGCCATGTTGATATGATTACATGAGATATATTGATTTCGTATGGCATGTTAATTATAAAATCTTAATTCGGTTTTCATATTATTAGAAAGGATTATTTTTGGTTTCGTTTCTGTAAAACCCTAATTCGTTTTTCATATGATGAGAAAGGATTGGTGTTTTTAATTTTGTTTTCATGAAATGATCACGTATATATGATTGGTTGATTAAAATGATTTTCATATGATGAAAACGATTAAGTTTATATGTGATATAAACATTTGGTAATGATTCTATAATGGGTTGTCCATATTCGAAATAAAATAGTAAGAAGGTTAATGAGATTAACGATTCTATTTTAGGGACCGCCGTATGTTCGCACCCTATAGTTCGTTACCGCGACATTAAGAATGTCAATATATTTGTTTCTATTTAACATGTTGGTGATGAATATATTATGTTTGTTTGATGTCTTGGCATGGTGCATAGCATGGCCTCATGACCTATGTGATTGGTTTATTCATATCTTAATTTTGGGTAAATACGGCCTGCGTGTCGTTTATTTTGTTGTAATTTATTTTACTAGTAGTTAGATTTTCTTTTATTGTAATAAATGAAGATTCAAGCTACAATGTTTGTGATGGAGATTCATACCAAGGAGAAGATGGTTCCATGGTGATGGAAGCACAAGCTCAAGTTTTGAAGATATGTAATATTGCAAGTGTTGTAATAGATAGATTTTTCACCTAGGGTTGCCTTTATGATCTTCATTTGGTCTCTTGAAGATCATATTTAGTTTGGCCATGCTATGTCACGTTTACATATTTTGTCATTTGGTATATGATGCTTATGTGATAAATTATATATATGCATATAGGATGCTAAAATATAATGATATGTAATGCAAGACATGATAATAATTTAGTTGAACCCTCATTAATAATTTAAGTCTAAATGCCATCCACGTTTTGAACACCTATCAAAACTAAGATTGTATTAAAGTAGGTATTGCCAAAGCAATATGCTTTAAACATTCCTAGCTAAGTAGGATGAGTAATAGTGTTACTCATATGTTTTAAAATTGGTTAGACTTAATTAGGCTATCAAAAAGGTTTTGGGCCTAAGGCATTATATGGAATTCAACATGCTATGACATATGATGTCAATATTCCATAATTACTAAGAGTTACATGAGATGTAATTGGTAAAGATGTTACCTACCTAAATAACTTGATTTTAAGCGTCACGCCAAAGCTGAGTTTAGAATTAAGTGAAATACGGATCTTAGCCTACTAAAATTTTTCTTTAGAGGGTTATATTTTTAGTAGGAGTTTAAATAATTTTAACCTCATTATTAATTAAAATTTGACTTTGCATAGTTATCAATAGATGGCTGCTAATAACAATTCCACCTTATCACTGCGATCTATCCTTGAGAAGGAAAAACTGAAAGAATGTGGGACTAATTTTGTTGACTGGTTTAGGAACCTGAGAATTGTTCTCAAACAAGAGAAAAAGTCCTACGTGCTTGATGAAGCTATCCCTGACCCACCTCCTGCTGATGCTTCTAATGCTGCTAAGAGTAAGCATAAGAAGCATGTGGATGATTCAAATGACATAGGATGTCTTATGTTGGCTACTATGTGTCCAGGACTTCAGAAGGATCTGGAACACTTAGAGGCTTGTGAGATGAGTGTGCATCTCAAACAAGCTTTCCAACAACAGGCTAGGCAAGATAGGTTTAACACCGCTGTTGCATTATTTGACTGCAAAATGTCTGAAGGTAAATCTGTTAGTGCTCATGTTTTGAAGATGAAAGGCTATCTAGATCACCTTGCTAGACTTGGATATCCCCTGAGTTTAGAACTCTCCACGGATTTGATCCTACATTCATTGCCTAGAAGTTTCTCACAGTTTGTCATGAACTATAATATGAATGACATGGAGAAATCCATTCCTGAGCTACATGGTATGCTCAAAACTGCTGAGGGGAATATCAAAAAGCCTACCCAAATATTGAATGTCAATATTAAACAAATGAAAAAGAAAGCCAAATATACTAAAGGCAAGGGTAAGGAAAAAGGTGCTAAAGGGTCCAAGGGACAAGCTAAACCAAAACCTGAACCTAAGGCTAAAGTTCCTAAGGAAGGGACTTGTTTCCATTGCAACAAGCCTGGGCATTGGAAGAGAAATTGTCAACTCTATTTGGATGAGTTAAAGAAGTTGAAGGGTAGTGCGACTACATCTTCAGGTATTTATGTTATAGAAATTAATTTATCTATTCCTTCTTCCTGGGTATTAGATACCGGATGTGGATCTCATATTTGTACAAATATGCAGGGACTCAAAAGGAGTAGGATGCTAAAGAAGGGCGAAGTGGACCTACGTGTTGGCAATAGAGCAAGAGTTGCTGCTATAGCTGTAGGAACTTATGAACTTGTTATGCCCAATGGGTTTTTGTTAATTTTGAACAATTGCTTTTATGTTCCTACTATGAGTAGGAATCTTATTTCAGTATCTGTTTTGGATGATGAAGGTTATTCATTTTTTATTAAGAATAAGAAATGTTCTATTTTTGATAAAAATGATTTGCTTTATGGTATTGCAAATTCTTATAATGGCCTTTATATCCTTAATCTTGATGATTCTAATGTAATGATATCTATAACATACCTTCTAAGAGAACTAAACCAAATGAGTTAAACCCTACTTATTTATGGCATTGTCGCCTTAGCCATATCAATGAGAAACGCATTTCTAAGCTCCATCAAGATGGATTATTAGATTCATTTGATTTTGAATCATTTGAAACATGTGAGTCTTGTTTGCTTGGTAAGATGACAAAGGATCCTTTTACTGGGCATAGTGAAAGGGCTAATGATTTATTGGGCTTGATACATATAGATGTATGTGGTCCTTTTAGCATGAGTGCCAGAGGAGGATTTCGATACTTCATTACTTTTACTGATGATTTCAGTAGGTATGGCTATGTCTACCTAATGAAACATAAGCATGAGTCTTTTGAAATGTTTAGAACTTTTCAAAATGAAGTACAAAATCAACTTGGTAAAAAAATTAAACAACTTCGATCAGATCGAGGTGGTGAATATTTGAGCCAAGAGTTTGATGATCATCTAAGGGATTGTGGAATTGTTTCACAACTGACTCCTCCAGGAACTCCACAGTGGAATGGAGTTTCTGAAAGGAGAAATCAAACTCTATTAGATATGGTTCGATCAATGATGAGTCAAGCGGATCTTCCTTTATCTTTTTGGGGTCATGCCTTGGAGACAGCTGCATTCATTCTGAACCGTGTACCATCTAAGGCGGTTGAAAAGACACCATATGAGATATGGACAGGTAAGACACCTAGTTTGTCTTTTCTTAAGATTTGGGGTTGTGAAGATTATGTGAAAAGACCAGTTTCAGATAAGTTAGCTCCAAAGTCTATCAAATGTAATTTTGTGGGGTATCCTAAGGAAACTAAAGGATACTATTTCTATACTCCTTCAGAGAACAAAGTGTTTGTTGCTCGAAATGGGATCTTTTCGGAAAAGGAATTTCTTTCTAAGAGAACTAGTGGGAGTATAGTAGAACTTGAGGAAACTCAAGTACCACAAGAAATCATTGAGCCGTCTATAGAGCTTATTTCAGAACCACAAATAGTTGTGGAGTCTGAAGATGTAACACAAATCCCTCGCAGGTCTGATAGGACACGTCGTCAGCCAGAGAGATATGGATTTCTTGTGACTGATGATAGTGAAGTAATGCTCATAGATCAAGATGAGCCTACTACCTATCAAGAAGCTGTGTCAGGTCCAGATTCAGACAAATGGCTTGGAGCCATGAAATCTGAGATGCAATCTATGTTTGACAACCAAGTTTGGTCTTTAATTGATCCTCTAGAGGGTATTAAGACTATTGGTTGCAAATGGGTTTTCAAGAAGAAAACTGAAATGGATGGGAATGTGCAGACCTATAAAGCAAGGCTTATTGCAAAAGGTTTCAAGCAAACTCATGGTATAGACTATGATGAAACCTTTTCACCAGTTGCTATGCTTAAGTCTGTTAGAATTCTCATTGCCATTGCAGCATACTATGATTATGAGATATGGCAAATGGATGTCAAAACCGCTTTCCTTAATGGAAACTTGCTTGAGGATGTGTATATGACACAACCTGAGGGTTTTGTAAATCCTGAGAATTCTACAAAGGTTTGCAAGCTTCAAAGATCCATTTATGGATTGAAGCAAGCATCTCGAAGCTGGAATCTTCGTTTTGATGAAACAGTTAGGAACTTTGGTTTCATCAAGAATGAAGATGAACCTTGTGTTTACAAGATGGTTAGTGGGAGTGCAGTAGTGTTTTTAGTCTTATATGTGGATGACATATTACTCATTGGGAATGATATCCCTACCTTACAAAAAGTTAAGACTTGGTTAGGGAATTCTTTCTCAATGAAAGACTTAGGTGAGGCTGCCTATATCCTTGGTATAAAGATCTATAGAGATAGATCTAGAAGGATAATTGGCCTGAGTCAAAGTACATACATAGATAAAGTGTTGAAGAGGTTCAACATGCAAGATTCCAAAAAGGGATTCTTGCCTATGTCTCATGGCATTCATCTCAGCAAGAGTCAATGTCCTATGACATCTGATGAGCGAGATCGAATGAATAAGATTCCTTATGCTTCTGCTATAGGATCTATTATGTATGCCATGTTATGTACTAGACTAGATGTCTCATATCCATTAAGTGCAACTAGTAGATTTCAAGCTGATCCTGGTGAAGGTCACTGGACAGCTGTCAAGAATATTCTTAAGTACCTTCGAAGGACTAAAGATGTATTCTTGGTTTATGGAGGTTTGGAAGATGTGCTAGTTGTAAATGGTTACACAGATGCTAGTTTCCAAACTGACATAGATGATTTTAGATCGCAGTCAGATTTTGTATTCACATTGAATGGTGGAGCTGTTAGTTGGAAGAGTTCAAAACAAAGCACTGTGGCTGATTCTACAACAGAGGCTGAGTATATAGCATCATCAGATGCAGCTAAGGAAGCAGTCTGGTTGAAGAAATTCATCACTGAGCTAGGAGTGGTGCCTAGCATTGCAAATCCTGTGGACATTTATTGTGACAACAATGGTGCCATAGCATAGGCAAAAGAGCCTAGATCTCATCAAAGGTCTAAGCATATACTCAGGCGTTTTCACCTCATTCGAGACATTATCGATAGAGGAGATATGAAGATATGCAAAGTTGACACAAATGATAACATAGCAGATCCATTAACAAAGCCTCTCTCACAGGTCAAGCATGATCAACACACTAGATCTATGGGTCTTAGAAATTTGTAGGCCTAGTGCAAGTGGGAGATTGTTAGTGTATGTGCCCTAGGCCATTTATTTGGATCTTTATGTTATACATTCATTATTAATAAATGAGGTTTTATTATCATTATTGTTTGTTTGCATGTTACACAATTTTGATATTTGTCCCTGGTTTATTATTGTTATAGAGATAAAAAAATAATTCTTAACCAGTATGAACATTGATTTGATAATCATCAGATGGTTATGTGTATAGTGATACAAATCAATTTCATAGATACTTGTTAAAGAATAATGTATTGGATAGACCCATCATGAGATTACTACATGGGTTAGTGTCATAAGTAAATCTCATGATAGTTATGTATTAATTCTTTGACTTGAGATTGTCATAGTTTCCAATATAAGGACTATTATATTTTGACATGATCAAACATTATCCGTAACTGGATAGTAATAAAGGTTATGATCATATATGATAGAAATTATGTAGAGGATAATGAACAATCAAGATAGAATTTGTCCCTCTCTTTGAGAGAGATATCTTTTGGGCCCCTCGATAAGTGAGACTGTGAAATGCATGGCCATGCTCAAATGAATTGATAGTGTGATCAATTTCATTTGTTTTTATCAGTCTACTTGGAGATTGAGTAATCATAAGTTTGGACAATATAAGTATGACGTTGACCATGACTTATGTTCAAGCTAGATATCGTGTGACAAAGGGATTAATGCATGTACTATTATTAGGAAAATTGGACATTCCTTATATTAATTGGGTAGTTGTAACGCCTTGCTAGAGGCCAATTATTACTTGTTGATTTAATAGAGATTAAATTGACTGCCAATTAATATGGGTCTATCGGGTCACACACAAGAATGCGCTTTGGGCTGGATATAATATTAATAATATTAATATTAGATATTAATATTAATATTTATTATTATTATTATTTTCGTTTATATATATATATTATTAGATAATATATTCAGAATCCTAATTAGATTTGAATTCTGAATTTGACTTACCTTATCCAATTTCGAATTGGATTCTGGAGTGATTATATTCACTCCAGACGTTAAGTCTTCATATAGATAACTTTTGAAAATAAAAATAGAACGAAAAAAAAAACCCTAATACGTTTTAGAGAAAACATTTTTCAGCCTTCGCCATTGCAGAGAGCTAGCACTCCAGACGGTAGCATTCGTGTGGATACGCGATAGAGGGTGTTTCGTGATCAAGAAATCTCTTCCAAACTGTGATTTCGAATCATCAACAGGTTAGTTCTTTGTACACTTTCGCCGAATTAAATGAATAGCATGGATCTTGGTGGGAAATCATAGATCAAAAATTTTTCCACTGCGTGTTTTTTATTTGCAGTGATCTCCTTGATTTCCTAACAAAAATAGAATATTAAATGAGAATATGATAAATGTGATATAGTATGATGTGTATGTGTGTTTGCCTTGCATAATTATTCATTCCAGAAAATTGAGAATAGTACTGTACTAAGGAGGCGGCCTTCGGGTGATATATATGACACTTGCCTCCAGTGTCGAGAGAGGGAGGCCTACGGGTGATTTATGTAACACTTGTCATCGGTGTCAATAGAGACGACCTACAGGTGATTATATGACACTAGCCTAGATGTCTATAGGGTGGCCTTTTGGTGATTTATGTGACACTTGCTCCGGTGTCACGATGGACTAAATTGATATTTCTGGAACCTAAGGATTGTGTGAGGACTTGTTAGGCCCAATGTGTGTATGTGTATTTAAGAGATGTTGACATATATGTATTGAGTGAATAAGTATTATATGGCAATATAATTATTATAAGTAAAAGAATAAGGAAATGAGTGTGTATTGAGTGTTTGGATGAGCAATAAATACGTTAAAAGATAATGAATGATTAAATGAAAGGTACATTATATGGGGTGTGCCATGGAACGATGGTATAATAATTTATGTGTTACAATAAAATATGCATGGGTTTAAATACTATATACTATTATAGTATGCACCACTAAGCTCTCAGGCTTAGCGTGATTGAATGTATCACGCAGGTAACAGAAATCCAAAGCAAAAAGGTGATAGCATACCTAGACAGGTCTAAGTTATGGGATTATCCTTGAAGGTAGAGTTTTGTCATGAGACAATCCTAATTGGTGTTTTATAATGCATAGCATGAAAAGGAATTTTGTTCAAATACTTTATGGATATGTTCATAATAAGAATTTATATATATGTACCCCTTATTGTGGTATTATAAGTTTGGTAATTGTCATTAAATTACACTATATATATATATATACACATTTGGGAAATATTGAGAGTCTATTTTTATGCAGGTTGAGAATTTAAAAATTGAAATTTATTTGAATTACAGATAAAACTCTGACAAATTTTTTTCAGAGATTTTCTTATAAAAATTTTCTAAAATATTAAATATAAGTGTATTTATTTAATAAATTAGCCTTTTAAAAATGTAATTGTTTTATTAATTGAGAATATGAGAATTTCACAGTTAATTATGGTAGCACTCTTATATTTTGTATATGTAGATTATGTATACAAGATATATATATTGTATGTATATATGGTATAAGGATGTTACAAAATGCATTGGGTTTCCAGCAATCCTTTAATGATCTTTATTTGTAAAGCATGTTGGTTGTGATTATCTTGGTCTCAATATTATCTATGTGGATGATTTGTTGCTCACTGATATGAGAACCTTATTGTGTCAATTAAATATACTTTAGATTATGCTTTTACAATAAAAGATTTTAGCTTGTGAAATATTTTCTTGGGCTATAAATACATACAACATAGGCATGTATGTATCTAGAATAGAGGAAGATATCTCAATTATTATTAATGACACTGGATTAATTGGATGTAAAACTGCTACAATTCCATAACCTGTTAGGATCAAACTCAGTGATGATGATTCTGATTTTTCCTAGAACCAAAAAAAAATAGAAGGCATGATGGATGTTTATTATATTTCAATTTGATCAGGCTTGATTTGTCTTATTATACTCAACAACTTAGCCAATAATTGAGGGCCCTTTGAAAAATTCATTGGGATACTTAGTCCATTTAGTAAATTATCTTAAAGACACTCCCTTAATTGGTATGTTCTTTCCATCTCATTCATCTTTGTACCTGCATGCCATGCCTATTATGATGCTAACTGGGGTACTTGCTATTTAGCATGGAGATCATTAATTGTTTTTTGTGTGTTTTTTGTCTTCATTAATTTATTTGAAAACTATGAAGCAATAAAAAATGGGCGGAAGTTTTGTTGTGGTTGAATGAAGAAGCATAGCTCCTACAGTGTGTGAAATTCGATTCATCACTTATCTTCCACATGATTTTCATATACTAGTATTGCTTCCTATTGAATTTGCACTATGATAGTCAAGCAGCCATTCATATTACTTTTAATCTTGTTTTTCATGAGACAACCAAGCATTTGGATATTGATTGTTATTTGGTCTGCAACAATCTTAAAGAAGAATCTATTACTAATGCTTGCATTCTCTCTAAACTCCAGCTAGCTGATATGCTTACTAAGTCTTTGGGTGCCAAGGCTCAAACTTCATTGTTATCCAAGATGCGATTGATTCACTATATGAAATCTCCATCTTAAGGGGGAATGTTAAAGTATTTAGTCAATTACTTCTCTATGCATATTTCTATAATAAGAATAATGTAATGTTTTAGGTTTTAGGGCTTTTCTGTCTTTTATATTGTAAATATATAAAGCCATTGCTGCATCTAGGGGTAAGGCTATATTAGGGCAACTGCCTCCCTTCTAGTTTGGGAAAAAATATTTATACATATATATTTATTAAAACTTTTAGAATTTCTTATTTATTTTCTTTTAACATTTTAAATTGTTCCCCTATCATTTAGTTTATGTAAATTATTTATTTCTAAGTAAATTTTTTTTTTGTTCTAAAAATTGACAAAAAATTTAATACTATTAAATGCAAAAAAAAAAGGAAGAAAAAGAATATTGAGGAAAGGACAAACTTCAACCAAATCAATTTGAATTCAACTAATAAACCATGGGGCTAAAAAGAGATTGAAAACATAATAAAAAAGGAAATATTGAGAAAATAATACAAAATTAGAATTTTTATTTTTAAATATTTTTATATTTTCTTTTTATTTTTAATTCATATTTTTTACTTTTAGGATTTTCTTTGATTAGGCACATGAAAATGAGTTATTAATACATTACAAATTATTGTATGAAATATATAATGAGCAATTAAACAAAAATAAAAAGAAAAAAAAAGGCTTAGCACATAAATAAACATTTGAATTTATTTAAAAAATTCTATTTGCTCCCTCTACTTTGCTGGTGTTGATATGTTCGAGGGTCTGGGTATAACAACCTGATTTTTAAATTATTTAAAAAATAATATTTTAAAATATAAATAACTATTTTATAATTATCTAATTAATTTACTATTAAAAAAGAAGAAGAAGAAACAAATAGAAAAAAAATGTTTTAATATTGTAGGGAATTGAACTTAGTCTAAAAGAGAATGAGAGCAAGTACTTTACCATTAGGCTATGTAACCTATGCCAAATTATATAATCGTTCAATAAATATTTAAAGGATAAATTATATTAAAAGTTTATAAAAGTCAACAAATAAGGTTCTGCACATTAATTGAAGATAATGTGTTAATAAATGGAGGAGAGAGAAATCATAATAATATGTATTAATAAATAAAATAATAAAAATAAAAATATTATTATTAATTCAAAAAAGAGAGAATTAAAGAATTAAGAATTAATTATATATATGTGTGTGTGTATGTGAAATAAATGAGAGGGAAGGTAATTAATGGAGAAGAGAGAAAACGAAATTAAGAGGAGAGAAAGAGAAGAAACTGGAAAGAGAGAGAGAAAGAGGAGAGTGGACACCGAAGAAAATTTCTCCAATCTGCCACCGTCCCATCGTCGGCCCATTTTCGTCCGTCGATGATGAGCTCAATGCCACTTGAATCGCTGGCAATGGCCACCAGGTGTTGCTGCACGTGCCACCTAAAGTGATCGTCGGCTGAGAGCTTTCGATTGCTTGTTTGGCCGATCCCGACTTTCTTTTTTGGTGATTTAGATATTGTTGAGTTCCTAGCCTCTCGAGCTTTAATTTGGTATATTATTTATAAATTTTAGAGTACATTTTAGGTTGGTCAAAATCTGACTACAGTGACCGTTTTCCGGTGATATTATTCCAGCAATGAAAATACTATTCTGGTGATGAAAAAATATAATAGATAAAATAATAAAAAATATATAATCTATAATAAAATTTAAGTAATAAATAATTAATTTAAAAGTAATTAATTAAATTTGTTTAGTTTAGTTAAATGAAATTAGAAATAATATTTTAATTAATTGATTAATAAATTGTGCTTAAAAGAAAATATATATAAATAAATAAATAATAACAATATTATATTAAATAATTAAATATGATAACAATTATAAATGTTAAGTATTAAATTGAAATTAATTTATAAATTTTAATGAATTGAGTTAAAGTTTTTTTTTTTGCTAGTTAACTATTTAATTAGGATTATTTACCAAATCATAAAATTTATTATCTTTAAGTAAAAATGATTTATGTTTATATATGTATGATAAATAAAATAGAATAATAGTAGATGAAAATAAAAAAATAAAAAATATAATTAATGATGATTAAAAATTAAAAATTTATTTATTTAAGAATTATTGATTAAAACTAAATATTTGAGTTATAATTGTTGGTTTCAAATGATTGAGATTAACTAATTGATAAACTTATGGTTTAAATTATAAATATTTATGGGTTTATTAAATTACTTATATATATGGATTTTGAAAATTAATTAATCTAGTTATAATTACTACTATCATTAAATTATTATTTATTAACTAATTAAGTATTAGCTGTTAAATAAATTGATTTATTAATTGATTATAAAATGATTTAAATTAAATAGTTAATGTATTATGTTTAAAATTTATAAAGCAAATTACTCAATTAAAATTAGTGTTGTTATAATTAGAATAATTCAATTGTTATTATTATTATGAAACTATTAAAATAAATAAATTAAATTAATGTAAATTAATTGTGTATTGTAATATTTTAAATATTTAGTAATATTGGACACCCAAATTATATTTAAGTTGTTGAGAATCGTGATGTGGCCAAGATGGGACAATTGGATTGATATTGATTGTTGTTGACTTTTTAGAAGTATTTTCTTGATTTATTTTAGGGGAGAATGTCCTAGTTATAAGAAAGTCTCTATCAAAATTTCGGCAGAATTTTTAAAGTCATCTATCTATTTATATTCTAATAGTTCCTGTTGTTGTTTAAAAAATAATTTTTAGGTGATCTTCCATCGTCAGTCAAATGCTTTGAGGAGAATTATCAGGTTCCATCTACTATGAATTATATAGATTAATATAATACCCCGCTCCTCTAATTTACGATAAATGTTACATTTGCATAATTTCATCAATTGCTTAAGCAGTAGTCATATATAATTATTATTATCAGCACTAGATTATAGAAGCATAATGTGTGTTGTTGCTTAAGTTGAATGTGTTGCACATTCTCTGTATTTGCCAGATAAGGTTAGGTTGATATAAGACCACACATGATTGGGGTTACGGGTTATGATATGATGACACTATATGATGATGAAATTAGGACTGGTGTGACAGCAAGGGCATTCTCATGCTCAGCGCTGCTTGTCTGTTGGGCAGCACTGCTTGACTATGGCTGTGACGGCAGACCTTATGTATTTGATCCTAAGAGAAATTTGTGGAGTAAGAGGGTCATATAGGGGGATTGGCTCCCCAGTTTGGGTTAGTGTGGTCCTATTGACTTACTTCTATCCTTGTTTGATTATGTGATTTTGGTTGTCTGATTGATATTTGCATAAGCATTATTTTCATAAGATCGATGTATTATATTAATTACTATATAGCTCATTGAGTCAAATGCTCATTCCTATTCACCATTTTTCATCCAGATTGCAGGTTGAGTGTAGGAGTATTGTTTATTCGAGTCATCCTGCCTTTCTATCCCTCGATAGGAGTTATTCAGTTATTTATTTTATTATTCAATTATTTCATCTTATTTTATTTTAGAACTTCGCATGATACTTCCTTCTTTATCTATCTTTCTATTTAATTATGTTGTTTGGCCAAATATGATTATTACCTAATGTATAATAATGATGATGTAATATTGTACTGATTATGCATAATTAGCAGGTTTGTGGGCCCAGTTCGAGATAGTGATTGCTGTCTCAATTCAATTTTCTCAAAAATTGAGTTGTTAGGCTGGTTACGGTTTTCAAAAGCCATGTGCTTTTCCTTTTTATTGTGCCGATCACGTGCCTTCTAGTTTGAGTCGTGGCACTAGGGGGTTATGAATCAAGTTCCATATGGTGGTAAATAAAGTCAAAGGTGACTAGTGAGCTCATATTTGATCCAAATAAAGAAAATGGGTACATTTCTGCAGATAGCTTAAGTTTTTAATAGAAATGGTTAGCATTCTTTTTAATTAAGCATGCTAGTGCAAGGAAAGTAAAAGAATGGGTGACATCTTAGGAAGAACTTAGCCCAGTTGCATTATTTGATATCAAAGGTTGTTTATCTGGCCTGGTCCCATTGTCATAGGTTCGAGGATTAACCTCCTTAAAGGGGGAGGAAATGATATATTCGAGGGCTTGGGAAGTTATGAATTAGGTTCGACAAAGGTGAAAGACAAAGTCAAAGGAGATTTGTGAGCCTGTATTTCATATAAATAAAGAAATGTGGTGTGCCTCTACTGACATCTTAAGCTTTTGGTATAAATGATTAGCGTTCTTTTCGATTGAGCACACAACTATAAGGAAAGTACCGAGATAGGTGACCTTCTGAAAAAGATTTGGCCCGGTCTCATCAGGTATCCTATAACACCTATATCAAAACTAAAAATGAAATTAAGACACCCCCTTTGTAAGCGTGTATTGAAAGTGTAAGGAAAAAAATTTTGAATGTGCATTAGTTGTTGTTTCTTCATCACTTTTCACCAACAAATTTGTATCCTTCACAAAACTAAACCCTATTCAACTTGATTATACTGCATTTTAATTAAATAAAACCATAATTTTTGTTTTTGTTCCATTGGTTCTAAAGCAAATCAACAAATTGAAGTCATAATTTACTTTTACCACAAACAAGCGATTAACAACTAGAAGCCATATTGATTTTTTTTGGCTTTAAATAGCTATCCAAATTTAATTTCTTCAAAATTTCTTATGGCAACACCTGAAATACCATATATTAATAATCCAAAAATACTTTTTTAGAAGATTAAATTAGAAAAGGCAAATTCAAGATAAATAATAAATTATAAGGGGAAAAATTCTAGGTTTTTAGTTCAAGAACTAATTGTATATTCATAATTCCTCTTTGTAGAAAAAAAAATTGAATTTCAAAATGGAAAAAAAAAGAATTAGAAATTCAATTACAATTCTATAAATAAAATTATATAGATCTCTTTAAATCCATTAAGAATTAGAAAATCCATTAAAATTTAATCATCATTGTTTTGAGTTTATTGGCTTAATAGCATTAAAAACCCCAATTACATAATTTGATCCTTGTTCTAGTACTTGATTTTGTTAAAGTTTAATAAATGATTAGATCTAATAAACTATCTTAGGAATTGCTTTACTATCAATATAAAACCTGCACAAAAAAAAATTGATTGAATATTGAATTAGACCACGACTAATTCGCCGTAGCCCATTGCCAATTTGCATGGACTATGGTGAACTTATGGCAAATTTGCCATAGCCTATGGCGAGTTTGCCATAGATTTTTACTTTATATTTTTTACTTTTTTTTGTAGCTTTTCAAACTTTTAAACTTTTACATTTCTTTAGTATTTTGAGTTTTAATTAATGGATGACCAAACATATATTTGGTACTATGTTTTAATATTGAGTTTTAATATCGTACTATGTTCTAATGTGATGTTTTAATTAATCAATGTGGTAAAAGCTCTTGAGATGATTATCTTTGTGATAATTAATTATTTGTTTGAATTATTTGTTTTTATTATGAATTGTGGGATTGTAATTATTTATTATTTGGATTTAAAAATGTAAAAAGTATGTTTCCACATGTCATTGGTACCTTGTTTATTTTATTTATTTGGATTTTAAGGAGTTGTAATGGTATATTTTCATCTTGTAAAAGTATTCATTTTATGATTTGTATTTTGATTGATTAATTTATGATGTGATATTTATTTATTTTAATAATCTTTGTAATATGATTAATATTATAATTATCTAAAATATTTAAAAATATTTAGACATGAAGAGGAGATCGGTTCTAATAAACCGGGTCTTATAGGAGTGCTAGGTTATTTCTCATCTTCCGATGCATACGTAGCTTTTCAGACCCAGTAAGAGTTGAAGATTCTTTAGGAATCGAGCTATCCACCTTTTTATCTTTTTTCTAGCCCTTCCAGATGACGACTCTTATTCTTCAAGTTTAGGCCCGTGTTCTCTAAGGCCCAGAGCCTAACAATGTCCAAGTCGCAAAAATTACTCCACTTGGAGTGGAGGCAAAAATTCTCGCTCACAGTGGCAACTCTACTGGGGATAAGAGAAGTTGATTTCATTGGTCTTTATATTTTTTTATTTCTTATTATAATATTATTCATTGCATCACCAAGAATTTTATTGTATATGTGAGTCAGGACTCTTTGTGGAACTTGTATTATGTTTATGTAAGTGATACCATACTTTCATTTAAAGTATGAAGATCAAGCATTATATAACCACTCAAAGCTTTATACCTCTTGGTATATACTTGTAGAGGGAGCCTGAGTCTTTATCCTAAAGACTACAACTCATATAGTTTGCGTAGTAATTTTTCTTAGGTTTACTCTAAATGCTTATTGTTTAACTATAATTAATATATTTTGGCCTGAATTAAGGCCCATTTTGTCACACGCAACTTTCATAATACTAGTGGTGGACTTAATCTATAATTTGACAGTGTCTCCTCTAGAATATTAAAATATATAAAAATAACTTACTATATAATCACAACTCATAATTTAAATACTTTACATCCTTCAAATACACATGGCTATATGTAAATGGAAATTGCATCATCATTCACACAAATATTATTATTCTTTCATATATCTTAGGTGTTTTCTAATAAATTAACGTAAGCAATCATTAGCATATCTAAACTATAAATACTAATACGTTGGCCCAACCTCTTCTACATGCTGGCGAAATAAATGTAGGACTTTATATATGTGTTTCGAGAAACTCATTTATAATTTGCAAATGATATACTAAATCAAAACTTGTAATGAGGGGGTTTCAAAAATACTATAATTGTCAAAATTTGAGGTTGGAAAGTGGCTGAAAAACTTGTCAGAAAGTCTCACTGGAGTTAATTTTATACCATGTGTGTGTCACTGTTTGGCAGCTATAGGGGGAGATCTTGATGGCATTAGACTTGTCAGAAGATGGAGATCCTCCTTGGCCGGAGCGTGCCAGTCATTGGTGACAAAATTGTGGCATATTAGAGGAAAAACATTGAATGGCCACAACTCCCTCTCTCCCTCCTTCTTTTCCTCTGTCTCAGATTCTCTCTCTCTCTCTCCATCCCTTCCTCCTATTTCTTCAGACTCCCTTTATCTTCTTTAATTAACTTAACTCATTCTATTATTAATACTAACTTTAATTATATATATATATTTTGTTAATAATTCTTATCATCTTTATTATCATTTTTGTTCTTATACCTACCCTAATAATTATACATTACATTATTAATAATTTAACTTTAATTATGCTTTTGTTTGTTTTCTTAATCATTGTTACACAAACTAATAATTTAACTTTAATTATATATGTCTTTTTTGTTTGTTACCGATTATTATTAATATTATTTTATTTTTATACAACCACTTTAATTATTAACTCAATTATTCCTAAATTATTTGTTTGTTAATTTTTTATATAATTTATTTAATTTGTCAGTTAATATTTATAGACCCTTAATTTTGGCCCTAAGCCAGTTCGATCCAAATTAATAGAGGCAAAGTCAAATTCGGTCCAATTTTAATAGCTTAAACCTACTTTAGGGCTTTAAATTAGATCGGTCCACTTTTAAAAGGCCCAAATTAAGCCGGTTCCAATGAACCGAGCACTCTGGGGGTGTTGGATCATTCTCACATTTTCTATGTATACCCAACTTTTTGAACCTAGTAGGGGTTGAGAATTCCTTAGAAATCTAGTTGTCCACCCCTTTCTATCTTCTCAGCCCGTCCGGGTGGCACCTCTAATTCTTAGGATTTAGGCTCGTGTTCTCTAAGGCCTAGAGTTTAGCAGTGGCGAAGCAGCAAGAACCATTCCACAGGGAGTGAGGGTGAAAATCTTTACTCACAATATTGCTATTACTATTATTTTTTTACAAGTTATTACATTCCTCCCCCTTTAAAGAAAATTCATCCTCGAATTTTCACTAGCTTGTAGATGGAAATAAATGAGGATACTGAGCAAGCATATCTTGTTCTCTCTCCCAAGTTGCTTCTTTTTTTTGAATGATTACTCTATAAGACCTACACTAAAGGAATAACCCTGTTTATCAACACTTTTCTATAGAGTTAAAATGGCAATTGGTTCTTCCTCATAAGTCAAATCTTCTCATAATTCTATTAGTTGTCTCTAGAGTATATGTGAAGGATTACTTCTGTACCTTTTCAATATGGATATATGAAAGACATCATGTATTTGTGATAATTTTAGTGGTAGTGCAAGTTTATAAGCAACAAGGCCAATGTTCTCCACAATCTCATAAGGCCTAATAAACTTAGGACTTAATTTTTCATGTTTACCAAATCGCATAATTTTTCATGTTTACCAAATCGCACTGCACCTTTTCCTAGTGAGATTTTTAAAAATACTTTATCTCTTACATCATATTCAATATCCATTCTCTTCAAGTCCCCATAGCTCTTCTGTCTATCTCGTATGACTTTTAATTTGTCTCTAATAAGTTGAATCTTATCAGTAATTATCTGAACCAACTCTCGGCCCACCAATTCTCTTCCTCCAACTTCATTCCAATGTATTGGAGTTTTGCATTTTCTTCTATATAATGCTTTACAAGGTGTCATACTAATACTTGAATGGAAGCTGTTATTGTAATCAAACTCCATTAATGGTAGATGTTTATCCTAACTGTTGTCCCAAGATGGCAATTAAGAGGGAGGTGAATTGGTTTATTTAAAGAGTAAAGAAGAGAAGAATGAGCATAAGAGATTTATAGTGATTCAGATTATCTCAATCCTACATCCACTTCTTTAACAACTTGTTAAGGTTCCACTAGTCTTGAGTCTTTACAAGCTTAACTCTAACTTGGTGTTTTGACAAACTCACACCAAACTTTACAATGGTTTAAGATCACATCTCATAACCCTTACAAGAGTTTTTCTAGGCTCACTCTTACAACCTAAGTGTTTCCAAGCTTACACTCAAACTTACAATCTTAATGTTTAATGCTCACACCCAACACTCTAACAATTCAAATGTTAATTGTAGTGGTGAATAAAATGAAAGTATGTTGCTTGGCTATTACAATCAAAAGATTACCCTTTAATAGGATGGTTCTTGAAGTATTTATAGCCAATATGGTCTAACTAGCTGTTATAAGTTGTGTAATGTATCTTGGTAGGCTAGTCCTTGTGTTGATAGAAAATATGAACAGGTAGCGGTCGTGCTGGACCAGACAAATGTTTGCCTAGATACTGAGAGTGGTCGTCCTTCAAAGTGGGATAGTTGCTACTTTAGAAAATGCTAAAATGGTCAAATATGAGTGCTCTGCTGGTGGAATCTTTCCCATGCTGTGGTTGTCGGGACGGTCACCCAAGGTCTAGGTGTGGTCTCCCTTTTTGAATCTTAAAGTGAGTTTACGATGGTCATTCCATGTGGCACTCTTTCATTAGACAAAATAAAATTCCACCAAAATATGAAAGTCGCAGTGGCATTAGGGATAGAATAACGGTTAGATTGGGTGTCTCAGTCAAACTTCTAAGTGCACCTAAGGTCTCAAACACTACTGCCAATCCCTGTGATTTTCTCTTAAAATGGATGGACTGTCACGACATTGTAGTGACGATCGCGATAGGGTACAAAGAGACCATTCCATTAAACTGCTCTTATCATTGCGTTTCCTATTGAAAATGTTAGAGATTTGGTCACTTAATATGCGGTTGTCCCATCTTTTGGATGGTCACAGATTGGTCATTGTGATCACGACTAAGGTTGAGATTTTAACCGCGTACCTTACTGTGAAACAACTTGTTCTTCAAATCATCGAGGCCGGTCATCCTTGATCCTGTAATGACCGTGCATCTTACCCTGTTCTGGCTATATGTTAAGCAACCTATTCCTGCAACAAGTATCTCACAAACATGTTAAATACATCATTCAATTTGAATGTCAAAGATTAAAATTGAGATTATTTGGCTAACAATCTTCCCCTTTTAACTTTGGCAATCAAATGGAATGATGATAAAGGATAGGAAATCTTTGTTTTTAGGTTAACAACTTATGGCTTTTAAATTTTCTTAATCTCCTCTTAAATGTACGCATTATCTAAAGTGATGTGTTTCAATTAGTCATCTTATTAGTTGCATATTGCATTTTTTATGTATCATGTATATTGCATATCATCATGTCCAATCTTTTCTCCCCTTTTGGCAAAGGCAAAAGGAGAAGAATAAAAGTGAAAGATAAACATTAAACATTGAATATTCATTAATAAGAAAGAAAGTACATTAAACATTAAACTCAGCAACATTAAACGTTAAACATTAAGGAAAAAATAGCAAAAACAAAAGAAACAAGTAGAAAAAAATAGAACGCAGCAGTGGACAAGCTAATCAGATTCTTCTTCTTCTTCATGCTCTTCTTCTTCCATAGGGGCCTTGCCCTTGCCAAGAGAATCATGCATCCTACTTCTAGAGCTAGTGCTAATGTCCTCTTCCAAGGATTCTTCTTCAAAGGGACTCTCTACATGATCACTTACATCCCAATCTTTAAGATCACATTGAGGCAACTCCATCTTGCCTTGCATGTCATAAAGATCATGGTGCATATGGGATATAAGGTCAATTCTTTTATTTAAGTGCTAAAACCTTTTGGATACATCCCTTTTGAAGTGAGAAAGCTTCTTGGAAAGAGATTTGATAGCCCTAAGAATGAGTTTTGTTGGAGAGCTAACTTTGTTGGGTTTAGAAATTGAAGCTTTATGAGGCATTTCCATAACAACTTCCCTAGAGTCTCCTTCACCTTCTATGGTATACCTTGGCCTTTTCTTATGCCTATCCACCATTCCCTTCTTGCCAAAGAAGTAGACATAAGAATCATCAACCTTCCTAACACATCCAATATGTTCTAAGTATTCCATAGTGATGGCACTAGAGGGAAGGTCAAATGGGTTCCTCAAAGTAGATAGGTTAAGATCATTTAGCAAGTTTAAGTGTCTAGCTATTTAGGTAACGTGGGAGGATAAAAAGAAGGTTCCTGACCTTATGATAGCATGGTGATAGAGAGTGTCAATTAAAAATTTTGGAGAGTTCATTGGAATGTTGTGGGTAAAGGAATATAGGAAGATTAAGTCTCTTTTGGTGACTTTCTCATTTTCATTAGCCCTTTGATGGATGGTATAGGTAATGATCCTATGTATCATCTAATGTATGAGGGATTTAATGTGTCTAGCCTTGGATTCTTTTTCAAAGGATTTCTCCACTGAAATTTCTTGCCAAAAGGTAGAGAGAGTTTGGTTGAAGAAGGTAATGTCATTGTAAGAAGTGGCTCAATCTAAAGGAAAGTCCCAAATCTTACCAAAATCTTCCAAGGTCAAGGCATGATATTGATCAAATAACTTAAATCTAATTTCGTACCACCCTAGGGTAGAATTTGCACTCTTCTCAATTTGTAGGGACATTAGAAACTCTTTACTAAGGCTAGGGTAACCTATCTCTTCAGGAAAAATGAATTTTCTCCACCTAAGAGCATCAAACAATCTATCAATTTCTTCCTTGATGTCGAGCGCAATAAGCATACCTCCAAAGAGGCTTTTGGTTCTATCCATCTTTTTTCTTTTGAGCATGGTATATCTAATGTCTTCTTCTATGGTTTGTTGATAAGATTTGAAAATTGTCTCACCTCTTCCAGATGGTGAAGAAGAGGGAGGTGCCTCTTGTGGTTCCCTAATAACAATACCCGAAGGTTTCTTCCCCTTGCCCTTTCCATTGGATGGTATCTTCTTCTTAGGAGCCATTGGGAGCAAAAGAAATGAAAAACTGAGAAAACAGAGTATGCAAGAGAGAGAGAGAGGGATTTGAGAGGATTTGGAGTTTTAGAGGGAAGTTTATATGTTAAGAGTGATTAAAGAAACTTGTAATTGAGTTTAAGTGGTCTTAAATAGAGAAATCATGGAAAAATAGCCATTTATGGCTATTAAGAATATGGAAAAATGCAACCCAACACACTGTCAACGGTTAAAAAATTTTATGCAGAGTGTACAGAATGTGACTGCCTATTTGCATAAGGACGCCTGCGATAACCTATGGTGTGACCGTTATACAGTAAGGCGCGCTCGCTACCTAAGAGAAGGCCTGTAACGGTCGAGACTTTTAAGATTCTCGCTACTGTCTATCAACTCTGCCTGACCGCTCCAGTGAGCTCTCGACCGCGATACCTAGTAGGGTGACCACACATAAAAGAAAAACAAAAAAAAATGGAAGGAAACAAAGAAGATAGGTTTTAACAAGAACAAAGTATGATTAAAATTGAATGTTTTGAATGATGATAAGGTCTATCATACACATAAATGTCTAATATTTATTCATTCAAGGAGTTTTCATCAATCATACCTAAATTATGCTTAATGAAGTTTAGCCTATCTTCATTGAAAGGTTTTGTAAAGATATCAGGAAGTTAATTATGTATATCAATTAATTCTAAGACAATATTTTGATTTTGTACATTATCCCTTAAGAAATGATGGCTAATATCTATATGTTTAGACCTAGAGTGTTGGATTGGATTCTTAGATAAGTTAATGGCACTAGTGTTATCACACTTAATAGGAATATGATCAAACACTTTTCCATATTCAAGCAATTATTGCTTCATCCATAAAATTTATATGCAACAAAAATATGCCGCAGCATATTTGGCTTCTGCCGTAGATAAAGCAATCGACACTTATTTCTTGCTAAACTAAGAAACTAAGTAATCACCAAGAAAATGACATGCCCCGATTGTGCTTTTCCTATTCAAGAGACTACCGGCATAATCCGTATCCAAAAATCCGAAAATGTCAAATGATTTATTTCTAGGATACCAAAGTCCTAAATTTATTGTACCATTTAAGTATTTCAAAATTCTTTTAGTGGCATTCAAATGTGATTCTTTAGGACAAGATTGAAATCTAGCATATAGACATACATTATACATTATATCATGTCTAGAAGTGGTTAAGTAAAGTAGTGATCGGATAATACCTTGATATTTCTTCTCATCTACTACCTTACCACTTTCATCTTTGTCAAGCTTCAATGATATGCTCATGAGAGTCTTACTACTCTTACAATCATCTATTTCAAATTTCTTATCCTTTGTGTACTTAAATTGGTTGATGAATATCCCATCTTTGCATTGCTTAATATGTAGTCCAAGGAAGAATTTGAGTTCACCCATCATGTTCATTTCAAATTCCCTAGTCATACAAAAAGTAAATTCCTTGCACAAAGATTTATTAGTAGCACCAAATATAATGTCATCAACATATATTTGCACAATTAAGATGTTATGCTTATTCTTTTTAACAAAGAGAGTTGTATCAACTTTCTCTTTTGAAAATCCATTTTCAAGCAAATATGCACTAAGTCTATCATACCAAGCTCTTGGAGCTTATTTTAATCCATATAATACTTTGGTAAGTTTGAAAACATGATTTGGAAGTTTATAAACTTCAAAACTGGGAGGTTGTTCAACATAAACCTCTTCATTTATAAATCCATTAAGAAATGAACATCCATTTGAAAAAGTTTAAAGTTGATATGACATGTAAATGCAAGTAAATTCTAATAGCTTATAATCTAGCAACGAGAGAAAATGTCTCATCATAGTCAATGCCGTCCTCTTGGTTATAGTCTTTGGCTACTAATCTAGCTTTATTTCTAGTAATGAGACCATTTTCATCAAGCTTATTCCTATATACCCATTTACATCCTATAATTTGATGATCTTTAGGTATAGGAATAAGTTTTCATATATTATTTCTCTCAAATTGGTTAAGTTCATCTTGCATAGCAATCACCCAACTCTCATCACTGAGAGTCTTCTCAATAGGCCTTGGCTCAATTTCAGAAATAAAAGCAAAATTGACATATAATTATTTAAATTTGGATCTAGTAGTTACTCCCTTTGAAGTTTCACCAATGATGAGTTCTTTTGGATGATCCTTCTTGTATTCCCAATCCTTGGGTAACTCTTGAGTTTCTTTTTCTTATTCATCTTGACTGTTCTTTGGAGCCACAATCATTTCTTGTTGATCATATCTACCTACAAAATCATCAAAAGCACTACCTTTCCTTTGATAAAGTTTAGAAGATTCATAAAAAATAACATGCACTGATTCTTCAACAACTAGAGTTTTATTATTAAACATCCTATATACTTTACTAGATGATAAATATCCTAAAAATATGCCTTCATCTGACTTGGATGAGAATTTTTCAAGATTATCCTTCTTGTTCAATATAAAGCATTTGCATCCATATACTCTAAGATATGAAATTTTGGATATTCTTCCATTCCATAGCTCATAAGAAGTTTTATTTATCAATGGCCTTTTGTAAACAAGATTTGAAATGTAACATACGGTGTTAACGGCTTCCTCCCAAAAGTAAAATCGTAAGTCATACTCATTGAGCATTGTCCTAGCCATTTCAACCAAAGTTCTATTTTTCCTTTCAACTATACCATTTTGTTGTGATATTATAGGGGCCGAAAAGTTGTGTGAAATACCAAATTCATTATAAAAGTTTTTAAAATTTTTATTTTAAAATTCTTTACCAAGATCACTTCTAATAGATGTGATCAAATAGCCTTTTTCATTTTGAACTCTTTTTGCAAATATTTTGAAATGATTAAAAGCTTCATTCTTTTGAGCTAAGAAATTAACCATTTAAATCTTGAGTAATCATCAACTAGAACAAATTCATATAACTTGCCACCTAGGCTAGTAACTCTATTAAGTCTAAACAAATCCATGTGAATGAGTTTTAGTGGCCTATAAGTGCATACAATATTTTTATACTTAAATTAGCTTTTATGTTGCTTACCAAGTTGATAAGGTTCACATGTTCTATCTTTGTCAAATTTAGCTTTAGGAAGTCCATCAACCAATTTTTCTTTATTAATACATTTTAGATGATCCATATCAATGTGTCCTAGTCTTCTATGCCATAACCAAGTATCATTATTAATGGAAATCAAACATTTAAATGCATTATTGGAATATATGTCAATTTTACATGTATTGCTAAATCTGACTCCTTTGAATGCAATTTCACTGTATGAATTTTTTATTTTACATCCTATAGAGTCAAAGCTTACATTAAGTCCTTTATCACATAGTTGACTTACACTAAGCAAATTATGCTTCAATCCATCAACAAGCCACATATTTTAAATCAATTTTTTACCGAGCATGCTAATGGAACCAATACCAATGATCTTACCTTTAGCATTATTTCTAAAAAGTAACATTACCTCCATGATTATAGGTAAGTGTTGTGAAAAAATTTGCATTTTTTGTCATATTCCTTGGGCATCCACTATCCATAAGCCAAGTGTTCTGATTGATAGTATATTTTAGACACACCTACAAGATAATGATATTCATTTTTGCTTAGGTACCCAAATGAAATTGGGTCCTTTTGGGTCCTTGGGGGTCAGTAGTATATGGATCTTCTAACTTGAGATGAGCCTTTCTAATATAGTAGAATGTGTTCTTATTCCCAAATTTCATACAATATTGGCATTGATACAAAGTTTTATACTTGTGCACCTTTTTATTGAATTTCAGTGAACTATGCACACAATTACAAATATGAGTTGAATGAGTTTGTTTTTGTCCATTTTTGTGTTTATGTTCATGCCTAGTGTACATGAGTGCATGATTTGTTATTGAAATTTTACTCTTAAAGCTTTATGTACCCAATACAATCCTTTTAGGATTTTTAGGCTTAGTTTGTGTATTGGTGTATTTTACAACTTCAACACCAGAGATTTGAGTTGTAGATACTTTTACAAACATTGGTATACTAGATGTAGTGTTGGATGAGCCATTGAATCCTAAACCATGCATTAAGGAAGGTGACCTTTGATTGTCAATTAATGTATCTAATGTTTCCTTTCCTTTGTGAAAATTTGAAATTGATTCTTTAAGTTCTTTTATTTTCTAAGCTATGTGAGTTTTTATTCATTGCATCAATGGATTTCAATAATTTTTCATTTGAGGTCTTTAATTCTAATGTAGAGTTTTTAAAGGCACAAAATCTTTCTCTAGATTAGAACATTTATCCTTATAAAATTTCATTTTAGAAAAATATTTTTCTACTCTAAGGTTCATATGTTCAATTAAAGCACTAGCATCTAAATCATCAATATCATTCTCATCATATGTAATTAATTCAAGGATTGAGTACCTACCTTATTGGAGTCATCCTCAATAGCTATGAGACATAAATTAGCAATTCATTCCTCTTCTTCTTCTTCACTTGAGGAAGAATCATCCCATGTAGCTTTAAGTGATTTTTTCTTTTCTTTATCCCATTTCTTCTTGTTCTTCAATTTGAAGTAATCCAATTTGATATGACTGGATTTGCCACACTCATAGCATTTTACTTCATTTTTCTTATTTTTATCTTTAAAAGAGGATTTAGATATGGTACCTTTATTAGCTTGTAATCTTCTCTTTCTCTTCCAATCAGTCATCCTTTATGAGAACATTTTCATTTATTCATCATCACTATCTTCATTGCTTGAGCTCTCAACTTCTTTAATTGCTTTGAGAGCTATTGGTTTCCTCTTTAGAAGGTGAGTAGTTTTTTGATAAGTTCATCGGTTCTCAAAAAGCTAAGATCATATGCTTCTTCAATTGAAGAAACTTTGGATTCAAAGTTATTCTTTGCTCTAAGTGCTATCAAGATTTTGTTGTCGACTTCATCTTGATCATATATATTGACATATTTCTTCAATTCGTTGACGATGGCAAGCAAACGACTGGTCATGTCGGTAACATTTTCATTAGGCTTCATCTTGAATAGCTCATATTCATGTATATGAATTTGCTTCTTGGTGAGCCTCACTTGGGTAGTATCCTCATGATAGTTCTCAAGAGTTTTTCAAATTCAATGAGCACAAGTGAGATGTTGGACTCTCCCACCTTCTTCTCTTGAAATAGAATTGATCAAGATGGAGGTTGCCCTATGGTTTTTGAATCGATCCCTTGTATTAGAATTTGACCATTGCGGTTTGGGAAGAGGAACTTGGACACCATCAACTTCATGAGTAGGAGGTTTCCACTCATTTTTAACATAATTCCAAAGCTCAATTCCTTCACTATCTCGGAACAATAACATCTTGTGTTTCCAATAAGAATAATCCATTCCATCAAAGTAGGGTCTAAGAATAGAGTTGAGATTTCCATGAGAGTTTGAGGTGGATAAAGAAGAAGTTGCCATTGTGGATCAAATTTTACAATTAAGTTTAAGAAATTTTCTAGCTCTGATACCAATTGTTGCCCCCAAGATGACAACCAAGAGGGGGGGTGAATTGGTTGATTTGAAGAATTGATTGTAAATTAAAAATCAAAATCAAATCAAAAAAAGAGTAGAGAAGAGAAGAATGAACACAAGAGATTATAATGGTTCGAATTATCTCAATCCTACATCCACTTCCTTAACAACTTGTTAAGTTTCCACTAGTCTTGATTTTTTTACAAGCTTAACTCTAACTTGGTGTTTTGACAAGCTTATACCAAACTTTACAATGGTTTGAGATCACACCTCAATACCCTTACAAGAGTTTTCCCAGGCTCACTCTCACAACCTAAGTGTTTCCAAGGTTACACTCAAACTTACAATCTTAATGTTTAATGCTCACACACAACACTCCAACAATTCAAATGTTAATTGTAGTGAATAAAATGAAAGTATATTGCTTGGCTATTACAATCAAAAGATTACCCTTTAATATGATGGTTTTTGAAGTATTTATAGCCAATATGGTCTAACTAGTCGTTATAAGTTGTGTATTGTATCTTGGTAGGCTAGTCCTTATGTTGATAGAAAATATGAACAGGTAGCAGTCGTCTTGGACTAGAGGATGGTCACTCAGATACTGAGGGCGGTCGTCCTTCAAAGTGGGACAGTCGCTACTTTAGAAAATGTTCCAACGGTCAAATGTGAATGCTTTGCTGGTAGAATCTTGCCCATGTTGTGGCTGTCTGGATGGTCGCTTAAGGTCCAGGTGCGGTCGCCCTTTTTGAATTCTAAAGTGGGTTTACAATGGAATTCCATATGGCTCTCTTTCACTGGACAAAATAAAATTTTGCCAAAATATGAAAGTCGTGGTCGCATTAGGGATAGAATAGAGGTCAGATTAGGTGTCTCGTGTCAAACTTCTGAGTGCACCCGAGGTCACGAACACTACTGCCAATCCTACGATTTTCTTTTAAAATGAATGGACGGTCGTGGCATTATAGTGACGGTCACGATAAGGTGTAAAGAGAATGTTCCTTAAACCGCGCTTATCACCGCGTTTCCTACTGGAAATGTTGGAGATTTGGTCAATTAATCTTCGGTCATCCCATCTTTTGGAAGGTCACAGATTGTTCATTGTGATCACGACTAAGGTCGAGATTCTGACCACGTACCTTACTGTGAAACAACTTGTTCTTCAAATCATCGGGGCGGTCGTCCTTGATCCTATAATGACCGCGCATCTTGCCCTGTTCTGGCTATATGTTAAGTAACCTATTCCTGCAACAAGTATCTCACAAACATGTTAAATACATCATTCATTTTAAATGTCAAAGATCAAAATTGAGATTATTTGGCTAACACTAACTTCCTTTGAATTCCATGACATAAGCTCTGAGTATATTTTCTAAGGTCTAAATAGTGCGCTCCGACTTACCATCAGTTTGGCGGTGAAAAGAAGTGCTAAACTTCACCTTTGAACCCAAAGTATTTTACAAACTAGGCTAAAATCTGGAAGTAAACCATGGATCCTATTCGATGCTATAGATACTAGAGCATTATGTAATCTCACAATCTCTTTCACATAAATGTCTGCAAGTTTATCTAAAGATAAATCCATCCTGATAGGCAGAAAGTGAGATGACTTTATCAACTTGTATATAATCATCCAAACAACATTATGACCCTTCTAGGTATGGGGAAAAATAGAAATAAAGTCCATAGTAATGTGTTTTAATTTCCATTCAGGAATCAAAAGAGGTTGTAAAAGTCCTGAAGGATGTCGATGTTCTGCTTTAACTTATTAGCACACCAAGCATTTTGATACATAATCAGCTACATCTTTCTTCATACCCTGCCATTAATAGTTTTTCTTAAGTGTTTTATACATTTTAGCACTACCTAGATGCATAAAATAGGCAGAACAATGAGCTTCTTCCATTATCTCTCTTCTTAAAGTATTATCATTTAGTACACATAATTTGCTACTAAGCACTAAAGTGTCATCTTCTCTAATAGAATAGTTTGTATAAGTTCTTGCTCTCACACCATCAATGATCTTCTTCATTTCTTCATCTTAAAGTTGAGCTTCGTTTATTCTTTCTACCAAAATCGATCTAACTTTGAAAGCTGCTAATAATGCTTCAGAATTATTCATCGTCAAATATACTTCCAAGGATCATAGATCAAGTAGTAATGGAAGCCATAAAATTTTGACATGAAAAAGATTACCATGAGATTTTTGACTTAGAGCATCAGCTACTACATTAGCCTTCCATGGTGATTCTCGATAGTACAATTATAATCTTTTAGTAAATCAACCCATCGCCTCTGAATTTTTAAACTCTTATGGTCTGTGAATATCTATCACTTTTCTCCATAAAGATAATGCTTCTAAATTTTTAAAGCAAAAAACACCGTAGCCAGTTCTAGATCGTGGATAGCGTAGTTCATTTTATAAGGTCAAAGTTGTCTAAAAGCATAAACTATCACCTTCCGATGCTGCATCAAGACACATCCCAATCCCTTCCATGATGTACACCATAAAACCACCATTGCCTTAAGGAAGAGTAAGAACAAGGGCATAAGTCAAAAAAGCTTTTAGTTTTTCAAAGCTCTACTAATACTCCTCAATTTAGTTTAACTTCACATTCTTCCTTAGCAGTTTTGTCAATGGTGATGCAATAATGGAGAAATTCTAAATAAAACGACAATAATACTCTGTCAAGCCTAAGAAACTTCTTACCTCCATAAGATTAGTTAGCAGTTTCTAGTTCATTACTGCTTGTATCTTTTTAGGATTAACATAAGCTAAATCTGCTAATATAACATGACCCAAGAATACCACATATCTAACCAAAACTCACATTTACAAACCTTGGTATACTACTGCTTATTCTTTAAGGTTTGTAATATAATTCTCAAGTATTTCTTGTGCTCCTCTCTACTTCGAGAATACATTAGAATATCATCAATAATACAATTACAAATTTATCCAAATAAGGATGAAAAAACCCTATTTAAAAGATCCATAAAAGCAACTAGAGTACTGGCTAACCCAAATGGCATCACTAAAAATTCATAATGCCCATTGCGATTCTTAAAGGTTGTACACACTTGACTCTAATTTTTAACCGATGATACACCGATAGCAAATCTATATTAGAAAAGATTTTAGCACCTTGAAGTTGATCAAAGAGATCATCAATGCTAGACAAAGGATATTTATCTGAATAGTGACTAGATTTAGCTGCCTATAATCAATTCACAATCGCATAGACCCATCTTTTTTTTCTTCAAAAATAACACATAAGCTCTCTAAGGTGAAATATTAGGTCTAATAAATCGTTTATCCAATAATTTCTGCAATTGCACCTTCAATTTTCTCAACTCTATAGGAGCCATTCTGTAAGAAGCTTGAGAAATAGGAGTTGTGCCAAGCTGAATATTAATAGAGAATTCGATCTCTCTTTCATAGGGTAAACCAGAAAGTTCTTTTAGAAATACTTTTGGGAATTCACATACTATTGGAATATTCTTTAGTTTTGGGCCTTTCAAATATGAATCAACCTCATATGTAGAATATGCTTAAATACCCTTACTTAATAACATTTTTGCTACCATATCGAAAATCAAAGCTAAGTGGGAAAATTTTCACTCATCTTGAAATATAAGATTAGAATCCCTAAACTGATCAAACACCACTTGCTTCTCATAGAAGCTGATGGTAGCACTTTGTTGAGACAACCAATCCACCCCAAAGATGACATCAAACTCTAGTATATGTAATGGTATAAGATCTGCCAACAACTCAAAATTGCTTAACTTGACTGTTGAATCCTTATACACATTCTCACACGCCATTGAAGTCCCAACTTAAAAACTCACTACTAAATCACCATCTAAAGAGCTTAAGTTCTCATCTACATGAATAAAAAATGTATGAGATATAAATGAATGTGTGGAACCCGAATCGATAAGAATATGAACATCTTAATTAAAAATATATTAAGATTACTAGGTTGGGCAATATTTTATAATCTAATTATGTGATTTTCTTGGGCAGGGTTTCTACCGCGACCCCTACCACATTATACTCGTGGTGGCATATTCCTACAAAAATAACATAAGTCAACTACGTGACATTCCTATATATATATAACATATACTCATATGTAACAATATATATATATGTAACAATATATAACTATATATTAGTGTATCCTGAAAAATTCCTCTAATTCTTAGGCAATTGTTGATGAAAATTTATGTACTTTTAATTATGTATGACTATGATGCTATTATGAATGAAATGATATATAAATGCAATTTGAATTTTATAAATCATGTGACTTATGCATAAATCTCCCTAATATGCAACATTAAAAGAATTTTTTTGCCCTTGAATTAGAGAAATTTGATAGGTACACTAACAACATAAAATAAGTCTCTTACTCCTAAGTATCTAAATTCTTATAAGTCTTTCTATGAAAGTCTGCATAATCTTTAACTAGGCTCTAATAGCATAAAATGCCACACTCCACTTTCATAATACTAGGGGTGGACTTAATCTATAATCTAATAGCGTCTCCTTTAGAATCGTAAGGAATACCAAAATAACTTACTATATAATCACAACTCATAACTCAAATACTTGATATTCTTCAAATACACATGGCTATATGTGTATGAAAATTACATCATCATTCACACAAATATACTATTCTTTCATACATCTTAGGTGTTTTCTAATCAATTAACGTAAACAATCATTAACATATCCAAATGATAAATGGTAATATGTTGGCCTAACCTCTTCTACATATTGACAAAAATAAAAGTAGAGGAATTCTATCAGATTATTCTCCAATATCTAAAAGTGTTAATATATTAAAGATGTGAGTATAAGTACACGATGAGTAGATAAATATATAACAAGGGAGAACAAATAAGGTTTTATAATACATACATAAACATATATAAACATCATTAGTAGTTCAGCTGGATAAATATAATTAAATTTCAATCAATTCCATAATCCTCAGAAAATTCAAAAATAACTAAAACCAAACATCTTTTACAAACACTCAAATATAATTTTATACAAATCCCTTTTCAATCCAAGGATGCATGATGACTTACCTCGCAAGCCCTAGAAGAAAAACTTTAATACACATATGCAGAGCAATAACCCCAAAGGATAATTCATAGTATCATTAAATTTGTACAAACACTCGTCATCAAAGTGTGATCATGTAGGATTATAATAAGAATATATATAAATCATTTATCCTTCATAGTATAATTAATCAGTCACATATATGAAAAACTTAACTAACATTATTTGGTCTCAATTTATAAGAAATAAATATCATTCAAAAATGAAAATTCATTATAAACATAGTAAATTCTTCTTTTAAAATCATATATATAATAATTTGGAAATACAATATTACATATTTATCCACTCACCTAGACCAAAGGCTATACTTGTCTAGCCAACATGATCCCTTCTATATTCTACCTTCGCAGCATAATTCATTCCTAAAATAATATAAAAGTAATATTTAATTTGAGGTATAACTTAAATTTATAAGCTACTATGGATATATGGTACAAAAATAATGTCTAGGCAAGGTCCTTAAATTCTAACTAAATTTCGGCATAATTCGATTGTTCCTAAAATTCCAATAAGCCAATTGTCTGTCTAATCCTCCAACAATATTTTCAATAACTCAATGTATTTTGGATATCAAAATTTTATAAATATTTATAATATTTAAATTTAAAACTAAATTATATTAATTTAGTTCATTTACTTTAACAGTTTAATAATATTAATAATAATATTTATTTTATTAACTAATTTATTCAATTATATTTTAAATAGTATTTATTTAATCTTTAGTATTTTTTGAATATATAATCTCATATTTGTCTTTAATTTTAAGCAATTTAATATGTATATACATTTAAAATTTATTTTACATTGTTTCCAAAATTAAATTTATAATAATAATAATAATATAATTTATTTACTTTATAATATTTTCTTCTAAATTTCCAATAATCATCTATAATAAAATTAATAATAACAATAATAATTATAGTATTATTATTGATTTAAATTTTTAACATTATTTGATTAATTACAATTATAAAATAACTATTTAATTACCATTATTTTATGTTAAATTTAACATTAAATAATAATAAGAATAATAATTATTGTAATAAACAAAAGTAAATTTTGTAGTAGTAATAGTGGCAGCAGCAGCAGCAGTAATAATAATAATTTGTTTATCGTAATTTTAGCAATACAAATTTTAATAAAATATTTAGTTGTATTAGTCTCCAAATGCAGCATATTTACCACTAAACATTATCATTTATATCTAATTAGCTTGTTTTAATAAATAAATTTCTAAGTCTATATATATATATATATTCAATTACTCTTATTTCAAATTATCATTTATAGTAATAATAAGCAATATATATTAATAACAATTATTAAGTAGGAATAATAATTATTATTATTAGTTAATTATTTCCTTTCATATTCATGATTTGATTATCCTCATTAATAATTAATTTCAATTAATTAAATCAATCCTATAAATTTGTAAACAAAAATTTAATAGTTCAATTCATTTCATCAACTTAAGTGGCTCAATTTCTTTAGTTTATGGAGTAGGCGCTTTGGTTACCGGCGAATGCTTCCAAAGGCCGTTGTTTCGTCGGGCGGTGGCTTATTTCTATCACCCCCCCCCCCCCCCCCCCTCTTAGTAGATCAAACCAAATAATTAATTAATTACATTCTAAACTATATATATATGCTATCTATTTATTTTTCATTATTTATTTGTTTTGATTCATATTTTATTTTAAATACAAATAATTAATTGACTAACCAAATTTATATTTTCTAAGTCTATATAATTTTATAAATTTAACTAACTATTATTTTTTTAATCTAAGTTATTATTATTATTTTAAATTAATTAATTAATATTAATTTAATTTTTAATATCTTTATATATGCATTTCTAAAAATCCATCCATAATTTCCAAATAATATACCAAATCAAAGCTCGTAACTAGAGGGTCTCAAAAATACTAGAATCACCAAAAAAAGGAGATCGAAAAGTGACTGAAAAACTAATCAAAAAGTCTTATAGGTGTCAATTTCGTAATGCACATGTCACCATCCGACAGCCATTGGTCGTGATCTTAACAGCATTGGACTTGTGGGATGATGGAGATCCTCCCTAGCAGCCACCTGTTGGTCATCAGTGACTGGATGGTAACAGATCGGAGGAAAAATGTTGGATAGCCACAACTCCTTCTCTCCCTCCTATTCCTCTGTCTCAAATTCTTTCTCTCTCTCTCTCTCTCTCTCTCTCTCTCTCTCTCTCTCTCTCTCTCTCTCTCTCTCTCTCTTATTTCTTCATACTCCCTTTATCTTCTTTAATGAACTTAACTCATTCTATTATTAATACTAACTTTAATTGTATTATTTTTTTATCTTTGTTAATAATTCTTATAATCATTATTATGATTATTGTTCTTATACCTACCCTAATAATTATGCATTACATTATTAATAATTTAACTTTAATTATGTTTTTATTTGTTTTCTTAATAATTGTTACACCAACTAATAATTTAATTATATATATATATTTTGTTATCAATTATTATTAGCATCATTACTATTATTTTATTTTTATACAACTACTTTATTTACTCAATTATTCCTAAATTATTTGTATCTTAATTTTTTTATATAATTTATTTAATTTGTCATCTAATATTGCTATTACTGTTAATTTTTTTTACAAGTTATTACACATTTGGTTTGCTTTTTCATAATATGACCCTGTTATGATGAAAGCCCAAATTATTCTATTGTCCAAAAATTCTTTTAAGCCTAAAACCAAAATCATTTTCAAAACTTTTCAAAATAGTCTTAAAACCTTTCAACAAAGATAGGTCAAAAATTATTTTCTACATTAAAGCCTAAAATTAATAAACTTTTTTACATTGGGCTTTAAAATATTTTTAAAGATGGGCTCAGAACTATTTTTTACTTTATGACTCATTTTTCAAAATTAAGCTTTCATTAGCCTTGAAATTGAAACTTTTTTTACCACGGGTCAAAATACTTTGAAATGAGCTTGTAATTAAGTAGGTCAATTATGGAATACTAAAACTAATTGTAGACCTTATTTATACTAAGACTTGCTGTTGTAGGCTTGTCTGTGACATGGATCATTGGTTGTCTTTTCAAATGAAAAGTTGTGAGGCCTCGCCCGAGCACCGAGCCTAGCCTGCAATGAGAAAGCCAGAGCATTGCTCTCTTTTGGACTAAGTCTCACACAATGCCACTGTGTATGATCTTCTGTCGGTTCAGTAAGTACAGATTTAAAAATAATTTTTATTTTGAAAAGATTTATTTCCTTTTATTATTAAAAAGAAACTCTCTTTTTATTTAGAAAAGGGATTGGTGGCTTTATTTTGAAAAGCAATAGTTGAAGAGTCACCATCATAATTTATTTGGTTTAAAAAAATTAAAGAAAAATCCATTTACTTGACTCCATAAAAATGTATATTTTATACCCAAAAAGTTAGTAGTCCAAAACTAATCACGATGGGTCCTGGACAAAATTTTCTAAACCAACAAAAAATTTTACTTGAATTGATTTCATCTTTTCTTTAGAATGACTTGAAAAAAGTACGATTTTATGGATTATACCATAATTGATTATGAATTATAGTACTCATGTTGTATGAACATTTAATAAGAATGGCATCTAAAAATATTACAACTCCATCAAAATAATAATCCCAAAGGAGCTTCAACTCTAGCCCTTATATGTTCTAGGCCAAGCACCAAATACTGCCCGTGTTGCATTTTATACATCCTAACACTCCCAAATTCAAATTTTTTGCTCTTTTATAAATAGGGAGATGATTTTTTAGTATGGGATCCAGAATTTTGGACACCGAAACTCTACCAAGTGCTTTCTGACTCATCAAACTTTAATTAATTTCACTTTTATCTACTTGATCTAATTAATCATCACAACCATCATTATTTAGCTTCATCAATCATATAATTAATTGATCAAGTGGAGTTACCAAGCGGTAAAGCCCTTCAGACATTCATCAAGAAGAAATGATCACCCAAGATATTTGTTTCTTCCCTTCATCTATTTCCATTCGATAAATGATTAACTAAAATTATCTAATTGAAGCCTTTTGCAATCAAAGGCATGAACTACTTACTCTAATTCTCATTCAAATATGATTAGTAGGCACACTCAGAGTATTACTCCAACTGACGTGCCCACATTTAAACAATCTCAACATGTGCTTTCCTTTTTCTTTGTTTTAATTATTTCTATTATTCTTTTGTTGTTATTTTCTCTTATATTGGGATTTAGCCAACTATTGCAAATTTGATGAGTTTTGCAATAGTTATTATTATTATTATTATTATTATTATTATTATTATTATTATTATAGTTAATTGGGGATTTATTCTCAGCCTATAACCCATAAGGGTTAGAGATTAAGCTACCATGAGATTATTATTTTGATGGAGTTGTAATATTTTACTACTTCTGCATTGCATTTGTGGATGCTATTCTTATTAAATATTTATGCATCATAAGTACTATCATTCATAATTAATTATGGCATAATCTATAAAATTGCACTTTTTCAAGTCATTCTAAAGAAAAGATGAAATCTGTAACATCTATAATTTTTAAATACAATAGAATAATTAATATGAAGGGTAATTTGAGTGATGGAAGATGGATTGGAGTAGTATATACCAAATGTTTATACAAGATATACATAAAATATATATTGGATACTTAATGTATATATGGTATATACATAATATATACATTTCACTAAAAGGCCAAAATTGAAAAGTAAAAGTCAAAAGTCAAATGATAAAAGTTAAAAAGTTAAAAAAATTATTATTTTGTTAAAAAAAAAGAAATTAAAATGATTTTTGGATAGGAAGAAGCAAAAATATCTTATTATTTAATAATTAATTAATTTATAAATATATGTAAAGGTAAGGGGCAAAATGGAAAGTAAAAGTATATAAAAAGCTAACTTCATCTTCTTCCCCATCACTCTTAGGCGAATTTTATAACCATTAAAGGGGAAGGATTTCTTCTTCAAATACTCCAAATTTTACAAGAAATCCAAAGGATTTAAAGTGGTTTTAAAGATAAATCAAAGGTTAGGTATGTAATCTTTTAATTTTAGTAGCTTTTCTTTAAAGTCAAGAATATGTAAGTTTCAGGTATGAGTTGGAAATGACTATAATTTATAAAATGGGTTGTTTTCAAGTTGTTTTGGCATGTAAGTAATGATTTTATAGTTGAAAGTTAAATGTGAGTAGATTTGGGAAAGTTAGGGTTTATGGAGTTGATATGTTGAATTTGAGTTTTTGAAGGAGATTTTAATAATTGTAAACTAGTTTATTTTTAATGTTATATCTATGTATATGTAATGATTTTATGGTTAAATGATGGAAATGATTATGGTTAGTTGAAGTTTGGATAAAGTAGTAAGGCAAAAACTAGGGTTTTAGTGGAATTTGGGTAGAAATGATAAAATTCATATTTGATTGAATATAATGACTTGGAATGTGATGCTAATGGTATATTTCTATTTAAAATTTGATTTAGGATTAAGTTAGTAAAATTGTAAAATCAAAGTAAACAAGGGTAATTGTTGAAGTTAAAGTTGGAAAGTGATTTGGGCTTGAAGTTTGCCATATTTAAGGTCAGTACATACTTTGATAAATATGTATTGAAATGCATTAAAATGACATGCTACATTGTATGTTGATATTGATACTATGCTACTTTAATATGTGTATTCACATGTAGAGTGCATAGTTATATGTTTAAAGATATGATTTGCGCAATGTATGAATTTTTAAGTCATTTTTAGATGGCCATTGGCATAGCTAAATGTGTTTGTAAGAAAAGTACCTTATGCTAATTTAAGGGTATAATTCGGCCACATTGTATAAGTGGCGTGGAATGTGATGTTTGTGATTGGAAATATATGGATAGTATATGTCTTCGGGTTAAAAGCTAAGCATTACTATTGATAGTATTTGCCTTCGGACTAGACGTTAGGCATTGTTTGTGATATTAGTTGCCTTCAGGCTAGACACTGGGTATCAAGATAAACCAAGATAATATCTCTGAAACTTAAATATTATATAGAATTATTTGGACCCAATACATGTGATTGCACTATTTTGATGAAATTTGTGAAAGTGTGCACATAAAAGTATTAATCATGATACGTTTTAAAGAAGTTTGTATTGCATTATTTTAAATTATTTATATTATCAAATGATGTATCACTAACGGTAGTGTGTATCGCGCAGGTATTAGAAGTGCATACTAGGGTGACTTTGATGGTGATTGGACTTGGAGATTAAGTGTGTCACAAGACTAACTTGGAAGAGGTGTTGCATTCATGTATTATTTATGTAATGGATAATTTGGGTTGTGTATAGTAAGAACATCATTTGTATATTAAATTTTTATTGAAAATATTTCTTATGTACACATTCTATGATGGGTCATGCATTTTAACTATGATTCTTTGGGATGTAAATTAATAAAGTAATGTTTTGGTAAAATGATGGATTTTATATTTGGATATGTATTTTTAAGATGTGGAGGTTTTGATGAGGATGTGAATATCAGGAGT
This sequence comes from Garcia nutans, assembly GCA_947685225.1. Classification (NCBI taxonomy): domain Eukaryota; kingdom Viridiplantae; phylum Streptophyta; class Magnoliopsida; order Malpighiales; family Euphorbiaceae; genus Garcia; species Garcia nutans. The sequence goes on along the minus strand of CANTUV010000037.1, from coordinate 45,251,443 downwards.
GTAATTAATTTTATTTGCATGTTGGGTTATTTGTTGTATGGAATTTATTGAAATTACAAATAAAACTCTGACAATTTTTTTTAAAATTTTTTTTTCTAGAGATTTTATTTTAAAGAAATATTGATTCACTAAATATTAAGATATTTATCTATTAAATTAAATTATTTATGCTCTAACCTTGAATATGTTAAAAGGGTGATTTTGTAGCATCCCTATTTTAGTATGTATTGGAGTAATTACTATGAAGGATTAAGTGGGTATATTGGAAGAGAGGGATATAAAATATAAATATAGTATACAACAAATATATACATCTTGTATATATAACATATACATATATATAAAATATACATCACATCTTGTGTTGGAAATGGTGACTATGAGAGAGATTTTTGCCCCCACTCCAGGTGGAATAGTTTTTGTTACTTCAGTACTGTTAGGCTCTAGGCCTTAGAGAACACGGGTCTAAAACCAGGAGAATTGGAGTTGCCACCCAGACGGACTGAAAAAATAGAAATGGGTGGATAACTGAATTCCTAAGTTGGGTATGCATGAGGAATGTGAGAATGACCCAGTACCCCTATAGTGTCCGGTTCATTAGAATTTCAGGTCTATACATTATTAAATTCTTAACTTATCATAATATAATCCATAATACATGTAATTAAAATAAATAAATACTCATTATATTAAAATCAAAGCAAGTCCAAACAAATCAATAACATGGGTACCCATACAAAATAGAAACATACTCTTACAATGTCTAACATTCAAAAAACAAGTAAATAAAATAGGACACCCACCATTTGGTGAAAACTTGTCCCTTACATTAATCCCAAACTCAAATATGATAAAAAATAAATTAAATAAAATAAGTGTAGACCCTTAATTTTGGTCCGGATTAAATTTAGATATAATTAAAAGGCCAAAATAGATTCAAGAAGATTAAACCAAGTCTAGTCCAATTTTAAAAGCCCAATTCAAGGTTGGTTTAATTTTAAAAGCCTAAAATGGGTTTGATACAGTCTTAAAATCTCAAAGCAATCCGGTCTAACCCAAAATTAGCTTAGCCAATTCACTACCGGGGTAGCCATGGCGAATTGGCAAGAGCCATGCCTGGAGTGAATTGGCATGGCCAATTGGCCACAGGGGGTAGGGAACAAGGCCCAACTTCGCTGTGAGTCATTAATTAGGCAGTTTTGCATTTAGAATCCTAATAAGGCACGGATAAGGAGAGGAAATCTTAGAACTGTTCGCCCTAATTGTGCTTATAAATACATAAGCTTAAAATAATTGTGGGGGGAGGGGCAAAATACTTTTTGAGCATCAACAATTATCAAGCAGACAATCAACAATTAGCACGGTTTAGCAAAAAGCAGCACAAACCAGTAACTAAACTAACAAAGTAATCTCCGCCCAAATCTATAATTGATCCAGGCAGGCAATAGCAGAGGCAAGCTTGTTTCAATTTATTAACTTTAGTGGAAATAACAAACAGAGGTTTGGCTTTATCATTTAATTAATTTAAATACATAGTAGTCTCATTCATTGATTTACAATTTGTTTAAACATCCAATATATGTGTTCCCTTCTAAAAATATCATTAAAGGTTTGAAGATTGTCAAATTGTTTAGGTCCAGTAGCCAACTTAAATCCCGTATCCTTAAATATTTTGATTACTTGATTTAAATACTATAATTTTAATTCAATGTTCATGTAATCACAGTACACATCAAAACCTTAAATCTTATTTTTAAAAACCCTAAACATGTTCTGTAAAACCTAAACCCTAATCTCCAAAACTTAATCGTCAAAAGCTAAAGTCCCAAACCATAAAAGCCTAATCCTAAACCTTGTCTCCTAAACCCTAATCCTAAAATCCTAAAATCAAAACCTTAGTTTCCAAACCCTAAAAAGCCAAGCACTAAAACTCCAAAGTCCCTAACCTTTATTCCCAAAACCTTAATATACATAACCCTAATTTTCAAATTTCCTAAAACCCTAATTTCTTAAACCCTAGTATCTAGAACCTTATTTCCCAAACCCTAATTCGTAAAAAATCCAAATCCTAAACAACTAACCCCCAATTCATTCAAAACCCTAATTCCCAAATTAAAACTCTAAAATCGTATTTTTAACCTTACAAACCCTAAGTTTAATATTTGAACCCTAATTTTATATGTTTAATACTTTAAACCTTAGTTTCAATTATTTAATTTATTATATGCTTTTATGATGGATGATTTATTTTATTTGGTTTATAATGGATATTTTATTTTTAATTATTATGTTTGGATGGTTTAATTGGTTAATTGTTTATTTGGAGTTGTAAAAGGAATGTTTTCACCTTGTGGGTGTCTTATTTGTTTGATTTATTTATTTTATGTAATTTAATTTATTTAAAAATTTTGGATCAATGTAAGGGCATGTTTCTACCTATGGTGGGTGTCCCATTCTATTTATTTTGTTTTGTTTTTCTTTTGGACATTGTAAAGGTATGTTTTCATCCATGGATGAGTGTCTGTTTTGTTTGCTTTGTTTTAATAAGATGATGGACGTTTATTTCTTTTAAATTATGTGTAACATGAAAAATGTCATAATCTTTAAGAATTTAATAATATTTAGACTTGAAATGGAGGCCAATTCTAATGAACCGGGCGTTATAGGGGTGTTGGATCATTCTCACCTTCCCTATAAATGCCCAACTTTTCAAACCCATTAGGGGGTTGAGAATTGCTTAGGAATTGAGTTATCCACCCCTTTCTATCTTCTCGGCCTGTCTGAGTGGCGACTCCATTTTCTCCAGGTTTAAGCCCATATTCTCTAAGGTTCTGAGCCTAATAGTGCTAAAGTCGCAATAACCATTCCACATGGGAGTAGAAAAAAAAATCTTCGCTCATAATAAGGTACCCACAAAGTGAAAATTTTCCTTTTACATCATCCTTCAAATCCAGATAACAAATAAATATAATTCAATCAACAAGACAATCAAAATATATCATTCATCATAAAGTATACAACGATAAATCAAGTAATCAAATCTAGGGTCTAATCTTAAATCATGTGTTAAATATGCAAAATTAGGGTTTTGAAGAGCTATTTAGGGTTAAAATATGTAAATTAGGGTTTTTTAGTATAAATTTAGAATTTTAGAGTTTTAATCATGCAAACTAGGGTTTTGGAAATAAAAATAGGGTTTGTATGATATCCTAGGGTTCTTGTACTAACCTAAGGTTTAACCCTAAAACTAAAGTTCTACATGCAAGATTATAGTTTTAAGCTACCAATTATGACTAAATTATATAAAGTTAGGGTTCTGAATGTGATTCTAAAATTTAATATGCAAACGTGCAAACTGAGATTTGATCTGATGGATTAATATTTTATATTAAAACAACTTGGATTAAAAGTTTGAACCAACTTTAAATTGAATTCATGTGCTACTAGATGAGATCAAAGGTCATGCTAGATTCATGTGCTACTGGCTGAGATTAAAAGTCAAGCTAGAAATCTTAAACATAATTACTTAATTTTGTTTAGAGAATTAAAATGGCTACTAAAAGTATAAACAAATTAAATCATCAAAATCAAACATTTGTTGTTGGCTCCACCAAGTTGAATATGTTGAACTGAGCTCTCTATTTTACTCACTGCTTGAATCAACTTTGATCTTGGTTGAGCGAGGCAATCTGAAGACAATTTCAACTGCCTTCCTTGGTTGATGTGTGTTGATTGTGTGTTTTGATTTTTGTGTATTGGTTGCTTTTCTTTGTTAAGTCTTGTTGCTGTTATTTGTTTCTGCCCCATTCTTTTTCGTTTAACCTGCATCTATAGCTAATAATTAGGTTAAATTCGAATTAATAACCCTAATCTTTCAAACTCCTCCTTGCTTATTTGAGCATACTTAGAATTAAAACAAATCAATCTGAATTTGGCCCAGATTAAATGCTAAAATAAAGGCTCATGTCGAATTAAAATCGGACCGAATTTGACTTAGCCTCTATTAATTGGGATTGGACTGGCTTAGGGTCAAAATTAAGGGTCTATAATGATGATGATGATGATGATGATAGTGATGATAATAATAATAATAATAATAATAATAATAATAATAATAATAAAAATGAAGAAAGAAAGTCAAAGAAGGGATAAATATATTAATATTTAATTATATTTTCATTAATTAATAATATATATATATATATGGATTGGAAAGAAGAAAGAGAAGTTAAACAAAACATTAAAAAACCATCTTTTCTTCTTCCTCAATAGTTACCTGAAATTGAGAGAGGTAAAGGAAGAGGTGTGCCATCCTTTTATACTCCAAATTTCACAATAAATCAAAGTAAATTTAGTGTTTTTTAAGATTAAGCAAACGTTTCAAGTAAGTCTTTTATCTTGAAGTGAGTTTTCTTGAAATTTGAGGTTATATGAGTTTTGAGGTTTTGATGATGATGTTTATAATTGTTAATATGAATGATTTTGAAGTTATTTTGACACAAAGTTGATAAATTTAGGGTTATGTAAAAATTAGAGTTTTTGCATGAATGCATATAATTGTTGAAATGGAATAACTTAATATTGTTTAGTATATATATAGTGATTTTATAGTTAAAAATTTAATATGGTTGAGTTTGGATGGAGTTAAGGCTTAGAGCAAGAATATGTGAAAATAGGGTTTGCTTGTAGATGTTTATAATTATTGAATCGAAGTGTTTTGATGTTTTTGATATATACATAATGAATTTTTGGTTAGATGATGGAAATAGATGGGTTAAGTGGTAGTTTGAGAGAAGTAGTAGTGTATTAGGGATTTTGATGGAAATTATATGTTTAATGATGGTTTGATATAAATTGACCTTGAAAATGGATTCAAATTAAGCAATGTGTTTATTGTATGATTTATGTGAGTGTAGCCTAAATTGGAGCAAGTGGAGGCATTTAGGTTTTTTGGAAAATAAGGGTTGGAAGGTGACTGTAAGCGGAGATTTTCACCCCCACTCCCATATGGAATGGTTCTTGCGACTTCAGCACTATTAGGCTCAAGGCCTTAGAGAAGACGAGCCTAAACCTAAAGAAAATGGAGTTTCCCCCGGACTGGCTGGAAAGATAGAAAGGGTGGATTACTCAATTTCTAAGGAATTTCCAACCCCCTATTGGGTTCAAAAAAATTAGGTATGTATGGGAAAGGTGAGAATGACCCATCACCCCCATACCACCCTGTTCATTGAAACAGATCTCCTTTTTAAGTTTAAATATTATTAAATTGTTAAGCATTATAATATCATCCATACTACATGCAACTCAAAATAAATAAACATTCATTATATTAAGGTAAAGAAGGTACAAACAAATAAAAATGGGCACCCATATAAGATGAAAATATGCCCTTACAATAATTATCCAATGTCTAAAACTAAATAAAGTAGGACACCTACCATTTGATGAAAATATTTCCTTCACATTACTCCAAAACTCAAAATAAATTAAATTACACTAAACTTAACTAATGAGGTACCCACAAAGTGAAAACATATCTCTTACATCCTTGAAATCAAAATAAACTAATAAGTAAATCATCCATCATAAGCATACATTAACAAATTAAATAATCAAATCTAAGTTTCAATATTATATTAAATAATAGATATACAAAACTAGGATTTTAATATATGAATTAGGATTTCTTAAAGTTTATAATGCTAAATTAGGGTTTCGAGATTTTGGAAAACATGTTAGGGTTTATAAATGAAAATTAGGGTTTTGAGGGTTAGAATATGTTTTAGGGTTTTAGGATGACAATTAGGGTTTTTAGGATCAAACTAGGGTTTTAGGGTTAAATATAATTTTAGGATTCTAGGATGACAATTAGGGTTTTGGTTTAGAATTAGGGTTTTGAAACTATAATTTAAGATTTTATTTTCTCAAAACATGCCAATAGGGATTTAGGTAATTAAATAAAAGGTTTAAATTAAGTCCTAAGCTATTGTGAACCTAAAACAAATAAAAGCCATCTAACTAGACTACTGGACAAAATAAAGTTAAATGAATTAAGCTACTGTGACTTTGAAACCAATGAGACTGAGCTACTGGACATGCTTTAATGAAACCAATATAAATTGACCTAATGATAAATGAAACTTGCTATGAATTTAAAGGTTTAAAGAAATTAAACCTCCGTTTGTTGGCTCCACCAATATTTATACATAGATCCACGCTGTTTGCCTACACCGGTATTGAATCTTGGTTAAGCTAAATAAAGACAGTAGCTACTGCCTTTATATTGTTTGTTGGGTTGATGGTATTCTGTGTATGTTTCTTTTCTTTGGTCATTGTTGCTTTGATAATTGTAGTTGTTAAAGTCTCTTGCTAATTATCACTGCCTTTTGATAACTCTGGCTCCCCTTGGCTGATTCTTTTAATCCTGTACTTATAAGGAGCAGATTAGGTTAAAGCCAGTACGTGACCGTTCTTAATCCGAGCTTAATTTAAATTTTCAATTTAAGCACGGCTCGGATTAAGACCCAAAATAAGAATCATATCGAATTAAAATGCTTTAAGTTCGACATGAAACCGCGGCCATATCGAATTAAAACTTGCTTAATTCGACATGGTCCAACATTTGTATCAAATTAGACATGTCCAATTTGATATGAATGTGTCCATATTGAATTAGAATTGATCTTATTTGATATGGAATTCATCCATATCGAATTAGACTTGTTCCAATTCGATATGAACAATCCATATTGAATTGGATCAAGTCCAATTCTTGTCCATATCAAATTGGGCAAGCCCAATGACCTATACCAAACCAAACCTACTCCAACCTTAGAACAGACCATTTCAGAGCTTAATGATGTTCACTAATCCTAAACCTACTAGGAAACTACCTTAAAAACCATTTAGCATACCAAAACAAGCCAAATTTAAGGGTCATATTGAATTGGATGTCCAATTCGATATGAATAAGCCTCATAATAAATTTATTCAAGTTAAATTCGATATGAAGTGGCTCATATCGAATTTAACTTGAATAAATTTGTTGTTAGCCATGCTCATAACTAATTGGATATAAAAATGGCCAATCATCTTTCATTTTGGGTCGGTTTAGCTTTTGAATCAAACTAGAATTAGTTTTGGCTTTTTAATTGGGTCCAGACTTGATTTGGGCCTCCAAAATTAAATTAAATTTAACTTAAGCCTTTAAGATAGAAAGCAAACTTGATTCAACATTTTTAATTAGAACAAAATTTATATTGAGCCAAAATTAAGAGTCTATAGTTTTGCCCCTTGCTTGAATGATCTGAGACTTCAGTAGAAGAGAGTGAAAGTAATGATACAGCTTCTGAATTTTGCACCAAGCATCTATAAAACAAAACACAGAGACAAATTAATAGAAATCCAAAGGATGGATACTCTATAGTGAGGAACTATTGAGTACCGACATCCGATCAATGAAAACCACCAAGTGACTTTAATATCTTGGTTTTAATGAACTTGAATTGGTTTGGATTTTGGACCCGAAATTGGGTTTGGATTCTCGACCTGAGACTAGATTTGAGTTCTCGACTCGTGACTATAATTGAGATCTCAATCTAAGACTAGATTTGGATTCTCGATCCAAGACTGAATTTAAGTTCTCGACCCAAGAATGGATTTGGTTCTCAACCCGATGTTGGATTTGATTTGGGTGCTCAACCTAATATTGAATTTGGGTTCTCTACCCGATGCTGGATTTGAGTTCCTGATCCAAGACTAGATATGAGTTCTCAACCTGAGACTGGATATGGATTCTCGAGCCGAGACTGGATTTAGGTTCTTGACCTAAGACTGGATTCTTAAAAAAAATAGATTAACTTCAACTATTCTAGATTGGTTGACCTTTTGTCATCTGAGAACTGCGACTTTCCTCCAACCGGTTCCATTATTTAATGGATTCTGCTGACCTTTTGTCATATGAGAGTTCTTGCTTTCTTTTAGCCAATTGTTTCATTCTTTAATGGATTATGGGTCTTTACCCTTCAAAAATAGATCTTTATCCTTTGGAGATTGGGTCTTTACTCTTCAAATTAGATCGTCATCCTTTGAAGATTGGGTCTTTACCCATTAAAAATATATATTTATTCTTTGGAGATTGGGTCTTTACTATTCAAAAATGGATCTTTGTCCTTTGGAGATTGGGTCTTTATTGACTTTAGCTCTTCTAGCTGAACTAATCTTTTATCTGTTGCATCTTTATTCTTTTGTGATTCTTGCTTTCTTCTTATTCCATTCTTTTTGTTCTTTCTTTTGAAAAAAATTCAGCTATTTTTAGCTAGCCCTAATATCCTTTCTTTGCCTACTGTGTGACAAAATATTAAAAGTGAGTCTGAAAATATTTTATACACACATAAACTCAAAAATTGAAAAGAGAAGTTTTGCCCTCTATGTAGGCTCAAACCAATAATTTTATTCTCATGTAGGCTCTGATCAATATTTGTGTTTTGTCTCATTCTTTGCACAAGTATGCATCTCATCTTTCTTTTGCAATAGCCCTTTTATGCCCCTAATTTCATATCTGCTTTTGGTTCTTTACTTCATTGGATGTTTGCTTTTCAAAGAATAGGCAACACAAGACAATAAAATGTAATGTGATGTGCTCATGTATGCATGTATGCATGATACGCATGAGTGATACTTACAATGGTTCCATTGACTCACAAACCGAGGTGATAAGCTGAAGCGCTCTGATTGGTTCCTTCTAGATGTCTATTTAGGTCTTGTATTAGGATAGAAGAAGATATTGCATCCATGTCTTTATCTTCAAGGTGTGGGAAACATAAGTAGTAAGGGCCCAAGCAATATAGTCAGAGAAACATCTACTTCAAATCATGATTTAGGATGTCAGTTGGTATCTTCTTTATAACCTTGAAAATGATCATTTCTTTTACCCAATGTGTCCTTTAAGGATTGACAATGCAACATATTTTCCTTAACTTGATGGTTTTGTATGATAATTTTTTTTTATTTTAAAATCAGATTTTGGCTTTGTCAAATTAGTGTCATTATACCTCGGGACTCGATTTTTCTAAAATTAACATATCTATAACATGACAACCCTAGTTACCATACTAAACTTGAAAATCATTTCCATTTAAGCAAGAAGTATTGTACTTCAGAGAGGCACATACACATTACTTGGCCAAAGATTTCATTAAGTTTAAATATTGTCTACCTCATATGCATGCTTATTCAAATATTCTCCACTAATAGACACCACCTACTAAGAGAGATCAACAAGTCTTTAATAAGCTTCAAATGAGGTCTATAAGGGATATGGTTTAAGTGAAAGCTATTTTTAAATTGGAGCTAATGTGATACTACTAACAAACCCTCACACTATAAATTTTCTTATTGGAACTGTACGCTGTTGGAAGCATTCTTAAATTCTGGACAACATTTCCTTATTCTAGGTGTCTTGTTATATAACTTCATGAATAGAGCTTGAATGTTCTTCCATCATCTGGCAGAATTATTGATCTTTTCCTTTTACAAAAACTCAGTACCATTATTTTGTCTTTTTCCCTTTATAATATCAAGTATCAAGACCTTCAAGATTGAGGACTTGGAGCTGTGTTGGATAAAATGAAAGATTGTATTTCTCTGTATTTCTCTGATTCTATTTGAGCTTGGTTGAGCTAAACCAATTCAAGTAAATATGTCCACATAAACTAAGTAGAAGTCTTCTATTGCTTTAGGTAAAAGGAACTCTATTGGCTTTCTAAATAGCCGTTTTTCTTTTCTCTTTTTTTTCTTTTTCTTTTTATTTTATTTTATTTTCTCTTTTTTCTCTTTTTTTCTCTTTTATTTTCTTTTTTTCCTATTATTTTTTGTTGTTTTTTTTCTAGCTCTACGAGATTTGTCTTGTTTGCACCATTCTATACTTCTAACTATGAATGAGTGGATTAGAGTGGGTCTACTTCGGTAAGGATGGACCCTTTGGTGCCTTGATAGATCTGAGATATTAAGTCCAATTTAGATAAACTTCAACTATCTTTGTGGTCTTGACTATACATCCTCTTCTTTGATCTTCTTTAGTCCGTAGTACCTTAGTGATCTTCAGACTTATCATAAGTGTTATAATAGCATAGGGAAGATTATCGGGCTTAAAATCCAATAAAAAGAAAGTTAAAATCTCATAAAGGCTCAAAAGGACAACTAGGGATTGATATTTAATTGGGTGGATTCTAGTTGTTGGCTTTCCAAATAATGTCTAGATCATTTCTCCCTTAAATAAACAGAGTTCAATTTTGCCTCAAAAGTTTGTCAAAGCATGCTCTAAGATTGACTACGACCAAGACACTTATAATTATGTAGGAGCCCTCTCTAAATAAGCATACACAGCTCAATGTAATAGAATAAATCCATCACCTAATAAAATCATTTAGATCATGATGCATAGATACACTAATTTATGAATATCAAGCTAGACTCATCATTGGTTGAACACCAAAATAAACAAAGACCAATAAAAATTTAATGAAAATAATTTATTCAAATAATTTTAATTTGAAAAACATAATTGTTCCAAAAAACACAAAAAAAAATGAAACAAAAACAAGCCAAGGGAAGTTTTATTGATTTGAACTCGAAAGAGCTTTCTCCACTTGGATATATCAAGGGCAAGGATCATGAATGATAGTCATTGCTTCGTCATCCGCAATTGGTTCAAGCTTGCTTAGTAACACCTCCTCTTTAGCAGCTTCTACATCCATGTCATGATAAGATGACATGACAAAACTCTCCTCCAATCCTCCTGTTGCGCTCGAATTAAGTACTACTACAAAGCGTCACTCGCAAGTATACGAGGTAGCTGTAGCAAAAGTGATCGCCCCAAGGTCGTTTCCCCAAGAAGGTGTGGTTCGTAATAGCTTGATTGACAATTTATTTAAATGCGAGAGTTTGTTGTTTGGAGTGGTGCGAGAATAATTTAAACCTAAATTTAACGTGCGTAGAGAGTAATGTGTGTGGGTGTACAAGATCGAATCGATTCTTGGGAAGGTGCCTAGGGTCATAGGTTCATTCAATCAAAGCTCAATTCTCAATTGTCCATTAACATAACCTTGCAAATTTATTTGTTCCTTAAGATTAAGTAGTCAATTACCAATCCATTAGTTCTCACATTCATGAATTAACAATGACCAATTCTTTTACATTACCAAATTAATGAAACCCTAGAACTTATATTTCTAATTCATTCATAGGGTGGTCGATTATATAGTTTCGATATCGGATTTCACCTCTCGGTCCGTCATCCAATATTCAAAGATCAATAGGTAGCTAATCTATCAACCTAGCATTTAATGCAATACAATCAACCAATCAACAAGGAACATCAATTTAAATATCAAATCAAGACATTCAACCAAATATACTATAAACCCTAAACATGGGTATTTAGCTCAACATCATCTATTTAACACATTCATTCAACTCAATATAACACAAATACAAATTGTCCATTGCAATATCAATTCTATTAATACAACAACAACAATAAGAAATGAATTAAAAGAGAGAATAGAAAAACCCCTTGTGAAGATGCCAAGAGTAGGATTCCTAGTCTTCCTCCTAGCTCCACTTGATGTATTTGATGAAGAACTCAAGCCCTCTTCAATGGTTGATTTCCCTTTGCAATGTGGAATGGAGCTTTCTCAAGTCACCAAACCTTTGGATGGAGCTTTCTCAAGTCACAAACCTTCAATGGATATGCCTTTGGAAGATGGAGTGGAGCTTTCTCAAGTCACCACTCCTTTCAATGAAGTTTCTTCAACCTTTGAGAACTTGTAACCCAATTAATCCCAAAGAACCTCAAAGATCCTATCAATGGAAGATGGAGAAGGTGGAGAGGATGGAAATGGAGGTTTGGAGGTGAAGGGACAAGGGAGAGTGTCACTCTCTCCCTCTCCCACGTTTTGCAGAAATTTTGGCTCCAAGAACCCAAGAACTCCCTCCATTTTCCTCTTCCTCTCCTTTTAATTCATTCAAAATACACACCCATGCCTTCCAACTCATCCCATTTCCCTTTGTCCCCCACTTTTTATTTGTTTAATATTTCTTTTGGCAAGCAATAAGTCTTTGTCTCCCACTTGTTCCCCACTTTGTTGAAAGAATTTTGACTTTTCAGGTGGGACACGGCCAAGCCAAGACAAGCTTGGCCGTGTCTCTTGCACTTTTTCCATTTTTTCATGAGAGGTTGGCTTGGCCGTGTCTCTTGATTCTTCATGGGACACGCCCGTGTCCCTCACTGGACCTCTTTCTTTCTTTCTTTCTTCTCTTTGGTTATAAGAGGTGACACGGCCAAGCCATGTGGAGCTTGGCCGTGTCTCTTGATTTTTTTTCTTTGGGATACGGCCAAGCTCCTGGCTGTGTCCCTCACTCTCTTTGATACAGAATGAGACACGGCCGTGTCATGTGACGCGGCCAGTGTCCTGGCCGTGTCCCTTGACAGTGTCAGTCTCTGCCTCTTTTCTTTCCTTCTTTGCTTGCTCTCTTATTCTTTGGTATGAATGGGACACGACCAAGCCATTTTTGTCTTGGCCATGTCAAGCTTGGCCGTGTCTCTAAGTGTGTCTCTTCCTGCCTTCATTTTTGCTCTTTCTTTTCTTTGTTCTTTGTTTTGCCTTTTGAATGAGACACGGCCAGAGGCTTGGCCGTGTCTCTGGGTGTGTCAGCTACAACCTTGAAGAAATTTTGAGGGACAAGGCCATGTCTTGCTTGGCTTGGCCATGTCTTGCTTGGTTCATGCTTTTCTTGCCCGGTTTTGATCTTCCAAGGGTGTTTTGCACCTAAACCTAAAACAAACACTTTAAACACACTTAAAACAAAAATCAATCAAAACATTAACTAAAACACACATAAAATCACACTAAAAACTAGTACAAAAATGACCTAAACACCTCCTTCCATCCTGAAGGTTGCAGGAGGTGGCATCCTTTCAAATTAGGTAGAGGAAAATTCTTGGTGTTGGGCTTATCAGGCTAAGGTAGTTTTTCACTGTCAATCAAATCTTGAATCTCATGCCTTAATCGAGCACATTTATCTGTATCATGCCCTTGCATTTGATGAAATTGACACAAGGCCTTAGCATCAAACTTTAATAGCAGAGGATTGTGTAGCGGTAGAGGAGCCAACAACTCTAATATCCCCTTTTTTTGCAACTTGTTGAAAACCCAAGACAGAGGTTTTCTCAAACATGAAAATTGTCTTCTATTTTCTTGACCAATTGTTGCATTGACATCCATTGATTTCTGTGTGCCTTGACCACCAGGCTAATAATTCCCCCTCTCCCTTCTTCTTCTTTCAGAAAAATGGTTCTTCTCTCTTTCCTATTCTTTTATCTATAAACCAGCTTGGAGAAGATCTTTGAAGTCTTTGGTAAGTGTATGAGACATTCGTTCATGTAAATTAGGTAGGACACCTCTCATTATCATCCTAATCTGGCCTGACTCATCAGGCCTCTTTTTGAGAAGAGCAGTCTTATTCCTCCATCTTTTCACATAGTCGATAAAATTATGAATTTACTCTTTTCTGATAGTTTTCATCACCATTAGGGTCACGTCTAGCTCAAAATTGTACTCATATTATTGAATAAAGGCTTTGTACAGCAAACCCCAATATTTTTATGTACTTTCTTTCAAAGTATTAAACCAATTCTGGATAATAGGGTCCAAAGAAATCATAAAATACCTCAGGATTTAGGCCTTAGTAGCTCTAGCAAACTGCATGTCGGTGATGCACTGCTTAACATGCAAGTGAGGATTTAGTATTCCATCAAACTTAGCAAAGAAAGACATCTTGAATTTGGGAGGGATTCCTTCATTATCCTTAAATAGCTTATCCATCTTTGATGCTTCTTCAATCTTCAGCTTCTTTTCAAACTTCTTTTCCAGATTAGTAATCATCTTCTCCACATTTGTAGTTTCAGTCTTTTCAACAATTGATTTTTCCACAGCCTTCGGCTCTTTCTTCTTATCTTGAGAATCTTGGAAGTAATGAGCCCAATCATTATCATCAAGTATTACTTTGTCATCATCAAAGGCTTCTTCACCAACCTTAGCCTTTCCTATGTCCTTCTGCTTTTTAGTACTAGCAGATGCTTCAACAGTGTTTCCTAATAGTGCAACTAGTTGATTTTTCAGGGTTTTAACCAGGATCCCCTTTAGTTCTTCCATCCTAGAGTTGAGTGAATTCTTCACCATCTTCTGAATTTGTTCAGCTTCCATTGCTTTTGGTGAAAAGCTGACTGAGTCATTGCTGATTGTACATTGCTGGCATATGTTGGATTGTTGTAAGCTCTTGAATTGTTGTACTCCATGTCTGTGAGCCAGAAAGCCATGTAATACAATATATCTATACATAAATGGCATAAGTTACAGACAAAGAAAGATAATTAGGACATTCCTCTCAACCTTATATCTTCCATATATGAATGACATGTCTCTTTTTCTAGGTATATGGTCAACAAAATATCAACATGGGATATCTTATTTTCAAAAAAATTCACTCGGACGGTTTAATAATAGTTGTATTCTCAAACTAAGAAATCGGTCCATGATAATTTCTATTAATTAAGCCATAATATATTGGATCAACTAAAAATACACTTTATATTATATTTGGGATTAAAACCAAATTAAAGAGTTCAAATAGATTTTTCATTTGAAAAAACAACTATTGATTAATACCACATACAAGTCCATGATTACTAATTCTTGGTATAAATTAGGCCCACAATTAATTTTTAGTATTCCATAATTGACTTAAATAGTTGTAAGCCCATTTAAGAAAAAGGGCAAGAAAAGTTGTAAAATGAGTGAAAAGTAATTTTGTTTCGAAGCCTATTATAAAAAATTTTATTTAAAAATGAATTTTGGACTTTGTATTTGGGCCATGAGGTGAAAAAGAATTTTTAACTCATCTTTAAAAGGTTTTATGTCCAAAGACCATCTTGAAAAATTTTTAAAATAATTTTGGTCCTTTGGGCTTAAAAGAGAAAAATTATTTTGGGATTACAATATAGTTAGGTCATATTAGAAAAAGAACAAATCAAATAAGTCATGTTTCAATCCAAGATATATCAATCATAGTCAAACAACAAGTATTTGGGTAAAAACCTAAGGAAAGTAACTATGCCAACTACATGAGCTTTAGTCTTTGAGTTGAAAAGCTTAGATTCTCATAGCAATTATATACCCAAAGGTATAAGACTATGAGTAGTTATACCATGCTCGATCTCCATACCTTGAGTAAAAGTATGTTATCCCTTACAAAATATAACAAGGGTTACAATGACGTCCTAACTCACACACACAATGCAATCTAAATGATGCATTAGATAATATCATAATAAGAAAAAAATAAAATAATAAAAAAACCAACAAAATCAACTTTTGTTATCCCCTAGTGGAGTCGCCACTGTGAGCGGAGATTTTTGCCTCACTCCCATGTGAAATAGTTTTTGCAACTTCGACATTATTAGGCTCAAGACCTTAGATAATATGGGCCTAAATCTGGAGAAAATGGATTCGCCACCCGGACAGGCTGGGAAGATAGAAAGGGTGGATGACTCGATTCCTAAGAAATTTCCAACTCCCTCTTGGATTCGAAAAGTTAGGTACGTATGGGGAAGGTAAGAATGACCCAGCACCCCTATAATGCCCAGTTCATTGAAACTGACCCCTTTTTTAGGTCTAAATATTATTAAATTCTGAAGCATTATAATATTATCCATACTACATACAATTCAAAATAAATAAACATTCATTGTATTAAGGCAAAGAAGGTCCAAACAAATAAAAATGGGCACTCATAAAAGATGAAAACATACCCTTACAACAATTGTCAAATGTTCAAAACTAAATAAAGTAGGGCACCCACTATTTGGTGAAAACATGTCCTTTACATTAATCCAATAATCAAAATAAATTAAATTACATTGAAATTGACTAATAAGGTACCCACAAAGTGAAAACATACCTTTTACATCCTTGAAATCAAAATAAACCAATAAATGCATTTAACCATTCATTATGGATAAAATAATAGTAAATCATCCATCACAAGCATACATTAACAAATTAAATAATCAAATCTAAGTTTTAATATTATATTGAATAATAGATATACAAAACTAGGGTTTTAATATATGAATTAGGGTTTCTTAAAGTTTAGAATGCTAAATTAGGGTTTTAAGGTTTTGGAAAATATGATTAGGGTTTATAAATAAAAATTAGGGTTTTGAGGATTAAAATCTGATTTTAGGGTTTTAGGATGACAATTAGGGTTTAGTGATCAAACTAGGATTTTTAGGGTTAATATATGATTTTTGGGTCCTAGGATGATAATTAGGGTTTTGGTTTAGAATTAAGGTTTTGAAACTACAATTTAAGATTTTGGTTTTTTAAAACATGCCAATAGGATTTTAGGTAATTAAATTAAAGGTTTAAATTAAGTCCTAAGTTATTGAGATCCTAAAATAAGTAAAAGTCATCTAACTAGATTACTAGATAGAACAAAGTTAAATGAATTAAGCTATAGTGACTTTGAAACCAATGAGATTGAGCTACTGGACATGCTATGAAACCAATATAAATTGACCTAATGATAAAAGAAACTTGCTGTGAATTTAAAGGGTTAAGGAAATTAAACATTTGTTTGTTGACTACTGAAGTCTCTTACTAATTATCATTGCCTTTTGATAACTATGGCTCCCCCTAGCTGATTCTTTCAATCATATATTTATAAGGAGTAGATTAGGTTTAAAGCTAGCACATGATTAATCATAATCCGAGCTTAATTCGAATTTTCAATTTAAGCACGGCTCGGATTAAGACCCAAAATAAGAATCATATAGAATTAAAATGCTTTAAGTTCGACATGAAACTACAGCCATATCAAATTAAAATTTGCTTAATTTGATATGGACCAACATTCATATCGAATTGGATAAGTCAAATTTGACATGGATGTGTCCATATCGAATTAGAATTGATCTAATTCGATATGGAAGTCATCCATATCAAATTAGACTTGTTGTAATTTGATATGGACAATCCATATCGAATTAGATTAAGTCCAATTCGATATGGACACTGTCCATATAAATTTGGGCAAGCGCAATGACCTATACCGAATCAAACCTGCTCCAACCTTAGATCGGACCATTTCAAAGCTAAGTGATATTCATTAATCCCAAACCTACTAGGAAATTGCCTTAAAAACCATTTAGGATACCAAAACAAGCTGAATTTAAAAGTTGTATCGAATTGGATATTCAAGTTAAATTCGATATGATGGGGCTCATATCGAATTTATCTTGAATAAATTCATTATGAACCATGCTCATAACGAATTGGATATAAAAAAATGGCCAATCATCTTTCATTTTGGGTCGATTTAGCTTTTGAATCAAACCAAAATTGGTTTTGGCTTTTTAATTAGGTCCAAACTTGATTTGGGCCTCCAAAATTGAATTAAATTTAACTTGGCCCTTTAAGATTGAAAACAAACTTGATTCAACCTTTTTAATTAGAACAAAATTCATAGTAAGATAAAATTAAGGGTCTACAGTGACTTAGAGTTGATTTTGGAACTCTAAAGGGTTTGTACATACTTTGTTAATAATTATTTTAAGAATTTAAGTTTGACATATTGTATGTAGTT
This sequence comes from Garcia nutans, assembly GCA_947685225.1. NCBI lineage: Eukaryota > Viridiplantae > Streptophyta > Magnoliopsida > Malpighiales > Euphorbiaceae > Garcia > Garcia nutans. Next base: position 45,233,737 of record CANTUV010000037.1, on the reverse strand, counting down.
GCTTGACATGTGCTTTTCATATAATCTATGCAATGTTGCATAGTTATGTGATGAATATAGTTTTGAACATAAAAATCATTGTAATATGATAAAAAAAAAGTCATGCTTTTTATGAAGCATGGTTCAAATTGATGTGTAAAATGTATATATATTTGTGAAAGGTGCTAAACTGTGAAAATGAGTCACATTGTGAATGTGACTCATGAATTATATGTAATGACTTGTAAAATGTGGAAAATCATAAAAGAAATGGGATTGAGATGAAATGAGAAAGTGATCATAAATGAGTTGATCACTTTACGTATATGGAAAAGGAATGATCTGAATGAGAAATATGAAAAGTCATATTAATGATGAGAAAGAGAAAATTTGAATATAAATATGTGAAATGTGAATGATTATAATGAAATGATGCAAAATTATGGAAAAATAAATGAAAACGAATAAAATATGTTGCATGTTGCCTTATTCAATATGTGATTCCATAAAATTGTAATTGGTGTTATTTGATATACTATGCATCTTTGAGCGAGATACACACTGTTGTAATAGATATGATTATGCTAGGCAAGATACGCTGGTATCACAGACATGATTACGCCTTCAGTACAACACACTGGCATCAAAGATATTACTATGCCTTTGGGGCTACACACGCTAGTGTCAGGAAAAACTGAAATAATATTTTTTGAACTTGAATATTATATATATATATATAAGGATTTTTGGGCCTAATTTGTATGTTTGTGTTTGTAGTATGTATATAATAAGTGAATGAAGTGTTTTGCAACATGTAAGTATGTAATGTGTGTATTGTGAGAAATAATGCGTTTTAAAATAGTAAATAATAATAATAATAATAAATAGTAAATATAATATGGCATTGATATTAAATGTTATTGTGTATTTGGGTCTATTAAATGTTATAGTGTGTGTATTGTGAGAAAATATGCATTTTAAAATCGTAAAAAAAAATAAATAATTGTAAATATAACATGGCATTGATATTAAATGTTACTATGCCTTCGGGGCTAGACACCGAGTGTTAGAATAAACTGAAATTATATTTCTGGAAATTAAATATTATATATATAACAAGAATTTTTGGGTCTAATGTGTGTGTTTATATTTGTAGTATGTATATAATAAGTGAATGATGTGTTGTGCAACATGTAAGTATGTAGTGTGTGTATTATGAGAAATGATGCGTTTAAAATAGTAAAAAAAATAATAAATAAATAGTAATATAATATGGCATTGATATTAAATGCTATTATGTGACAATAAATGTGCATTGATTTTGAATAGTTTTTATTATGAAAGTGTATACCACTAAGCTTTCAAGCTTAACACGATAGTGTGTATCATGCAAAATTAAATATTATATATATAATAAGAATTTTTGGGCCTAATATGTGTGTTTGTATTTGTAGTATGTATATAATAAGTGAATGATGTGTTGTTCAACATGTAAGTATGTAGTGTGTGTATTATGAGAAATGATGCATTTAAAATAGTAAATAAATAATAAATAAATAGTGAATATAATATGGCATTGATATTAAATGTTATTATGTGAAAATAAATGTGCATTGATTTTGAATAGTTTTTATTATAAAAATGTATACCACTAAGCTTTCAAGCTTAGCGCGATATTGTGTATCGCACAGGTACTAGAAATGTAGGCTAGGGTAAGTTTGATGATGATTAGGACTTGAAAATTAAGTGTGCCATGAGACCAACTTGGAAGTGGTGTTGCATTCATGTATTATTTATGTAGTGAGTAATTTGGATAGTGTATAGAAAGAACATCATTTGTGTATTAAACTTTTATGGAAAAATATTTCATATGTACATATACTATGATGGTGGTGTAACTTAACTATGATTCTTTGGGATGTAAATTAATAAAGTAATATGAATATTTTAAATACCTTTTAGTAAATATATGTGTGTGTGTGATTTTGATATATTGAATATTTTAGAGAAATATTGGAGATTTTGGTTAATGTATTTTTTTTTTGGAGTACAGTTTTATTGCAGGTTGTGACTTTGTTGATATTTGAAAAACATTGCTATAACAGATAAAACTCTAGTAAATTTTTTCCAGAGATTTTCTTTTAAAATTTGTATTTTAACATTTAATAATAAATATATATATTTATTTACCCATTTGATTTATCTTTTAAAGAAGAATTCCTTTTAATAAAAATGAAGAGAATTTTCTACTGTCAATATTGGTGATATTCTTATATTATGTATATATACTTTACATATATGGAGTACATGTACTATATGTACATAGAGTATAAGAGTATTACAGATTTTATAGTAAGATATTGTACTGCTTTTATAGTTTATATATGCACTGAAATTATACAGAGTAAATGCATTATATGTATATAGGGTATAAGAGTGTTACAAAATCAATCCAAGGAAAATTTTTTATTGGTTTAGAAAATTTAGCTCGATATTTCGGTATAAAATGTGCATTTTTATGGAGACAATTAAATAGATTTTTCCTTAATTTTTTCAAACTAATTAAACTATGGTGACAACTCTCAAATCATTGCTTTTCAAAATAAAAGTCACTAATTTTTTTTTTAAAAAAGAAGAGTTTCTTTTTAATAATAAAAGGAAACAAATCTTTTCAAAATAGAAGATCATTTTTAAATCAATGCTTATCGAACCAATTGGAGACTATATGTGGCAGTATCATGTGGGACTTAGCCCAAAAGAGAGCAATACTCTAGCTCCCTCATTAAGGGCCATGCCTCACAGCTGGCAACTCCAATGAGGAATTCTTAAAATTTTCAAAATAAAATTTTAATGGGCTCTTTTTCAAAAATTATTTTCCTGGATTAATTTTCTTCTTTCTCATGCTTAAGGGTTCGTTACCCTTTAGTTTTAGAAGTCATAGGTAGCAAGTAGCATCCACTTGGAAACCTTCATTAGGTTTGTTGGGGGATAGCAAAAGTACCCAACCCGCAATGAATTCCTAAACCTTTTAAGGTGTAACGGACATGCACGTATTGCTGGACCCATACCAGATTCATTATCTGTCTTGTGATTAGAAACTTTTAGACTAAACCACCCTTTGCATGTAAAGGCCATAGATTCTACCGTAAGAGGTTTGCACTATAATCCTAAAGCATTCTCATAAAATTATTTTCATTCATGCATATATGTATGCATTTCATACTCACTATCCCTATAATTTTAAGGTATCATTCCCTTAATACTCAATCCAAGTTAAGCTATAGGCTTAAAACCATATTATCCCCTAAACATAAACATAAAATACATTGGTTTACCTCAAAAACCTAGGTCACATTGACTTAGCCCAATCAAACATAAACCCAAGCCACATTAGCTTAACCGGTGAACGAAACTGGTTTACCCCATAAACCTAGGTTTCATTGATTTAACCATCACATATAAACCTAAGCCGCATTGGCTTGACCTATAAGTGTGAACCTAAGCCATATAGGCTTAACCATCCGGCATGAACCAAGTCACACTGGCTTTAACCACCCCAAGCTATAGATATATCCCTATCGACTTAACTCTTCAAACATAAGCCACATTGGCTTAACCATCAAACATAAAACAAAGCCTCGTAGGCTTGACCTATCAAATATGAACCAAGCCACACCAGCTTTGTAACACCCCCATATCCAATGCCCACACACTACAACTACAACAATGTAGCATAAGTGCATCAAACATAGGGATGCTACAGTTTTCTTAACATTCAAAACACTTTAAACTTGATACAATACCCTTATCATTATACATTATAGAAAAGTAGATCATTTACTTATAAAACAAAACATATTAGTTATATATATATATACATTTAAATATTACACAGCGGAAGTTATAAAATATGTACATATTTACATATTAAACATTTCTTTACAAAATATAAAGAAAAATACATGATTGGCAAGTCTGCTCTGATCTTTAAACTCCCAAAATGGATTCTTCAAGGTCTACTCTCACTTGGTCTTGATGAACTCTCGGGTTCAACTCTATCCACTCTATTACCTGCGCGATTAAACACTATCGCGCTAAGCCAACGGCTTAGTAAGATAAAACATACTAATGGTATGCTTTAATGTAATGCAATGTCACATATGTTATTGATAAGATCAACATCATAAATATAAAGTTAACCACATAATTATGCATTTCACAAATCATAGTCATATGAGCATACCACATTTCAACATCTTTCCACATTCAACATTAATCAATCATACTCAATAAACAACATCTCATTTCATTAACTTATAACATTATTTAAGACATTCATATAACATTGACACCTATGGGCCCAACAAGTATTTAATACGATATTCAGAGTTCAGAGTTACTGCTTTGGTTCATAGTCACAATAATCACGCCCGTAGGCAATATATATACATGTATCTCTATCCATGGATAGTGTAACAGACCCAGTCTCTTGGACCATCAACTCAACACATATGAGGAGATCCTCAACCCGGCAAGACTGTTACAAATCATATATCTCATATTCACAATTCTCATAGTGTAACAGACCCAGTCTCTTGGACCATCAACTCAACACATATGAGGAGATCCTCAACCCGGCAAGACTGTTACCTTTCATCATTTCTTAGGCATGCCACCCAAATCCAGAACTCTGAAACTGAATAACATATTAAACAAACAATTCATTTATTATATAGTTACCATTTCCATTCTCAAATTCTCATCACATTTAGGCAAACATGCCTTCTTTCTTTCAATATCATCATCATAGCCAATCACAATAGCATTGTCTCATATCATGTCTTATTTAAATTATCATTGCATCTTTGATATACATTTCAATTTCAATGTATATTACTCATGAAACACATTACCATTCACAATACATAACATAACATTGTTCAATCTCAACAATGCAATTAGGGCAAAGAACAATTGATATGATTCATAGTTTTAGGACCTTACACATGCATTTGATTATATCATTCATTGATTCAAGTGTGTTTAAAGTGTTTAGGGTTAGGTTTAAGGACCAACCTACCTTTGGAGAACCAAAGCAATGCAAGAAGAACAAAGAATTAAAACCCTAACCCACACAATTGAGGGACACGGTCAGCCACTTGAGGGACACGGTTAGGGCAATTCAACCTCTTCACAATCTAATCCAAAAGGAATATTAGCAAAATGACCATATGAATAGTACATTCTGGTTTTAGACTCCATTTTATCCTTATTTTGAAAAATTGTATAAAATAATCTACTTGACTAAAAATTCTAAAATTTTTACAGAATTTAGTTTTGTATCTTAAAATCATTCCTTTAAAATTTCAGATCAAACTGAACACAAAATCTTGGTCAAATAGTTCACCTAACCAGACTGCCCCAATTGCCCTGCATCCTGGCAGCAGTTCTGAACTTTGTGAATTCCATAAATCAAATTCAATCAACGTGGCTCCAAATTATTTTTCTCAAATACTAGACTCACTAAGCAACAACATATCCAAAATTCAATTGGATATGATTTTTTTACATTTTATTAAAAATCCCGAAATATAGCTGTCTCAGTTAAGGTACCTGCTGGAACAGGTCTAATAAAAATAATCTTTCTAAACTCATAACCATTCCAAAATCGAATCAACATATTTTTCAGTCATTCTAGACTCATAGAGGCACAACATATCAAAAATTCACTTCAAGAACATTTTTCTATAATTAATTAAAAATCATACAAGTCACAGCCTTTACTAATTGTAAAACAGAAAAAAAATTCACTAAACACAACTCTTACTCTTCCATCACCAACACCAACCTAGCTTCTTATCTTTAATTCCATTTCAACACTTTTACACACACCATACACAAACACACTCCATCAAACTCAAACAAAATTCCAAATAGAACAAGAGAAATCAAGAGAAAACTTACCTTAAATGAAGAATTCCACAAATCTCTAACCAACACCCTTGATTCCTTCTTCAATTTGCTTCAAACCTCAAGATCACCTCTCTTTCTCTCTTTGTCTATGGAGAATCCGGCCACACATGAAGAGAAGAAGAAAATATGAAGAGCAAAGTCAAATTTGGCTTCTTATATCCATCAAGTGTTTTTAACCTTGCAATTACTAAAACACCCTTCACCATTTAACTAACATTTTGTCTCATCTAAGCCCTTATATGTAATTGCACATTCCACAAAAAATATCTTCTTGCATTGACTCTATATTTGACCAATCTATATGTTATATATATCATCATATACACAACATATACATTTGTCTCTAAACCCTAAATTTCTTCTCCAAAACACATATACATATACATTCTCTTCCCATTTCTTTTCTCTTACAATTTAACACATATATTCAATCCAATATATAACAACAACAACACTAACAACAACATCAACAATAACAACAACATAACCAAGACTTCTAGGGCATACATGAGGATATTACAAGCTTGATCATTCAACATAAATTGAGCATAATGTTATGATAGTTTGATCGATCACATCAAAATTTGGACTTATAGCTTAGCCTCTCAAACTAAGGCCACAATTGGCTTGACCCCAATCACCACAACTAAGCCACACCAGCTTAACCATCTAAATCACATTGGCTCAATCCACATCATAGGTTTAACCCACAAAATCAAGTCACATTTCCTTGACCATCACATCTAAACTAAGCCCACATCGACTTAAACCACTCAAATAAAATCGATGTTGCATTGGCTCAATCACCAAAACTAAGATGCACTGGCAAAATCACTTTGACCTAGCATAAGCTTGAGCCACATCGACCTAGCCATTAGGAATCAAACATAAGCCACATTGGCTTATCTCATAAGTATAAACCCAGCCATCATGCATAAACCCATGCCACAATGGCTTGACCTTTAGACAAGCCTAAACTGCATTGGTTTGATGTTTCAGGCATGACCCAAAGATGGATTAACCCCTAGGATTGATCTAAGGTCACTGAGGCTAAACCAAGTAGACTTGGATCACTTAAACCAAGCTTGAAAGAGCTAAAACACCCAAGCCACATGGCTTGAACCTTTAGAGACCATACCTGTAACACCCTGATACCCTATATAAGCACTATACATATACCTAGTATACATACAGTAAGTATATAAAGTATAAGGATACCACTTTTCCTTTTTACTTTTAAAAAAACCTGTAACAAAATTCAAACTATAATAGGTCAATATAAAGAACACTTACGAAATCATTGTCTTTATCAAAACTTCACTTATACATATAATATAACATACTTAAAGTGGATACATGTATGCATTACCCTCTAGTTGGTCTCGACAAAATCTTACTCTTCTCGTGGCATACCAAAAGACTTCATATCTTCCACCAAGCTACCTGCGCGATAATACATCCGCGCTAAGCTCGAAAGCTTAGTAGTACAAATATAAAATACAAACATATATCATGGAAACACTAACATATAAAGATATATCAATTCCATATACTTTTAGTTCTTATTAAGTTTATCCCTTTTCATTTGCACCTTTCATATCTTTCAACTAATTTCATATCTTATACCCATATATACATAACATTTCTACCAATTCCAACCCATCATTAATATTCACAATCAACATCTCAATACACACATTATACATCATACTAACCATAAGTCACATTTCCAATTAATACAATCATTGTCATCAACCACAATTCATCAATTGAATTCACAATCAATGCTAATACACACATTATACATCATACCAATCATAACATTTCTTTATTCACAATTCACCATTAGTGCTCATAATCAATATTTCAACACACATATTACATATCATCAACCACATGTCCAATGAAGTATACCAAAGATTTCATTATCCATTTCTTTCAACATTTGTATATCACATTGACAACAAAGACAGACTCGGGCCCAACAAACACCACTATGTTATTCAGAGTTCAGAGTTACTGCTTTGGTCTATAATCATAATCATCAAGCCGTAGGCATCATATATCAATATTTCTATCCATGGATAGTGTAACAGACCCAGTCTCTTGGACCATCAACTCATCATGAGGAGATCCTCAACCCGGCAAGACTGTTACCAATCATATATTTCATATTCACAATTCTCATGGTGTAACAGACCCAGTCTCTTGGACCTCAATTCAACTCAATTTGAAGAGATCCTCAACCCGGCAAGACTGTTACCTTTTTCATTTTATAGGCATGCCTCCAAACCCAGAACTCTGAAGACTGAATAACACATTAAACACATATTTCACTTATTGTTTCATTATCAATTTCAATCTCAATGCTCATTATCATCTAGGCAAACATGCCTTATTTCTTTCAATTGGATCATCATAGCCAATCACAATGGCTTCATCTCACATTTGAATCATCATGGCCAATTACAATGGTTTCACACATATCATATCTCAATCCATATGATACATATAACATCATTGATATAACATTTCAAAATATATTATTCATATAACATATTGTCATTTACAATGCATATAACATAACCTTTCATCATTTCTTAAAACACACTAACACCATTCATTATTAGAGCATTTATCATAACAAATTGCACATACCTTAAGAATGATCCTCATTTCTTCCTACCTTTCCCATTTCATATTTTATCCACTCTATATATATATATATAGCAATTTACATTATTCATTTACATCCACAATATAATAGAGTATTTAACACATTCATCCAAATGTGTTAAAATTCAAAGACATATAAGGATATACAATCAAATAGAGTTCATGCTTACCTTTTTAATGATCTTCACATCCTTCACATCATTCAATCATCACCTTAATCCAATTATATTAACATTATAGTAAACCACTTAACACATTTGCAAACAAATGTATTAAGTCTCAAATCATGTAAATAAATACAATCATATGTATTGGTACTTACCTTATGAACACTCACACAACTCTAAGCAATCCTTTCTTCATAAGATTTCTCACTTCTCAAATTAGGGCAAATCACCTTCTTCAAACCCTAATCCAAAAGGAATATTAGCAAAATGACCATATGAATAGTACATTCTGGTTTTAGACTCCATTTTATCCTTATTTTGAAAAAATTGTATAAAATAATCTACTTGACTAAAAATTCTAAAATTTTTACAGAATTTAGTTTTGTATCTTAAAATCATTCCTTTAAAATTTCAGATCAAATTGAACACAAAATCTTGGTCAAATAGTTCACCTAACCAGACTGCCCCAATTGCCCTGCATCCTGGCAGCAGTTCTGAACTTTGTGAATTCCATAAATCAAATTCAATCAACGTGGTTCCAAATTATTTTTCTCAAATACTAGACTCACTAAGCAACAACATATCCAAAATTCAATTGGATATAATTTTTCTACATTTTATTAAAAATCCCGAAATATAGCTGTCTCAGTTAAGGTACCTGCTGGAACAGGTCTAATAAAAATAATCTTTCTAAACTCATAACCATTCGAAAATCGAATCAACATATTTTTCAGTCATTCTAGACTCATAGAGGCACAACATATCAAAAATTCACTTCAAGAACATTTTTCTATAATTAATTAAAAATCATACAAGTCACAGCCTTTACTAATTGTAAAACAGAAAAATTTTCACTAAACACAACTCTTACTCTTCCATCACTAACACCAACCTAGCTTCTTATCTAACAAGCAATCTCAACACTTAAATTCACACCATAAACAACTATAATCATCTCATCATCAAATCACAACTCAACTCAAGTATAACTTCCAAAAATAACAAGATCAAACAAGAGAAACTTACCAAATAGTGAAATTCCTTGAAACTCCAACTTGTAAATTTGAAAGCTTTCTTCACTTTGAGCTTGGAAATAACAAAACCCTCATTTGTTCTTTTGTTTTCCCTTGTCTATGATGAGCCGGCCAACACAAAGAAGAAGAAGAAGAAATGATGAAGAAAACACAAAGTCAATATGCATTAAATAGCCATCCAAGAGAAAATTACCATAATACCCTCATCCACTTAACTAAGCTTTTGTCTCATATATACCCATATTGGTAATTTCACATCTCACAAATAAAATATCCTCTTCCCTTGACTTTCCATTTTGACCAACATATATTTTATATATATCACCATATACACTACATATACACTTCTCTCTACACAATGCATTCTCCAACTACACACATATACATTATCTCTCCATTTCTTTTATCATTCACATAAACCATACATAATTACCACTTATCAATCACACATTCAATTCAATAATAACAATATTATCATAACTTCTAGGCTCACTTAGGGATATTACAGACTCTCCCTTTGACCAATTTATATGTTATATATATTATCATATACACAACATATAAACTTGTCTCTAAACCCTAAATTTCTTCTCCAAACCACATATACATATACATTCTCTTCCCATCTCTTTTCTCTTACAATTTAACACATATATTCAATCCAATATATAACAACAACAACACTAACAACAACATCAACAACATAATCAAACTTCTAGGGCATATATGAGGATATTACAATTCTCTCCCCCTTAAATAATTTCGTCCTCGAAATTATCTAGTATAATTGTAATTCATTCATAATACCATACCATCTTAACTTCCATATGAAGTTAATTATACGCTTAAGTCGTTATATCATCAAATCATATAGCTTCAACTCTCCTCTTTAGAATCAACCACCTTCTTTAAATTTCTTAACTCATCATTCTATATGTTTATACATCTTGTTACTTCCTTAATCAAACATTCAAAAGAACTCATTACAATCACTATCTAAATAAACATTTATCACCCTTAATAAATAACAAAATCCTGATGTTTTATAAATGGAGTTATTTCTTTAGCATGCTTTTCACTTAACTTACATATTAATACATTACCTTTCAACTTATTTAATAAATAATCGATCTTTTTCCCTTTTCCTCATGATTTACAACTATTATAACTCCATTCATTCTTCCAATCACACTTTAAATTTTTTTTTTTTTACATCAATATATATTATCATGTAAATAACTACACTCTTGGTACAACTATACACATTAAATCTCAATAATAATTCATAATCTTAGCCAAATCTAGATCCATTGATTTATCTGTTACAATATATCCACATTCCAATCTTGTTCAACTCCAACCAACAATTAATTTATTCAAAATTATCATTGGATTTCACAATATATATAATCTAATTTCATTAAATCCAACTTATTTCCACCTTCTAATTCCTTTAAATCCATATTCAACTTTTTGAAACTATGATCATTAATAACAATTCACTTCCAATTATTTTTCAATATACACATAATTTATCTTCTATTATCTTAATACAATTTCCACCAAATTCGCAAGATTATCTCGTACCATATTTATTACTCATGATTCACTCATTTAAATTTTAAAACCGTCCACTTATTCACTTCATACCATAAACATATTCAATATAACTTTCAATCACAAATTACACTTTCTCCCATTTATCATCTCTTCACCTTTATATAACATTACTATAATTACAATAATTGCCTTTTCATTACATTACTCATAACTCAAAATATTATCACAATTCTCTTTCCTTTCTTTACTTTCCAAAATTATAACCAAATTGTTAACACAAAAGTTATAAACTACACATTTACCAATCATAACTTTCAACCATGTTGCTAGAAACATAATTATCTGTTTCACCAAAATTGTGCTACAATCAAATCATTTCAATCCAAATTCTGTGGATAACAAAGCTAACCAACCACACACATAAAACAAATCAGATGGCCATAGGAGCTTAATGGTCACATTGTAACTTATAGCTCAATACTATTCCTTGATTATTCTGTTTCCAAACTTTTCAATTACACTGCTAAGTTGGATCACAAGGATTACATATCCATTCTCCAAACTTTGGCTACATCAAGACTTAGCACATTCCAACTTCACTTCAAAACAATTTGTTCTTGATTACTTGATCATTAATAGCCTAATTTATATTCAATAATATTATCTTTAACATTTCCTATGCACAACATTTGATCATATACAATTTTTACACAAGTTCGTTCATTACTCTGGTTCCAATTTATCTCTTCTCGAAATTTCATACATTATACTTTCTTTTTCCATTACAATCTCTTTCTATACATGTATACATAAAACATTTCCTCATACACATACTTTGAACCTATAACCATATTACTGTCCAATATTTCCCAAATAAATTCTCATTTCATCATCATATAAGCAAATATGCTTCATTCATGTTATTTATATCATTATCATGTCTCAAATCACATTAATCAATTTATCATAAAAGTATTCATGTATATCATCAATATTCACATTACGCACAACATAACCTTACTCTTATGCATCATCGATATCATTTAATATATTTTCAATCTCAACATTATATGAATATATGCAATAATGTAGTTCGTACTTACTATTCATAGCTTCTCAAACCATATTCATTTTATGTAATTGCTCAAGTGTTATAATCATTTCATTACATTTCTCATTTCATATGCAATTCATTAATCAATGACATTGATGCCTCAACAAATTCACCTTATGCACATCACAACATATAATACATTCATATATTAGTCTCATTTTTAAGCCTTTAGATCACAAATTACAAGTCATATCAACATTTAAGTCCCCACGGTCGTGGCCTTCAAGAACCACGGTCGTGGCATAGAAAACTCTTCTGTGCTACCAAAATGCATAAAGACACAGTCATGTTTGTAACCCCACGGTCGTGGCCCTCACTTGCCACGGCCGTAGCATCCAATCCGGGACTGTTTTCCAAGGCAACTCAAGTATTTTACATTTATTTCTTCTCATTGCACAACATCATTCTTATCCCTTTTTGACATGGCTTAAGTTATTTATCAATTCCACACATATATACTAAACCATCAATATCCAAATAATCTTTATCAAATGCCACTAAAACTTTAACTTCTCAACTTACTACTTCACTTAAACTTCAATTTGCCAAACTCATCTTATATATTTTTATATCACAAAGCAATATCAAAACATATACTTTTCACAATTATCAAGCTCACTTCAACAATTCAAATATCACATATTACCACCATTATATTGAGCTTTCACAATATCCAAGCATCTCACATTTCTAACATTGAATTCACAATGTCCGTATTAAGATAACAATACCAATGTATGTTTTTACTTAACCCACATCATCTCTTTTTCTTTTAAACAAAATTTTAACTTTACATATCCATTTGTTTACCATTCAATATATATAAATATATATATCACTCACATATATATACATATGTACATTACATCCAATCATATACACATTGAGCCCAATAGCCTCTATACACTTTCCAAGTATAGTTATCACAAATCTCAGTTTCTTAAACCAACATTAATAGACAAGTAATTATATAGGTTACAAACATGCAATACTATGCGTACATTACATTTTCAAGTGATCAACTCAATCTTTAATCACTAACATATTATATCACATTAAATTCACATTGTTTGCATTAAAACAACAATGCAAACAACACTATTATATGCCCTTACATTAACCAATATTTTTATTTTATTTTAGTTTTCATATCATTTCTTTCTCTAGTTTTTACTTTCAAGTAAAAACCTCATTCAGACATTATCATCCCTCTCATATAATTCAAATTTATCCCACATCATATAATGCCACATCCGAGACCAACCTAGGTGTTAATGCATATGCATGTATTACCAATTACATTTCAAAACTCTTCTTTTTAATTCCCTTTTTAGTTTTTCAAAACCTTCTCTTTTTAATTTCACTTAGGCCGAGAATCTCGAACCTAAGCTCTGATACCAAAATAATTGTAACACCCTGATACCCTATATAAGCACTATACATATACCTAGTATACATACAGTAAGTATATAAAGTATAAGGATGCCACTTTTCCTTTTTACTTTTAAAAAAAACCTGTAACAAAATTCAAACTATAATAGGTCAATATAAAGAACACTTACGAAATCATTGTCTTTATCAAAACTTCACTTATACATATAATATAACATATTTAAAGTGGATACATGTATGCATTACCCTCTAGTTGGTCTCGACAAAATCTTACTCTTCTCGTGGCATACCAAAAGACTTCATATCTTCCACCAAGCTACCTGCGCGATAATACATCCGCGCTAAGCTCGAAAGCTTAGTAGTACAAATATAAAATACAAACATATATCATGGAAACACTAACATATAAAGATATATCAATTCCATATACTTTTAGTTCTTATTAAGTTTATCCCTTTTCATTTGCACCTTTCATATCTTTCAACTAATTTCATATCTTATACCCATATATACATAACATTTCTACCAATTCCAACCCATCACTAATATTCACAATCAACATCTCAATACACACATTATACATCATACTAACCATAAGTCACATTTCCAATTAATACAATCATTGTCATCAACCACAATTCATCAATTGAATTCACAATCAATGCTAATACACACATTATACATCATACCAATCATAACATTTCTTTATTCACAATTCACCATTAGTGCTCATAATCAATATTTCAACACACATATTACATATCATCAACCACATGTCCAATGAAGTATACCAAAGATTTCATTATCCATTTCTTTCAACATTTGTATATCACATTGACAACAAAGACAGACTCGGGCCCAACAAACACCACTATGTTATTCAGAGTTCAGAGTTACTGCTTTGGTCTATAATCATAATCATCAAGCCGTAGGCATCATATATCAATATTTCTATCCATGGATAGTGTAACAGACCCAGTCTCTTGGACCATCAACTCATCATGAGGAGATCCTCAACCCGGCAAGACTATTACCAATCATATATTTCATATTCACAATTCTCATGGTGTAACAGACCCAGTCTCTTGGACCTCAATTCAACTCAATTTGAAGAGATCCTCAACCCGGCAAGACTGTTACCTTTTTCATTTTATAGGCATGCCTCCAAACCCAGAACTCTGAAGACTGAATAACACATTAAACACATATTTCACTTATTGTTTCATTATCAATTTCAATCTCAATGCTCATTATCATCTAGGCAAACATGCCTTATTTCTTTCAATTGGATCATCATAGCCAATCACAATGGCTTCATCTCACATTTGAATCATCATGGCCAATTACAATGGTTTCACACATATCATATCTCAATCCATATGATACATATAACATCATTGATATAACATTTCAAAATATATTATTCATATAACATATTGTCATTTACAATGCATATAACATAACCTTTCATCATTTCTTAAAACACACTAACACCATTCATTATTAGAGCATTTATCATAACAAATTGCACATACCTTAAGAATGATCCTCATTTCTTCCTACCTTTCCCATTTCATATTTTATCCACTCTATATATATATATATAGCAATTTACATTATTCATTTACATCCACAATATAATAGAGTATTTAACACATTCATCCAAATGTGTTAAAATTCAAAGACATATAAGGATATACAATCAAATAGAGTTCATGCTTACCTTTTTAATGATCTTCACATCCTTCACATCATTCAATCATCACCTTAATCCAATTATATTAACATTATAGTAAACCACTTAACACATTTGCAAACAAATGTATTAAGTCTCAAATCATGTAAATAAATACAATCATATGTATTGGTACTTACCTTATGAACACTCACACAACTCTAAGCAATCCTTTCTTCATAAGATTTCTCACTTCTCAAATTAGGGCAAATCACCTTCTTCAAACCCTAATCCAAAAGGAATATTAGCAAAATGACCATATGAATAGTACATTCTGGTTTTAGACTCCATTTTATCCTTATTTTGTAAAATTGTATAAAATAATCTACTTGACTAAAAATTCTATAATTTTTACAGAATTTAGTTTTGTATCTTAAAATCATTCCTTTAAAATTTCAGATCAAACTGAACACAAAATCTTGGTCAAATAGTTCACCTAACCAGACTGCCCCAATTGCCCTGCATCCTGGCAGCAGTTCTGAACTTTGTGAATTCCATAAATCAAATTCAATCAACGTGGTTCCAAATTATTTTTCTCAAATACTAGACTCACTAAGCAACAACATATCCAAAATTCAATTGGATATGATTTTTCTACATTTTATTAAAAATCCTGAAATATAGCTGTCTCAGTTAAGGTACCTGCTGGAACAGGTCTAATAAAAATAATCTTTCTAAACTCATAACCATTCGAAAATCGAATCAACATATTTTTCAGTCATTCTAGACTCATAGAGGCACAACATATCAAAAATTCACTTCAAGAACATTTTTCTATAATTAATTAAAAATCATACAAGTCACAGCCTTTACTAATTGTAAAACAGAAAAATTTTCACTAAACACAACTCTTACTCTTCCATCACTAACACCAACCTAGCTTCTTATCTAACAAGCAATCTCAACACTTAAATTCACACCATAAACAACTATAATCATCTCATCATCAAATCACAACTCAACTCAAGTATAACTTCCAAAAATAACAAGATCAAACAAGAGAAACTTACCAAATAGTGAAATTCCTTGAAACTCCAACTTGTAAATTTGAAAGCTTTCTTCACTTTGAGCTTGGAAATAACAAAACCCTCATTTGTTCTTTTGTTTTCCCTTGTCTATGATGAGCCGGCCAACACAAAGAAGAAGAAGAAGAAATGATGAAGAAAACACAAAGTCAATATGCATTAAATAGCCATCCAAGAGAAAATTACCATAATACCCTCATCCACTTAACTAAGCTTTTGTCTCATATATACCCATATTGGTAATTTCACATCTCACAAATAAAATATCCTCTTCCCTTGACTTTCCATTTTGACCAACATATATTTTATATATATCACCATATACACTACATATACACTTCTCTCTACACAATGCATTCTCCAACTACACACATATACATTATCTCTCCATTTCTTTTATCATTCACATAAACCATACATAATTACCACTTATCAATCACACATTCAATTCAATAATAACAATATTATCATAACTTCTAGGCTCACTTAGGGATATTACAGACTCTCCCTTTGACCAATTTATATGTTATATATATTATCATATACACAACATATAAACTTGTCTCTAAACCCTAAATTTCTTCTCCAAACCACATATACATATACATTCTCTTCCCATCTCTTTTCTCTTACAATTTAACACATATATTCAATCCAATATATAACAACAACAACACTAACAACAACATCAACAACATAATCAAACTTCTAGGGCATATATGAGGATATTACAATACCCTATTTATTCGCATGGCCCAAACCATTAGGGATCTTACCTTATTTAGTCACATGGCCCATATCATTAAGGACCATACCCTATTTAGCCATATGGCCTAAACCATTAGGGACCATACTCTTTTAGCCACATGGCCCAAACCATTAGGGACCATACATTATCTAGACACATGGTCCAACCATTAGGGACCATACCTTATCTAGCCATATGGCCTAACCATTAATGACCATACCTTACTCCATCGAGTCACATGGCTTGAACCCTTAAGGACCATATCCTATCTAGCTACATGGCTCAATCCCTAGGGATAATACCTCACTCAGCCACATGGCTCAACCCTTAGGGACTATGCCCTACCTAGCCTCATTGAGCCACAATGACTCAAACCATTAAAGACCATATCCAACCTCACTAAGCCACATAACTTTAGCTATTTGAACCATATCCGTACCATAAGAGCTAACCCTATAGAATCTTAGCTACATGAGTTAACCCTTCCTATCTTGCCTCAATAGGCTCAACATCCAACCTAACCCTAATGACTCACTACCCAACCTAGCCACAATGGCTCACCATATAAATCAAGCCACAATGGTTTGCCATCTGACCTAGCCACATAACTTATCTTTTGGGAACACACCCATCTAGGTTACTACACCATATTACATAGCCACAATGGCTCATCATCCAACTTGTCCTCAATAGGTTCAAAATCTAATAGCTCACCATCTTTTACCACTTGTCTCACCTTATGAGAACACACCCATCCAATATACCATACATAACTAGCCATATAGCTCACCTTTCTGGAACACACTCATCGAGTTCATCCATAATAACCCACCATATAACCTAGCTACATGGCACACCTCTTAGACCCATCTAACCCAACCACAATGGCTCCATGTACACCAAAGGGCCTGACCATATGAGCCATATCCATGTGAACCACCTTAAGCCATAGCCCATTCACCATTTAAGGACATGAACCATACTTATGTGAACCATTCTAAGCCTTAGACCACAACATATCTGTATAACCACTTAGACATAGAGACCAAGCCCCTTACATCTTAACGTTCATTCATGCCCCTAATCATTTAGTCTCACCTTTATAACCACAACATATGAACCATGCACCATGTTCCCAACCATCTTGTCACATGAACTATGACCCATCAACTAGCAGTTTGACCATACCCAAAGCATCATCTACTTGGGTATACATTTGGACCATTAACTATGAACCACCCATCACCAATACCATATCAATTGGGCCCATCTTTGTAAACCTTTAAGTATAATCTATGCCTTTTGCTAGTACTGACCAAGTAAACCTCACCTCTAAGCCTTTGCTGACATCATGTGAAGATACCCATGGCCCAAAGAGGAGACAATGCTGAGATGCGCCCTTATCTTAAAGCCTTCCTTAGGTAGCAAGAAGATGACTTTCAGATGGCTCTTAGTGCCCAACAAGATCACTTTACCAACCTCTTTAAAAAAGCAAGAGGAGAATTTTCAATCGATCCTTGCAGGCTATCAAGATCATTCCACCAGTCTCCTTAAAGAGCAATGGGAGAGTTTTCAAGCACTGCTCATTGCACAACAGGCTTGCATCACTAAGCCCATCAAGAAGTTTGCAGAATATGTTGAAGCCACCACTACCTTAAACATCCAACAAGCCAATTTCATGAGCATCCTACTCAATTACCTGAAGTCATAATGCTAGTCCTCAAATAAGTCTGATCAAACCAACACCTCAACTAATGAAGAAGCCACTCACAAGACTTTCCAAGCAAGCATCAACCTTCAAAAACTCATGGGGCATGATACAACAGTAATGGTATCGCCCCAAGATGGGTAAGTATTTCAAGAAGAGCAACACTAGAAGGAAATTTACAAACTTAAGGATACCTCTAGGCATGGTCTATTTGAAAGCATTGGAGGTCGGTCTAATGACACCTCTAGAATCATGCAAGCTACCTCGCCCCTTACCTAAAAGCTACAAAATCAATGAATATTGTGCATACCATCAAGGGGGTAGACACAAAACTAACAAATGTAAAAGTTTAAGGCACATAATTCAGGTCTCATTGATAATACAATGACCATTCCACCTAAGGCAACCGGTATTGGTAACCCTTCCCAACCACAATTAAGACTAGACTAAAAATGCCTTAGACAAACCTTCCCATATCTACCAAAATGCCAAATACATTTTCTAACCAAACCTACAAATTAGCTCCTTTCAATGCCCACTATTCAGAAAACCTTCTAATAACTCCTACTATGAGAAGGTGAGTCCTAACCTAGTCCAAGCCTATGTTAGATGCCAAGCCAAAATAGAAAATAGAGTCTAAGCTCATGTCAGATACTGAGCCAAATCCAAACTCGTGTCAGATACAAAGCGAAAGTCAAGTTTAAGTCTCAAGAAACTGAGTTAAAGCTTAAACCAATCAAAGTCAAAGTCAAAGATCGGTCAGAATCTCAAAGTCTGAGTCTACCAACATCGAGTCATAACTCGAGTCAATCAAAAGTCAAAGTCTGAGCTTAATCTGAGTCCAAGCCTATATCAAATATTAAGGCTGCAAGTGTCAATTTCTCTCATAATAGCCCATTTATTAATAAAATATAGAATTTCATTCCCATTATCTTCCATACATTAAAAAGAGAGAGAGAGAGAGAAGGAAATATAAGAAAGAAAAGATAAAAAAAAAAGAGCAAACAATGAATAATCCGGGCATTACATTAACCAATAACAAACAAGGACCAATCCTCTAAAACAATTTATAGGATCAAGACATGAAGAATGCCAAACAGAAGTTCCAAGTCAATCTTTTGGAGCCCCATATGGGATCTTAAAAAACAGAGAGAGAAAGGAAAAGAAGAAATCCATCATACCTCACTGTAAGAATCTCAAGATCATCACATCAACATCTCTTTAAAAAAAGAATAAGGGAAAGAGAAAGAGAGAAGAAGGGAAAAAGGCCACTTCACTAGAGAAGTCAAGATCTAGCACCACTGACAATGAGACGTTCAAAGCCATCAAGTCACCCTGACAAAAAAGGAGGTTAGCAGTAACTCAAATCTTCTTGAATGCTCGACTTTCACATTACAGAGTTACAGAAACTCCACACCAGCATCTTATTTCATGGATGGAAACCAACCCAATAATCCAGACAAAAATATGAGAAAAGACAATAAATATAAATTATCCTATCACTTCAATAGAAAGATTAACTAATAACCCTTGAAGCAAGTATATGGAAGTCCATGCTTTCTCAAACAAGCATTTGTTCAATGAAGCTACCATCTTCGTAGACTTAGATGAGTTCTAAGCAAGAACTATGCAGACCTGATTCTCTTACAAATACAATTGATACATAGGCATCCCCTATTAGGCTCGGTCTTATTTGTTCCAACCCAACATAAGTTGGTCCAAGTAATGTCAAATCTTTTCATACCAAGGTCATGTAAAAAAAAGCTTTCTAAACTGAAAACATGAAAAGGTGGGTTAGGCAAAAATTAGATAAGCTCGTCAGTTGAAAACCCACAAGGGCACTCGAGCAAAAATTAGAGCTAAAAAAATAACATGTTTTACTTAAGTCAGGGCTTGCTAAAGTTAAGCCTCCAATGAAAGAGTCAAAATATCAAAGTCATATCTCTTAGAGGGGATACCCTAAAGTTATCATTTAAACCTTAGGTGTAGGTGCAGCCTCCTCCATAAAGTCTCCTTCTAATCCAGTCACCAAAGTTTATTAGTTGCGCTTTCTCATAAGATCATGAACTAAACACATACAACTACCTAAGTTGTTATTTCCAAACATCATCATTGAATGAAATCAATAATCATTTTTGCTTGAGCAACAGTCTCGGGAAGCTCATCTCATGGATGACCAAAGACCATTCAACAAAGGGTGTCTTAATCATTAACCTCATTTCCTTGCACAAGGGGCCAGACATTGTGGTTCACTTAAGATCAGCAAAGAGCTCATCGCTCTAATATTAAGAAGAAGCCAACTTCATTTGTAAGGCAAATTTCACAAAATTTGGGCCTTCCTTGGATAACTAGATAACCAAATCATCTTCAAATAAGACCATCAACCTTAAGCGATAATTGGAAGGCCCAAGTAGCCTCTCCACCTCCTTCAAGGGCAAAACCTATAATTAAAACAACCATGCTCAAATCCAACGATCCCACTGGGGCATGAATAAGCTCTCATTTTAACCTAAAAATCCATTTTGGCACAATCTCCCAAATTCATGACCAAGCGAAGACCAAAGCCTTAGAAACTAAACTAGAAGATTTAAGACAAAACAACAAATTTAAGCCAAATTAGATATTTTCCTTAACCAATTCACACAAAGGTTAGAGCCAAACTACATCCTTCATATCCTAGACAATAGTCTATCACCAAAAGAGCCAAAAGCCAAATTTGACTTAAGCCTTCAAAGCTAGGCATCCCCTAAACCAAAACTTTATGGGAGCCCATCCAAAAAAAAAAAGTTGCATCCTTCATAAATTAGTACACCATATTTTATCTTAAGCCAAATAGACTTGACTTTTCTTTTGATGGCTTGGTCTCAAGCTTGATTTTTTTTTTTGGAGTAAGCCCTCCAAAAGTAATTCATACTTTCAAGGTCAAATCATTCAAAGTAGGCCCAGACTTCCCAAGCAAAACCAAACCTGGGGCCAAGCCCTACAAAATAGGTCAAAACTAAAAACATATCAAACTTAGGGCCAAACCATGCAAAAAGAATCAAGATTGAGGCCAAGCCACCATATTCAAACACATCTGAAGCCAAGGCCCTTCATAAAAAACACGATGATATAGCCCACTATGATAATCCCAACCTACTAGAGGACAAGCCCTCCAAAGAAACTCAAGCCTAGATTGACCCGACCATGGCCAAGTCTCTCATATTAAAAGATTGAAACCAACCATAATTGCTAAATCACCTCTAGTCTTGCCAAATTGAACATACCATTGAGTAAGGTAAGCCCAACGGCTATCCCTCGAATTCAGGGGGCATCCCCCTAGATCATGTTTACTATTAAAAAAGAGCTTAAGTTCTAAGAAACCTAAAATCCTCAGTTTTATTCTTAAGCCAATCTTAAGATTGTCCCTTACTATCATTCTAAGTAAGAGCCCTAAAATCCAATTTTCAAACCAGTTCTTGGTCAATATCCTAGAATGCAATCTTTAAACATATTCAAGGTTTGCTCCTTAGAAGTCAATTCTAAAAGAACCCTAGGCAAGAGCTCGAGAGTTATCATTTTAGGTTAAGAGCCCTAGAATTCAACTTTAAGATCCAATATGGATGAATACCTTAGAATTCAAACCTCGATTCAGCAACCAAGATGACAATATCAACATAGAACAATTAACATAAGACTAGAAAATAACTTGCAATATAAGCATTTAGGGATAATGTTTACATAGACATTTTAGGTCATAACTTAGAATGGGCATTCCCTTACTCCATTAGGATAGGTTTATATAGACATTTTAGGTCAAGCCTAGAATGGGACTTCCCTTAACCCTTTAGGGTAGGTTTACATATACATTTTAAGTCAAACCTAGAATGGGCCTACCCTAACAAACTTAGAATGGAGCTTCCCTTACTCTTTTTAGGATATTTTCACATAGATATTTTTTGTTATAGCCTAGAATGAGCCTTCTTTTACCCCCTCCCTCCCCCCCCCCCCCCCCCCCCATTAGGGTAGGTTTACACAGATATTTTAGGTCAAGCCTAGAATGGGCCTTCCCTTACCCCTTTTAGGATAGGTTTACATAGACATTTTAGGTCAAACCTAGAACGAGCCTTCCCATACCCTACTAGGGTAGGTTTACATATACATTTTAGGTCAAAACCTAGAATAGGCCTTTTCTTATCCCTTTAGGGTAGATTTATATAGACATTTTAGGTCAAATCTAGAGTGGGCTTTCCCTCACCCATTTAGGGTATGTTTATATTGATATTCTAGGACAACCTTAGAATGGATCATCCTAAACATACTAAAGCAAACAATCATCTTATTACATGACATGACAAGGCATCTTGCATCCAAGTCATCGTATTCATAATATCATAGTTACTTTTCAAATAAAGAAATCATATCGGAGGGCAGCTGTGAATTTTTAATTTTGCACCTACATCAAAGTGCATGTGACTATGGTTCCAATAAAGTTGGAATCATACAAATTAGAAATTTGATGGGCCCAAATGGGCCCAGACCAGCTCCAAATGGCCCCAAATACCCTTGATTTTGGACATGATGAAAAACCCTAAATTTTGCCCTTAAATGAAAGCTCACATCGTAACAAATCCAACACAATTTGAATTGCAAGAATCAGAGGTCAAACCGGCCCGAAATGACAAAAACAAGTCTTAGCATGCGCGAGGGGCAGCGAATCTTTTTTCAAGAAAAGACCGGATGACTCATACTAAAAACGAATGATAATCAAGGGCACTTTGTCCCATCTCCAAGAAAGAATCGCTAAGACTCCTTATAAGGGATTTCAATGATCTTCTACAAACATGTCTTCAATTAGAAGAATGAAAAGAGAGAAAAGAATAGATATTACAGAAAAGGGAGTAATAAGAATAAGAGTGGTTATCAATCTGGTGGACAAAGTCAATGGGGGAAAACATATGTTGGGGTAAATGCAACAATTGAGCTAACAAAGAAGCATCAATTCTCTGAATTGGAAAAACCACTATCTTAAGTTTTTAACAAATTATAGAAGAAAGGATTATTACAACCTTTAGCCCCTCGATCTTTACTAGATCCTCTGCTATCCAATTTTGATAAAAAGATTTTCTGTCAGTTTCATTAGGTGCCTGGTCAAAAAACATATCAATGTACATGATTAAGGCATGAAATACAAAATCTCATCGATGATGAAAAGATCCTCATACTTAACATATCCAAGTAGATGAAGCTTTTTTCACTCCAACTTAATAAACTTCCCTTGGCTTGTATAGTTCTCATCTTATTTTCTTCCTTTGGTGTTTTTGGAACAATTATTTTTTTTAAATTAATATTTTTTTTAATAAATTATTTTTATTACATTTATGATTTTTAAGGTTTTTGTTCATTCTAGTGCTCAGTCGATGACGAATCTAAGTTGATATTCATAAATTAGAGTATCTATGCATCATGATCCTAATGATTATACTATATCAGTGAATTATTATATAGCATTGAGCTGTGTATACTTACTTTGAGATGACTCCTGCATAATTACTTGTGTCTAGGTCCTAGTCGATCTTAGAACATGTTTTGATGAGCTTTCGAGAAAAAAAATTAAATGCTACTTATTTAAGAGAGATGCTCTAAGAATTATTTACTGAGCCAACAACTAATTTCACCTTGTTATATCAATCCCTAATTTGTCCCTTTGAGCCTTCATGAGATTTTAGTTTATTTTTTATTGGCTTATAAAATCGATAACCTACCCTATATTATCATGAAACTTAGGGCAAGTATGTTGATTATTGAGCTACTAAGGAGCAAAAAGATCAAAGAAAGAAATGCTTAATCAAGACCATAAAGACAGTCAAAGTTTACTTAAATTAGATCGGATGTATCAAAACTACTCCATCTGGAAATGGCATCAAGGCAAGAAAGGATTCATCCTCGTTGAAGTAGACTTGCACTACTCCACTCATCCATAGTTAGAAGCCTAGAATGGTAAAAACATAGCTTTCTTGGAGTTGGGACCCAAACAAAAAATAAAAAAAGAAAAATAAAAAGAAAGGAAAAATTTTCAAAAGGACAAACAAAACAAGAAAAAAAAAAAGATAGAGAGAGCAAACAAACAAGAAAAAAGAAATAAATAAAAAAAGGGTCAAAACAACTACAAAAGCAAAAAAGAAAGAAAGAAGAATAAGGGTCTTGAACTTTTTGCAAAAGCAAAGGTCATTCTGATCAGATCCAGATTTCTGCCAAGCAAATAAAAAAAAATCAAGCTCTGTCTTTTCATGAAGCAAGATAATAAGACACCTAGAAGGTGAAAATGATGTCTAGAGTTTAAGAATGCATTCAACAATATATGGTTCCAGCTGAAAGTTTATAGTGTGAAGATTTATCAAAAGTCTCACATCAGCTCTAACTTAAAAATAGCCTTCGCTTAATCTATATCCTTTATAGACCTCATTTCAAGTCTATTAAAGATCTATTGATCTCACTTGGTAGGTAGAGTTTATTAATAGAGATTGTTTAAAAAAGTATGCATACGAGATAGATAATATTTAAATTTAATGAGGTCTTTGGCCAAATAATGTATATATGTCTATCTAAAGGGCAAGAGTTCTTGCTCAAATGAAAGTGAATCCAAAATTTATTATGGTAACAAGGGTTGTGATAGATGTGTTAATTTGGAAAAATCGAGTCCTAAGGTATACTGACACTGATTTGACAAAGCTAACATGTGATTTTAAATTTTAATCTTTAAAAAAATGTATTTTGTTGTCACATGAGCCTTTAAGCTCAAAAAAGTATGTTATGCCATCGAACCTTAAAGGACACATTAGGCAAAAGAAGGATAATGAAAGAATTGTTTGTGAGATTATGAAGAAGCTACTAAATAATGTGTTAAAGTATGGGTTGAAACGGGTGTTTCCCATGTCCTTGACTACTCTACTTAGGCCTCTCCTACAACTCATGTTTTATACATCTTGATGATAAAGCCATGGATGTAATATCTTCTATTGTCCTAATGCAAAACCTAAACGAACATCTTGAATGTGTCAACAAGAGTGCTTTAACCTATCACTTCATTTTGTGAGTCAATAGAACCATTGTAAGTATCACTCATACATATCATATATATGCATACATAAGCATCTCACACCGTATTTTTATTGTCTTTTATAGCCTTTTCTTTGTCAAATTGAACAACCGATATCCAATACAACAAACAATGAGAAGCAAACATAGCGTCAAGGGGCATGAAAGGCCCATTGCTTGGGAAAAATCTAGTCACCTTGCAAAAATGGAGATACATGCTTGTGTAAAGAACGAGATAAAATACAAACATCATTTGGAGCCTACATAGGAACAAAATCATTAGTTTAAGTCTACATAGGGAGTAAAACTTCTCCTTTTCAATTTTTGAGTTGATACATGTATAAAATATTCTCAGGCTCTCTTTTAATGCTTTGTCATACAAGAGGTAAAGAGAGGATACGAGGGCTAAAAAATAGTTTTTTTTTTTTTTTTGCAAAACAAAGGACTGAAAGAATGGAACAAGTTCTTATAAGAAAGTAAGAGATCTCAAGTGAACTAAGAATAGAAGATCAATCTAACTAAAAGAGATGAAATTGACATAGGACATCCATTCCCAAGAGTAAAGAGTCAAGATGAAGATCCATTTTTGTAAAGTGTCCACAACCAAGTCTACACAAATTTAGCAAGATATGACAAACTCTCCTAATTTGTTGAAGCATCCGAACTGTTAGGAAATCAAGGAGAACACTGCAAACAAAAACACGCAGCGGAAAAATTTTTGATCTATGATTTCCCACCAGGATCCATGCTGTTCGTTTAATTCGACAAAAGTGTACAAAGAACTAACCTGTTGATGATTCGAAATCACAGTTTGGAAGAGATGCCTTGATCGCGAAACACCCTCTATCGCGTATCCACACGAATGCTACCGTCTGGAGTGCTAGCTCTCTGCAACGGCGAAGGCTGAAAAACGTTTTCTCTAAAACGTATATGGTTTCTTTTTTTTCGTTCTCTTTTTATTTTCTAAAGTTACCTTTTTGAAGACTTAAAGTCTGGAGTGAATATAATCACTCCAAAATCCAATTCGAAATTGGATAAGGTAAGTCAAATTCAGAATCCAAATCTAATTAGGATTCTGAATATATTATCTAATAATATATATATAAACGAAAATAATAATAATAATAATAATAATAATAATAATAATAATAATAATAAATATTAACATCTAATATTAATATTATTAATATTATATCCAGCCCAAAGCGCATTCTTGTGTGTGACCCGATAGGCTCATATTAATTGGCAGTCAATTTAATCTCTATTAAACCAACAAGTCATAATTGGCCTCTAGCAAGGCGTTACAACTACCCAATTAATATAAGGAATGTCCAATTTGCCTAATAATAGTACATGCATTAATCCCTTTGTCACACGATATCTAGCTTGAACATAAGTCATTGTCAACTTCATACTTATATTGTCCAAACTTATGATTACTCAATCTCCAAGTAGACTGATAAAAACAAATGAAATTGATCACACTATCAATTCATTTGAGCACGGCCATGCATTTCACAGTCTCACTTATCGAGGGGCCCAAAAGATATCTCTCTCAAAGAGAGGGACAAATTCTATCTTGATTGTTCATTATCCTCTACATAATTTTTATAATATATGATCATAACCTTTATTACTATCCAGTTACGGATAATGTTTGATCATGTCAAAATATAATAGTCCTTATATTGGAAACTATGACAATCTCAAGTCAAAGAATTAATACATAACTATCATGAGATTTACTTATGACACTAACCCATGTAGTAATCTCATGATGGGTCTATCCAATACATTGTTCTCTAACAAGTATCTATGAAATTGATTTGTATCACTATACACATAACCATCTGATGATTATCAAATCAATGTTCATACTGGTTAAGAATTATTTTTTTTATCTCTATAACAATAATAAACCAGGGACAAATATCAAAATTGTGTAACATGCAAACAAACAATAATGATAATAAAACCTCATTTATTAATAATGAATGTATAACATAAAGATCCAAATAAATGGCCTAGGGCACATACACTAACACGAACCTCCGGCATATATTAGATTTGTTGAGGTATCCCGACGTCACGGTTTTATGAGTTTTGTTAAAGTACCTAGATCATCAATCTTCTTTTAAATTAATTGAAGTATCCAACTATTATGGGTTTACTGAAGTACCCATCGAGACTTCAATCCATATTTTTTTGAAGCACCTAAGACAGTCTACCAACAATTACAACCAAAAAATTATGAGATTTAATTGACGCATCTCAATTCCATACTCAAATCAATAAAATTTATGATAAACTTAGATTTATTGAAGCATTCATTTGAAGGCACCGGGTTTATTTGAAGCACTTAGATAAACTTAGATTTATTGAAACGTCCACTTAAAAGACCTAAGATTAATTGAAGCATCCATATAAATTTGGAATTATTAAAGTATCCACTTAAAGGTTCCAAATTTATTTGAAGCACTCAAATCATCTTGGATTTATTGAAATATCCACTTGAAGATTTAGGTTTATTTGAAGCACCTAGATCATCTTATATTTATCAGAACATCCATTTGAAGGCCTCGAATTTATTTAAAGGTCAAGAATTAGCTTAGATTTATTGAAGCATTCACTTGAAAGTTCTAGGTTTATTTAAAGCACCTAGACTAGCTTAGATTTATTCAAGTATCCATTAGAAGAACCTGAGTTTATTTGAAGCACCCAGACCAACTCGGATTTATTGAAGCATCCACTGAAGATCCCAGGTTCATTGAAATGTGTGGATTAGCTCAAATTTATTAAAGCATCCATTAGAAGACACCAGGATAGGTCCAGATTTATGGAAGCATCTAGCAAATCAAATTGCTTTTCAATCTCTTTGAACAAATTCAAGATCGTTCAAGTAGGGGTATAAAACTATAGAGCCCTAAATCTAGTACCTGAATAAATTTAACCTTAATTAAAAAGCAAAAAAACCTTAGGTCAGCCAATTGCTAAGGCCTATGGCGAAATTGCTATAGGTTATGGCCAATTCACCCTAAACTATTGGCCATAGGCCCATTTGTCTCGAATTACTCTTAATACACATTAAACTTAGGATTTTTTCAAATAACCCTTGGATTTCCTATCTAAATCAAGTCTTTGCCACTTAATTAACCCTAACCCTACTTATATAAATGGGGATTAAATGAAGCAAAGGGGGACCAATGATAAAAAAAAAAAAAGAGGCAGAAAGCAAATTAAAATACAACAGTAAACCTTTGAACATTATTGTTCAACCAAAAACCCTAGTTCATCTAGACCCAGTAAGAACTATCCAAAGTAGATTATGTACCGGTCTTTGCAAAGGAATTGTGCAAGTTCAATTAACAAGGCTTAGTACAACATTGACTATTTAGGAACCAACAACGTCGGTATGATTTTCAAATCATTTTGTACTATTAGTGTAATTATTATCATTTTAACTTATTTTAGATTATTGTAAGTTTGCTTTTATTTTGTTTTGAGTTTATTGGCCTATTACTAAAAACCTCAATTACTCGTTTTGATACTCAGTTTTATTGAAGTTTGATAAATAATTATATCTAATAAACTATCTTAGGAATTATCTTACTGTGAACATAAAACCTACATAATAAATAAATAAATAAACAAATCGATTTAAGATCAAATCGGACCACGGCTAATTCACTGTAGCCTATGGCGAATTTTCCATGGACTACGGCAAATTTGGGTGATGGCAAATTTGCCATAGACTTTTACTTCTGATTTTTTACTTTTTGTATCTTTTCAAATCTTTAAACTTTACCTTTCTTTAGTATTTTGAGTTTTAAATAATGGAAGACCAAACATAAGTTATTTGGTGTTGTGTTTTAATACTGAGATTTAATATCGTGCTACGTTTTAATACTGTGTTTTAATTAATCAATTTGGTAGAAGCTCTTATGATGATTAATTATATATTTTAATTATTTGTTTTTATTATAAATGATGGGATTGTAATTATTTATTGCTTAGATTTAAGAATGTAAAATGTACGCTTTCATAGGTTATAGGTGCCTTATTTATTCCATTTCTTTTCATTTCTTTTATTTTTTGGATTTTAAGGAGTTATTAGGGTATGTTTCCATCTTGTATGGGTACCCACCTTATGGTTTATATTTTGATTGATTAATTTATGATATGGTGTTTATTTATTTTAATATTATTTGTAATATGAGTAATATTATAATAATCTAAAAATTTAATAATATTTAGACTTAAAAAGGATACTAGTGCTAATGAACCTGACGTTATGGGAGTATTGAGCTATTTCTAATTTTTCCATACGTAACCAACTTTCTGAACCCAGTAGAAGTTGGAGATTTCGTAGGAATCGAGTTATCTACCCTTTTTACCTTCTTTCTGACCCATCCGAATAGTAACTCCTACTCTTTGGGTTTAGGCCCAAGCTCTATAAGGCCCGGAGCCTAATAATATGGAAGTCGCAAGAACTATTCTACCGGGAGTGAGAGCAAAAATCTACGCTCACACTAATATCACACAAACTAAAGTGCAGTAAGTATGCTTACAAAAATGCAATGTAGCTCATCCACCGATCAATGAAAAAGGAAGAATGAAGTGCTAAAGGATCATTACCCATATTTAATCTAAACCATGTAGCTCTAGCATGATTGCACCTAAACAACCAATGCATCATTGATTCCACTTTAATAGTGTTAGGAAATCAAGGAGATCGCTGCAAACAAAACACGCAGCGCAAAAAAAATTTTTGATCTCTGATTTCCCACCAGGATCCATGCTGTTCATTTAATTCGACGAAAGTATACAAAGAACTAACATGTTGATGATTCGAAATCACAGTTTGGAATAGATGCCTCGATCGCAAAACACCCTCTATCGCGTATCCACACGAATGCTACCGTCTGGAGTGCTAGCTCTCTGCAACGACGAAGGCTGAAAAATATTTTCTCTAAAACATATTAGGGTTTCTTTTTTCGTTCTCTTTTAATTTTCTAATGTTACCTATAAGAAGACTTAACTTCTAGAGAGAATATAATCACTCCAAAATCCAATTCGAAATTGGATAAGGTAAGTCAAATTCAGAATCCAAATCTAATTAGGATTCTGAATATATTATCTAATAATATATATAATTGGATAAGGTAAGTCAAATTCATAATCCAAATCTAATTAGGATTCTGAATATATTATCTAATAATATATATATATATAAACGAAAATAATAATAATAATAATAATAATAAATATTAATATCTAATATTAATATTATTAATATTATATCCAGCCCAAAGCGCATTCTTGTGTGTGACCCGATAGGCCCATATTAATTGGCAGTCAATTTAATCTCTATTAAACCAACAAGTCATAATTGGCCTCTAGCAAGGCGTTACAACTACCCAATTAATATAAGGAATGTCCAATTTGCCTAATAATAGTACATGCATTAATCCCTTTGTCACACGATATCTAGCTTGAACATAAGTCATGGTCAACGTCATACTTATATTGTCCAAACTTATGATTACTCGATCTCCAAGTAGATTGATAAAAACAAATGAAATTGATCACACTATCAATTCATTTGAGCACGGCCATGCATTTCACAGTCTCACTTATCGAGGGGCCCAAAAGATATCTCTCTCAAAGAGAGGGACAAATTCTATCTTGATTGTTCATTATCCTCTACATAATTTCTATCATATATGATCATAACCTTTATTACTATCCAGTTACGGATAATGTTTGATCATGTCAAAATATAATAGTCCTTATATTGGAAACTATGACAATCTCAAGTCAAAGAATTAATACATAACTATCATGAGATTTACTTATGACACTAACCCATGTAGTAATCTCATGATGGGTCTATCCAATACATTGTTCTCTAACAAGTATCTATGAAATTGATTTGTATCACTATACACATAACCATCTGATGATTATCAAATCAATGTTCATACTGGTTAAGAATTATTTTTTTATCTCTATAACAATAATAAACCAGGGACAAATATCAAAATTGTGTAACATGCAAACAAACAATTATGATAATAAAACCTCATTTATTAATAATGAATGTATAACATAAAGATCCAAATAAATAGCCTAGGGCACATACACTAACAATCTCCCACTTGCACTAGGCCTACAAATTTCTAAGACCCATAGATCTAGTGTGCTGATCATGCTTGACCCGTGAGAGAGGCTTTGTTAATGGATCTGCTATGTTATCATTTGTGTCAACTTTGCATATCTTGATATCTCCTCTATCGATAATGTCTCGAATGAGGTGAAATCGCCTGAGTTTATGCTTAGACCTTTGATGAGATCTAGGCTCTTTTGCCTGTGCTATGGCACCATTGTTGTCACAATAAATGTCCACAGGATTTGCAGTGCTAGGCACCACTCCTAGCTCAGTGATGAATTTCTTCAACCAGGCTGCTTCCTTGGCTGCATCTGATGCTGCTATATACTCAGCCTCTATTGTAGAATCAGCCATAGTGCTTTGTTTTGAACTCTTCCAACTAACAGCTCCACCATTCAATGTGAATATAAAACCTGACTGCGATCTAAAATCATCTATGTCAGTTTGGAAACTAGCATCTGTGTAACCATTTACAACTAGCACATCTTCCAAACCTCCGTAAACCAAGAATACATCTTTAGTCCTTCGAAGGTACTTAAGAATATTCTTGACAGCTATCCAGTGACCTTCACCAGGATCAGCTTGAAATCTACTAGTTGCACTTAATGGATATGAGACATCTGGTCTAGTACATAACATGGCATACATAATAGATCCTATAGCAGAAGCATAAGGAATCTTATTCATTCGATCTCGCTCATCAGATGTCATAGGACATTGACTCTTGCTGAGATGAATGCCCTGAGACATAGGCAAGAATCCCTTTTTGGAATCTTGCATGTTGGACCTCTTCAACACTTTATCTATGTATGTACTTTGACTCAGGCCAATTATTCTTCTAGATCTATCTCTATAGATCTTTATACCAAGGATATAGACAGCCTCACCTAAGTCTTTCATTGAGAAAGAATTCCCTAACCAAGTCTTAACCTTTTGCAAGGTAGGGATATCATTCCCAATGAGTAATATGTCATCCACATATAAGACTAAAAACACTACTGCACTCCCACTAACCATCTTGTAAACACAAGGTTCATCTTCATTCTTGATGAAACCAAAGTTCCTAACTGTTTCATCAAAACAAAGATTCCAGCTTCGAGATGCTTGCTTCAATCCATAAATGGATCTTTGAAGCTTGCAAACCTTTATAGAATTCTCAGGATTTACAAAACCCTCAGGTTGTGTCATATACACATCCTCAAGCAAGTTTCCATTAAGGAAAGCGGTTTTGACATCCATTTGCCATATCTCATAATCATAGTATGCTGCAATGGCAATGAGAATTCTAACAGACTTAAGCATAGCAACTGGTGAAAAGGTTTCATCATAGTCTATACCATGAGTTTGCTTGAAACCTTTTGCAACAAGCCTTGCTTTATAGGTCTACACATTCCCATCCATGTCAGTTTTCTTCTTGAAAACCCATTTGCAACCAATAGTCTTAATACCCTCTGGAGGATCAATTAAAGACCAAACTTGGTTGTCAAACATAGATTGCATCTCAGATTTCATGGCTCCAAGCCATTTGTCTGAATCTGGACCTGACACAGCTTCTTGATAGGTAGTAGGCTCATCTTGATCTATGAGCATTACTTCACTATCATCAGTCATAAGAAATCCATATCTCTCTGGATGACGACGTGTCCTATCAGACCTGCGAGAGATTTGTGTTACATCTTCAGACTCCACAACTATTTGTGGTTCTGAAATAGGCTCTATAGACGGCTCAATGATTTCTTGTGGTACTTGAGTTTCCTCAAGTTCTACTATACTCCCACTAGTTCTCTTAGAAAGAAATTCATTTTCCAAAAAGATCCCATTTCGAGCAACAAACACTTTGTTCTCTGAAGGAGTATAGAAATAGTATCCTTTAGTTTCCTTAGGATACCCCACAAAATTACATTTGATAGACTTTGGAGCTAACTTATCTGAAACTGGTCTTTTCACATAAGCTTCACAACCCCAAATCTTAAGAAAAGACAAACTAGGTGTCTTACCTGTCCATATCTCATATGGTGTCTTTTCAACCGCCTTAGATGGTACACGGTTCAGAATGAATGCAGCTGTCTCCAAGGCATGACCCCAAAAAGATAAAGGAAGATTCGCTTGACTCATCATTGATCGAACCATATCTAATAGAGTTCGATTTCTCCTTTCAGAAACTCCATTCCACTGTGGAGTTCCTGGAGGAGTCAGTTGTGAAACAATTCCACAATCCCTTAGATGATCATCAAACTCTTGGCTCAAATATTCACCACCTCGATCTGATCGAAGTTGTTTAATTGTTTTACCAAGTTGATTTTGTACTTCATTTTGAAAAGTTCTAAACATTTCAAAAGACTCATGCTTATGTTTCATTAGGTAGACATAACCATACCTACTGAA
Organism: Garcia nutans; assembly: GCA_947685225.1. Taxonomy (NCBI): domain Eukaryota; kingdom Viridiplantae; phylum Streptophyta; class Magnoliopsida; order Malpighiales; family Euphorbiaceae; genus Garcia; species Garcia nutans. The sequence goes on along the minus strand of CANTUV010000037.1, from coordinate 45,198,995 downwards.
ATCATCAGTAAAAGTAATGAAGTATCGAAATCCTCCTCTGGCACTAATGCTAAAAGGACCACATACATCTGTATGTATCAAGCCCAATAAATCATTAGCCCTTTCACTATGCCCAGTAAAAGGATCCTTTGTCATCTTACCAAGCAAACAAGACTCACATGTTTCAAATGATTCAAAATCAAATGAATCTAATAATCCATCTTGATGGAGCTTAGAAATGTGTTTCTCATTGATATGGCTAAGGCGACAATGCCATAAATAAGTAGGGTTTAACTCATTTGGCTTAGTTCTCTTAGAAGTTATGTTATAGATATCATTACCATTAGAATCATCAAGATTAAGGATATAAAGGCCATTATAAGAATTTGCAATACCATAAAGCAAATCATTTTTATCAAAAATAGAACATTTCTTATTCTTAATAAAAAATGAATAACCTTCATCATCCAAAACAGATACTGAAATAAGATTCCTACTCATAGTAGGAACATAAAAGCAATTGTTCAAAATTAACAAAAACCCATTGGGCATAACAAGTTCATAAGTTCCTACAGCTATAGCAGCAACTCTTGCTCTATTGCCAACACGTAGGTCCACTTCGCCCTTCTTCAGCATCCTACTCCTTTAGAGTCCCTGCATATTTGTACAAATATGAGATCCACATACGGTATCTAATACCCAGGAAGAAGGAATAGATAAATTAATTTCTATAACATAAATACCTGAAGATGTAGTCGCACTACCCTTCAACTTCTTTAACTCATCCAAATAGAGTTGACAATTTCTCTTCCAATGCCTAGGCTTGTTGCAATGGAAACAAGTCCCTTCCTTAGGAACTTTAACCTTAGGTTCAGGTTTTGGTTTAGCTTGTCCCTTGGACCCTTTAGCACCTTTTGCCTTACCCTTGCCTTTAGTATATTTGACTTTCTTTTTCATTTGTTTAATATTGACATTCAATATTTGGGTAGGCTTTTTGATATTCCCCTCAGCAGTTTTGAGCATACCATGTAGCTCAGGAATGGATTTCTCCATGTCATTCATGTTATAGTTCATGACAAACTGTGAGAAACTGCTAGGCAATGAATGTAGGGTCAAATCCGTGGAGAGTTCTAAACTCAGGGGATATCCAAGTCTAGCAAGGTGATCTAGATAGCCTTTCATCTTCAAAACATGAGCACTAACAGATTCACCTTCAGACATTTTGCAGTCAAATAATACAACAGCGGTGTTAAACCTATCTTGCCTAGCCTGTTGTTGGAAAGCTTGTTTGAGATGCACACTCATCTCATAAGCCTCTAAGTGTTCCAGATCCTTCTGAAGTCCTGGACACATAGTAGCAAACATAAGACATCCTATGTCATTTGAATCATCCACATGCTTCTTATGCTTACTCTTAGCAGCATTAGAAGCATCAGCAGGAGGTGGGTCAGGGATAGCTTCATCAAGCATGTAGGACTTTTTCTCTTGTTTGAGAACAATTCTCAAGTTCCTAAACCAATCAACAAAATTAATCCCACATTCTTTCAGTTTTCCTTCTCAAGGATAGATTGCAGTGATAAGGTGGAATTGTTATTAGCAGCCATCTGTTGATAAATATGCAAAGTCAAATTTTAATTAATAATGAGGTTAAAATTATTTAAACTCCTACTAAAAATATAACCCTCTAAAGAAAAATTTTAGTAGGCTAAGATCCGTATTTCACTTAATTCTAAACTCAGCTTTAGCGTGACGCTTAAAATCAAGTTATTTAGGTAGGTAACATCTTTACCAATTACATCTCATGTAACTCTTAGTAATTATGGAATATTGACATCATATGTCATAGCATGTTGAATTCCATCTAATGCCTTAGGCCCAAAACCATTTTGATAGCCTAATTAAGTCTAACTAATTTTAAAACATATGAGTAACACTATTACTCATCCTACTTAGCTAGGAATGTTTAAAGCATATTGCTTTGGCAATACCTACTTTAATACAATCTTAGTTTTGATAGGTGTTCAAAACGTGGATGACATTTAGACTTAAATTATTAATGAGGGTTCAACTAAATTATTATCATGTCTTGCATTACATATCATTATATTTTAGCATCCTATATGCATATATATAATTTATCACATAAGCATCATATACCAAATGACAAAATATGTAAACGTGACATAGCATGGCCAAACTAAATATGATCTTCAAGAGACCAAATGAAGATCATAAAGGCAACCCTAGGTGAAAAACCTATCTATTACAACACTTGCAATATTACATATCTTCAAAACTTAAGCTTGTGCTTCCATCACCATGGAACCATCTTCTCCTTGGCATGAATCTCCATCACAAACATTGTAGCTTGAATCTTCATTTATTACAATAAAAGAAAATCTAACTACTATTAAAATAAATTACAACAAAATAAACGACACGCAGGCCGTATTTACCCAAAATTAAGATATGAATAAACCAATCACATAGGTCATAAGACCATGCTATGCACCATGCCAAGACATCAAACAAACATAACATATTCATCACCAACATGTTAAATAGAAATAAATATATTGACATTCTTAATGTCGCGATAACGAACTATAGGGCGCGAACATACGGCGGTCCCGCTGGCCGGTCAGCGGGCGGGGCTCAGAAGGGGGCAGCGCCCCTCGAAGCCAAACAGGAATGTTAATCTCATTAACATTTTTCTTTGGCGAAACCCTAAAACAGAATTGTTAATCTCATTAACCTTCTTACTGTTTTATTTCGAATATGTACAACCCATTACAGAATCATTACCAAATGTTTATATCACATATAAACTTAATCGTTTTCATCATATGAAAATCATTTTAATCAACCAATCATATATACGTGATCATCTCATGAAAACGAAATTAAAAACACCAATCCTTTCTCATCATATGAAAAAAGAATTAGGGTTTTACAGAAACGAAACCAAAAACAACCATTTCTCATCATATGAAAAACGAATTAAGGTTTTATAATTAACATGCCATATGAAATCAATATATCTCATGTAATCATATCAACATGGCATTTTTGACTTAAACGAAAACAACAAGTGGCTCTACCACTGTTAGGAAATCAAGGAGATCACTGCAAACAAAACACGCAGCAGAAAAAAAATTTTTGATCTCTGATTTCCCACCAGGATCCATGCTGTTCGTTTAATTCGATGAAAGTGTACAAAGAACTAACCTGTTGATGATTCGAAATCACAGTTTGGAATAGATGCCTCGATCGCAAAACACCCTCTATCGCGTATCCACACGAATGCTACCGTCTGGAGTGCTAGCTCTCTGCAACGGCGAAGGCTGAAAAACGTTTTCTCTAAAACGTATTAGGGTTTCTTTTTTCGTTCTCTTTTAATTTTCTAATGTTACCTATAAGAAGACTTAACTTCTAGAGAGAATATAATCACTCCAAAATCCAATTCGAAATTGGATAAGGTAAGTCAAATTCAAAATCCAAATCTAATTAGGATTCTGAATATATTATCTAATAATATATATAATTGGATAAGGTAAGTCAAATTCATAATCCAAATCTAATTAGGATTCTGAATATATTATCTAATAATATATATATATATAAACGAAAATAATAATAATAATAATAATAATAATAAATATTAATATCTAATATTAATATTATTAATATTATATCCAGCCCAAAGCGCATTCTTGTGTGTGACCCGATAGGCCCATATTAATTGGCAGTCAATTTAATCTCTATTAAACCAACAAGTCATAATTGGCCTCTAGCAAGGCGTTACAACTACCCAATTAATATAAGGAATGTCCAATTTGCCTAATAATAGTACATGCATTAATCCCTTTGTCACACGATATCTAGCTTGAACATAAGTCATGGTCAACGTCATACTTATATTGTCCAAACTTATGATTACTCGATCTCCAAGTAGATTGATAAAAACAAATGAAATTGATCACACTATCAATTCATTTGAGCACGGCCATGCATTTCACAGTCTCACTTATCGAGGGGCCCAAAAGATATCTCTCTCAAAGAGAGGGACAAATTCTATCTTGATTGTTCATTATCCTCTACATAATTTCTATCATATATGATCATAACCTTTATTACTATCCAGTTACGGATAATGTTTGATCATGTCAAAATATAATAGTCCTTATATTGGAAACTATGACAATCTCAAGTCAAAGAATTAATACATAACTATCATGAGATTTACTTATGACACTAACCCATGTAGTAATCTCATGATGGGTCTATCCAATACATTGTTCTCTAACAAGTATCTATGAAATTGATTTGTATCACTATACACATAATCATCTGATGATTATCAAATCAATGTTCATACTGGTTAAGAATTATTTTTTTATCTCTATAACAATAATAAACCAGGGACAAATATCAAAATTGTGTAACATGCAAACAAACAATTATGATAATAAAACCTCATTTATTAATAATGAATGTATAACATAAAGATCCAAATAAATAGCCTAGGACACATACACTAACAAATAGAGCAAATAGGACAAAGATCATAATTACACACACAGCTTCCTTTTAGCTAGATTCTCCAACACTGGCACAAAATTGGTACATAGTCTCCATAGGAAACATTTGATTTTTGGTTGAATTTTTAGATTCCAAATGTTTTTCCAGATATGAGAGTTGGAAGTTAAATTGCCATACTGCAAAGAAGAAAAAGTTGAATTGCAAATATAATGGTAGATTGCCTTGGCTAAAATTTTACCTCTTTGATCAAAGTACAAAATTATATGAGCATTCACATCCCTAAGACCAATGGGAATCTTGAGAATAGGTTGTGCTTCAATTTCAAAAAAACTGACGAGATAAGATATCCATTACAGCACCTGCCATTAGTAATTAAATATGAGACCTCAGATAAATTAAAATGATGTAGTTAAGCGATGTATTCTTAAAGTTTAGAAGGGTAGGAACCCACAGATCTCCCTAGATACTAATATCATTCCCACTCCTAACATGTCGTTTGATGCCCTTAATAATAAGATCTCTAGCTTTCAATAAGCTTCTCCAACCCCAAGATAGATTTCTTCCCAATCTAGCTTCAGGAAAGGAGTTTTTAGGGAAATAAATAGATTTTAGAAGCCTTCCCCATATGTAGTTAGATCCCAGTACTAGCTTCCAACAAAGCTTGGCTAAAAGAGAAATATTAAAGATCTCAAACTGTTTAAAGCCTAAACCTCCTGAAGATTTTGATCTTGCAATATTATCCCATTTTTTGCAAACTAAGCCTTTTCCTAAATTAAATTGGTTCTACCACAAAATTATATCTAAGCTTTGATAGAAAATTCTAGGAAGAAGAAAGCAAGACATGATATGTGTAGGAATAACAGTTAAGACTGCTTTTATGAGGACTTCTCTACTAGAAAATGATAAGAAATTATGCTTCCATGATTGCACCTTAGCTACAATTCTTTCTTTGGGGAAATTTAAGACATTAGTTTTTTTGTCTCCCTCAATACAAAGGGACTCCCAAATACTTCTCACTACCAATCATCTCCTTAGTCCTGTAATGGTTGAAATTTTTAAGTGGTAGCATATTGAGTTATATTGATATGGAATCATGTATAAGGTAGAGAGAGACCCGAATATCTAATATAGAATGAGAATAGGGTTAGTTAAGTAGTTAGAGAGTTGAAAGTTAAATTCAAGTATGGACAATGTCGATATTTAAAAAAAAACCATTAAATAGTAAAATTTTGTAGAAATATCTTTTTACCGTAGAATTGGGAATTTTATTGAGATTTCAATGGAAGAAGTGAATAATGGAGCTTTAAATCTAATAAAGAAATTATCTATATGATTTTATAGAATCAAAAATCGAGATTGAAAATAAAGAAAAAAGTGTATCAAAATTTCGATGTGAGCGTCATACCTTATGAAAACCCAAAAAGTTATAAATAGATGGAGCTAGAAATTTCTCTCCCCTTCTTCTTCTCTAAATCGACTTCACCATCACCAATTATAACTTCATCTTCTTTTTCCTTTCTTATACTTAGTTACATGGAAAAACTAGAGAATCTTAACACCTAGTTTAAGATTTCTAATAGAACTCACTAAAATAAGTGAAATTATCACCAAGGATTGGAAGAAAATTAAGAGAAAGAGAGAGAGTTTATCGCAAAGCGATTTGTACTTGTGTGTTAGCAATTTACTATTTCTTGATTTCTTTTGATATTTCATTGATTATAAAGATTATTTAAATCATTGAACTTGAATTCTTGTTGTAAATTTATATGATTGAGTTTATAATTTAATCAACAAAGACATACTTATCTAAGTTTTACAAAAATAGTTCAAGGAAACTTTGAGCTCATATGATATTTTATTATCAAGTGAGTTATACTAGGTCTTGAGTAAGTTTTAAGTTTTAGAGAAACTACAACATTTGTCTGTAATTTACTTGTTAAATGTTTATAACTAAAGCGTATTTGAATTTTTACCTGACAAATCAATTAAATGAAAAGAGAAAGTTTGTTAATTTTAAGATTGTAATACCATTAATTAGATGAAGTGTTATAGCAATTATGAAAGAAATATTGTAAGGACAAGTGATTGAATTGTCCCAATTCATACTGTGTTTAGAACTAGCTTTGGATTAAATGGCTAGACAAAAGGTGGGCATTCTTACTGATACTGAACACTTTTTGTCATCATTGGTGTTGGGCACTATATGTTATTACTATTACTGAACACTTTGTGTCATTACCAGTACTAGACACTGGGTTTAGCTATTGTTACTAGGCCACTGGCCAAACTAATTGATTTAGTGGGTGTTTACTTGCCATTACTGAACCCATTATCCGAGTCTAGGGTTTAAATGTGCATTGCAAGTGTGAATAGATCTTTTAAGATAAAGTTTTATATAAATGAATGATTTCTTATTAACTACATCGAATATCAAAATTAGATTCATAATCCTTATGTTTTGCGTTTATAATTTGGCAATATCAATTATTAAGAAATAAAAATAATGTTTTAACTTTTGTTCTTTTGTTAAGTTTTCTTTGATAATGTTCTTTATTTAAAATTTGGTGGTAAATTGCAAATATGCAAGCACCACTAAGCTATTACTTAGCGTATTGATTTATTTCTAACGTACAGATCAAATGAGAAGAGTAGAATCTGCATATTAAGGGTTAGAGCTTCAAGATCAACTGCAATCTTAAGAAGGTGATTGCTAAAATGTTCATATTTTAAAATTCACATTGCAATGTTCTTAATGTAAAAAAATTCTTATTTGGTTTTGAAATGTTTGGTAGACTTTTTTTATTATAAGACTAAAGTCTTATATATATCGTTAGGCTTGGAAAGTTTGTTTACAAATTAATAGAAATGCCATTTGTTCATCAATCATAACTTTATAAATGATAGATAAATTTTGATTAAAGTTATGGGATCTATGTGGACGAATGATGTTATTGAAGGATAATATACATGAATGGGCACTAGAAGTATTATTTTTGCAGGTTGCGGAAATAAAGTTTTGGAAACAGTGATGGCTGAATTGACACGGGCGTGTTTTTAAGGTGAACACGTGCGTGTCTAAGCATTTACATGGGCATGTTCCTTCAATTACATGAGCATGGTATAAGTGGTTAAATTGCAGAAGATAAATTTTAAGTTGATAGAAATGATTTCATATACACAGTCGTGCTTATTTAATAAACACGACCATGTGGTAGTAAAGAGATACTATTGTAGGAAGTTGGTTAGGGAAGCAGAGGTGTTTCATATGACACGGGTGTGTTTATTAGCTTGACAAGGTTGTGTATTCAGATGTATATATGAGTGGCAGTGGAAGTTTAATTCCCACAAGCATGTTCTCTTGGTTTACCACGGTCGTGTCCTTTAGTCTTAAGCTGAACATTTGCTTTAGAATCATACGGAGTATAGTATCGGTAGCATCCCTTGATGATTCATTTAGGGGATTTTTGAGGAGTGCTACAAATCCTCAATTGTTTACAAATGGCTTCTTTAACATCTTGGTTTAAGCTTATACTAAATGTAATATTAGATTTTTGATGATTTATAAGCAAGCCAAATGCATTACAATATGATGAAACTATATTAATCAAAGCAGTTACCTCTTGAAGATTGGCTTGGCTTTAAAGAAGGGTGTCATCTGCATAAAGAAGACAAGCTAGACTAAGGGAATCCCTAGAAATCCAAAAACCTGAAAGAATCCAATTTGGCTCGCTTGCTCCATCATGTAAGAGAAAGCACTAGTAATAAAGAGGAACAAATAAGGAGAAATAGGGCCCCCTTGTCTGAAACCTCTTGTGGATCCTACAGATCCAATGGTCTTCCCATTAAGAAGAATATTATATTGCATCATTGAAACACATTGCATAAACAAATGCATGGCAACTTCGTTAAAACCCATGGCTCTTAAGAATTTGTGAAGAAAATCACATTCGACCTTATCACCAGCCTTGTTCATATCTAGCTTCAATATAAACTAACCATAATTTTTTTATTTAAGGGCTTTCAAAGCATTAAAAATTCATGCGCAACAAGGATACTTTCATAAATAACTCTACATGGCGTAAAGGCCCCTTGAGTTGAATGAATTAACATATGCAAATGATGCTTTAGTCTAAGGAGTAAAATCTTGGAAATGATCTTGTAAGCAAAGTTACATAAACCAATCACCCTGAATTGAGACAAGGATTCTTGGGCTCGAGCTTGAGGGATTAAAGTAATATTTGTCTTATCAAGTGCTCTAATCATTCTCCCACTTTGAAAAAATATTGAATCATTTCCACTATATCACATTTAAAATCACCCCAAAATTTATAGGAAAAAATACCTAGAAAATCGTCTGAACCCTGGTGCCTTAAGAGCTCCTTGACTAAACACAACTTGCTTGATCTCAACAACTGAGGGAACAAAAATGGAAGAATTTAACTCTGAGGTGATTGCAGGAAGAATAGAGCTTAGCACATGATCTTAGTTTGAGGTGTAGTCTGCTGAGAAGAGCTTAGAATAGAACTCCACAATCATTCACTGAAGACCCGATTCATCTTCAACCCAATAAGCATCATCATTTTTAACTTCATAATGTAATTCGATTGACGTCTCTGAATAGTAAAAGCATGAAAAGGTCTTATATTCTTATCACCCTTTGAAAACCATTTAACTCTGGATCTCTAAAACCAGTATTGTTCTTCCATCTTCCCAAGAGTATTTAACTCCTCCAACATATGGCTTTCCTTCTCATATACCCTTTATGAATGAGGATCTAAGTATAAAGCCTCTACCTATGCTTTGATGCTATCAATTCTTTCTCTTGCATTATGGTTAGCTATGCTACTCCATTTCTTCAATTGTTGGCCTGTAATGTGGAGTTTATCGATGAAGACCCTAAGTATTCTCGTGCCCAATGATTGATTCCAAAAACTTCTATTAGTTAGGGATGAGCATCAATCGAATTGATTGGCTTTTAGGAGTCGGCCAACCCGATTGGTATAAATTGATCAAAATATTTAGTCTTCAAGACCAACCATTATTGGTCTAATTGGATCAGGTTTGGTCGATTTTACTAATAAATGTACAAATTGAAATTGACCAATCCAGTTAGTCTAAATCAACATGGTTGGTTGAGTTGGTCAGGTTGGATGTCGAGTCTATCAATTTTAGGCTATTGCTCATCCCTACAAATAATTTCTACACATTCTGGTTTTTCCAACCATTTTAGCTCAAACTTGAAATTTCGTCCTCTATGTAAATAATCGGGTTTAAATTTCAAAATAAGAAGCCTATGATCTGAATTAATAAGGGAATCATGAATGACAATGGCTTTGCTAAATTTTAACCTCCACTCTGCATTTGGCTAACCCTCTATTTAATCTCTGTTAGATACATCCGTCTCCCTCTTATTTATTAGACCAAGTAAATGGAGCTCCTTTAAAACCCAAATCAACCAAATGTAAATCATTAATCCAAATTGAGAATAGATTGCTCTAAAAATGGTCAATAGGTTGACCTCCTAATTTCTCATGAGAGAATAAAATTTGGTTAAAATCACCTTTACATAACCATAGAATGTTGGGATCGAGATTCAATTCTTTCAAATTGTCAAAAACCTCTCTTCTCATTGATCTATATGGACTACCATACACAAACGAAACCACGAAAAAAATTTACATTTAGGGTTGTTTTGCCACATGCATATCATTAAAATTAAGACTAAGAGTTTGGATAAGCCAATCACCCTTCCACCATAAACAAAATCCACCAACTGTATTTCGTGATTTTACATATTCAGCAAAATCAGAACTTAGCCTTCTTCTATGTTTTTCCATGAAAATAGCTTTGTTTCAACAAGGAAGACAAGGCTTGATCGGTGGAGGTTTATAGAATGCCCAAGTCCTCTCCCTATCAATGCCAGGCCAAACCCTTGGCAATTCCAAACCAGACAACTCATAGAAGTTAAAATTAGAGGTGTCACCATCTCAACCTTGGATAGAATCAAGAGAGCAATTAAAGAAATACTATACCAAGATACCCAAATTCATCAATGTCTGAACACCAATGGCAATTAAAAATAAAAAATAAGCCAACCAAAAGTTCAAACTCCACAAATAAGATCCTCAATGTCGGCAACCAAAATCAAAACAACTAAAAATAAAATTTAAAAGATGGATCAACACAGAGAGGGGATAAAAAATCCAACCTAGATGGTTAAGAAGAACGTCCCAGTTAATCGGTGAAGAAGACGCAACTAATCGGTGAAGAGAAACCCACCAACCAGGAAATCTATTGTTGAAGATAGCAGCGCGGAACCAATTGAAATGAGATGCCGTAAAACTAGAATAAAAAATATTTAATTAAACCTGGCAGTACTCTACTTGGAGAGAGAGCAGATGAGTTGCTTAATTGCTTTTATAAATAATTAATAAGATATATTTTGTATTAAGATGTCCATTACTGTTTCGCTGAATCTATAAATTATTTTAAAAGAAAACATGCTGAATCTATAAACAATTTTAAAATAAAAACATGCTCGAAACTCGGTTTTTCTAATAATTTAATTTTAATAAATCTTATTTTATCAATTTTAAGCACACAATATGATTTTTTGCGCTTGGAATCATAGAAAATTAACACGAATACATGGAGGTATGATGAAGACAATTTACATAAATAAATGATTCCGAAGATTTACCATCAACCAAATGATTCCAAGATGTACGATCAACCAAAAACATATCGTCTCAGCCACTGTAATTCTTCCCTAAACTGAATTCATGACAGCTTACTCCCACCGCACAAATAAGTCTCATCTCATGAACAGTTTAAATTATCTAAACAAATGAATTGACAAACTACAGTTGGGGCTCACGAATACTCTCGCAATCTCAGCAACACCGGCATGTTAAAAAATCTAAGCAAGTGTAAGGTCTTGACTTCAATTCAAGTTCCAAGGCTGTGGGTAGTCGTTCCAACCTGTATTTGTTGCTTCCAGCACAGCAGAAATTGAATAGATTCTTGCAAGCTCCTTGGCTAAATGGATACACACGATCTGGAATCCCCCTGCAAAATCCACACAAACATAACTAAAATCAACAAACACAATTTATCTGGTTGTCATTTAATAATACCCTGTCAGTTTAGTGCCTACAGATCCATCTTTTGTAGTATTTTGTAAATATAAAAAGCTTATTATGAGCCAATCATCCATAAATTCAATTGAAAGTTCAACAGAGTACATTTTGATCCTTTGTTTTTTCACAATATACCTTATCCTTCTTTTGAAAGTGAAAAGGAAAAAAACTAGCATCCTTTTTTAATAAAACATTTAAACAATTCATTTAATAGGTAAAAGATTATGTTGAACAAAACACAATAGAATATCATAACAGTAGCACCGAACCTTAGATATGGGATGCGTCTACGCCTCACGAGTTCATAAGTAGTTTGATTTGTCAAAATAAGATAGCTGCATCAAAAACAATAGGCTTCAGTAATTTGCAAAATCATAGCAAAGCAAACCAGAACTTTATGATCATATAAGCAGAAAAATAACTTTTCAGGATACAAAAATAATCTTATAGATTGCGTTCTGGATATAGGCCAATGGGTTTCAGCTATTATTTCTGAAACCCAACTGCAAACATAAATAAAGCCATAAGCTATGAACAAATTATCAAGTTATTTTTGCTTACAATCAAATATAATTAGTGAATTTCGATTGTAATTTTTTAATTTATATCAGAAAAATCACTTCACTTTGATTTTGTTTCAATAAGGTCACTTGTATAGAAATTTGGTCAAATTTATTTGTGATGGCCAAGAATAACACCTATATAACCTATAAAAATCCATATAAAAAAAACTTGGTCAATATCCCAAAAATTTGAGTCCTAAAAAATCCAGCAGCGGTGAATTTATTGAAACAGAACTAAGATCGACTGACCCGTGCAAATTGAAATCCCGTGACCATGTTGAAATCTATAATCAATCATAAGTTCAATGAGCATGAATAAATTTAATCACATCTCCTATCCTTGTTGACCAAGTAATTGTTTCAAATCCCCATGCTTTTTGGCTTATAATTATCAGAATAAAGAATAACAAATGCCCATTTGCTAATAAGTCCACTCTTGCTTGTACTTCAAAGCGTAAAATGTCCTGTCCATCTAAAAGGTATCATAAACAAGTAGATGAAGCTATCAATCATGAATTTTCCCAAGTAGCATGCTCTACCTGGTCCTCATCTCACTGCATACTAAGATTATTTTGAGCTGCAAAATCTTATAGTTATTGATTAAGAAACTTCATCTACTAAATATAACAAAGCAACAACTTTGAAGAATGTCATATAAAGAGATATCCATGAACCTTATGAAATACAACATGATTAGCCCATTCAGATTGCTACTAGAAAACCATGACTGTGAGTTTCTCCAGCCTGATGTAAGAAATATACAAATAAATTAGGTAATGAATAACAATAAATACCTATGAAAAAGCAAGAGCAGCAACAGGAAGATCAAGGAAATTGACAAAGTAACCAACAAAAGTATCATGATTGCATCTTTCCACCTGCCAAATAATAGCATCACTTTAGAATCCAGTTCACTGTAAATTGCAAGTCAACAAACTGGAAATAACATCATATGAACAGCTTGAGCCATAAAGATAGCATCAGACTAATTTTTTTTTCTGATTTTTCTCTTTCTTTGAAGATGTTACAGTGACCCCAATGAATCTTCACAAAGAGATACACATGTTCCTAGGAAGATAGAAAGAAACAAGATCTCAAAAGGATATCTTACCAAGCTTTTGTGATGTTAACCTTCAAGTATGAAATATAAAAGACGCCAGTCCATAGGCACAATGCTGTTTCTTGGCAAATATACCACCTAAAGTATCACATCATTGAAAGAAAAACTTAAAAGATGTATAGTATGTATATTGCCAGATAAAACATAAAAACATACATTATACATATGATGAACTACAACATTTCATACTACTCATGGCCATGGATTCTAAAACCATATAAGAGAAAATAATAAGTTTTCAATCCATATTAGAAGTACATGAAAAGTAATTCTCTACAAAATACATAACAAAATATAAACAATTTATAATTATGTAACAAGTCAAATTATGTTTGTCTTTCTTTTCGTCATATAAACACAAAACTACAACTAGCTTACAGCTGATATAAAACTTTCAAATAATGATTACAACTAACAAATAAAAACATCCCATGTAAGACCATCAAATTTTTGAACTTAAATACTATTCAACCTTATACATCTGCAGAGAGCAGTTGCAGCTTTCATGATGAACTGATACGCTTTACTAACTTTTCTAAACCTAAACAAGGAAAAATATAAATACTTTATAGGCAAATGAGAATGGAGATCAATATAACTAGCAATAAGTTCTGTTCACCTTCACAGCTCCATTGAGGATATCAGAATGCAAACTCACCAAAAAAGACAATGATTTCCCTGGCCAATGCATGTTCCAAGCCAAACACAGTGATGATCAAACTGCAGAACACATTTGTCACAATCATGGCAATGCTTTGCTCGTGGAGGCTGTAATACCAAAATAAAATTCAAATAATTACGAAAAGCTATATTAAAGATAAAATATATGCAATCAGAAAGCAATTTGGATAATCAGCCACTTCACTTGAGACTCAGCACTTTAAAATTGTCAAATGAACATTATAAAGCCATAATCATTACATATGAGCCTATATAACATCAGGAAAGTAATACTTCTAAAAAGTGCAATTCAAGTCAGTAAATTTCTCCAAAGCTATGAATTTCACCTAGCACAACACCAAACAAAATCTAGATTCCCTCAGATATAATATTGCAAGAAGCTCATACTTCTCATGGAATTAATCCTTACTGCTCAATGTGTTACTTCAAGGGTACATATATTCCTCAACATTTTGTTTTTGTAATTTCCATCCTAGCAAGAGAAGTATATGCAAACAACAACAACAAAGCCTTAATCCCAAGTCAATTGGGGTCGGCTATATGGATTCTTCTTTTCCACTCAATACGATTTACTGTTATCTCTTCTAATAGATGTAACATCATAAGATCATTTTGGACCACCTTTGACCAAGTCAGTTTAGGCCTACCTCTGCCTCTCTTAGCTATATCTACTCTAACTTGTTCGGTTTTTCTAACTGGCGCATCTCTAGGTCTTCGTTTCACATGACCAAACCACCTCAATCTATGCTCTCTTATCTTATCCTCAATAGGTGTTACCCCCACTTTTTCTCTAATGCACTCATTGCGGATTCTATCCATCCTAGTATGACCACACATCCATCTTATCATTCTCATTTCCGCAATATGCATTTTACTCATATGTTGTCCTTTTATTGCCCAACACTCACTACCATACATCATAGCAGGCCGTATTACAGTGCAGTAAAATTTTTCTTTTAATTTAATTGGCATCTTTCGATCACATAGAACTCTTGTAGCACCTCTCTACTTCATCTAACCAGCTTTAATCATATGATTTACATCTTCTTCACAACCCCCATCTTCTTGAAGAATAGAGCCAAGGTATCTAAAATAAGTACTATGAGGCACTGCTATTCCGTCTAAAATAATTTTGCCTCTTTCTCTATTCTCGCTATTAAATCTACAATACATGTACTCAGTCTTAGTCCTACTTAGCTTAAAACCCTTAGATTCCAAAGTGCTTCTCCATAACTCCAACTTTTGATTTACCCCTGCTTGAGTCTCATCTATTAATACAATATCGTCTGCAAACATCATACACCAAGGGATGTCATCCTGTATCCATGACCAAGACGAAAAGATAAGGGCTCAAAGCTGAACCTTGGTGTAATCCAATAGAAACGGAAAAAACCTTAGTATCCCCTCCCACGGTGCAGACACTGGTGGTAGCTCCCTCATACATATCCTTCAAGACTTGGATATATCGTATAGATACTCCCCTACGCTCTAGGACCCACCATAAAACTTCTCTAGGGACTCTATCATACGTCTTTTCCAAGTCAATAAAAACCATATATAAATCTTTCTTCATCTCTCTATATTTTTCCATCAAATCTCTTATAAGAAAAATAGCTTCCATAGTTGAACGACCAGGCATAAAGCCAAACTGATTTGAGGAGATACAAGTATCTAACCGCAAACGATATTCCACAACTCTTTCCCACAATTTCATAGTGTGACTCATAAGCTTTATGCCTCTATAATTTGAGCAATTCTGAATATCTCCTTTATTATTAAGAATAGGTATCAAATTACTTTGTCTCCATTCGTTAGGCATTTTCTTTGAACTTAAAATCTTATTGAACAAAAATGTCAACCATGTAACTCCTGTATCTCCCAAACATTTCCAAACCTCAATAGGTATCTCATCTGGTCCACAGGCTTTACCAACTTTCATCTTCTTTAACTTCCGAAAATCTAATCCGTCTAGTGTATTTCATTAAAATGAAATTTGACCAAAGAGATTTCATACAATCATCTCTATTTAATACAGCTTTCTTATTGAAGATCATTGTTTTATATGAAGATTTAATATAGTCCATCAACAAAGTCCTTCCATGTGCAACTTACTTCCATGAAGACTGGTTTAGGCATTTCTAAGACTTTATAACTAGGTGACTCCATCACAAGGAATAAAAAAAAAAAAAAAAAGAAAAATCCTGATCACAGTTGGACTTTACCAAGGATCGAATTGAATCTTTAGCTTTTTGCTTTGATCAAGGATGAGTTGTCAAAGCATCCGCAAAAGGAAATACCTTAAAGTATGATTTTTTCAAATGACAGTATTAAGAATAGCTTTTTAATAGACGAAACTAAAGCAAGAGTAAATAGGAAGTTAGAGTTAGAGTTAGGTGGAACAAAAACAGAAAGAGTGTATGTGTGTGTGTGTGTGTGTGTTGCAATTTTAACAGTAAGAGAAGATGTAATCTAAGTGAGATTAGTACAAAAAATGAGAATACAAAGATAGACGAGTGGATACACAAAAATGGATAGGATAAGGATTAAGGAACCAGTACATTCATACTAAAGAATGATGCAGCCAAGTCAAAATCCTAATTAGTCTAGAATTATTAGTCCTACTACTCAATATAGGATTTATTATTAAGTTAAATTAGGGTTATATAAGTTTTAGTTTCCTTATTAATTTAAAATTCCTATTTAGTAAATAGGAACATCTTATTAGGAATTTTCTTTCTAGAATTAGGATTTGTTCTATCTATTATAAATAGGACAGCATTATTTACTTTATGTATTTTATTCATATTATTTTCAATTCGGATTTAATATTATAGGTTTTCTTCAAACCCTAATTATTTTCTTATTCTAACCACAATCACTATCTCACTCTAACCCTAATTGTTGAAACTTAATTGCCATAATCCCTCATGCTGTGTCAAGTGGTATCAGAGTTCCAAAGAGAAATATTTTTGCTATTCCTAAACCATGGTTGGATGAGGTAGAGATCGAGGTAGAGACAATCAACCCCAACAAACAGAATTGGATGAGATGCGGAGAATGATAAAGGATTTGACCCAGGCTATACAAGCCTTGCAGCATCAATAACCTATGGAAGCCCAAATGGAGATTCCGGAAGACAACCAAGAAAATGATCCTTTAGAAGATTAGGAAGTCGAGGAGGAACTTGAGGATGTGAACCCTTTTCATAAAACTGGAATCATTAATCAAGCAGCAAAAGTTGGATTAGAAACACGGTTATTACATGCTCTTGATTTGAATGGTGGAGGAGTGAAGACAAAAGTAGCTGATTTTTATGAAAAACAACACACAGAAGATTATTTGGCCTGGGAAGCCAGCCTAGAGAAGTATTTTGAATGGAAACTCATGGCTAAAAATTGAAAAGACTAAATAGGAATTCTAAATTAACAAGGAAACTAAAACTTATATAATCCTAATTTAACTTAATAATAAATCCTATATTGAGTAGTAGGACTAATAATCCTAGACTAATTAGGATTTTGACTTGGCTGCATCAAAGAAGAATTGGACCATATTGAGGAAATGTTGAGAGAAAAGAGATTGAAATGATTTGGACACATCATGCATGCATTATAGACCAGCAAATGCACCAGTGCAAAAGACAGAGCACATTGAAGTGGTAGGAGATAAGAAAGAGAGGATGAGACTGAAAATGTCATCGAGGGAAGCATTGAAAAATACCCAGGACGGCTAGAACAGTGTCTATGAACAGAAAACCGCAAGAAATTTATTAACTGAATAATAATTAATAACATATAAGTGTTACAGCTAAGGTGCTTTTAGCCTCAAAAGCAATCCTAACTTTAAGACATCAGAATTTAAAACTACAAATTTGGAATCACAAAGAAGATTAAAAGGAACGAAGCCATCATAAACCAACAAAGACAAAATAAATAGAAAGATTCTCAAACGAAACAAGAAAACTTCTCTGGAAATTACAAGAACACCATGCTTACTAAAAAAATTAAAATTCTGCAAATTTCCTGCGAAAGGAGAATTAAAAGAGGACTACTTAAGCTTAATTAGTTCCCAAAAAAAAAACTCTCACTGTTGGAAATCTGCCAAATAAGTGTTTGGTATCCAATTGTGCTTCATCAAAAATATTTAATGCACCATATCTATCAAAAGATATAATCCTAAACTAGGTGAAATAGAGGAAACATTCCATATGGCTGATCTAAATAGTTTAGGATTTAGGTTTAGTCGATTTCACTTGCTTCTCATTTTTATTTAAAGAGAAAAAAAAAATTGCAGCTTGTATATTTAAGCAGTCAATTTAGAGGGGGCAAGGATATTACACTTCATGTAACCAGATGGTACATACAAAGTAAGAATAGGGAGATATCAATACCTGTTCAACATTGCAATAGGAACATATCAGAGTTCTGCAAAGGCCAAAAGAAAAGCAGCCATATATTACTCCATGAAACATGAAATAGCTTAAGTTTTCTTCTACCCATTGTATATATCACATGAAATCACATTAACGTAGATTGATGCATTACAACACAAGTCATCGCCATTCATATTCACCTACTGTGATTCATAAAAAAAAGGGTTTCATCAATGCGAAAATGAAGGTTGCTAGGTAAATATAACCAAAAAGGATCAAAATTTTTCCGACCTTAAGATAATCACAATATAACAGCAGAAGCTGCATCTAGATCACTGGATGTTGAAACAAATATAGCAATGGATATGTACATACCATACATAGCCCAAAAAATATGAAATAAAATCTCTAAGACACCCAATTATGATGGCCTCTGACTACATTACTAATTTCCCATTTCAAACAACATTATAGTCCTCCGCACTGAACCTTCTACAAATTGAGACAATAAATATTGCTGATTTCCAAGAAATTATCATTTTTTGAGTACCGCAACCATATTTATACACTAGATATGCTTCTGCTTTCTGAAACTATAATCACCATTGATGTCTAACATGCAATTAGCAAAAGGACATGATGACAGTTTTGCTCAACCAAATAACAAACTCTGATATCATCTTAACTATATTTAATTGCCAAATGCAAACACTAAAGCTCAACATGTAAAAAACAACATTTCCTACTGGAAGGAATTCTAGATATAATCTCCACCAATAAAGTGCACTACTAAAAATATATGCATAACAGCATAAGTTCTTCAAAGAAGTATCACCAAGATGTTTTCCAAATCATTAAAGTGTTAACATACCTAATAGATGTTCCAGGAGGGTACATGTCTAAAACAACCTTTGTCCAAGATGTAAGATTACTTCCTGGAAGATTTCTTCCTGATTGAGTCCCATCTACAGAGATAACCAAGCTTCTATTTTTACTCGTAGCAGGCTGTCTTTGCTTGAGCATTATAAAAATTAATTGTTAGTAACATCAAGCTTTATTAAAGATTGGCCTACTAAAAGAATAATAAGTTTAGTGCATACTTTGTTGTCACTGACGCCGTTCCAAATACTGCATTTTTATCATTCAGAGCTCTCATCGCATCAAGGACATAGCTATAAGAAAGAGAAGAGAGAAAGGGAAAAGACATAACATTAGGCCTATGAGCAATCCATTACAAAAGTTATGCACTCTAAGCACAAAGCAGATTAAATTATGAGCTGAATTGGAATTTACCCAGGAGAAGAACCAGACGTAACAAAGTATTGTACCAATGTAGAAACAAACAACAACAAATATAAAGCAATGTACCTGGGAACAAATCAAGGAAATTTAGAAAGTTACATATAATCTAAGAGGACAAATAAAAATTTCATATGTAAAGGGCAAATGAAAAAGTACTCCAATTAAAATAAACAAATTTCAAAAAGCAGGAGAAAAAAAAAGGGTGTAGTAACAACAATTCCTCGAAAGAGAATATAACTTCATCACTTCCTTGATGCAGCCAATTTTTATTTGCCAGAAAGCAAATACTCATTTATTACTTCCTTATTACAAAAAGATAATCACTTGTCCCTAAACACAAACAGGCTATATTTAGGTTCAGATAGAGTTGAAATTCAGTGTATTCGGAATGGGTGAGGGGAAGGCAGCAATAGACTAAAGCATATCTTAAACACTTAGAAGGCAATGCTAAGCCCTAATGGAGTTATATGCTTTCCAAATTGATCACAAATTTACATTGTGAGAATGCAACACAATGTTTATATCTCTTTTCCCAAGAATAAGGGAGATATTGAAAAAAGTTGTTTAAACTATAGAATTATCAAGCTTACAAGTCACGTGATAAGAGAAAGCTTCGGAGAGTAACAAAATGTAAAATTAGATTACCAGTTCAGTCTTTTGCTGGGAAACTCACTGTAGAAGCATTTATTCTAACAAGATAGATAACGAGGTTTTGATATGAACCCTCCATATGGTTTTGTCAATCTACAGAAATACTATGTTCTATTATGCATCTCAGTATGTAAAGGATTATCTTTTAGATACATAAAAGCATTGAAGATCATGTATAAATGGGGCAGCTAGTCGCTCTTGATACAAAGATTTTCTATCATAGTTAGACTCCATCAAGAATTTTCCTTGAGCTCTTATCTTTTTCCTTTGATCACATATGAGTAGACAAAGCATATCCAAAAAGGATTTTTTTGTTGTATGATACTTGCAAATAATACAGTTTTAGCACACAAAACTTGGGCTGTTGCTAATTAAGAGTTATGAAAATGCATTATTTACATTACCGCACGCAGATAACAAATAATAAGCATTACTGCTTAACCAAATAATAATTTGCATTTGGCTACCAATTAACCACTCCTTGCATTCCAAAAACCAAATGTAATCCATCTTAACATATGACCACAACTAAATCATCCCCTTGGAAGTTTCATTCTCATATGCCATTTCATTTTACACATTCAAACAAAAACAGCATATGTTCACTTAATGACTTGATAGTAAGTCTCAAATTTGCAAAACAAGAATAATCAAATTTACCATCTTATTCATACATGGCAAATTTTGAATTCCATATAAAAAAGCAAAAATTATTCAATTTCACTAAAAGTTGAGACATACCAAGGCTCTTGTTTAGCCTTCTCTATCAAATCATTATCGAAAAGAAAGAGAATTCCCACATATATCAAATGCAGTATCACTAATGCCACTTTCAACCCCAACGAGGACCTCCTCTCTAAAAGTAAAGTAAAAGAAAAGTTAATCAGAAAAACAAACCAAAAAAAAAAAAAGAAAAGGAAAAGGCTATTGAATACAATTGATTGAACTTGTCAAAGCATGATAATCAGCATTTCTTTCATTTTTGTTTCAATTTGTCATTTTCCTGAATTTTTTTTCTACAAAAATGAAAACAAAAGTTAAAAGCTATGATGAAGAGGGGAATAAAAAGTACCAGGATTTGCTAAACAAGGGAAAAGACGATTGCATCGGTCAAATGCTCCAAAACAAGAGTTGTGGCACATGCTTGTAATTGTCATCGGATGTTATTGTATGCACAATCTACCAGTATATGAAATTAGATTTAGCTACCATATACAATCTTTTACCATATTCAATGGCAATGGAGCACCACGTAAAAGTAATGATTAGATTTAGTGGCAGTTCAAAATCAGCATACGATATTAAATAGAAGTGGAGAATATGTAAAACTATTATATGCGCAGATAGACAAGCTTATTTCATAGGAATAATAACAGAAAACCTTTTACAAATTTTCAATTGTACCCTATACTTAAGAAATTAGTTAATTTTAATTAGTTAATTTTATGCCCAGAGTCACAACTAAATAAATGAATAACATGCGGTCAAAGGACAGAAAGGGATAAGTAACTAAAGAAAAGTGAATTTAGATATTTGAAAGTCTAAAAAAGGAATAATTATATGCTACAACCGTTGTAGCAATAAATGCCTACAACGGACCAATGAGATTTTTACACGTTGATTAAATGCCTACAACGGACCAATGAAATGAATCATTTAATCACCGTGTAAGAATCTCATTGGTCCGTTGTAGGCATTTATTGCTACAACGGTTATAGCATATAATTATTCCTAAAAAAGGGTCTTGGCTGCAACAATTTAAAGGTCCAAAAACAGAAATTAAGCGCGTAAACAAATACTTTAAATTATGTAAAAAAAAATAAAAAAATTTGAAGCCATTTCATTAAAAGATAAAATATGTATGTTGGCTTTTTAAATTAATTTTTACATTTTTTTTTCTAGCAAAAAGTAGATAAAACACCAGCAACTTCGATTTTACCAAATCTCTCAAAAAGATTAACATTTCATTTCTTCAACTCTTGTCATTAAAATTCAATAGAGATTGTTGACATTCTGCAATATCAGAATCAGCTTACAAGCAAAACATATCACAATAACTCCATAAGCCTCCACAATAACTCCATAAGCCTCCAATTACAATCCCATCCACTGTTTCATCTTCACATATTTACTAGCTTTGAGTATTAACAACATAAGAAGCTACAAGCAATATAAGAAGAAAAAAAATATATGCTAATAGCAATATAATCAAAAGCAGCAAAATACAAACACGCGACTTTAGTATAAGATTCATCATCAAGTAACCAAGGAAATCTCACAAAAAATATCCAAAGATCACTAAGTTTCAGAGAAAGAATATGGTCTACAAATGTCTCTACTCTAAAAGATAGATATGAAGGATCAGAGAGAATTCATCCAATTTAACGGCTACTCACCTCCGTGTGCAACCGTCTTCAATGGTGTTTCCGGTGGGGATTGTTCAGGTGACGTTCATGCGTCTAGTGGCTCTGGTTTGGGCGGTTCAGAGGTTCAAATTCAAGGAATCTTCAATTTTCGAATTCACATTTCGGTCAGTTACTGATTAGGTTATATTGTTGAGGGCCTGAGAAAGGCTTTTAGAGAGTTCACCCTAACTGCCCGTCAAAGGGAAATGAAGGTTAGGTGGCCGTGTACGCCCGACACCAGCGGTTTTGCTTCTGATCCGCGGTTGTTTAAGCAAAATTCCACCACGCTGCAAGTGATTTTCCGATTGGGAAAGTGAACGGAGATGTCGCGCCGGTGATTGGGAAGCTTTGGATCGGCCGGGAAATAAGTTTAGTAGTGGTTCCCTCTCTAATCCCCTCTTCTCTCTGATCTGACGGTGGCAATATCATCTATTATTTTTATTTATTTATTTATTTCTCATGATGAGAATGACCGGTCGTTTAGTTCCTCAACATGAGCAGGTGTAGAGGACAATCGTTTTGTTGTTTAAACTACGAGTCGCTTTTGCAGAGCAAGGCATTTCAATTTTTATTTACTTGCACAGAAATTCTAATATGACTGATTTATGTTCCTCTTCATGAATCTGACCATTCATATTATCTATTTTAAATTATAATATTTTAAAAAAATTAATCTTAATTTTTATTATTAAATTAGATGATATAATTAGCTGAAGTAGAGATATAAATTCAGTGTAAAATAAAATTTTTCTTTCTGGAATATTAGTTATAGGCTGATACTTGTCATATTTTTTGAGAAAACTATAAGATAGTAGTCCATCTTAAGGGTTTTCTTTTACTATTATTAGTTTATACCTTTTTATTTTTATTTTTTTAATTTTTATTTTGAAAAGTATTAATTTTTATTTTTATCTTTTTTCTATCCTTTCATGCATAATAATAACTATTAATAATGAATGTACTTTTTATAAAATAAAAAATATATATCTAAATAAATATCAAATATATAAATTAACTATGCAAACATTAAATTAATAATCATAATAAATAATATTAATAAAATTTAAATTTATTGTAATTATAAAATATTGCAGATATGCAATTGAGGTAAAGGAGTTGCTCATCTAATTTTCCATTATTAAACTTTAAAAAACAAGAAAGAAAGAAAGAAAGAAAGAAGAAGAAGAAGACTAGTAATGTGTACAACTAACTATGTGTAAAAATTAAAAAAAATGCTATCAAAAATAAAATTGAAAAAAAATTAAGGTAAAAGTGGGGAAAAAAACTAACAAATGTAAAAATACAAAGTGAATTTCAAATAGATTTCATCTATTACATATATATTCATTGAACCTATTTTTGTTAAATGTATGTGCGTATATGATTCTTTATTATTATTTACAGTGAGGCCCGACTATCAATATGTTCCATAATTTCATTAAGTTGAAGACTCATTTTTATGGATTTTAGATCTAGTGGATGTATAAAAATAAGTTTTTTGACACTCTTTCTTCTGATTATAATCTATTGTTACATTAAATATTTGAAATTTTTTATTGTTAATATATGTGCATACTTAATTATACAGAAGTTTAACTCTTAGAGCATCATGGTAGCAATATTATGGCATAATAAAAGAATGCAAATATTAATGATAACTTATAATAGTACTAATGCAAATGTAACTTGTTTAATAAATCCACAAAAAATAATTAATAATAATTTTTAATTCCTATTGCTAAACAGTAGGTCATTCGGTTTAGTGAACAACAAAGAGATTGTCATTCGGTTCTTGGTGGCGCTTAGCGTCTTAGACATGCCAATTTAGGGACTTTGAACCGATCAGAAATTTTTTTTTCCGATAGAAAGTTTTTAAGATGTGCAAAAATTTTGCTGGGGTTATTTTGAAGAAACATGGTCTCTATGTTTATGTTCAACACCAACTTTTCAATAATAAGATTGGGATTGATCTTCTTCAACCTCCATAAAACCTAAAATTACTCAAAAAAATTTCAGATTTCTAATGACAATTTGCAAAATCTGAAAGAGCATATTTCCACCAATTTTTATCTAAATTGAGCATATTCTATATCATTTAAAAGATTTATATTTCTATTCTATAAAAAAACACCTACAAAATTTATAAAATAATATAATTCTCCAAAATAGACTAATAATCAAGTTGTAAAGATTTGCATAGTAACAATAATAATTTTTTCAAACTTTAAGAGACCATATCTTTATCCTTTTTTCAACCAAAATTAACTTTTTATATAATATAATTAAAGGGATTACATATCTTTTTTAAATTAATATTAACATTAGTTACATATAATAAATACACATAATGGTAAACATACTTAAAGTATGCCACATGGCCAAACATTCAAAGAAAAAAAAATTCTAGAATCCAATAAATAGGTATACTTCAACCCTAAAACTTTGATACCTATATTGAAAAATTATGTATAACTGTTTAAGCTCATAATTGATTATATTGTGCCTAAGATTCAAAAAATATGGATAAAAAATATAATGATATTATACATATGTAATGAACTATGATATATTCACAACTCAAATAAAATATTTCTTGTAGTTACTATAGGTGCTCATGGATCGATTAACCGAACTGTATAGAACAATAAAAAATCAAATCATCAATTTTAATTTAAAAATTTTAAATCGAAATTGAATCATTCATAAATGGTTAATCAATTATCGATTAACCGCTGTGGACTCTTAATTTTGATCCTGATTAAATTTAATAAGCTTAACTTGGTTTTTATAATTTTAAAGAGTCTAAACCTAATTTAAAAGCTTGAAATTAAACTGGTCCAATTCATAAAAGCCCAAATTAAATTTGCAAAAAAGGTTTGGTTCAAAAATTAAAAAGTTTAGCTTAGGTTTGAGTCGGAATAGGCCCAAATCAGCATGAATTAATGCTCATGTCGATTTGGCTACTCCAAATCGAAGGCTCATGTCGATTTGGCTACTCCAAACCAAATTGAGTTTTAATTGGATTTAAATTCAAATAAACTTCGGATAAGCAATGGAGAGTTTGAGTGGGATGAGAATTGCCGAGCTAAGGTTGCCCTAGTTATGCCTTATAAATACAAAGTTACATTCAGTGAAAAGGGATCTGAAATCATCAATTAAGTAATTAAGATGACAAGAGACCTTTTTGGCAGAGAATTAGCAAACAACTTTGAGCAACCACAATTATTAAAAAACCAAGAAGCAGTACCAATTAAGCGGAGATCAATATATAACAATTGCCTTTGGCAATTGCTTCACTCAACCAACACTCTCAGTTTTAGTGGTGCCAACAAATGGAGATTCAGCTTTGTCACTTAATTCATTTAAATTTATAGTAGGTTCACTTATTATTATTTTATCCATTGAATTGTCTTTGTCCAGTAATTCATTCTTTTGCCTTTAATTCATATAAAACATCAAGTAGCTTATTTAATCAAACTTTATTTCATCCAATAGCTCCTTTAGCTTATATCCATAGTTTCAAATTCATAGTAGTTTATTTATTTATCATCCAGAAATTTGGTTAGCTAGTATCTATTTGTTTTAAGTGTCCAGTAACTTAAGATTTAACCAAAACCCTAGGTTAATTACCCAAAAACTTATTTACATGTTTTAACAACCAAAATCTCAAATTGTATTTTAAAACCCTAGTTTTATTTTTCAAAACTTTACTAAAACCCTAATTTAGCATTCTAAACTTTAAGAAGCCCGAATTCATATATTAAAACTTTAGTTTTGTATATCTATTGTTTAATGTGATATTAAAACCTATATTTGAATATTCAATTTATTATATACTTATGATGGATGATTTATTTTATTTGATTTATAATGAATGATTTACTCTTAATTATTGTGAATGTTTGAATGGTTTAATTTATTTGGTTAATTATTTTAATATTGATTATTTTGATTTCAAGGATGTAAGAGGTATATTTTCACTTTGTGGGTACCTCATTAGTTAAGTTTAATATAATTTAATTTATTTTGAGTTCTAGATTAATGTAAAGGACATGTTTTTATCAAATGGTGGGTGTCCTATTTTATTTCTTTTTAGACATTGGATATTGTAAATGCATGTTTTTATTCTTGGATGGGTGCCTATTTTGTTTGCTTTATTTTAATAAGATGATGGATGTTTATTTCTTTTAAGTTGTATGTAATATGGATGATGTCAAAATATTTAAGAATTTAATAATATTTAGACATGAAAAGAAGGTCGATTTCAATAAACCGGGTGCTATGGGGGGTGTTGGATCATTCTCACCATCTCCATGTGTACCCAACTTTCCAAATCCAATAAGGGAGTTCGAAATTCCTTACGAATCGATTTATCCACACCTTTCTATCTTCTTGGCCCATCCGGGTGATGACTTCATTTTCTCTGGGTTTAGGCCCGTGTTCTCTAAGGCACTAAGCCTAACAGTGCCGAAGTCACAAGAACCGGGGCAAAAATCTCTGCTCATAGTGGCGACTCCACTGGGGATAAGAGAAGTTGATTCCGTTGGTCTTTATATTATTTTATTTTTTTTATTATGATATTATCTATTGCATCATTTATATTGCATTGCGTGTGTGAATTAAGATGTCCGTATTACCTGTGTTATGTAATGTAAGGGATACCATACTTTCACTCAAGATATGGACATTGACCATGACATAACCACTTATAGCCTCATACCTTTGGGTATATACTTGCTATGAGAGCCTAAACTTTTTAACCCAAAGACTAAAACTCATGTAATTGGCCTAGTTACTTTCCCCAGGTTTTTACCCAAAAACTTGTTGTTTGACTATGATTGATATATCTTCATTTTAAACCATGGCTTGTTTGATTTATCTTTTTTCTAATATGACATAATTATGGTGCAAGCCTAAAATAATTATTTTAAAGCCCAAAAGACCAAAATTATTTTTAAAACTTTCTCAAGATGGTCTTTCGGCATAAAATCTTTTAAAGATGGGTCAAAAATTCTTTTTCACCTTATAGCTAAAGCTCAAAGCCCAAAATCCATTTTTTCAAACAAATCTTTTTACAATGGGCTTTTATACAAAACTATTTTTCAAACAATCATTGTTTATGGGCTTTAAAACACTTTTTAAATATGCTCAAACCAACTTTTCACTTCATGACCCTAAATTTGAATTTTTATTACTAAAACATTTTTCTTAAATGGACTTACAACTAGCTAGGTCATTTATAGAATATTATAATTAATTGTGGGTCTAATTTATACTAAGAATTATTAATCATGGGCTTGTCAGTGACATTAATCATTAGTTATTTTTTCAAATGAGAAATATATTTATGATAAACTCTTTGATTTGGTTTTAATCCCAAATATAGCATAAAGTCTATTTTTAGTTGATTCAATGGATTAGAGCTTAATTAATAGGAATTATCATGAACTGATTTCTAAGTTTGAAAATACAACTATTGGTTAAACCATCCAAGTGAATTTTTGAAAATAAGATATCCCATGTTGATATTTTATTGACTATATATCTAAGAAAAGAGATTTGTCATTTGTGTGCGTAAGATATAAGGTTGGAAAAAATGTTCTAAATATCTCTTTTTGTTTGTTACTTGCATACATACATACATGCAATGCATTACATGTCATTAATCTTTTCTAGCTCACAGACTTGGCGCACAACAGTTCAAGAGCTTACGAAAATCTGACCTATGTCATAGAGTTCGGTGAGAATTCAGTCAATTTCACATCAAAAGCTAGGGATCCTGAGCAAGTTCAGAAATTGGTGAATGATGCCCTCAACTCCAAGATAGAAGAATTAAAGGAGACCCTTGCTGAGATCGTGAAAAACTAGTTAGTTACACTATTAAAAAGTATTGTTGAAGCATCTGCCAGTACTAAGAAGCAGAAGGATAATGGAAAGACTAAGGTTGGTGAAGTAGCCTTTGATGATGACAAAGTGATGATTGATGATGACGATGACTGGCTCAATATTTCCAAGATCCTCAAGATAAGAAGAAAGAAACAAAGGCTATGGAGAAATCAACTGTGGAAAAGACTAAAAATTTATATGTGAAGAAGATGATTACTGATTTAGAGAAAAAGTTTGAGAAGAAGCTAAAAGCTGAAGAGGTATTAAAGGTAGACAAGCTATTTGAGCAAGATGAAGAAGTCCCTTACAAGTTTAAAATTCCTTCTTTCGCTAAGTACAATGGCACAGGAAATTCTCATCTACATTTCAAGCAATATATCACTGCCATGCAGTCTGCTCGAGCTACTAAGGCTCAAACTCTAAAGTATTTCATGCTCTCATTGGATCCTATTATGCAAAACTAATTTAATACCTTAGAGGAAAGTGTTCAAAAGAACTAAGATTTGTTGTATAAAGCCTTTATCCAACAGTATGGGTATAATGTGAAATTGGGAGTTACCCTGATGGAGATAGAGTCACTAAGGCAGAAGCAAAACAAGAATTTTGTTGACTATGTGAAGAGGTGGAGGAATAAGGTTGCACTGCTTAAGAAGATGCCAGATGAATCTGATCAGATTAGGATGATAGTGAGAGGTGTCCTACCTAGTCTGCGTGAGCGGATGTCTGACACTCTCATTAAGGATTTCAAAGATTTTCTTCAAGCTGGTTTACAGATATAAGAATGAAAAAGAGAGAAGAATCATTTTTCTAGAAGAAGAAATGATAGGGGAAGTTATCAGTATGGCGGTCAGGGTATACAGAAGCCAGTGAATGTCAATGCAACAACTGGTCAAGCAAATAGAAGATAATTTTTAGATTTAAGAAAACTTCTATCTTGTGTTTTCAACAAGTTATAGAAAATGGGCTATTATAGCCATTGGCTCCCCGACCTTTTCCGAATCCTCTACCATCAAGCTTTGATGTTAAGGCCTTTTATCACTTTCATCAAGTGCAAGGGCATGAAATAGATAGATGCATTCGCTTAGGGCATGAGATCTAATATTTGATCGATAGTGGAAGCTGCGTGAGCCTGATAAGCCCAACACCAAGAATAATCCTCTGCCTAAATTTGAAAGGGCACCACCGCTTATAACCTTCGTGATAGAGAGAAGATTGGAAGAGAGTTTTATCTTGTCATCTTGTCATGGTATGGATGGAAAAGCTGCTAAAGAGGAGGTACTGCTAAGCAAGCTTGAACCAACTGCGGATGACGAAATGATGACTATCATTGATCTTTGCCCTTGATATGTCCAAGTAGAGAAAGCTCTTTCGACTTCAAATCAATAAAACTTCCCTTGGCTTGTTTGGTTTTTGTTTTATTTTTCTGGTATTTTCTGGAATAATTATGTTTTTCAAATTAAGATTGTTAGAATAAATTATTTTTCATTAAATTTTTATTGGACTTTGTTCATTTTGGTGCTCAACAGATGACTAGTCTACCTTGATATTCATAAATTAGTATATCTATACATCATGATCCGAATGACTTTACTAGGTGAGGGAGTTGTTCTATAACATTGAGTTGTGTATGCTTACTTAGAGAGGGCTCATACATAATTATGAGTGTTTAGGTCCTAGTCAATCTTAGAACATGCTTTGACAAACTTTCGAGGCAAAATTGAACTTTGCTTATTCAAAGGAGAAATGATCTAGGCAATATTTGGTAAGCCAACAACTAAAATTCACCCAATTAAATATCAATCACTAGTTGTCCCTTTGAGCCTTTATGAGATTTTAGCTTGTTTTTTATTAACTTGTAAGTTCGATAACCTACTCTATATTGTTGTGACTCTTATGATAAGTATGATAATTATTGAGGTAAAAGGGCAAGAAGATCAAGGAAAAGATGCATATTCAAGACTACAAAGATAGTTGAAGTTTACCTGAACTAAATATCTTTGATTTCTTTCATCATTGAGATAAAGTCAGGACGATGAAGTATTTATCCTTGTTGAAGCAAACTCACTCTACTCCACTCATCCATAGTCAAAAGTATAGAATGGTGTAGACAAGATAACTTTCTTAGAGATATGACAAAAAAAAGAAAGAAAAAACCTAAAAAAGCAACAAAGGAAGAAAAAGAAATTAAAAAAGAAAAAAAAAGAGAGAAAAGAGGAAGACAACAAGGAGGAAAATGAAAGAAAATAAAACTCAACAAGGGTAATTCAAAAGCTAACAGAGTTCTTTTTACCTGAAGCAGCAAAAGACTTCCACTCAGTTTATGAGAATAGATTGACTTAAATTGGTCCAACCTAGCCAAAGACTCAAATAAAAATAAATAATAGGGGAAAGACTATCTTTCATCCCATACAGCTCCAAATCTGTAATTTTGAAAGTCTTAGATTTGATATTCCAAAAAGAGAAAAGGGAAGAATGATGATCTTGAGTTTCTACAAAAGAAAGAGATCAAGATTATACTAATTAAATTTGGATTTCTACCAAGAAGATAAGCTCTATCCTTTCATGATCCAAGATTTCAAGTTTTGTCTTTCCATGAAGCAAGATAACAAGATGCCTGAAAGGTGAAAATGAAGTGTAGAGTTTAATATTTCTAACTATTTACAGTTTCAACAGAAAGCTTATAGTGTGAAGGTTTGTCTATAGTGTTACATCAGCTCTGATCTAAAGATGGCCTTTGCTTAACCCATGTCCCTAAATAGACCTCATTTCAAGCCTAATAAAGACATGTTGATCTCTCTTGGTAAGTGGAGTATATTAGTAGAGATTATTTGAATAAGCATGCATATGAGGGAGGCAATATTTAAATTCAATAAGACCTTTAGCCAAGTAATGTCTATGTGCCTATCTGAAGCGCAACAGTTCTTGCTTAAATGGAAATGATTCCTGAGTTTAGTATGATAACTAGAGTTATCATGTTATAGATATGTTAATTTAGAAATTCAAGTCCTAAAGTACAATGACACTGATTTGACAAAGCCAAAATATGATTTTAAGATTAAAAAAATATATTTTTGTCATTACAAAGCCTTCAAACTTTAGGAGATGTTTTGCATTGTTATACCTTAAAGGACATAGTGGGCAAATAAGGATCATTTTCAAGGTTATAAAGAAGATACCAACTGACATCCTGAATCATGATTTGAAGTAAATGTATCTCTGACTATACTGCTTGGGCCCCTACTACTTATGTTTCCCATACCTTGAAGATAAAGGCATGGATGCAATATCTTCTTTTGTCCTAATACAAGACCTAAATAGGCATTTGGAAGGAACCAATCAGAGTTCTTCAGCTTATCACCTCAGTTTGTAAGTCAATGGAACCACTGTAAGTATCTCTCATGCATATCATGTATGCACCATACATGAGCATATCACATTGCATTTTGTTATCTTGTGTTGCCTATTCTTTGAAAAGAAGGCACCCAACGAAGTAAACAACCAAAAGCATATATGGAATCAGGGGGGCATGAAAGGGCTATTGCAAAAGAAAGATGAGATATATGCTTGTGTAAGGAACTGGACAAAACACAAACATCAATCAGAGCCTACATGAGAACAAAATCATTGGTTTAAGCCTACACATGAGGCAAAACTTCATCTTTTCAATTTTTAATTTTATGCATGCACAAAATATTTTTAGAATCATTTTTAATATTTTGCCATGCAGGGGATAAAGATAGGATATGAGGGTTAGCTAAAAAATAGAAAAATAGCTGAATTTTTTGCAAAAGGAAGAACAAAATAAGAAAGTAAGAACCCTAAAAGAATGAAGATACAAAAGACAAAAAATCAGTCCAGCTAAAAGAGCTAAAGCATTGATCTAAGGATGAAGATCTATTTTAAAGGGTGAAGACCCAATGTCCAAGGATGAAGATCCATTTTAAAGGTGAAGACCCAATGTTCAAAGGATGTAAATCCATTTTAAATGGTGAAGACCTAATATCTAGGGATGAAAATTCATTCTGAAGGGTGAAGACCCAATATCCAAGGATGAAAATCCATTATGAAAGGTGAAGACCTAAAGCAACCGGCTAAAAGCAAGCCATAACTCTCAAATGATATGTAACACCCTTATACCCTATGTATGTATAGTACATATATTCCTTATATATAAAATACATATACAGAATGTAAAAGTGGCATAGTAAATCCATAACAAAAATTCCCATTTAAATTAGTACAAATAATTATTAATGAATAATAAATACTTAGGTACTAAATTGTTAAGAATACAGATTTACAAAGAAAATCTCTGAAAAAATTTTGCCAGAGTTTTGTCTGTAATTTCAGTAAATTCCAATTCAATTATCATAACCTACATAAGAAATCACACTCCCAAAATATACATATATCTATTTACAAAATCCAGCACTTCTTCAAAAATATTATCACATCATCAATTTATATACAAAAGTGTCACATACATATATATAAGATTTTACAAAACAATTTTAGTATGCACATGATGTTTTTACTATGCACAACCCAAATTACTTCGTACAAAAGTTGTACATCAATGTAATACCTTTCAAGTTAGTCTCGTGGCACACTCAATCTCCAAGTCCAAATCACTGTTCAGATACTCTGATCTGCACTTCTAATACCTGCGTGATAGATAATAATGCGCTAAGCTAGAAAGCTTAGTGGTACATATAATACCGTATTGCCATAGCAACTTTATAATTACAATATGCACCATATTTAAGTAATACACAAATTAATTTTACTTTTCTTTAAAACATAAACAACCATATACATTGGGCCTAACCTTCTTATACAATTATCTAGTCTCAGGCTCGTTGCCTTGGCTTATCTCATTTCGCTAGTAGATATAGCTATCATCTATGACACTAAATGTCTCATCCACAGTGTGTGGCATTGCCAACATTCAAGCACAATCTTCTGGCAACTAGATAATATATAAGGTACACACAATACACATTCATCTTTCAACATATTTTCACATCTCAACTTATATCATGGTTTCCAGAAACCATCATCATATATAATGCAAATGTGGCTCACTTCCACATTTTAGTGCACAACTTGCACTTTTCATATTTTACCCAACCTCACATTTAGCCATTTTTAATGGCTTATTATGCCATAATAAAAATAAATCAAGCATTTCATACAATTTTACACATAACACCTTGATAGCCATTCTACAATGGCCCATTATTCACATCACATGCATTAAACACTCTTTTTCATTACAATACACATGCCTTTATCAACTCCAATAATGTAAGTAATATAACACATTCTCCAATTCACAATGTGTTATGCCAACTATATTATTGTTCTCATAATAATGATTATAATAGCATGTACTAACCTTGTTTCCCCTTTTCAAGCCTTAACTTGATAAAACTTTATACTCTTCCACTTCTTTCAATATAGCCTACACACATATAATCTGACATTAATTGCATTGCCTATTTAAATTCACATTACAACCCATTGTAGATCAAATCACCATTATCCAACCTATTCTCATTAAAATTTCATTAAAAGCATAAATTCACTACTTACTACTTTATCCAAACTTTAACTAACTCAACTCATATCTAATACTTAACCCAAAAATCATAATTTACATATCAAAATAACATTAAAAAAACTTATTACAACCATTCCAAACACCATTTCCAAAAACCCTAATTTCACATAATATGGATATAAATACTAACCTTCCCAAAACTTACTTATATCACATTTTTCAACCATAAATTCATAGTATTTACATTAAAATAACATCAATTCATCTCATTTCAACAATTAGAACCACCCTTAGATGAAACCCTGGTTGTCCATAATCTTCTATAAACCTAAACTAATCTAATCTTACCCATATCCAATTTCTATTCATAAAATCATCGCATACATATGGAAACCACATTAAATTCATCCATTAAAAGAAATTATATCCACCCATAGTAAAATCCCTATTGACACATATTTACTACAAAACCTCATTTCCCTTATATGAGCTCATTTCAAACAACCAACCAATATTTCATCATATACTCAACATTTCAACATCATTCCTATCCATTTTAGCAATTAACACTACTAACTATAGCAAACATATTCATAAAACTAAAGAATTAAAGCTTTAAAGAGAGAAAACTTACTTCTTTTCTTAATTTCTCTTCAAAATCCCCTTAATTCTCTTTAATTTCTTGTAAAATTGGATGGTTTTAGAGGAAGATCTCTCTCTCTCTCTCTCCCTCTCCCTATACGTCCATGGCTATGGAGAAGGAAGAAGAAGACATTGATTTTTGATTCTTTCTTATTTCCCATCCATAAATATAATTATATTAATTATTCATTTAATTAATTAATTAATTTTACTTTAATTCTCCTCCACAAATCCCCTTCTTCCTTTGACTTTTCTTCTTCTTTTTGTTTCTTCTTTTTTTTTTAAATTATTATAATTATCTCTTTCACATCCATAATTATTCATTACCTACTTATACTTTCTTTATATGTTACATATATTTAATGTATATGTATATATCTTATATATGTAACTTATATTTTACATATATCATTATGTACATATTTATGTGATGTATATACTATGTATATGCAATGTATATTTATTAAATATAAATACCCATATACACAATTAATGTGTATCCTATATACACATTAACTATACCTTATATGTATATTAAATATAACAAGTATGTAATATATAAATCCAACATATACCGTTAATATACACTATATATATTATGCATATTCAAGGTATACATTGTGTATATATGCCTTTTATATCCCTAAATACTTATTTAATTTCTTCAAAATCATGGATATGACATGACAGAAGGTCAGTCCAGCTAGAAAAGCTGAAGTCAATCCATTGAAGAATAGAACCTATTAGCTAGAAGAAAGCTAAAATTCTCAAATGACTAAAGGATGGTCAAGCTAGAAGAGCTAATAGTTTATTTATTTATCGTCCAAAAATTTGGTTAGCTAGTATCCATTTGTTTTAAGTGTCCAGTAGCTTAAGATTTAACCAAAACTCTAGTTTAATTACCCAAAACCTTATTTATATGTTTTAACAACCAAAATCTCAAATTGTATTTTAAAACCCTAATTTTATTTTCAAAACTATACTAAAACCCTAATTTAGCATTCTAAACTTTAAGAAGCCCTAATTCATATATTAAAACCCTAGTTTTGTATATCTATTATTCAATGTGATATTAAAACCTAGATTTGATTATTCAATTCATTATATACTTATGATGGATGATTTATTTTATTTGATTTATAATGGATGATTCACTTTTAATTATTGTGAATGTTTGAATGTTTAAATTTATTTGGTTAATTATTTTAATATTGATTATTTTAATTTCAAGGATGTAAGAGGTACATTTTCACTTTGTGGGTGCCTCATTAGTTAAGTTCAATGTAATTTAATTTATTTTGATTTTCTGGATTAATGTAAAGGACATGTTTTCACTAAATGGTGGGTGTCCTATTTTATTTCTTTTTAGACATTGGATATTGTAAAGGCATATTTTTATCCTTGGATGGGTGCCTATTTTATTTGCTTTATTTTAATCTTCCCCATGCGTACCCGACTTTTCGAATTAGAGATTCCTTAGGAATCGAGTCATCCACCTCTTTCTATCTTTCCGGTCCATCTGGGTGGCAATTCTATTTTCTCCGAGTTTAGGCCCATATTCTCTAAGGTCCTGAGCCTAACAGTGCCAAAGTCGCAAGAACCATTCTACCGGGAGTGGTGGCAAAAATTTCCACTCAAAACCATATAAAATTGATAATTAACTAATAATTTCCTTCAACTTAAAGAAAGAATGATATTATTAATCATTCTTAGTATAAGAATTAACAATAGCTATTGTAACACCCCGGTACCCCATATACGCACACTACATACAACCACATTCGTAACATACATATACTGGATATAGGAGTGTCACGGTTTATATTAAACAAACCAATATTTCTACTTAACAATATGAGAAAACTTAAAAAATTTAAATCTTATTATAAAACATAATAGATAAAACATTTGCTTATTATAGTAAAATGTAGCGGCATATACATATATATACATCAAAATTCATAAATACAAAAATATAGAATTATACATGCTTGGCAGTTCGTCTCTGATCTTAAAGTCCAATAATCAACACTTCACAAGGGATCACAAGCCTAGACTCGACTCGGTCTAGCTGAACTCTCCGGTTCAACCGGATCTACCCTGTCACCTGCGCAATGAACAACAATCGCGCTAAGCCTACGGTTTAGTGGTACAAACCACAATAACAAAACATTTCAAATGTAATGCCAATGTCATACTTTCAAGAATTAGAAACAATACACAAGAATATCATATTCCTTAGCATTACATTTCATTATATTATTCGATTATTTCATCATTCATGATTCACATTTAAGCAAAGACAAGCATGGGCCCAAAAGAAACTAATATGCCATTCAAATTCCAGAGTTAATGTTTTGGTCCAATAATCACATTTATCAAGCCCGTAGGCGAATCATTATCACAATGAGAAACATCTCATATGTAACATCCCAACTAGGCTTCAAGGACTAGGCCTAACCAAGCTTCAAGGGGAGCTAAGCATCAACCCAACTTGGCTTCAAGGACCAAGCCCAACCCAGCTTCAAGAAATTGTTACTTTTAGGCATGCCACCAATAACAAAACTCTGAAAATTGAATAACATATTAGGCACACAATTCTTTTATTATTTCACTATCAATTCCATTCTCATTTTCTCATAATCATCTAGGCAACCATGCCCCAATTATTTCATTACAGCTAACAACAATGGCTTCACATCTCATCATTAGGGTATACATAACCAATTGCATTGTACATACATTTTGAATGATCATTTTATCTTTCACATTATGCAAATCATAGCATTAATCAATTATATCAATAATGTAATAGATTACTTAACACATTTATAACCAAATGTGTTAAGTCCCAAAGTCATGTAAATGTATGCATTCATGTAAGCTTTGTACTTACCTCAAGAGCAACTCACACCAATCTAAACTCCTCTTCCAAGAATCCTTCAACACTTGGATTAGGCAACTCAATCTCTTCAAAACATAATCCAAAAGTGATTTTACACACTCACTTAGAGATACACATAAGGAAATAAAGATAAGAGCTAACTAGGGCAAACTCTACACATGACACACTCAACAACACGGGCATGTCCCTGATTGTGCCCTAAACTCACAACACAGAAGCTTTGACATGCTCAGTGACATGGGCGTGTCACTGGCAGTGTCAATCTTCCCCCAGCACAGTGGCTATGACACGCTTAGTGACATGGGCATGTCAATCCACCAACATCACAGTAGCTATGACACGCTCAGTGACATGGGCGTGTCACTGCTCGTGTCAATAATACTCCAACACAGAAGCTGTGACACGCTCAGTGACATGGGCGTGTCACTGGTCGTGTCACCCATCCAGAAAATAGAACCATTGACAAGCCCAAAGACTTGGCCGTGCTCATGGGCGTGTCAGGCCAAAAATCCTGATTCCGACACCAACACCACATCCAACAAACATCATACTTTACCCTTTTCCACTCCAAACAATCTTACCCAAAACCATCAATAAACCATACTAAACTTGCGTAAACACCAAAACAACTCAAAACAAGCATCAAACACAAATCACCATCACAATCATAACTCAACCCATACACAATCCACAACTCTTGTTCTTTCACCAAACCTAACTCTTTCTCTTCAATCCAACCCCAAAATCAAAGCCAATTTGACCAAACAACCTCAAGCATAACAAAATCAACCATACACACATCATCAACAACCATACACCAAGCTCAATACACAAACTCAAAATAAAACCAAAGAATCAAGTTGGAAACTTACCAAAAGTGATGAAAACCCTTATATTTCCAACTTGATCACTTGAAACACCTTCAAATCTTGAGTTAGAGAGCAAAAAAAAATCCCTCTCCTTCAAGCTATGGTGATGGCCGGCCAAAGAGAAGAAAGAAGAAGATGAAAAATGAAAGTCAACCCATTCAACTCTTCTAACCACACAAATCTCTCTTTTAATATCCACCAGGCAATTATAATAATAAAATAATCATAAATATCATCATCCACTTAATTTAATTTCGATTTATAAAAAAAATCACTAAATCTCATTTGACCATCTCATTAGTTGGCTTGTATATGTTGTATATATACCAGCAAAACTTAAGGATCTTTGACAGAGAGGGTAAAATAATTTTAAAAGGAATAATAAAACAATAAACTGTTAGGCAACATAATATAGATATATAAACATATTAATTAAAACAATAAATAAGAAACAGCAATAAAAAACAGAATATAAAAGACTATATTAAAATAAATTAAAGAAATAATTCAAAAGCATATATTAAAAACATATAAAGAATAATTATAATCTCTTTTAAATGGTACGGCGGCGTTGTTTCATACCTGGTGCAAAGGAGGGCTTCAGACAAGTGCAAATCTGACGTTGCTCCAATTTATATTTAGGTTTCCAGCCTTATATACCACTTTAAAGATTACAATTAAATCTTTAATTAAATTTGTATCTTAAGTCTAAAATATTTTAAGTTTATCAAAACACACTCTTAAGTCTATTGTTTTAGTATACCTAATTATACTATATGTGGTATAAATATACGGATCCCGTATAAGTATACAACGTAGAATATAGAGAGGAGAAAGACAAAAAAGGATAGAATATAGAGGTCCTTTTCAGTCTGTAAGTAGTGCAAATATAATTTCTGATGTTTTAGTTCCAGATCAAGCTCAACTTGCACGTTTTTTGCTTGCAAGAACTAGAACAGAGCATACTTAAGAATGGAGAATGGGAGATGAAATATAAATAAAATTTAACTTTATTTAAATAAAAATAAAATACAATACAGAATTAAAACTTTAAAAATACAAGTTATAAATATATAGCTACCTTATATAAGGAGATCAATAGGTGTGGAGTACAGAACTGGAAGAAATGTATAAATAAGAGAGGAAGGGGAAGAAAGAAGCTAAAACTAGGCTAAGAGGTTCTCTTCTGTCTTCTGGGTTGAGAGAGAAGTGTTTCGGATCCCCTTTACCTTCAGAATGAGCTTCATTATATAGACAGAGGCTTTAAAATTCCACTGTTCTTGTCACATGTTTTGGCACTGTAGAGGAATAGTAACCTGTCGTTACTATTTACTTTTACTGTACCTTCACGCGTCTGGAACTGTGGATGAATAGTACCTTGTCTGGGGTACTGTTGGCTTTACTGTTTGGAACTGTGGATGAACAGTTCTTCTGACTTTACTGTTGGAATCCCTTTGGTGAATACTGTAGATGAACAGTATCTTGTCAGTGGGCACCGTCTTTATTGACTTTAGTAACCTGAGTGGAGAAATAAGGTTTCTCCTGCCTTTAATCAGACGAATCTGAGTCAGATTAAACTTCTGACTCAATTTTCTTTTTATTTTTCCTTTCTTTTTTCCTTTCTTTATTTCTCTTTTCTTTTTCTTTTTCTTTTTCTTTTCTTTTTCTTTTTCTTTATCTTTTTTCTCTTTTTTTCTCTTTTTCTTTTTTCTTTTCCTTTTCTTTATTCTTTTCTTTTTCTTTTCTTTTTACTTTTTCTTTACTTTTTATTTTGATGGGGGACAATATACCATAGCAATCATCCTCATTACTGGGACAATAATCCGAGTCAGATGTCTCGGTGGAAGATGACGTCATGGATGATGAGGAGGAATCCGAAGAAGATGAAGGATATTTTCTTCTTTTGGATGAGGCTTTAGAGACTTTAGAATGGACTTTAGTTGAAGATCCAATAGAGTAGGTTCTACTGGGCTTAATGGGCTCAGATGTTGAGGGAAGAGACCCAACCATCTGTTCCATTAAGGCTTTATATTCTTCTGCAGTCTTGGCAGCTGCAAGAAGGGCAATATTCTGGGCTCTTTGAGCTCCAAAAGAAACGGATAGCCTTGGGTCAAGACCACTGTGGTTTCTCTTTATGAGCCATGCTTTAACAGTCTCCTCAGTGGTAGAATTGCGAAAGGCAGTCCACCACTTGACTTTAGACTTCCTTAATATAACAGGGATATTGGTACCTGGAAGAATAGATGATTCAAAGTACCATTGATATACCCAAGGTATATTGAAAGTCAAACTAAAGAGAAGAAGAGGAGGAAAATTCTTCTCATAAGGATTAGGGTTTAAGTGAGTTTTATAATGCTGGTAAGCTAATTGTACATCTTGTAGGAGACAACGTTCATCATTACCACAATAGTACCACCAATCAACAAACCAGGATGGGAGGTTATTAATCTTTAAATTGGTCTCACAATAGATGAGCCAGGAATGGGTTTTACCAGGGTTTTGGAAAAACAGGGCTTTAGTCCAGGCTTCTATATAGTCTCAATAGTTATATGAGGAACAACATGATAAAGAAGGAAGGGCTTTAAATTGCACATGAATGTGCAAAGGTCTTCCCCATTCAGAAGGATGGAGAATTTTCTTTATTTTAAAAGAAGAATAAGCTATGACAACTTTTTCTTGCTGATTATAATTGTGTTTTAAAAACAAAGAACCTGAATCCACAAGAATATGAAGATAATATTCTTGAGGTTTTGAAAATTCTTTTGGTTTAAAAAACCATCCTTTAGGGTATACAGTTTCAATTATAGACCATGGGTTTAGTTGAGCAGACCCAAAATCAGTAATTAATTCTGTAGCCAAAAAATTTTTATTATGCCAAAAAGTTTTTGACTTTAAAGGAAAATTTGAAGAAACAATTTGAGTTGAAGAGTTTGAGACATTCAACTCATTTTTAGAAACATTTTGAGTTAGGGTTTTTGAGGATTGACCTAACTCTGTTTTAAAAGGGATTAAAGAATTCTTACCTGGGGCTTTAGGAGGCGGGAAGCCCATATTTTCAAGAGCTCTAAGGACCTCTGGAGATTGGGCCAGCTGAGAGACCCATATATCCATTTTAGCTTTATCGTCTTCTGCTTGGACAGCATCAGCCCAAGACTTTATAGGTTTAGGGTTTGCAATACTATCTGAATGATCAGATAGGGCTTTAGGAGAGTCATCTTTTAGGGTTTCCTTTTCTTTATTGGCTGTTTTCTTTTTTCTCCCCATGATTCCTGAGAAGGAATTCACGAGTAAGGAAATCAGGTAAACTATTATTTTCTCCTTTAATAAATTCTATATCAAAATCAAATATACTCAAAATAGCTTGCCATCTAGCAAAAATCTGTTTTGAGGCAAGGTTTTTAACATCTTTTGTACTTTTACAATCAATTCTCAATAGAAATTTTTGATTTAATAAATCAGATTGAAATTTTGAAATACATAAAACAATACTCAAAATTTCTTTCTTTATAGTAGAATAATTTAATTGGGTTGGACTCCAATGTCCTGAATAGAATTGGACTATGGCTTCTCTACCCTCTTTAACCTGTTTTAAAATCCCACCAAAACCTATATCTGATGCATCAGTCTCTACTATTTTGGAGGCTAAGGGATCAGCTATATGTAGGCAAGGAATAGTTTTAACTAGGTCTTTAACTTGTCTAACTATATCAGAATGGACATTAGTCCATGGGCCTGAGTTTTTCTTTAACCTATCATGCAGAGGTTTAATAGTCCTATTTAGGTTGGGAAAGAATTCTATAACATAATTCAAACAACCTAAAAATCTTTGTAATTGTGCTTTATTAATTATTTGGTCAGGAAACTTATCTCCAAAGGCTAAGTTTCTTTCTATAGGTTCTATAATTCCCTGTTCTATATAATGTCCTAAGAACCTAATCTTAGTTTGAAACAGAGACATCTTCGTTTTACTTAAAACTAAACCATTATGTTTTATTACCATAAAAAATGTTTTTAAGTGTTTAAAATGTTCTTCTATAGTTGTTGAATATATTAAAACATCATCAATATAAACAATACAAAATTTAGTGTAAGGGTTAAAAATATCATTCATCACTCTCTGAAATTCAGAGGGTGCATTCTTTAAACCAAAAGGCATAACATTCCATTCATACTGTCCAAATGGAACAGTGAATGCAGTCTTATACCTATCTTTAGGGTTAATCTGAATTTGCCAAAATCCAGATTTCATATCAAATTTACTAAAAATATTTGCTTTATATAACCTTCCTAATAAATCTTTTTTATTTGGAATAGGGTGCCTAATCCATTTTAAAGCTTTATTTAAAGGTTTATAATTTATTACTAATCTAGGTGCACCTCTTTCTATTTCAGAGGCCTTGTTTACATAGAATGCAGCACAAGACCAAGGGCTTCTAGATTTAGTTATTAATCCTTTATTTTCTAAATCATTTATTTCTTTTTTACAAAAT
This sequence comes from Garcia nutans, assembly GCA_947685225.1. Classification (NCBI taxonomy): domain Eukaryota; kingdom Viridiplantae; phylum Streptophyta; class Magnoliopsida; order Malpighiales; family Euphorbiaceae; genus Garcia; species Garcia nutans. Next base: position 45,155,886 of record CANTUV010000037.1, on the reverse strand, counting down.
TCAATTAAATCAGGCGCCATCTGAATGGGCCTAGCTTTAGTTGTAATAGACTTTTCATCAAAGCCTATTTCATAAGGTAAATCAACCATATGTTGCTTTCTATTCCAGAATGCGTTGGGAATATCAGCACACAAATCTTTTTCTATTTGAGTTTTTAACTTATTAATTTTATTTTGTGTAAATTTATTGTTTAACTGTTCATTTATTTTTTGTAAATGATAATTATTTTTTAAATTACAAAGTTGTTCAGACTTTACTTTTATAAGTGCATTTATTTGTAATATATTTATTGAATGTGCCTTTAAAAGATTTAAATTCCTCTTTTTAGGTTTTTCCAAAAATGGAAAAATTATCTTTTATTTTCTAACTTTAAAACTTATACTATCATCATTTACTGAATAGGGTGTTATTAAATTCATAAATGGTGTTCCTAAGATTACCATATGATGAATGTTGGTTAAAATAAATATATTTTTTATTTCTAAATTTTTATCTATAATTGATGCTTCTGCTTTACCAAGTATATTTAGTTTAGATTTATTTGCTGCAGATAAACTTTCATTAGTTTCTTGCCAAAATCTTGTTGGTACTAAACTAGGTTTAATGCAGTTTAAATCAGCTCCTGTATCAAACAATGCTATAGTTTCTATATTATAATTATCTGAAAATTTTAATTTTATTTTTATTAATATTTTCTAGATGTTATTTCATGCAACATAAATATTAAATTATCAGGAATTTTATCTTTACTAATTAAACTAATTTCATTATCAGTTTCTTTACCATTTATCTATTCAATATCTTCTTCAGCTTCTTCTTCAGAAGAAGAAGTTGAGTTCATTAAAGATTTTATTATCTATGAATCTTGTTCTTGTTTATTTTTTAATTCTTTTAATTCTAATTTAATTTCTTTAATTTATTTTTGTAAATCATTTATGGTTGGTTTATTCTTTACTATTTTATTCTTGTTTAATATTGTAGTTAAATCATAAGTTTATTTGCTAGTACTAGGTAACATAGAATGTTTAGGTTTATCATTTTCTAATATCTTATTTAACATTTTTTCTTGAATTTTAGGATCACTTATATATTTTATTGCTTCTAATATAGATTCTTGTTCTTTAGTTAATACATTTAATGATTTACTACTATATTCAGAGCTTGATTCCAATCCTATATCATCTATCTGATTTATTTCTTCAGAATCTGAATATTCTTCAGAATCTGAATAATCTAAGTATAATTCATAAATTTTGTTTAATACAGATTCTTCTAAATTTAATTCTTTTAATTTTTTTATCAAATTTACAAAATCTTGATGTGTGGCCTTTCCTTCCACATTTATAACATGTTAAATCTTTATATGATGTGAATTTTTTATCTTTTTGTTTATATGGGTTTCTATTAGGTTTTCTATATTTGTAAGGCTTATAAGGTTTCTGTTTTTTATAATAATCATCTTTATCAAGTTTTTTCTTATCACTCTTTTTGTGATATTTTTTATAAGGTTTTTTATATTTTCTTGTAGTAGAACACTGTCCATTACAATCTTTATGTTTCTGTGTTATACTATAATCAAATTGTTTACAGAAAGAACCTAATTCTTGTTTAGTCTTTCTCATTTCATATTTTAATGATTTCTGAAGTTTTATATCTTGACAAAGCTTTAATCCTTCTTTTTGAACTATACTAAACAGTTGTCCATAAGTCAATAAGTCATAAGGAATAGGGTTTCCATACTCCTGTTTTATATGGTTCCTAACCTTTTCTCCTAAGAAGAAAGGTAATCCTGCTAAGAATTTTTCTTTCCAGAAAGCCTGGTTGGAATCTTCTCTAAGCATTATTCTGGTTAGGAAAGTTGTTTTATAAAACTAAAAATCACTAAGTTTCTTACATCTAAGATTACTTAATAATTCAGCATTTTTATCCTTTAAGTGTGTAGGGTCACCTATAAAATGAAGTGATATAGTCAATATTAGTGTTGCCACTGCATCTTGAATAGTATCACCAAATTCATTTAATATAGGTATCCCATCTTCATATGTTTTTATAGCATTTAAAATTTCTAAATGTTGTTCATCAGTGAGATGATTATCCCACCAACCTTTAAGTTGACCAATAAAGCCAGCTATAAGAAGTTCAGCTATTGTTTTATCTGAGGTTTCAGTTTGGGTTCTATAAGCATTGGCAGCCATTGTCATCTGCTGTAGAAGAATCATAATATTGTATTCTGATAGGCTATCAGTGTTCCATTCATATACTGAAGAAGCATTATATTTATACTGTGTTAATGTATTAGGTCTATCTGTTATATCTAAGTCAGGGGCAGATATTTTAGGTACCACAGACTGATTATATGTTATACGATTTATTTGTGGCTCTAAGGCTTTACTAAAAGATTCAATATCTTCAAATTCAGGTTGAGAATCCTCAACTGATTCTGATTCCTGTTCTTGGGTGACTATACTTATAGTTTTAGAAGCTTTAGATTGAGGTGTTTTTTGAACTACCTGTTTTGACCCAGAAGAAGAGTCAATTTTACTTAATTGTTCTTTAATTGCTTTAACAAAATCTGAATCTTTAGATTTTACTTCTTTTTGTCCTGTTTTAGAAACTTCAAAGGGTTTGAAAACATGAGATTTAAGTTTTTATCTTTTACTTCTTTTTCAATTTTTACTATTTTACTTTCTTTAATAGTGTCTTCTATTCTATTTAATTGTTGTCCTATACTTAATAGGTGTGCATTACTAAAATTATTTTGTTCTAATATTTTCCTATTAGGGTCATCTTCAGAAACTATTTTAAATGGTGCTATATTTAATTCTTTATCTCCATGTAAAAATACACTTGATGTTTTAGGTGGATGTTCACTCTGTATAATTTTATCTTTTATTTTCCATTCTGTATCTTTATTCCTAATGGTTACTGGATTTATTAATTTTTCTGCTTTAAGTTTTCCTCTATAAATTCTTTTAAACCAACCTTTTAAACCAGACTTACATAGAAATGGTTCCATTTTTAAATTTTTGAAAATTAGATTTTTAAAGTTTATTAATGTTGGTTTTGGTAGCGACCACTGACTTACTGCCCTAAACGCCTGTCCGTCGGCTAACACGGGTCTTACTGCATATCCAATACCTAGACAACACTAAGTCCACTTCTAGATCTATAAAACAAAAATTTAACTATGTAAACAATTCTATATCTATCTACTACCACCCCTAAAAGGTTAAAAGAATTTGGTTTAAAAGGTTGGTGTTAATGATTGGTTTAAAAGAATTTATAGAGGAAAACTTAAAGCAGAAAAATTAATAAATCCAGTAACCATTAGGAATAAAGATACAGAATGGAAAATAAAAGATAAAATTATACAGAGTGAACATCCACCTAAAACATCAAGTGTATTTTTACATGGAGATAAAGAATTAAATATAGCACCATTTAAAATAGTTTCTGAAGATGACCCTAATAGGAAAATATTAGAACAAAATAATTTTAGTAATGCACACCTATTAAGTATAGGACAACAATTAAATAGAATAGAAGACACTATTAAAGAAAGTAAAATAGTAAAAATTGAAAAAGAAGTAAAAGATAAAAACTTAAATCTCATGTTTTCAAACCCTTTGAAGTTTCTAAAACAGGACAAAAAGAAGTAAAATCTAAAGATTCAGATTTTGTTAAAGCAATTAAAGAACAATTAAGTAAAATTGACTCTTCTTCTGGGTCAAAACAGGTAGTTCAAGAAACACCTCAATCTAAAGCTTCTAAAACTATAAGTATAGTCACCCAAGAACAGGAATCAGAATCAGTTGAGGATTCTCAACCTGAATCTGAAGATATTGAATCTTTTAGTAAAGCCCTAGAGCCATAAATAAATCGTATAACATATAATCAGTCTATGGTACCTAAAATATCTGCCCCTGACTTAGGTATAACAGATAGACCTAATACATTAACACAGTATAAATATAATGCTTCTTCAGTATATGAATGGAACATTGATAGCCTATCAGAATACAATATTCTGAGTCTTCTACAGCAGATGACAATGGCTGCCAATGCTTATAGAACCCAAAATGAAACCTCAGATAAAACAATAGCTGAACTTCTTATAGCTGGCTTTACTGGTCAACTTAAAGGTTGGTGGGATAATCATCTCACTGATGAACAACATTTAGAAATTCTAAATACTATAAAAACATATGAAGATGGGATACCTATATTAAATGAATTTGATGATACTATTCAAGATGCAGTGGCAACACTAATATTGACTATATCACTTCATTTTATAGGTGACCCTACACACTTAAAGGATAAAAATGCTGAATTATTAAGTAATTTTAGATGTAAGAAACTTAGTGATTTTCAGTTTTATAAAACAACTTTCCTAATCAGAATAATGCTTAGAGAAAATTCCAACCAGGCTTTCTGGAAAGAAAAATTCTTAGCAGGATTGCCTTTCTTCTTAGGAGAAAAGGTTAGGAACCATATAAAACAGGAGTATGGAAACCCTATTCCTTATGACTTATTGACTTATGGACAACTGTTTAGTATAGTTCAAAAAGAAGGATTAAAGCTTTGTCAAGATATAAAACTTCAGAAATCATTAAAATATGAAATGAGAAAGACTAAACAAGAATTAGGTTCTTTCTGTAAACAATTTGATTATAGTATAACACAGAAACATAAAGATTATAATGGACAGTGTTCTACTACAAGAAAATATAAAAAACCTTATAAAAAATATCACAAAAAGAGTGATAAGAAAAAACTTGATAAAGATGATTATTATAAAAAACAGAAACCTTATAAGCCTTACAAATATAGAAAACCTAATAGAAAACCATATAAACAAAATGATAAAAAATTCACATCATATAAAGATTTAACATGTTATAAATGTGGAAGGAAAGGCCACACATCAAGATTTTGTAAATTTGATAAAAAAAATTAAAAGAATTAAATTTAGAAGAATCTGTATTAAACAAAATTTATGAATTATACTTAGATTATTCAAATTCTGAAGAATATTCAGATTCTGAAGAAATAAATCAGATAGATGATATAGGATTGGAATCAAGCTCTGAATATAGTAGTAAATCATTAAATGTATTAACTAAAGAACAAGAATCTATATTAGAAGCAATAAAATATATAAGTGATCCTAAAATTCAAGAAAAAATGTTAAATAAGATATTAGAAAATGATAAACCTAAACATTCTATGTTACCTAGTACTAGCAAATAAACTTATGATTTAACTACAATATTAAACAAGAATAAAATAGTAAAGAATAAACCAACCATAAATGATTTACAAAAATAAATTAAAGAAATTAAATTAGAATTAAAAGAATTAAAAAATAAACAAGAACAAGATTCACAGATAATAAAATCTTTAATGAACTCAACTTCTTCTTCTGAAGAAGAAGCTGAAGAAGATATTGAATAGATAAATGGTAAAGAAACTGATAATGAAATTAGTTTAATTAGTAAAGATAAAATTCCTGATAATTTAATATTTATGTTGCATGAAATAACATCTAGAAAATATTAATAAAAATAAAATTAAAATTTTCAGATAATTATAATATAGAAACTATAGCATTGTTTGATACAGGAGCTGATTTAAACTGCATTAAACCTAGTTTAGTACCAACAAGATTTTGGCAAGAAACTAATGAAAGTTTATCTGCAGCAAATAAATCTAAACTAAATATACTTGGTAAAGCAGAAGCATCAATTATAGATAAAAATTTAGAAATAAAAAATATATTTATTTTAACCAACATTCATCATATGGTAATCTTAGGAACACCATTTATGAATTTAATAACACCCTATTCAGTAAATGATGATAGTATAAGTTTTAAAGTTAGAAAATAAAAGATAATTTTTCCATTTTTGGAAAAACCTAAAAAGAGGAATTTAAATCTTTTAAAGGCACATTCAATAAATATATTACAAATAAATGCACTTATAAAAGTAAAGTCTGAACAACTTTGTAATTTAAAAAATAATTATCATTTACAAAAAATAAATGAACAGTTAAACAATAAATTTACACAAAATAAAATTAATAAGTTAAAAACTCAAATAGAAAAAGATTTGTGTGCTGATATTCCCAACGCATTCAGGAATAGAAAGCAACATATGGTTGATTTACCTTATGAAATAGGCTTTGATGAAAAGTCTATTACAACTAAAGCTAGGCCCATTCAGATGGCGCCTGATTTAATTGAATTTTGTAAAAAAGAAATAAATGATTTAGAAAATAAAGGATTAATAACTAAATCTAGAAGCCCTTGGTCTTGTGCTGCATTCTATGTAAACAAGGCCTCTGAAATAGAAAGAGGTGCACCTAGATTAGTAATAAATTATAAACCTTTAAATAAAGCTTTAAAATGGATTAGGCACCCTATTCCAAATAAAAAAGATTTATTAGGAAGGTTATATAAAGCAAATATTTTTAGTAAATTTGATATGAAATCTGGATTTTGGCAAATTCAGATTAACCCTAAAGATAGGTATAAGACTGCATTCACTGTTCCATTTGGACAGTATGAATGGAATGTTATGCCTTTTGGTTTAAAGAATGCACCCTCTGAATTTCAGAGAGTGATGAATGATATTTTTAACCCTTACACTAAATTTTGTATTGTTTATATTGATGATGTTTTAATATATTCAACAACTATAGAAGAACATTTTAAACACTTAAAAACATTTTTTATGGTAATAAAACATAATGGTTTAGTTTTAAGTAAAACGAAGATGTCTCTGTTTCAAACTAAGATTAGGTTCTTAGGACATTATATAGAACAGGGAATTATAGAACCTATAGAAAGAAACTTAGCCTTTGGAGATAAGTTTCCTGACCAAATAATTAATAAAGCACAATTACAAAGATTTTTAGGTTGTTTGAATTATGTTATAGAATTCTTTCCCAACCTAAATAGGACTATTAAACCTCTGCATGATAGGTTAAAGAAAAACTCAGGCCCATGGACTAATGTCCATTCTGATATAGTTAGACAAGTTAAAGACCTAGTTAAAACTATTCCTTGCCTACATATAGCTGATCCCTTAGCCTCCAAAATAGTAGAGACTGATGCATCAGATATAGGTTTTGGTGGGATTTTAAAACAGGTTAAAGAGGGTAGAGAAGCCATAGTCCAATTCTATTCAGGACATTGGAGTCCAACCCAATTAAATTATTCTACTATAAAGAAAGAAATTTTGAGTATTGTTTTATGTATTTCAAAATTTCAATCTGATTTATTAAATCAAAAATTTCTATTGAGAATTGATTGTAAAAGTGAAAAAGATGTTAAAAACCTTGCCTCAAAATAGATTTTTGCTAGATGGCAAGCTATTTTGAGTATATTTGATTTTGATATAGAATTTATTAAAGGAGAAAATAATAGTTTACCTGATTTCCTTACTCGTGAATTCCTTCTCAGGAATCATGGGGAGAAAAAAGAAAACAGCCAATAAAGAAAAGGAAACCCTAAAAGACGACTCTCCTAAAGCCCTATCTGATCATTCAGATAGTATTGCAAATCCTAAACCTATAAAGTCTTGGGCTGATGCTGTCCAAGCAGAAGATGATAAAGCTAAAATGGATATATGGGTCTCTCAGCTGGCCCAATCTCCAGAGGTCCTTAGAGCTCTTGCAAATATGGGCTTCCCGCCTCCTGAAGCCCCAGGTAAGAATTCTTTAATCCCTTTTAAAATAGAGTTAGGTCAATCCTCAAAAACCCTAACTCAAAATGTTTCTAAAAATGAGTTGAATGTCTCAAACTCTTCAACTCAAATTGTTTCTTCAAATTTTCCTTTAAAGTCAAAAACTTTTTGGCATAATAAAAATTTTTGGTCTACAGAATTAATTACTGATTTTGGGTCTGCTCAACTAAACCCATGGTCTATAATTGAAACTGTATACCCTAAAGGATGGTTTTTTAAACCAAAAGAATTTTCAAAACCTCAAGAATATTATCTTCATATTCTTGTGGATTCAGGTTCTTTGTTTTTAAAACACAATTATAATCAGCAAGAAAAAGCTGTCATAGCTTATTCTTCTTTTAAAATAAAGAAAATTCTCCATCCTTCTGAATGGGGAAGACCTTTGCACATTTCTGTGCAATTTAAAGCCCTTCCAGATATATACAACATATACACACTTCTCTTTTCCTCTCTTACCACTTAAACATAAATATACTTTATATCATTTAATCCAATTTCAGCAATAATCATTCCAAAAATTTTAGGGTGTAGTTTGGGATATTACAATTCTCCCCCTCTATTATAAATTTTATCCTCAAAATTACCTGATCTTAAATCTGAAATAGTTGGGGATACTGGTCTCGCATCACTTGCTCACTCTCCCAAGTTGCCTCTTCCTTAGCATGATTCTTCCAAAGAACCTTCACAAGTGGCACTTTCTTATTTCTCAACTCTTTTACTTCATGTGCCAAAATAGCCACTGGTTCTTCTTCAAAAGTCAAATCCGGACTCACCTCAATAGATTCAACCGACAAAATATGAGATGGGTCTAATATGTACCTCCGCAGCATAGGGACATGAAAAACATTGTGAATTATATCCAATTCAGGCGGCAAAGCAAGTCGATAAGCAACTGATCCAACTCTTTCCAGTACCTCATAAGGTCCAATGAAACAAGGACTCAACTTCCCTTTACGGCCAAATCTCAAAATTCGCTTCCAAGGAGACACTTTCAGAAATACTTTATCTCCTACACAAAACTCTATGTCTCTCCTCTTCAAATCTGAGTAAGATTTCTTTTGGCCTAAAGCTACTTTCAACCGATCCCGAATTATCTTCACTTTCTCTTTCGTTTTCTTAATCAAATCGGGACCAACCAATTTGCTTTCTCCAACTTCATTCCAACATAGAGGCATCTTGCATCTTCTACCATACAATGCCTCATAAGGTGCCATTTTAATACTAGATTGATGACTGTTGTTGTAAGCAATCTCTATTTAATCCCAATTTCATATGGGTTGAATTATGAGGCTTTTTGTGCAGAATCCTTAAAGCTTTGGATTGTGGCTGGTTCTGGTAGTCTTTCCCATCGCACCTATCGCTTATTTAAAGCTTCACATCTAGAATCTAGTGTTTCCAGGGCTAGGGGTCAAGGAAGGGCTACTTCCTTAGAAGGCTATGAAGATACCAGTTCTGTGGATACTCATTCTGCTTTTGCTAGGACTGAGCCTTCATTGGCAAGCACTTGTGCAGGTTCTCAATCTACTTTTGTGGGAACATACTCTATAGCTTCTGAGGGAATCCTGAGCTATTATTAGCTGAGTGAGAATGTCACCTATTTTGTAGTTGAGAGCTTGGAAGAGGAACATTTTCATGTGCCTGATGTTTAGTCTGCACTTTTGCCCAAAAACTTTAGAGTGCTATGCCCCCTTACTATTGTCTTCTATTATTTTTTTTCTCTTACCTAACTGCTTTTGTTCTTTGCTTACAGTGGCCTTCTTAGTGGTTTGAGCACACTTTTAGGATGGCAAGTTAATATGAGGCTGAATTATCTACACTCCTGCTTTTTATTAAAAAATCCTTTTTTTCCTGCAAATTCTAACCACTTCTCAATTTTTATGCAAAATTTGCAAGAGTCTTTGCAATTATTATTGCTTCTTTGAGCTTTTGAAGAATTTGATATTTTTTAACTATGACTATATTACTATGGAATCCTTTTTTAGCCATTTTCTTCATTTGCGGACCACTCATTTGGAAAAAGTGGACATGATTAACCTAGGCAGATATTGTATTACACTATTATTACTTTGATAGGTATAAGGCTGGATAATAATTCTCTTTAGGCTTGTCTGAAGTTCTAGGATCCTATGGATCATGTGTTCAAGTTTGGAGTAATGATAGAGGAACTGTATCTCACTTTTGAGGAATTCAGTACTATATTGGGGAGTAGCACCAAGGCTGACTTGGCCATTCTTAAAAGTCATATAGGATATTTTCATGTTTTTCAGAAGTCATTCATCTTGAGTGAGGCTAATACTGCTCTGATGGTGAAAAAAGGCAAGGTTAATTTGTATGCCCTTATTACTGAGTTCTGAGAGGACACTAAGGATAGAGGCAGAGACTAAGACTGAGGAGCTTTGTTCTTTTATCTTACTAGCGGATTCTTATTCAATGGGGACTCAAGTTAGGGTTTAATTGATTTGGTTCCTTTAATCCTTCAGATGGAGGATTCCTAATTTATTGCTGCCTTGCTGTTGGCTGAGACTATTATCAACTTGGCCAAAGTCTACAGAGTTGAGGATAGTTGGTCTGTGACTCCCATGCTTCTATAGGTAGAGTTATCTCTTAAAATTTCTTCTTTCTTTTTTATATGCTTATTTTGTCTTTTTGATAGGTATGGTTGAAGGACCATATTCGTGTGGTGGCAATACCTGCTAAGCTTTCCTATTATTCTTTTGCTTACGATTATAAGTAGATACTTGTGCTCCACTATTCTAAGAGGGTATGGAACTCTTGGCTGTTGGAGCTTGGTTTCAATAAGATTATGTGGTATTATCCTTAGTACTAGATTTGGTCTTTTATGACCATGAGCTTTGTGTATAAAGTAGTATGTCTGCTTGGATTATCTTTGTCGGCATCCTATCGAAAGAATTAGATTCTTTAATAGGTGGGTCATTCACATAGTGTACCTCATGATGGTTTGGAATATAGCACTTTGATTGTACTTCTGCCTCATCTCAAGCTATATTGAATGGTTGGGCTTAAGGATTCCATATGGTGCAGCCATCTAGGCGGACATACACTTTGGACAGGTATAGGGCTTAGTTTATTACTACATTTTAGCCTATAAAGAAAGTGCAATGACTAACTCTAATAACTAAACTAGAGGTTGAAAGTACTAACAGGACTATTTAGGATTAGAAGACTATTTTAATAGACTCTTTGTTAGGGTGGCTTTTTATTACACTAAGACTTTTGGATTTTTTTATTTATTTAGATTTGGAATAAAAACTGAGTTTTGTGATGAGATTTTTATGAGCATTATGGAACATTAATATTTTAGTTTGCTTTACATGGGATGAATGTTTATTATGAAATGTCTCAAATCGAACCTAAGAGGGCTTCCTACGTATCTATTATATTTTGCTCTAATATTTACTTGAGTAGCCCTTTCAAGTTTTCAACTCATCAAGCACTTTTTTTCTTGTGAGAATCAGGTTCGCGTAGTTCTATTACAATAATGATGTGATCAGACAAAGTATCTTTTGAGCTGATTCATATTACATAGGCTGGAGAATTCGATTCCATCTAAGTATGATATAATTACTGCTCCACCTGAGAGGATCTTCTTGAGTAGGTATGGTCTTGCCCAATTTGGTCTGAATTTTCCTCTGGGATCATAAATTGATCTCTTTCAATACTAGGTATCCTTCATGCAACCACAATCTTTAATTATTTTATTATAATGTCTGACTATCTTCTGTTAACACTCCCGCACTCTGTATAAGGCATTCATCCTTTTCTCATCAATGGCATGCAACTAATTATAGTAGGCTTTAGCCCATTTAACTTCACTAAGTTGGCTTTTTTGGAGGAGTTGAATGAACCTCTACCTTCTTTGGCAATGTCGCTTCCATCCCATAGACTAGTAAGAAAGTGGTTACCCCTGTCTATGTTCTGACGAAAGTTTTATGACCCCATAAAGAAATTTCTCATGCTAGCTCTTGTGGCTTTCCATCATTTTTTGGAGTATGTTCTTATAGTTTTATTGGCAGCCTCAACAGTTTCATTGTTCTGATGTCGATAAGGTGAAGATCTTTGGTGTTGGATCTTATACCTCTTCATTAGTTGTACTACCTCTTTCTAGAAGTGCGACCCATTTTCTGAGATAATCTTGAAAGAGAATCCATACCAATAAGTTATGTTATTTTGGATAAAATAAGCTACCTTCTTAGAATTTAAGACTGAAGATGAAGTTGCCTCTACCTAGTTGGTGAAGTAATCTATGGCTACCATAATGTATTCATGACCATTGGAAGATTTGGGAGATCTTCTTCCTATCACATAGACTCCCCATATTACAAAAGGCCATGGAATTGTTATGGGGTGCAATGACATTGGGGATCATTTTTACAGCTTAGCATATAGTTGCACTTATGGCACTTTTTGATGAACCTTGTGTAGTCTTCTCTCATGGTGAGCCAGTGGTAACCTAAGTTAGTAATTTTACTTGCTACAGCAATCCCATTCATACAAGGACCTTGTTCATCCTCGTGCACACCATTTCATTATTCGTTATGCTTCAAATTCATCCACACATCTAAGGTGGATGTTGTTCTAGGAATGCTTATATAGAACATCATTATTACTGGTTGGCTAGATGTCTTAAAGTCTTAATGTCTACTTTTGAAGTTTATTCTGGATATTCACCTTTTTGGATGAAATTGAGGATTTCCCAAAACTATGGTTTCTCATCTGCTACTTGGGCTATAATTTAGTAAGCAGGTTATGACTTCATCTCTATGGTTATTGGTTAGACCACCATTCCTTTTCCTATTAGTTATCGATGCTAAGGTGGCCAAAGCATCTGCAAATTGGTTCTTAGCCTGAGGAAGTTAATAGAATGACACCTCCTCAAATTACTATGCTAAATCTTCTAAATGTTGATGGTAAGGAACCAGATGCTCTTCCTTTATTTTAATTCCCTTAAAGCTTAAGATACAATGAGAGTTGAATCTCCATATACCTTTAAGTATTTAACTTTTAGTTTAAGGCAACCTTGAGTCTAATTATGCAGGGTTCATACTTGCTTTATTATTGGTAACTTCAAAAGCCAACTTAACTTGCAAGGGTATTTGTTCCCACTTTAGGGTAATTAGGACAATCCCTACACCATAACCTCTATGATTTGATGCTTCATCAAAGTACATGATCCATACTTCCTTTTCAATAATAAGAATATCTTCAATGGAAATTCTGCCTCATTATTGGTGTCTTGAACAAGGGTAGTTGCCAAGTGGCCAACAACTACACTTCCTTTAATTACCTTACAGACTACATACTTGAGATTGAATGTGGTCAATACTGCTAGCCATCAAGCCATTTTATTGTCTTGAACCAACCTCTCCATAAGGAATTTCAAAGGGCTCTATGCAATTATTTGTGTGATGTGTGAAGCTAGGTAATGGTGTAGTTTCTGACACACCCATACCAAAGCCAAACAAAGTCACTCAATATGAACAAGTAATAAAATAATAAATAACAACAAATCTCCATCTGAGCTATTACAATTCCAAAAAGTTTTATGCATATCTAAATAGGAAGGACATCAAATATAATGTGGGGACAAAGTATTCTTGAAAGTGTCACCATAGAAGAAGGTTCTTCGATTTGGCAAAAGAGGAAAGCTTAGTCTTAGGTTTATTGGACCATATGAAGTACTAGAACATACGGGTTCAGTAGAATATAAACAAGTGTTACTTCCAAAACTGGCCAAAACACATAACATATTCCATGCGTCAATGCTTAGAAGATACATATCATATCCATCATGTGTGGTATGAGTGCAATCCATTGAAGTACAATCGAATTTAAACAATAAAGAGGAGACAGTAGCTATCTTAGCTTAGGAAATTAAAGAATTACGAAATAAAAGTGTTCCTTTGGTGAAACTATTATGGAGAAATCACTCAACTGAAGAAGCTACATGGGAAAGTGAAGAAATAATGAGATAGCAACACTCATAATTATTCCAAATGTCTTGACAGATAAATTTTGAGGATGCAATTTTTTTAGTAGGAGAGAATTGTAATGGTTAGAATTTTATACAATGAATCTTTGAATTACATAAGAATTGGATTATAAAATTGTAGAGAGTGACCTAAATATGTGAAATGAATTAAAAATGGGATTAGCTAAACCTTGATAGCGAATTAATCGAAATTTTTTAAGGAAACCCTAATGATTCTAGAATTGGGATATTATTGGAAGGGAAATAAGAAAAGGGTATAATAGGGCTTTAAATTTAGTAAAGAAATTTTTTTTTACAATTTTACAAAATCAAAAGTCAGAGCTAAAAATAATTTAAGAAAGTAGGTGTATCGAAGTTTCGGTGTGAGCATCATACCCTATGGAAACCCTAAAAGCTATATATAGGAAAAGCTAGAAATTTCTTCTTGTTTCTTCTTCCTCTTGGCCGACCATCACCACTAAAGTTACACCTCCAACTTCTTTCTTCTTCTTCATCAAAACACAAGAGGAAAATCCAAGAATTTTTAGTTATAACCTAAAATTTCTAGTAGAATTCATTAGATTGAGTGAAATAATCTTCAAATATTCAAGAGGAATTGAGAAAGGGAAAAGAAGAGTGTTGAGACAAGAGGTTTGTGCTTGTGTATTTTTAAATTGCTATTATTTAGTTTTCTTTAATTCTTAATACAAAAGTATGTTATTTGAACTCTAGCGATTGATTTGATTTTGAAAGAATTGGTTAATAGAAAAATTTTTGTATGAGGAATTAGTATAGGAATTCTTAAAAGGAAATTGATGTTTGAGCTTAAAGTGTGAAATTTTAAGAATGATATATATTTTCTAGTTAAAAGTTTATTTAAAACACCTTTTTTATTATAAAAAGGTTAGTTAAGGTTTTTGCTAAATTATTAAGTTAGATATGAAGTTTTTCTTGAAAGAAAAATTTATTTGAATATATAATAGATTAAGAATATTGATAATTATGTAGTTTTGACAAAAACAACACAAGAATGGAAAGATTGAGAATTCTTATGGTTATTGAATCTAAGATCATATAGATAATAAGTGAAAATAAGATAGTGAACAAAATTAATTTTAGATAGTTTGATATAAGAAATGGTTTTCAAACATGAAAAGCCTAAATAAAAGCTATCGAGTGAAAGTATGAAGAATGTTTTTATTCTAAACACAACACTATTTGATAAAGTGATTTGTAATTGGATATTAATGATAAGTAAAGAGTAGTAAATTTGCCCAAACCATACTAGAATTAAACTCAATGTTTGGATTGAATGGTTAGCCAAAGAGGAGATGTCTCGTGATAGTGGGCACTTTGTGCCATTAGTGGACACTTTGTGTCATCAGTGATAGTGAGCATTTTTTCCATCAGTGGATGCTTTGCGTCATTAGTGGGCCATTGGCCATAAACATTATAGTGGACATTTACTTCCCATCAATGTCTCGTTATCCAATTTTAGAGTTTTATATTTCAATATGTGTGTAGGCAATGTGAAAGAACTAATATGAACATTATTTTAAATGAATAACTTCTATAAAGTGAGATAAATATTTCATTTATTCATGATGGGATTTTATAAATTGCTATTACCATAAATTTCTTATTTTTGTTAAGTTACAATCTATTGATTTAATCCTTTTACTTAATGATTTTATAGTTATTTTCTAATGTTATATTTCGAGGCAAATTATATATATACAAACACCACAAAGTAGTAGGTTAGTATGTTAGATTTGTTTTTAACATGAAGATTAGACGAGAAGGGTAGATACAACTGAGTGAATCCATAGAGCATCAAGTGCAACTGCATCTCAAGAAAGGTGGTTCTACAAGAATTTTGATGTAAATGTTCCTTTAAAATTCACATAGCAATATCACAATTTGAAATGATGGTTGTGTAATTACAAGAATTTAATGAGTTTGGATGTTTTGTATACATAAATCACTAGTAAATTTGATGATTTAATGTTAAATTAATAGTCACAACGATTAGTTATTATGTGTGAATATATGAATGAAAGCTTAAATTTTTTAGTTAAAATTTTAAGTGCTGTATAGAGAAAGGGAGTAAACGGAGTGAGATTGTTTGTATGCATATTGGGAGTGCTGTTTTACAGGTCTTGTTGTTGAGAAACTTGAAAATAGAATTGGTTTGATTGTTAATGGAGTGAACACAGATGTCTAAGTACAGACAAGGGCATGCTCAAGAGTATGCGCGGGTGTGTTGTAAAATGTTAATATTGTTTAAGAAAATTTTAATTTTGGCATAAAAAATTTCATAAACACAGTTGTGTCGATTCACTAAACACGGTCGTGTCCCCAAATAACACAAATGAATGACAAATCATTTCAAATAACATGGGTGTGTCCTTCTAGAGTGACATGGCCATGCCACTTATTTCTAAGATGAAACTTAAATTTTGAATTGCTTAAGGAAAGAATTTGATAGCATCTCTTAGTAACTCACCTTCAATATTATTAAGGGGTGTTATAGTAGGTCTTGACACCAGAGACAAAGTATCATAATAGCAAAGTATTTTGCCTGAAGACGTATAAATTTCATATCACAAGTCTTCTGACACCTTAGTGTCTCAATGTCGTAGCATCGTGATACTATAGTATCTCGCCTGCAGGTGTAAATACAATAATCATGTCATGATGCATCCATAATCATCGACATGCCAACTCGACAGTACCAAGCATAATATTACAAATCAAGAACATGTATAAGGCATTAAAATACAATAATATTTCCATCATTTTCCATTAATATATATATAATTTCCAAAATATTTCCATCATTTGTTTTTCAAATTAATCTCAAATCATCATTTCTATTTTTTTATAATTGATCAAAACTCACATACTCAATATATATACATATATAATTTTCATAATTCATTTGATAAATAATTATTTTCCATAATTCATTTTGCAACACCCTTATACTCTATAAACATATAATACACACACTTTCAATATGCAAGATACGCATATGAGGTATAAAAATATCACAATCCGATTTAATAAAAATTTCCATATTCCTTTATTACTCAAAATATTTGTATAAAAAATCGTGCTAAGCCGAAGCCTAGTGGTACAAATTTTGATAATAATAAAATTCAAAAACAATGTCAATGCAAAATGTTCATATGCTATGTCATCACATGATATTCAAGATCACTTTTGGGTATATACTTTCATTACTTGATATTTCACATCAACACATACACAAGCTTGGGCCCAAACAACTAATACATCATTCAATTCTCAGAGATACCGTTTTAGCTCATAATGACACCATATGTCTAGCTCCGAAGGCAAAATATCAATATAACAGTCCAACTAGACCTGGGCTTACCACCCGATCTTTTTATCCAGCCTAGCTTCAAGGACTTGTTTTTGAGGCTTATGACCCAGTCTTTCACCTCAAAAATATTTTCACAGTGACGCCAAGCGTCTAGCCCCATATGCAAATATAGGCATGCCACTAAACACAGAATTCTGAAAATTGAATAACATACTAGGCGCACAATTATTTCATATTTTCATTATCAATCTCTTTCTCATTTTCTCATGATCAAGCTAGGCACATTGCCTCATTTATCTCATTTATATCAACATCTTCATATAATTATAATGTATCTCATTTTATACAGTATAGCCATCACCAATGGCTTTATATAATATCTTTAATGTATACACAACATACCACATTACCCAAACATTTTGGGTCATTTTCATATTTTGCACATAGCTCACATTTCATTCAATTTAGCTATTAACAATGGCTTTTCACAATGCATAATAATGCATACATTGCAATTCACATGTCTTAGTACCATGTTCATGAATACTTAATGCATCAAGTAGCTTAACACATTTTTCATCCAAAATGTGTTAGGCCAAATGTAATGCAATCACATTCCATTTATCAAGAGTTGGTACATACCTTAGGAAATACTCCAAAATAAGCTTTAAAACTTCTTCTAACCTTCTCTTCTAAGTTGTCCTTCAATACTAGGGTTGGGCAAACTACTCTCTCTCAATGCCTATACCAAATGTGATCATAAACAACCATTTAATATCACATTCTAAGGCATTCTCAACATCAAATCATTTAAATAAGAATTAAAAATGAAAAAAAAAAAGAGTTATTCTCAAGTAACAAGCCTAACAACATGGGCGTGTTACTGATCGTGTCATTAACTCACTCATACAGAAGCATTGACACGTCCAATGACATGAGCGTGTCACTGCCTGTTTCATTTATTCTGCCTCATAAAAACTTTGACATGCTCAATAACACGGGCGTGTTCATAGGTGTGCCAATTATTTTGCCTTACAGAAGCTACGACACACTCAGGGACATGGTTGTGTTAATGGTCGTGTTATCAACGTTAAACTCAGCACCGTTGACACGTCTAATGATATGGCTGTGTCACTGGCCGTGTTAGGCAAAAGTCCTACATTTCAAACTCTCAACCATATGAACACAATCATTCCAAACTCAATACTACAACACCCTCAATCATCATCTTAGTTTATATCCATAATTCACCCATCAATTCAACACTTATATAACTCCAACATATCATAACTATCATCTTATTCAATCAATCATCACTTTCTCTCATAACACATTCAAAGAAGAAGAAAGAAAAGAAATCTCTTCTCTTTCAATCCAATCTTAAAATCATCATAAACTACTCACAACAACTTCATACATACCCAAATAAGCCATTAAAACATGCTAATAAATAATCCCAAAATTCAAACATCATGCTCTTCCATAGAATTCCAAAAAAATTTACAAAATGATAGAGAAACTTACCAATTGATGAAGAATACTCAAAAATCTTCACTTGAATCCTTGAAATCCCTTCAATCTTTGATGAATGGAAGAAGAACTCTCCTCTAGACACACACTCTCTCTCAAACTCACACCAAATAAGAAGGAAAAAAAGAAAAGACTCTTCTCTTTTCTTTCATCCTTTTCTATATATAATAATAATAATTACTATACACTTAATTATACAATATATATATATATATGTAATGTATATCTTGAATATATGTATATATCTTATATATATATCATATTTACTTCAAATATATATATTTCAAATATATTTTCTACTAAATCATTTAATATCTTTTCATTTCATTTAAATTATTTATTTAATTTATCTAATTTAACTTTAATTTATTTTATTTAATATTTAAAAATTGGGGGTGTTACACATTTGATAATTAATTTAATTTTGGGATTCAAATTTAACTTATATATAAATAATTAAATTTAATAGTCAAATAACTTTTAAAATCTTTTAATCCATCTTATAAATTATAAATTCCATAGAGTAATATTTTTCTTTTTAGATAGCCAAATTAAATCTCACTTTATATTTATATTAGAATTTCATAAAATTTAATATAAACTTCACAAATAATCAAGTAATACTTTAAAAATAATACTAAAGACATTTATGTCATAATTCATAAAATTTAATATGAATTTCACAATTAAAATTAAGTAATAATTTAAAAATAATACCAAAATAAGATTATGTCAAAATACTACAATTTTAATTAAATATTTCCAAAGTAAATACAAACCTCAATTAGCTCCAAAAAATTAATTTTATTTCACTTTCCAAGCTTCAATTTCAAAGAACTCTAAACTCTACCACTTCAACCAAATTGGTCCAAATATAACTAAATTAACAAAATGTTTAATACTTCAATTAAAAACATATTCATACTTAAAATACTCTAATTAACTCTTAATTACATTAATCATAACTAAATCCCATTAAAAATTCTTAATCCAAAAGTTTTATAAACTAAAATTTATTGATTCAAGCTCAATTTAACCAATTATTCACAAATTCATCATATAATTATCATATTATCTTCTTTACCCAAACTATTTTTCCAACTGCATCATCCTTCTCAATATAAATAAAATTTCTCCTAAATTTCTAAATATTTATATAGTCTAAAACTCTTAAAATCAAGCTTAAAAAGAATATAACTTACTTGAATCTTTAATTTTCCTTCAAAATCCACTTGAAACCTATTGATTTTAGATGAAAATTTGAGTAATTAACTAAAAGTGTATTTTTTTAATCTCGAATAAAGGAGGAGGAAGAAGAAAAAGAATAAAAACATTCTCTCTCCTTCATAATTTCATGCTTATCCTCTTATCATTATTATCATTATTCTTCTTTTTCTTTTCTTCTTCTTCTTCTTCTTCTTTTTCTTATCATTATTATATATACATCTTCAAATCACCATCACCCATCTTCTTTTCTCTTTTGAACTACTTATTTTTTTATTTTTTTATTTTTTTGCTTTTTCACGTTTTGTATGCATATACATGTACATATATATTTTTTTTACTTAAGTATATATATGTATATTATGCGTATATGTTATGTATACATCATTTATATCTCTTTCTTTCTCACATTATGCTTAGTTTCTTTCTTTCTTTCCACTTTTAATATATTTAATTATCCTTTTGTATTGTTCAATTTTAGGGTATATATAATTATGGATGTTACAGAATCAGAGCCGTAAGTAGTTTCGCCTTTGATTACAAAGTGCGTTTAATTTAAGTTTAGTATGTTACTGAACTAAAAAATAGAGTTTAAGAAAAAATACCTTTGAGGATCTCTTCTTAACTGACTTAAAGTAGGTTTGAAGAGTTTTTCCACCATGCAACTCCGCCACTTGAGATGCTCCAATTGATTATTTGAAAGCAAAAAAAGCAAGAATGTAACAAAAAAAAATAAATGAACAAATTAAATTAATTAAACAATTTAATTTGGAGTTTTGAGTGTATTTTCACGGAATTTAGCACTAAAAAGTCAGACTGATTTTCTAAAAAGAGGACCCTTATTTATAGGGGTAAAAATAGGTGAAAAATCGGACTGACAAAAGTCCGAGTCGTATTAACAATTAATAATACGTGTGTGTGCGGCTAGTCTGCATTGGCCACATCACTTAAAAATTATATTTTTTTTAACAATTAATAATAAAAAATTAATTTAATAATAGTATTAAATTAATTTTCTAATTTTTGAATTAGAAACACCTAATTTAATTAGGTGATAAATTTGGGGTTCACAATACTTTAAACCATTTAGTATTTCACTTTTACCATACAATAAATAAAGATACTATTCATTTATAGTCATCAATAAAGGTAATGAAATATTTATAACCATTAAAGCATGCATCATAAGGACCTGAAATGTCAGTATGTATAATTCTAGAACATTTGCTTTCCTTTAATGTAATTTACACAAGAACCAAAATTAGTAAAGTCAAGAGTCTCAAGGACTCCATTATTTACCAATCTTTTAATTTTTTCAATAGAGAAATGACCTAATCTCCTTACCATAATATGTTGGATTTCTCATTTATAAAACCACACTTAATGCCAACGTTATTACCATGCACAATTGTAAGATTATAATCAAGGGTTGATTTTAAATGAAGTTTAAACAAACAATCATCCATAACACCATCACTAATAAGAGCATTGTCTTTATACAAATAAAGAGAAGTACCAACGAAATTCAAACTGAAGTTATAAGGTAGAAGTTTAGAAACAGAAATATGGTTTCTCAAAAATGATGGAACAGAACAGGTTCTTTCAAGGTCTAAAACAAAGCCAAGACTAAGAATTAATATGTAGGTTCTAACCGCCTCTACATGTGAAAACATCTTATTTCCTGAATAGATGGAACATTTACTTTGGGTCGGTTTCTTATAGTTTAAGAACCCTTGCATGTTATTGGTAACATGGGTTGTAGAACCATAATCAATCCACCAAAAATTATAAGAAACTTGAACCATATTAGATTCAAAACACACTAAATATATGAGATTACCTTTCTTTTTAAGCCAATGCTTGAATTTGAGGCAAGTATTCTTTACACATCCTTTCTTCTTACAAAAGAAGCATTTATTTTTGCCCTTATTAACTTGATTAAGAGGCTCTCTTCCCTTCCCTTTCTTAAATGATTTCTTGTCATGAGTCACTAAATATGCACTTTCAATTTTTTCTTGATTCAGCCTCCCTTCCTCTTATACACATATCATCAAAAGTTCATTAATCAACCATTTATCCTTATGTGTGTTGAAAGAGATTTTAAAAGATCCATATGTAGATAGGAGTGATTTAAGAATGAAGTGAACCAAAAATGACTCAGACATTACAATCTTTATTTATTTTAGTCGAGCGGCTATATCTTGCATCTGGATAATGTGCTCACACACACCTGTGGTGCCATTAAATTTCATGAAACACTTTTTTATGATTATTGGTGCTTGCTAATGCCTTATCGGAGGTTTCAAATTTATCCTGAAGAGCTTTGAGATAATCTTTTGCATTAGCAGAGTTAGGGATGGAACCATAAATAATTTTTTCCAATATGAGTCTTAATAAACATCAAACTTAAGTGATTGGATCTTTCCCAAAGATCATATAATGTCGCCTCTTCAGTGGAATGGTTCCTCTAAAGGACTTTTTACCAATGACACCTTCTTGTTTCTCAATTTCTTCACTTCTCGTGCCAAGATTGCTACTGGTTCTTTTTCATAGGTCAGATCTGGATTCACCTTGATAGATTCAATAGATAACTCATGAGATGGATCCGATCTATATTTTTAAAGCATTGAGACATGGAAGACATTATATATCTTATCTAACTCAGGCAGCAGACCCAATATATAGGCCATAGGTCCCACTCTCTCTAAAATATCATATGGCTCAATAAATCGAGGACTCAATTTCCCTTTCTGACCAAATCTTAGAATCCTCTTCCAAAGAGATACCTTTAGGAACACTTTATCACCTACATTAAACTCAAAGTATTTCTTCTTCAGGTCTGAATAAGACTTTTGTCGATGTGAAACTAATTTTAAATGATCTCAAATTGCTTTAACCTTTTCCTATGTTTCCTTGATTAAATTGGGACCCATTAACTTTCCTTCTCCAACTTCATCATAATATAAAGGTGTCATGCATCTTTTATCATACAAGGCCTCAAACGGTGCCATATCAATGTTGGTCTGGAAGCTGTTGTTGTAGGCAAATTCTATTAGTGACAAATATTTATCCTAACTCCCTGTAAACTCAATGATATAGCTCCTCAACATATCCTCCAATACTTGTATCACTTTCTCTTAGATTGTCCATCTATCCGCAAATGGAAAATAGTATTGAAGTGCAACCGAGTACCCAATGAATCCTACAAACTCCTCTAAAACCTAGATGTGAATCTGGGGTCACGGTCAGATACCAAAGAAATTGGAACTCCATACAACCTTTATAATCTCACTGATATACAGCTCAACCAGCCTATTGAGAGAGTAATCCACCCTAACTAAAAGAAAGTGAGTTGATTTCATCATCCTATCCACAATTACCCGGATTGCATCATGTTTCCTCTCGGTCAAAGGAAACCTTAACATAAAATCTATAGCCACTCGCTCCCACTTCCACTTGAGTATTGATAAAGGTTGTAACAACCCTGAAGGAACTTGGTGCTCAACCTTCAGCCTCTGACATGTGAGACATCTCAACACAAACTCTGTTATGTCCCTCTTCATACCAGATCATCAATAATATTGCTTCAAATCCTGATACATTTTGGTACTTCCAGGATGCATAGCATATAAAGATTGATGTGCTTCCTCCAAAATCCTCTTTTTCAATTCCACATCATCAGGAATACACAATCTGTCTCTGTACCATAAGTTATCATCATCCCTCACATGAAAATCCTTGCTCTCCCCCTTTTTGCAGTCCTCTACAATCTTTTAAAGTTTCATATCTGACTTCTGTGCTTCTTTGATCTGATCAAACAGTAATGGCCTCACCTGCAATTGGACTATTAGAGCACCATCATCAAAAATCTTAAATCTGACATGCAAAGCTCTCAATTCAATAAGCAATATGAGAGTATAGGCATTAACCCTACCATAGACTTCTGACTCAAGGCGTCTACAACTACATTATCTTTGCCGGGTTGATAATCGATCAGAAAATCATAATCCTTTATCAAATCTAACCACCACCACTATCGAAGATTCAATTCTTTCTGGACACCCAAATACTTCAAACTCTTATAATTCGTGTAGATGAAACACTTCTCTCCATAAAAATGATGTCGCCAAAACTTCAATGCAAAGACAATGGCTGCCAACTTCAAATCATAAGTCAGATAATTTAACTCGTGAGGCTTCAACTATCTGGAGGCGTAAGCAATGACTCTACCCTCCTATATTAAAACACAACCTAGACCATGATGTGATGTATTATTGTATATCACATATGGTTCACCTTTCATCGGAAGGGTAAGAATCGGAGCTTGAGTCAACATGTCTCTCAATTACTTAAAGATCGCCTAAGATCGGTTTGTCCATACAAACTTCACATCCTTCTAAAGCAGTTTGGTAATTGGCAAAGCTATCATGGAAAATCCTTTCACAAATCAATGGTGATAACTAGCCAATCCTAGAAAACTTCTGATCTCTGTCACATTTTTTGGTGGACTCCAATTCAAGATTGCCTCAACTTTACTTAGATAAACTCTAACCCCCTTCTAAAACCACATGTTCGAGTAAAATCACCTGATCCAACCAGAACTCACACTTGGATAATTTATCCTACAACTATTTCTCTCTCAATATATGCAATACAATCCGCAGATGTCTATCATGCTCTTCTTTATTGTGTGGAGTATATCAAAATATCATCAATAAAAATATCGTCAATAAACACTACCACAAAGTGAACTAAGTATGGCCTAAACACCTGATTCATCAAATCCATAAATACAACTGGTGCATTCGTCAGTCTAAATGGCATTACTAAGACTCATAATGTAACACCTCGGTACCCTATATACGCACACTAAATACAACCACATATGTAATATACGTATACCGGATACAGGAGTGTCACGGTTTATTAAACAAACCAATCTTTCATAATTTCAATATGAGAAAACTTAAAATATTTAAGTCTTATTGTAGAACATAATAGATAAAATATTTGTTTATTAAGCAGCGAAAAAAGTAGCGGTATATACATATATATACATCAAAATCCATAATTACAAAAATATAGAGTTATACATGTTTGGCAGCTCGTCTCTGATCTTGAAGTCCAAAATCAATACTTCACAAGCCTAGACTCGACTCGGTCTAGCTGAACTCTCCGGTTCAACTAGATCTACCCTGTCACCTGCGTGATGAACCACAATCACACTAAGCCATAGGCTTAGTGGTACAAACCACAATAACATTATGCTTCAATGTAATGCCAATGTCAAACTTTCAAGAATTAGAAACAATACACAAGAATATCATATTTCATAACATTACATTTCATTATATTATTCAATTGTTTCATCATTCATGATTCACATTTAAGCAAAGACAAGCATGGGCCCTAAAGAAACTAACATGTCATTCAAATTTTAGAGTTACTATTTTGGTTCAATAATCACATTTATCAAACCCATAGGCGAATCATTATCACAATGAGAAACATCTCATATGTAACATCCCAACTAGGCTTTAAGGACTAGGCCCAACCAAGCTTCAAGGGGAGCTAAGCATCAACCCAATTTGGCTTCAAGGACCAAGCCCAACCCAGCTTCAAGGGATTGTTACTTTTAGGCATGCCACCAACAACAAAACTCTGAAATTGAATAACACATTAGGCACACAATTCTTTTATTATTTCATTATCAATTCCATTCTCATTTTCTCATAATCATCTAGGCAACCATGCCACAATTATTTAATTTGCATCATTATAGCCAACAACAATGGATTCACATCTCATCATTAGGGTATACTTAACCAATTGCATTGTACATACATTTTGAATAAACATTTTATCTTTCACATTTTGCAAATCATAGCATTAATCAATTGTATCAATAATGTAATAGATTACTTAACACATTTACAACCAAATGTGTTAAGTCCCAAAGTCATGTAAATGTATGCAACCATGTAAGGTTTGTACTTGCCTCAAGAGCAACTCACACTAATCTAACCACTCCTCTTCTAAGAATCCTTCAATACTTGGATTAAGGCAACTTAATCTCCTCAAAACCTAATCCAAAGGTGATTATACACACTCACTTAGAGATACACATAAGATAATAAGGATAAGAACCAACTAGGGCAAACTCTACACATGATACGCTCAACAACACGGGCGTGTCCCTGACCGTGCCCTAAACTCACAACACAGAAGCTTTGAAACGGTCAGTGACTTGGGCGTGTCACTGGCCGTGTCAATCTTTTCCCAACACAGTAGCTATGACACGCTCAGTGACATGGGTGTGTCACTGGACGTGTCAATACTACTCCAATACAAAAGTTGTGACACGCTCAGTGACATGGGCGTGTCACTGGTCGTGTCACCCATCCAGAAAATAGAACCATTGACACGCCCAAAGACTTGGCCGTGCTCATGGGCGTGTCAGGCCAAAAATCTTGATTCCGACACCAACAACACCACATCCAACAAATATCATACTTTACCCTTTTCCACTCCAAACAATCTTACCCAAAACCATCAATAAACCATACTAGACTTGCATAAACACCAAAACAACTCAATACATACATCATACACCAATCAAAACCATCATCACAACTCAACACATACATAATACACAACACTTGCTTTCTATCACCAAACTTAACTTTTCCCCCACACCAACCCCAAAAATCAAAGTCAAATAGACAACATAATCTCAAACACATCAAAATTAACCATACACATATCATCAACAACCATACACCAAGCTCAAAACACAAACTCAAAAGAGAACCAAAGAATCAAGTTAAAAACTTACAAAAAGTGATGAAAACCCTTAGATTTCCAACTTGATCACTTGAAACACCCTTCAATCTTGAGTTAAAGAACAACAAAACTCCCTTTCCTTCTAGCTATGGTGATGGTCGGCCAAAGAGAAGAGAGAAGAAGATGAAAATAAAAGTCAACCCATTCATAACCTCTTAAACCACACAATTTCTCTTTTAATATCCACCAAGCAATTATAATAATAAAATAATCATAAATATCATCATCCACTTAATAATTCAATTTCAATTAATCCAAATATAATTAAATATCTCTTTTGACCAACTCATTAGTTGACTTGTATATGTTATATATATCTCTCTCTATATATAACATATACACACTTCTCTTTCCTCTTAATCCTTTACACACACTTTAAAATCATTTAATCCAATTTCAACAATAATTATTCCAAAAATTTTAGGGTATAGTTTGGGATATTACAATTCTCCCCCTCTATAAATAAATTTCATCCTCGAAATCACCTGATCTTAAATCTGAAACAGCTGGGGATACTGGTCTCGCATCACTTGCTCACTCTCCCAAGTTACCTCTTCCTTTGCATGATTGTTCCAAAGAACCTTCACAAATGGCACTTTCTTATTTCTCAACTCTTTTACTTCATGTGCCAAAATAGCCACAGGTTCTTCTTCAAAAGTTAGATCCATACTCACCTCAATAGATTCAACTAACAAGATATGAGATGGGTCTGACCTGTACCTCTGCAGCATAGAGACATAAAAAACATTGTGAATTCTATCCAACTCAGGCGGCAAAGCGAATCGATAAGCAACTGGTCCAACTCTCTCTAATACCTCATAAGGTCTAATAAAATAAGGACTCAGCTTTCGTTTACGGTCAAATCTCAAAATTCTCTTCCAAGGAGAAACTTTGAAAAATACTTTATCTTTAACATTGAACTCTATGTCTCTCCTTTTCAAATTTGAGTAGGATTTCTGTCGATCCGAAGCTGCTTTCAACCGATCCCGAATTATTTTCACTTTCTCTTCCGTTTCCTTAATCAAATCGGGACCAACCAATTTGCCTTCTCCAACTTCATCCCAACATAGAGGCGTCCTGCATCTTCTACCATACAATGCCTCATAAGGTGCCATTCTAATACTGGACTGATGACTGTTGTTATAAGCAAATTCCATCAATGGCAAAAATCTGTCCCAACTTCCAGAGAAATCAATGACACAGCTTCTCAACATGTCCTCTAAAATCTGTATCACTCTCTCCGACTACCCATCTGTCTGCGGATGAAAAGCAGTGCTAAAATGCAATCGAGAACCCAAAGCACCATGCAAACTCTTCCAAAACCTTGAAGTAAACCGGGGATCTGGATCAGATACCAAAGAAATTGGGACTCCATGCAACCTCACTATCTCACTAATATACAGCTCAACCAACTTTTCCAGAGAATAGTCCATTCTATCTGGAAGAAAATGAGCTGTCTTCCTCAATTGATCAACAATCACCCAGATGGCATCATGCTTCTTCTGAGTTAATGGCAAACCAGTCACAAAATCCATTGCCAATCTCTCCCATTTCCATTCTGGTACTAATAAAGGTTGGAGCAACCCTGTTGGAACTTGATGCTCGGCCTTCACTCTCTGACAAGTGAGACATTTTGATACAAACTCTGCTATGTCCCTCTTCATACCTGACCACCAATAATGTTGCTTCAAATCATGATACATCTTGGTACTCCCAGGGTGCATAGCAAAAACCGATTGATGTGCTTCCTCTAAAATTATCTTTCTCAATGTTGCATCATCAGGAACACACAATCTATCTTTGTACCAAAGGCTACCATCATCTCTCATAAGAAAATCTCGGCTCTCTCCTTTTTGGCAATCCGATACAACTTTCTGAATTTTCTTATCAGCCAACTGAGCCTCTTTAATCTAATCCAACAACACTGGTCTCAATTGCAAATGAGCTAACAAAGCATAATCATCACATGATTCAAAACTAGCATGTAATGATCTCAACTCAACAGGCAACGAGAGAGAATAAACAGTCAAACCTACTAAAGACTTCCGACTTAAGGCATCAGCAACAACATTCGCCTTGCCAGGATGATAATTAATCAAACAGTCATAGTCTTTAATCAATTCTAACCACCGTCTCTGCCGAAGATTCAGCTCTCTCTGAACACCCAAGTATTTCAAACTCTTATGATATGTATTGATGAAACACTTCTCCCCATACAAGTAGTGTCGCCAAATCTTCAAAGCAAACATTGTGGCTACCAATTCCAAATCACGCGTCAAATAATTAAGTTCATGCAGTTTCAACTGCCGAGAAGCATAAGCTATGACTCTACCCTCCTGCATCAAAATACAACCTAAACCATTGTGTGAAGCATCACTGTAAATCACATATGGTTTATCTTCCATAGGTAAGGTAAGAACAGGAGCTTGAGTCAACATCTCCTTCAACTGCTCAAAACTTACTTGACACTGATCTGACCACACAAATCTAACTCCCTTCCGAAGTAATCTGGTGAGTGGAGTAGCTATCAAAGAAAAACCCTTCACAAAGCGTCTATAATAGCTTGCCAAACCCAGAAAACTTCTAACTTTAGTCACAAACTTCGGTAGACTCCAATTCAAAATGGCCTCAACTTTACTCGGATCAACTCTTATACCATCCGCTGAAACTATATGACCCAGAAAAGTTACTTGATCAAGCCAAAACTTACACTTAGACAACTTAGCATACAACTGCTTCTCTCTCAAGGTCTGCAATACAATCCGCAAATGCTCGTTATGCTCCTCTTTATTATGCGAATACACCAAAATATCATCAATAAAGACCACCACAAACTAAAAAGGCATCACCAAGAAATCATAATGCCCATACCTTGTACGGAAAGCTATCTTAGATATATCTTCAGTTCTGACTCTCAACTGATGGTACCCTTATCTCAAATCAATCTTAGAAAACACTGCTGCTCCCTTCAACTGATCGAAGAGATCATCTATCCTAGGCAAAGGATACTTATTCTTGATAGTCACCTTATTCAACTGCCTATAATCAATGCACATCCTCAAAGTACCATCCTTCTTCTTTACAAACAAAACAGGAGCTCCCCACGGAGAAACACTAGGGCGAACAAACCCTTTATCTAACAACTCCTGCAACTGCACCTTTAATTCTCTCAACTCAGCCGGTGCCATTCGATAAGGAGTAATAGAGATAGGAGTGGTACCAGGCAACAAATCGATACCAAACTCAACCTCTCTCTCAAGGGGTATCCCTAGTAACTCCCTGGGAAACACATCTAGAAATTCAGCAACTGTGGGTATACTATCAAGTTAAGAACCCACTACTCTGGTATCTACAACATGAGCAAGATAAGCATCACACCCTTTTCGAATCAACTTCCTAGCTGCAACAGCTGAAACAAACAAGGATGCAAGATGTCTCTGCTCACTAGATACCATCACACTTCTACCATCACTAGTTCTCAGGGTAACACACTTCTTTTGACAGTCTACCACAACCCCATGCTTAGACAACCAATCCATGCCTAAGATCAAATCATACTCCTTAAAAGGCATTTCAATCAAATCACCAAGAAACTCCTCATCTTATACCACAACTGAACTATCACGATGCACCTTGCTAACTATCACACTATGCCCTAAAGGATTTGTCTCCAAGACATCAAATCCTAGGGACTCTGAATGCAATTCAGTCACAGGCAAGATAGATGCACTTATGTATGAATGAGTAGATCCTGGATCAATTAGAGCAAGAACTAAAATGCCAAATAAAGAAAATGTACCCGCAATGACTGCTGAAGCATCCGGCTACCTCTGCATCACATACACTTGCTGAGATGACCCAGTCTCATCTGGCCTACTGCCCTCAGATGTAGAGCCTCCTCTCTGACTAATCCCGAGTCGACCACCTCTACTAAAACCTCTGCCCCCTCGACCTCCTCTGCTGACACTAGGTCGAGAAGCTGCAGTACCAGTATGTCTATCTTTCAATAGCTCAGGACAATCTTTGATGAAATGATTCGGTGATCCACATCTAAAATATACTCCTGGTCCACCCGTCTTCCAGCAAACACCCCCATGTGCCCTACCACAATGAACACATGTAGGTAGAATAGATCTCTGAACCACTAGAGTCGGAGCACTAGCTACAAAAACTATAGGTCTCGGTCTCTACCTCTGATACTGAACTGACCTACCAGACTGCCTCTGGCTCCTACTGATCCTCGAAACAAAACTTCCTCTACCTCTCTTCATAGATGAAGACCCTGCCTCAAACTGGGATCTCCTAACTCTGGTCTCCTCCTCGGTAGCAGCTGCTGTAATACCCTGTGCTCTCTCAATACTTCTGGCTGCTGCAACCAACTGAGAAAAATCTTGTCATCGGGAACCAGCAACAATACACATAATAGAGGGCCTCAATCCCTCCTCAAATCTCCTGCACCGGTCAATCTCATCTGAAATAATTCCACCAACATAATGACTCAATCGGATATACTCAATCTCATATTCTATCACTGTCCGGTTATCCTGTCTCAGACTCAAAAATTCCATCCTCTCCAACTCTCTTAACCCTAGCTCCATCTCTACCCTCTTCAGGAGCTACACTCTCAGCACTACCTTTTATGGACTGACGTGACTGAGACGCCATCACTACCTATATCTGCAAACACAACAGAATACCCCATCAAAGATTAGAAACTGCCAGTGCCAAAGCATGTATCTTATTCAAAAACGATATTTTAAAATCAAAATTTTCTTTTTCTTACAATTCACCTAGGTTGAGAGCCTCAAACCTAGGCTCTGATACCAAAACAGTTGTAACACCCTGGTACCCCATATACGCACACTATATACAACCACATATGTAATATACGAATACCGGATACAGGAGTGTCATAGTTTATTAAACAAACCAATCTTTCATAATTTCAATATGAGAAAACTTAAAACATTTAAGTCTTATTGTAGAACATAATAGATAAAACATTTGTTTATTAAGCAGCGGAAAAAGTATAGGTACATACATATATATACATCAAAATCCATAATTACAAAAATATAGAGTTATACATGTTTGGCAGTTCGTCTCTGATCTTGAAGTCCAAAATCAACACTTCACAAGCCTAGACTCGACTCGGTCTAGCTGAACTCTCCAGTTCAACTAGATCTACCCTGTCACCTGCGTGATGAACCACAATCGCGCTAAGCCATAGGCTTAGTGGTTTAAACCACAATAACATTATGCTTCAATGTAATGCTAATGTCATACTTTCAAGAATTAGAAACAATACACAAGAATATCATATTTCATAACATTACATTTCATTATATTATTCAATTGTTTCATCATTCATGATTCACATTTAAGCAAAGACAAGCATGGGCCCAAAAGAAACCAATATGTCATTCAAATTTCAGAGTTACTGTTTTGGTTCAATAATCACATTTATCAAGCCCGTAGGCGAATCATTATCACAATGAGAAACATCTCATATGTAACATCCCAACTAGGCTTCAAGGACTAGGCCCAACCAAGCTTCAAGGGGAGCTAAGCATCAACCCAATTTGGCTTCAAGGACCAAGCCCAACCCAACTTCAAGGGATTGTTACTTTTAGGCATGCCACCAACAACAAAACTCTGAAATTGAATAACACATTAGGCACACAATTCTTTTATTATTTCATTATCAATTCCATTCTCATTTTCTCATAATCATCTAGGCAACCATGCCACAATTATTTCATTTGCATCATTATAGCCAACAGCAATGGCTTCACATCTCATCATTAGGGTATACATAACCAATTGCATTGTACATACATTTTGAATAAACATTTTATCTTTCACATTTTGCAAATAATCGCATTAATCAATTGTATCAACAATGTAATAGATT
Source organism: Garcia nutans (assembly GCA_947685225.1). Lineage (NCBI taxonomy): Eukaryota > Viridiplantae > Streptophyta > Magnoliopsida > Malpighiales > Euphorbiaceae > Garcia > Garcia nutans. Next base: position 45,123,286 of record CANTUV010000037.1, on the reverse strand, counting down.
ACTTAACACATTTACAACCAAATGTGTTAAGTCCCAAAGTCATGTAAATTTATGCAACCATGTATGGTTTGTACTTACCTCAAGAGCAACTCACACCAATCTAACCACTCCTCTTCCAAGAATCCTTCAACACTTATATTATGGCAACTCAATCTCCTCAAAACCTAATCCAAAGGCGATTATACACACTCACTTAGAGATACACATAAGATAATAAGGATAAGAACCAACTAGGGCAAACTCTACACATGACACGCTCAACAACACGGCCGTGTTCCTGACCGTGCCCTAAACTCACAACACAGAAGCTTTGACATGGTCAGTGACATGGGCGTGTCACTGGCCGTGTCAATCTTCCCTCAACACAGTAGCTATGACACGCTCATTGACATGGGCATGTCACTGGACGTGTCAATACTACTCCACCACAAAAGTTGTGACATGCTCAGTGACATGGGCGTGTCACTGGTCGTGTCACCCATCCAGAAAACAAAACCATTGACACGCCCAAAGACTTGGTCGTGCTTATGGGCGTGTCAGGCCAAAAATCTTGATTCCGACACCAACAACACCACATCCAACAAATATCATACTTTACCCTTTTCCACTCCAAACAATCTTACCCAAAACAATCAATAAACCATAGTAGACTTGCATAAACACCAAAACAACTCAATACATGCATCATACACCAATCAAAACCATCATCACAACTCAACACATACACAATACACAACACTTGCTTTCTATCACCAAACTTAACTTTTCCTTAACACCAACCCCAAAAATCAAAGTCAAATAGACAACACAATCTCAAACAGATCAAAATTAACCTTACACATATCATCAACAACCATACACCAAGCTTAAAACACAAACTCAAAAGAAAACCAAAGAATCAAGTTGAAAACTTACCAAAAGTGATGAAAACCCTTAGATTTCCAACTTGATCACTTGAAACGCCCTTCAATCTTGAGTTAAAGAACAAAAAAACTCCCTTTCCTTGTAGCTATGGTGATGGCCGGCCAAAGAGAAGAGAGAAGAAGATCAAATAAAAGTCAACCCATTCATAACCTCTTAAACCACACAATTTCTCTTTTAATATCCACCGAGCAATTATAATAATAAAATAATCATAAATATCATCATCCACTTACTAATTCAATTTCAATTAATCCAAATATAATTAAATATCTCTTTTGACCAACTCATTAGTTGACTTATATATGTTGTATATATCTCTATATATATAACATATACACACTTCTCTTTCCTCTTAATCATTCACACACACTTTAAAATCATTTAATCCAATTTCAACAATAATTATTCCAAAAATTTTAGGGTATAGTTTGGAATATTACACATAACGCCTATACCTCATCCGAAATGAAGTCTTAGGTACATCTACATATCTTACTCTCAACTAATAATACCTGGATCTTAAATCAATCTTATAAAATACCGCTGCTCCCTTTAACTAATCAAACAAATTATCAATGCGAGGCATTGGGTATTTGTTCTTAATAGTCACCTTATTCAACTATTGGTAATTAATGCACAACCTCAAAGTGTCATCCTTCTTCTTTACAAATAGTATCGGTGCTCCCCATGGTGATACACTAAGGTGAATGAACCCTTTATCAAGTGCAACTGTACTTTTACCTCCTTTAATTCTGCTGGTGCCATTTGATAAAGGGTAATAGAGATGGGAGTGGTATCAGGCATCACATTAATACCAAAATCCACCTCTCTCTTTGGAGGTAGCCTTAGTAACTCCTCGGAGAACACATCTGGAAACTCTGATACTGTAGTTATATTGTCCAGCTGAGATCCTACTACTCTATTATCTACCACATGAGCCAAAAAAGCCTCACGCCTCTTCTGAATAATCTTCTTAGGTAATATAGCTGAAACAAACATGGATGCGAGGTGTCTTTGCTCACTAGATACCACTAATTGTCTCCCATCATGTGTTTTCAGAGTAACACGTTTCTACATAGAGTACTGCAACCTCATGTTTGGATAACCAATCCATACCTAGAATCAAATTATACTCCCTAAAGGGCATCTCAATTAGATCACCTAGAAACTCATCATCATGAGCAACAACTAGACTATCTCGGTGTACCTAAATAACTGCCACACTATGCCCTAAAGGGTTGATCACCAACACATCAAACCCTAATGACTCAAAATGCATATCACCCATAGGAACAATAGATGCACTGATGTGTCAATATGTCAATCTAGGATCAATCAATGCATGTACAGAAGTGCCAAATAAAGAAATGTACTAGCCATAACATTCGAAGCATCTGCCTGTCTCTGCATTACATATACTCTCTGTGATGATCCTGCTTGGTTTGGTATACTAGTCCTTACCGTGCATCCCCCTCTCTGACTAAATCTAGGTCTGCCACCTCTACTGCCACCTCTGCCACCAGGACCCCCTCTGTCACTAGGTTTGAAAAATGTTGTCTCAGTTTATCTATTTACAGGTGGCACTGGACAATCTCTAAGAAAATGATCTGTGGAGTCACAACTGAAAAAATTTGGTGTACGAGTCCCCTAATAGACACCCCTGTGTGTCCATTCACACTGAGTACAAATAGGCAGAGGAGATCTCATAGAAATAGGGTCGGGGCACTAGCCACTGAGGCTACAGGTCTTTGCCTCTACTATTAAAATGATTTTCCAGACTATCCCTAACTCCCACTAAACCTTTGAGGAAAATTTCCTTTACCTCTCTTTCCAGATGAAGACCCTGCCTTAGCCTAAAGTCCCTGTGCCTTCTATATATTTCTAGTATTTACAACCATCTTAGAAAAATTCTCATAATGAGATGTTGCCACAAGACACATGATGGACGGCTTCAGACCCTCCTCAAATATCCAACAATGGTCTATCTCATCAGACAAAGCATCCCCCACATATATACTCAGCTGGAAGAACTTCTTAAACTTTGTAACTATTTTGGAATCTTGCTTCAGATTTAAGAACTCCCTTCTTTTCTTGTCTCTGTAGTCTCTAGGAGTGTACTTCTTCCTAAATTCTTTTAAAAAATCTATATAAGTGAGTAGTGGAGGCTGTTCCATATCTTGAGGAACTGTCTTCCACTAGTCATAGGTGTTCCCATGCAGAAGAGATATAACATAATCAAATTTCTCTTTTACATTCGCTTGAAGCTATATGAAAACTCTCTCAAATCTGTCCAGCCACTGCTCTGCCTCTGCTGGGTCAGCTATCCCTATAAAATCTATAGCCCTGTACTTCCTCAATTTGTTATATTTCCTAGTCTGCTACTACTGCTATACAAGGGCCTGTCTAAAAAACTCTGCTATTTGTTGCATCCAGCCTAGCGATACATCCTGAGCTGCTAGTCTGTTGGCACTCTTCAGCAACCTCCGTAGGTCTAACATCTCCCTTACCAAGAGCAACACTCTAGGCTCTTCGCTTACCAGGAACATGCTCCCGGGATGCCATAACAACTACTGTCTATAATTATAGAAAGAATTGCCACATATGGGACCAGATAAAATGCTAGTGCAAATGTATATATATCATATTAAATCACATTTAAAATTCCATTTTCTCTCTATAAAAATTCACCTAGGTCGAGAACCTCAAACGTAGGCTCTAATACCAAAATAAAATACCCATATATATAATACACATCTCATATATATATAATACGTATGCATAATACAAGAAGGTCATGTACATTTGTTTTTTCAAAAACTTCCGTCATTCCAAAATAATTATTTTGAACACTTCATGTATATTTTAATTAATAAAGAAAAACATTCCTCAATAATTTAAATATAAAAAGACACATTTTAAAGGAAAATCTCTGAAAAAAATTTGCTAGAGTTTTGTCTGTATTTCGAATATTTTCAAATTTCAATTTACTCAACCTACATTAAAATAAACACTCCCAAAAAATTTTATTCATTCATTTCTCCAAAATCTCCAACATAACCACAAAATTCATAAGTGTTTATATATAACAATAAACAATACATATAACCCAACTCTTAAATTTTTAACATTAAAACCTAAAAATCATTTCATAATTTACATCATATACACGTAATAAACATAAAATTCATATTTAAGTAAATTTTTCAAAGTTTAAAATATATACATGAGATGTAGATGGCTCTTATTTGTGGCAACTCGACAAACTCCAAAAAGTAACCAACTACAGTATAGACTTGGTGTGGTCAAGCAACACTCTCTCAATCAGCTCTATCACCTGCGCGATGCAATTAAATCGCGCTAAGCATAACGCTTAGTGTTACATACTTTGGTATAATAAATAAATGGCATAACACATATAATGTCATAAATTCATTATGATAAAAATAGTAACTTGCCTTTGGGCTAGACACTGGGTGTCATTATGAACCAAAATAGTAACTCTAAAATTTGAATAGCATATTAGATCCTTTGGGTCCATGCTTGTGTTTGTTTATGTGAATTGTAAAATGATTGAAAAATATGTTATAATAAAATGATATGAGATATGATATCCATATGCATTGTGCATTGGTATTGCATTTGAACTTTATTGTTATCAAAGTTTGTATCGCTAAGCTTTTAGCTTAGCACGATTATAATTTACCGCGCAAGTGATAGGGGAAATCCGGTAGAGCCGGAGAGTTTTACTATACCAAGTCGGGTCTAGATTGAGGTTGCTTGTTGAGTTGATTTTGCTACGTCAAGATCAGAACCAATTTGCCATCATGCATATATATTATTTTATAGTGTAATTTGTTATGATGTATTTTATAATTATGTTTTTGGAGAATAAACTGTATATTATAAAGAATATTTGGATAAACTGTGTAATGTGGGGTTTTATATGTGTATTAACATATATATATATATGTTTAAATGTTTCGAGGAACTTTGAGAAATTGAGGAGTATGGGTGAAATGTATGATTGGTTTGTATTGGGAGTGTTTTTCCTTTGCAGGTTGTCATTTGTTGTAATTTGGGGATGTCCAAATTACATATAAAACTCTAACAAATTTTTTCCATAGATTTTTATGGAAAATGCTTATTTTAGAACCTATAATTTCTAATAAATATTTGATTGGTTATTTAAAATTACATTTTTAAGTATTTAAGGTTTTAAATTAAAGGTTGAAAAATTTTATTTTACCGGGTCGTGACATTTTTATACTTTATATACATATTTTACATATACCGAGTGTATGTATTATACACATATCATGTAATTTAAAGTAGGCTGGAATTTAATTAAATAGAATAAGACTGCAATAGTCATATTGAAATAGTTAGATCAATTGATCTAGAATATGGAAGTTACAAGTAATCATTGAGATTTAAAATATATATAATTGTATTAAGAATCTAAGAGATACGTAATAATGTATATGATATAATATTTTGGTATGTATATAGCTATGAAAGGAGTTAAGATATATTAGTTGTAAATGATTATAATAAAAATATGTTAACTATATTGTGATGGGAATGGGAATGTATGTACATTTTGGGTTGATGAATAATATGTAAGAATGAATCTTAATAAGGAAATAAGATTTTATTATTATATATTGTAATCTTGAGATAATATATGGTGATGGTATGGAGAGTAAGATCAAAATGAGGATATGTAGAAGATTATTAAGTTAAGACTTGTTATTTGGGAATTAAGAGTTGTTATTATTTGTGGTTTTTATAAATAACTATTCATAAATATAAATAAGGAGAAATTAAACAGAAATACAATTTTAAAAATAACTGTGATGACTGTGTAGTCAGTATTATGATATAAGTTAGTAACCTTTATATTTAAGGTTATGAGAGTGTATTTTTAAGATAATGAAGTGAAAATATCTTGAGTGTAACTGATGTATAATGCTTTTATACTTAAGAGATGAACTAATTTTGTCCAATGACAATTTGGTTGATGATATGATAATCTATTATAATTATTTGATGAAATGATTAATTTTATATAAGATTTTAAGATTTTATTTTGAGTTGGATGATTTATCACCGTATTGGATAATTTCAAAGACGAAATTATTTAAAGGGGGGGGGGGGAGAATTGTAACATCTGAAATTTTTAAAAATTAAATAAAATAAATTATAAAATAATTGAATAAATTAAATAAATAATTTTAAATAAAAAATGAGAGGATTTTAAGTGAAAAAGTAAAATGTATATGTGATATATATGCAAAATATATATAATATATAAAGTCAACAAAAAAGTCAACACTTTTTAAGAGAAAAGTCAAATTCAAGGTTATTTTGATAAATAAACTTTGGATTTTAAAATTATTAAATTAATTCAAAAATAAATAATTTTAGATGGAAGATAATATTTTGGGGTTTTAATTAAGTAAATAAATAATTAATTATTAAAATATTAAAATAATATATATATGGATATTATTTAAAGTGAAAAGAATGAGAAAATTTAAAATTGATCTTCATCATCTTCTTCTTCCATGAAGGGCTGAACCTCCATAGCCAATCCACTCCCAGATTTTCTTCTTTCATACTCCATTAATTGAAGTATTTTAAGTGTTCAAGTTGGATTTTTGGGGATTTCCTCTATATTTGGTAAGTTTCCAACTTGTTTTCTTGAATTTCCATGAAAGTTTGAATATGTGTAATTTGAATTTTTGATGTAGTATGATTTAATTATTGAAATTGGTGTGTATGAAGTTTTTTTTGAGTATTTAACAATGATTTTAAGGGTTGATTGAAGAAATGGTTGAGTTTGGGTAAGGATTGGTGAAGAGAGAGAATTTAGGGTTATGTGACTTTTGGAGTTTTGAATTTATGGGTTTTAATTGTGCAAATTGATTCTAAATGAGTTGTTTTGATGTATAACAAGTATTTTAAAGTCAAATATTGGTTTTGGTTGAGTTTGATTGGAGTTTGAGAATGAAAGTGTTGATTTAGGGTTTTAGAAAAGTAATTTTCCAAAGTTATTGAATTATATGATTTTATTGGTTAAAGCATGTTCTTTAATGATAAAAGTGATGAATATAAACTTAAAATGATAATTGGATTGAGTTAGAATGAAAAACCTTCAATGGGGGAAGGTTATGCCATTTTAGGATTTTTGTCAAAAGTGTGTGTTTTTGTAATGTAATTATTTTAAACAAGTTAAAATATGTTTTTAATAATATAAATAAACTTAAAATACCAAATTGAATGGCCTAGTACGGTATTCCAAAGTTAAAGTGAGGCTAGCCTTAACTTTGGGATTGTTGTTTGAATGATGTTTAATTATGATTTAAGATTGAAAATGCCTTAGAATGTGATACTAAATGATTATTTATGATCGCATTTAGTTTAGGTATTGAGAAGAGTTAATTTGCCCAATCCAAGTGTTGAAGGGAAAGTTGGAAGAGAAGGTTGGAGGTGGTGTTAAGCTTGCTTTTGTTTGTCATTTGAGATATGTACAAACTTTGGATGAATTTGTTATATTTGCATTACATATTGGGCTTAACGTATTTTGGATTGGAAAATGTGTTAAGCTACTTGATACATGGAACATGTATGAATAATGTGCTATGAAATGTGTAATGTCATATATGTATTAAATGCATTGTGAAAATCCATTGTTAATGGCTAAATTGTGCAAAATATGAAATATGTGTATCATGTGAAAATGACCCAAAGTGTTTGGGTAATGCCATTTATCATGTATGCATTAAGAGCATTTTTAAAAAGCCATTGGTAATGGCTAAAGTGTATAAAATGTGAATCATACATAGATAATGTGAAATTACCCAAAATATTTGGGTGATGAGCTTTAAGGTAAAATGTGATACAATTTGATGATATGATGAAATGTGATGAATTGATATTGCTATAAATGAGAAAAGTGAGAAAAGTGAGAAAAAGATAAGAAAATAAGGTAATGTGCCTAATAGATAATGAAAAATGAGACAATGTGCCTAGCTTGACTATGAGAAAATGAGAAAGAGATTAATAATGAGAAATGTGAATTAATTATGTGCCTAGTGTGTTATTCAATTTTCAGAGTTCTGTGTTTGGCAACATTCCTATGAGGTTATCCTCATTATTTGCCTTCGGGGCTAGCTTTTGAGCAACTATTTGATTTGCCTCTGGGCTAGACGTTGGACGTCACTTGCCTTCGGGCTAGACACTGGGTGTCATTATGGACCAAAATAGTAACTCTGAAATTTGAATAACATATTAAATCTTTTGGTTCCATGCTTGTATTTGTTTATGTGAATTGCAGAATGATTGAAAAATATGTTATAATAAAATGATATGAGATATGATATCCATATGCATTGTGCATTGGCATTGCATTTGAGCTTTATTCTTATCAAAGTTTGTACCACTAAGCTTTTAGCTTAGCGCAATTGTACTTTATCGTGCAAGTGACAGGGGTGATCCGATAGAGCTAGAGAGTTCTACTGGACTAGGTCGGGTCTAGATTGAGGTTGTTTGTTGAGTTGATTTTGCTACGTTAAGATCAGAGTCAATTTTCCATCATGCATATATATTATTTTATAGTGTAATTTGTTATGATGTATTTTATAATTATGTTTTTAGAGAATAAATTGTATATTATAAAGAATATTTGGAAAAACTATGTAATGTGGGGTTTTACATGTATGTTAACATATCTATATATATTTAAATGTTTTGATAAACTTGGAGAAATTGAGGAGTATGGGTGCAATGTATGATTGGTTTATATTTGGAGTGTTTTTCCTTTGCAGGTTGTGATTTGTTGTAATTTAGGAATGTCCAAATTACAGATAAAACTCTGGCGAATTTTTCCCAGAGATTTTTATGGAAAATGCTTATTTTAGAACCTATAATTTCCAATAAATATTTGATTGGTTATTTAAAATTACATTTTTAAGTATTTAAGGTTTTAAATTTGAAAGTTGAAAATTTTTATTTTACCAGGTCATGACATTTTTATACCTTATATGTATATTTTATATATACTGGGTGTATGTATTATATGTGTATCGGGTATAAAGGTGTTACACAAATATTTCATTTAGCCATTCTCAAATGGCTTATCATGCTATAATTAACACAAATCAAGCATTGTTACTCCAAACAATGTTATACACACATACATTCATGAATACCAAATAACATAACACATTCAACATATATAATGTGTTATGCTAAAAATCAATGTAATTAAACACATAATACACCAACGTATGTACTAAACTTTATTAAGCAACAAATGGAGTTAAAATTTAATGCACATAAGTTTGATCACTTAATTTTATTCTTAAAATTTAGAAAAATGAGATGTCTTGCTTTTATGCAAGTTCTCTGTCTTGTTTCTATGCAAGATTAGGGTTTTGTTAGGTTATTCAATCTTAAGCTCTATTATGGATCTCGAAGATTTGCTTGAAAAACTCAATCTTATGGCTGATGAATTGGATGCCATCAATGTTGAGCCTGAAGGGAACATTGGGGATGAATGGGTGTATGACTTGTGTTTGGTGGGAAAATTTCCTACCAATCGACAAATCAACTTTGGGGCTCTTCAAGATATAATGAGTAGTATATGGCGACCAGGGCGTGGGATGTTGGTTAAGGATGAAGGGAATAGGATCTATACCTTTCAATTATTTCATGAGGGTGATAGGAATAAAGTTATGGTTAGAACACCCTAGCCTTTTAAAAATCATCTGATTATTTTATGTAGAATTGCAGAAGGAGAAAATCCTCGATAATTGGATTTCTTCTAAACTAAGATAAGGGTGCAGGTCTATGGTCTTCCAACAGGTTATATGTCAGAACAATTGGCTGTATAGTTGGGCAACTTTATGGGTTTATTTGTTTACTATGATACCAATAACAGAGGAGGAGATTTTTTTATAAATATATGCGTATCAGGGTGTTGCTGAATGTTAATATGCCATTGAAGAGGGGGAAACTTATTAAGAAGAAAGATGAAAGCATGATTATTGTCCAATTTAAATATGAAAAGCTTCATCTATTTTGTTTCATATGTGGAGTTCTTGTCTATGGAGATGCTGATTGCGAGGTTTTATTCCACAGTCTAGAGACTAAAATGGAGAAGAAGTGGGGCGCTTAGCTCCTAGCAGGAGGTAATTTGCCAGAAGCATCTCCGGCCAACAGATGGATACAAAATCTCAATGGTAAATTAGTTGCCAATATTATTGCCGAAAATAAAGCCCGTGATTTGAATTTTAAAAACTCCAATTCTGCTACTTCTTTGACCAGAGGTTTAGCTAATAAAGAAAATAGCGAGATATGTGGGATTATTACTGAGAAGGAATCTGATACCTCTCTGTGAGCGAGGATTTTCGCCCCCACTCCCGGTGGAATGGTTCTTGCGACTTCGGCACTGTTTAGGCTCGGGGCCTTAGAGAACACGGACCTAAGTTTGTTGAAAATGGAGTCGCCACCCGGACGGGCCGGGAAAAAAGAAAGGGGTGGATGACTCAATTCTAAGGAATCCCCAACCCCCTATTGGGTTCGAAAAGTTGGGTACGTGTGGGGAAGGTGAGAAATGGCCCAGCACCCCTATAATGCCCGGTTCATTGGAACCGGCCTCCTTTACAGGTCTTAACATTATAAAATTCTTAAATATAACAATATTATCCATACTATACACAATAAAAAGAAAGCATCATTATATTAAAATCAAAGCAATGTCCAAACAAAACAAAACAAATAAATGGACACCCATCTGAAGATGGAAATATGTCCTTACATCACATGCCTAGATAGGACACCCACCAAAAGGTAGAAACATGCCCTTTACATAAATTCTAAAATAGAAAAGTAAATTAAATTACATGATGTTTAACTAATGAGGTACCCACCAAGTGGAAACATACCTCTTACAACTTTTGGAAATCTAAATTAATTGATAAAAGAAAATAATCATTAATCATAAATAAATCATTCATCAAAGCTATTAATCCAAATATAAAATAAACATCCATCCATGATAAATTAAATAAATCAAGTATTGAAATTAAATAAATTAAAGCATAAGAGATAAATCAAAGCATAATCAAGTATAGAATTAAATAAAGAAAATAAAAGTCCAATTATAGCTACTGTGACTTTTTATGGAATTAAAATATATTAGGGTTTTATGTTTTAAAATGTTGGCAAGACTCTTTGATTAACTAAATTAATATTTGAATGATGAAATCATGAAACTAGAGTTTTAGACACTTTAAAATACTTTTGATTCATGGCTTTAAATGATGATTTCAAGCTACTGTGTAAAATTTAAAATATTTATGTTTTTATGGTTTTTAATGTTTTAAAGGATTAGGGTTTTAAAAAATTAGGGTTTAAAGTTTTAAAGGAGTTAGAGTTTAGTATTTTAGGTTTGGAAGTTGAATTAGGGTTTTAAGAGCTTTGAATTGGAGTTTCGGGTTATGAATTGGCTTTTGGAATTTAGAAATCAATTTGATAATTTTATGAAGTTTTATGAATTTAAACAAATGAATTAAAGTTTTGATAAGTAGAAAATATGTTTTTTTTTTAAAGCCTTTTAAAAGAAACAGAACCTAATTTAAAGTTTTGAAAGAAATAGAATCAAAAATTGGTTTTGTTGAAAAATATGTTTAATTAAGGTTTTAAGATTTTGAAGAGATAAAAATAACAATTTTAAGTCTTTTTGGAAAATAAAGTAACGTATTAGTGCTTTTAACTTTGGAAAAACTAAATTAAAGTTCTAAGGTTTTTTATTTGAAAAATAAAATTTCATAGATTATGCTACTGTGAAAAAATAAAACAAAAAAGATTTTAACATACCTCCTTTTGTTGATTTTCCAAAAATAGTTCTTCTTGGATGAACAAGAACAAAGACAATTGCTGCCTTTGAATTGCTTAAATCGTGTCCCTGCTATTCCATAAAAAAAAATTGAATTGCTCCTTTTCCTTCACTGATTTGGTTTTAAATTTTCAAGTCTCTGTTGGATTTCGGCCTCTCCAATTTAATTGCCTTTGGTCCTTATTTATAGTAGTTTAATGTAGTTTATTCCTAATTAGTCACGGCAAGTAATATTAATAAAAAAAGAAACCAAAACCTAATTTAATTAGGTTTCAAAAAATTTGCGTCGGAAAAAATTGCGCTGCCGAAAAAACTGCCGCAGGAAAAAATACGTTGTCTAAAAAAACTATCGCAGAAAATTGCGGCAATGGGCGGGCTGGGGCGTCGGCCGCAGGAATTTCCTGAGGGCGAAATAGAGTGAGCTATTTCGCTCGCAGGAAAATCCTGCGAGCGAAATAGAAAAGCTATTTCACCCGCAAATTTTTTCTATTGGCGAAATGCCCACGGGCCCGCGCGATGATTTTTTCGTCGCTGATTTTTCCGACTCCGACTCCGATTTTTATTTTTATTTTTATTTTTGACTTTTATTTGTTTATTTTTATTTTTTATTAATAAAAATTAGATACTAAAGCAAAAAATTATTTAACAAAAATTATTTTGGACCAATTAGACAACAAAAATCATTTTGGACTAAATAAAATATATTGGACCGGATTGGGTCAAAAATTAAGGGTCTACAGTTTGCCCCCTACTTGAATGATTTGAAACCTTAGTGAAAGAGAGTGAAAAGCAATAAGACTTAATTTTTGAGATGGCTGAGGTTTTGGGTTCTGGACCCGGTTTGAGTTCTGGACTCAAGGATAGATTCTAGGTTTTGGACCTAAGGAAAATTTGGGTTCTGGACCCAGTTCGAGTTCTGGACTCAAGGATAATTCTAGGTTCTCGACCTAAGAAAAATTTGGGTTCTGGACCCGGTTCGAGTTCTAGAGTCAAGGATGATTCTAGGTTCTGGACCTAAAGAAAAATTTAGATTCTGGACCCGGTCCGAGTTCTGGACTCAAGGATGATTCTAGGTTCTGGACCTAAAGAAAAATTTGGGTTCTGGACCCGGTTCGAGTTCTGGACTTAAGGATAATTCTAGGTTCTCGACCTAAGAAAAATTTGGATTTTGAACCCGGCTCGAGTTCTGGACTCAAGGATGATTCTAGGTTCTGGACCTAAAGAAAAATTTGGATTCTGGACCTAAAGAAAAATTTGGATTCTGGACCCGGTTCAAGTTCTGGACTCAAGGATAATTCTAGGTTCTCGACCTAAGGAAAATTTGGGTTTTGGACCCGGTTCGAGTTCTGGACTCAAGAATGATTCTAGGTTCTAGACCTAAAGAAAAATTTGGGTTCTGGACTCGGTTCGAGTTCTGGACTCAAGGATGATTCTAGGTTCTGGATCTAAGAAAAATTTGGGTTCTGGACCCTATTCGAGTTTTGGACTCAAGGATAATTTTAGGTTTTCGACCTAAGGAAAATTTGAGTTTTGGACCCGGTTCGAGTTCTGGACTCAAGGATGATTCTAGGTTCTGGACCTAAAGAAAAGTTTGGGTTCTGGACCCGAGCTAATAAAAAAGTTTGGCTAATTTTTAGACATATGTCTTCTTATTGCCCCCTGGGTGTAAAAATATTTATATACCTGCAATTATTTGAATGATTAAAATGAATAAATGAATTTACTGTTTATTTATTTGTGTAGTCACTGTTCATGCACTATTTACTGTTCATAAATAGTAAATTTACTATTTGCAAATAGTATCAAATAGTATTTACTATTGGAAAAATGTAATTTTACTATTCACTGATAGTAATACTATTTACGAATAGTAATATTTACTATTCATCAATAGTAATAATATTCATAAATAGTAACATTTACTATTTATCAATAGTAATACTATTGATGAATAGTAAATTTACTATTTATTAATAGTAAAATTTACTATTTATAAACAGTTTTGAATTTGTTTTCTTTTGCTTGCCGTTCCTCTATAAAAGGCCATCAATTCTTCATTTCATTTCACAATTTCAATTTCAATTTTGTAATTCTCTCAAATTTCTTTTCAATTTCAGCATATATTTTTCAAAAACAATGCATGCTTCAAGGTCGTGGACTCATTCTAATGCCGAGTTATTGGAGTTTATTCGGCTTCATGAAGACGGAAATCTAGATATACTGGTCGGGATGCCGCTCCATCGCAGTTCCAACCAAAAGAGCGAGGTAATTACTTTTCCCTTCTCTTTTTTTATATATATTTATATATTTATATATTTTATTATTTTTTATCTTTTATCTTTATTTTATTATTATTATTATTATTTTTGTTATTGTTAAAAATAAATTAATTTAAATAGATAGAATAACACGTACTTACCTGGTATTAACTTACCAGGGTCTGTGTTAGCATGATCGTTGTATCGTCCGAGCTGGAGGGTGTATTTATAAAGCCCTACAATGGTATGATGTAGTGCCTTCTCAGATAAGGCGGATTATCCGAGATTGCAGCTTTGAGCAGTTCATCTTACAATTGCCGTCCGAAGAATATCAGATAGACCGAAGCGTAGTCCAGGCGCTTGTAGAGCGATGGCTGGATACAACTCACACTTTTCACTTGCCCATTGGGGAGATGACAATTGGTCCGGTCGATTTTACTGCCATAACCAGCCTTCGATATGATGATGTTCCGGTTCCTTTGACCAATGAAATTTTAACATTTGAAGAAATTTAGGAATTAATTGGTATGGACCCATCATATAAAGGGCCTTTTAAGATAAAAATCGAGCCAATTCGCAGTTATTAGATTAACTACGAAGGTCGGATTGGCAGAAAAAGGGCCGAACAGTATGCTCGAGGATTTTTGTTATATCTGCTCGGGTCGACCATCTTAGGCAGCACTGAATTGTCCATTCACTTGTCAGTGTTGAGTGCCCTTTCTTATCTCAGAATGGTACCATCTTCTGGCTGGGGTGAAGCTGGTCTCGCATGTCTTTACCATGGCCTTGATAAGCTTTGCCGAAACAAGAATTCTTTTGTCGGCTTGATGGTGGTTGTCGAGGTATTCTTTCTTCCGCCAATGTCTTTTCCCTCTTTTCTTGCATGAATGTGATCTTTATTGTTATTGTAGATATGGGCATACGAACACAACCTCGTGAGGGTACCCGGTATTTTTCGAGAGAGAATCGGGTATCCGAGATTAAATTACTGGTTGTTCGATCGTGTGGATGTTCCGGCTCTCATCATGTGCATACTCATTACTTTGTGTTGAGCCGCTTAACCTGGGATCAGGTAAAATAACATTAGTATGCTTTAAATTTCCTATGAAAGTTTTACTTACCTTATGTTATCCTGCAGGTGAATTTGGCCTGGTGGAATCCAGAAGAACGAGCAAACTGGTCTCCTTTGATGAGGGCCGCACTGTCTTTCTAGCATTCTCGCCGAATTATTGCTGGCCCAGTGTCTAGTGGTTGGTTTCTCGAGGAGAGAGTTTATGAATGATTTCTCGGTCCATAGCAGCGGAGGTTTCCAATGCAAATCCCGGAATATACTTTAAATATTATGTCGATGCCGGAGGATGCTTGGTGGTCAGCCCGGTATGGTTATAATGCCGAGTCATTTCTCCATTTACTGGGTCCATTTTATGCCCGTTTTATTCAAATGAGACTCTTGCACTTTGATGTATCTCCTGTCGGTGTGCGGGAGATTTCCGATGGAAATGAGGATAGAGATGAGGAGGAGCATCACGGTGATGCAGGAGAGTCTGTTCCACATCTCGGGGCTAGTACTTCTCAGGTAAAATTTTTACCACTTTTCCCTTGCAACTGCTTTCCCTTTCTTTGATTCTTTAATAATTGTTGCAGGTTGTTGGCTCGTTTGATCATGAGGCTGGACCTTCTTTCACTGCCCCTTCGTTTGCTCATTCTACCCTGCCAGATATTCCATCTCATCCGCAAGGTATTGATATGAACTACTTGGTACGTTCCTCATTTCATAATAGTTTATGCTATATGTATGCATGATTATGTATGCTCTTACCTTTTTCCTTCTTGGCTCACAGCGGATGCTCGAAGAACAAAATAAGAAACTTCAAGAAGAGTTGGCTGCAAGTCATCAGCAGGCTTCTCATTTTGAAAGTTTATATCACCAATCCGAACAAAATTTCCGTGACTTTCGATTTCAGGGAATGAGGGATCCCGGTGCTTCTTCATCGAGAGGCCCCCAGACTGATGACCATGAGATCCTTTCGTCTGCTTTTGATGAAGACCATGACAAATTGAAACTCCAAGGCAATAGGGATTTTAGTGCTTCTACTTCGGATGATCCCGGGACGAGTAATTTTCCCCCTCCTCCAACAAGCGATGACTTTTTCAGGTCTTTATTTGGTGACCTACCACCACCCTCTTAGTGATATGTAAATATTATAGCAATTGTAAAACATTGTACAATAATGAAAAATATATAATTTTCCTCTTTACTGTAAACCTTCTTTCCCCCCTTTTTTTTTATTATTTTTCATTATTTTTTTGTTACTGCAAATTTTTTTTTTCGTTACTGCCAATTTTTTTTTATATATAGTACATCATAATTAATATCAACTTCTTTTGTTAAACCAAATCCAAAGTGGAAAAAGAAATTGTGACCACTTCCTTTCCTTATGCCATATGGTCTTATCCTTTCCCATCACCTTTTCCATTTCACTTTTGGAAAAGGTTTATTTTCTTCTGTATAAATCACCTTGCATGCCCCTTTTAGTACAAAAAACCAAAATTCTTTTCCCTTTCAACGTGAAGACCCTTTTAACAATTTTGGTTCTCCTTTACTCATTAATCATGACCGAGCACCATTTAAAGAAAATAAAAATTCTATTTAAGAATATGGATTCCATCCATTGGAAGCAAATTTCATGGTCAAAACTTGATGTTTTAAAATGTTTTCAAAATGTCAAATTAGACCACTCCTTCTTACATGCCGTGGCTTCCTTGTGGGATATGAATTCTAGGGAATTTAGAATTAATGGCTTTGAAATATGTCCCTTGATTGAAGAATTTGAGGCCATCCTTGGACATCCCAATAATCAACAAATGGCGTTACCCACATTGATTTCCAAAACTCAACAGAAGATGCAGATGTTATTTCAAATTCCAAAACCCGTAGTTCTTCGGTTGATGAGAGGTGAAAAAATTCTACTTGCTCCTTTGATTAACTTTTGTTTCTCTCATTTGGCTCCTACTAAGGCATGGGGATGCATGCTTTGCCTTTGCTTGCTCGGCCAATTCTTGCTTGTTTCTTCTGACGGCGATATTGACCCACGAGTATTGGATATCATGGATTAAATGGAAGGAGGCTTGTCACCGGTACCTGTGATCTTAGCCGAGACCTTAATTGGATTAGACCGATTTAAATTAGGATTGTCAAAGAGACTGACTGGGAGTCCGTTGCTGCTTCAGGTAATTACCTAAACTACCCTTTTGGGTTTTCAATTTAGGTTTTCTTCTTTTTTTTTATTGCTCTAACTTTTGCCTAGTCCGCCCATGCGGGTTTTTGGAACTAGCGAGCTGTCCTAATTTTTGCCTAAGCTGCCCTTGCGGGTTTTCAACTTAGCGGACTCTTTTTTTAAAAAAAATTTAATTCTTTCTTCACATATTTGGCTTCAAGAGCATCTTTGTTTGCTTGATACTCCCTCCATGGACTTTGCCAGATACCTGCCACGTCATCATTCTGCTAGGAAGCTACTCCATCCTGCTTCTTCATATGCTGACTGGGTTGACTGGATCCACTGACGTTCTGAAGTCAATATCCGTTGGTTGGTACCTTGGTGGAAGATTTCTCGTATCACCTTGCGGACATACTTGATGTACGTTCCCCTTGCTGCTCTTCGTCAAGGTACATGCTATGATCCTCACCGACTTGGGCGTCAGTATGGAGCTGAGCCTCGTGATTCTGACTTTGCTCCTGACCTAGACATGCCTTGCTTGACTGAAGCCTACTTGGATCGGCTGAGGCAAAGCTGGCCTGCACGTTACACTTATCGATTGCCATAGCTTTTACATTTGTCAATTCAGAAAGTGTTTTGTTAGGATAAAAAAATAACTAAAGTAATAAAAGATGCTTCTTTTCCATTTATAATTTGTCATCACCTTTTGCAATTATGATTATTTATTTTATCCATATCTGGTCGAATACTTATAATAGTGCACATAGAACAATTTTAACATTAATTCTGTTATATTAAATTGGGGAACAACCAAACATAAAGCCAGCATACACAAGATCACTCCTGTTGCCAATTAGCCCTTGCGGGTTTTCTAATTGACGATTTTCTCTCATTTAGCCCTAATTATTGCCTAGCCCGCCCTTTCTGATTTTCAGAACTAGCAGACTGCTCTAACTTTTGCCTAGGCTGCCCTTTTCGGGTTTTCAACCTAGCGAGCTTCTTTTTTCTTTTTTCTATCATACATAAAACCTCTTCAACCTGTCAATGTTTACTGGCTCACTAAATTCGTTCCCATCCATGTCTGATAACTTCACTACACCTTTGCTCATGACTTGTTTCATGACATATGGCCCTTCCCAGCTAGGTCTAAACTTCCCTTTTGGGTCAGACATATTAGGCTTACATTGCTTCAACACCAAATCTCCAACTTTGAATTTTCTGACCTTAACTCTTCTATTGTAGTCCCGAGCTATCTTCTTTTGATACAGTTGGTGATGATACAACGCCTTTAATCTTCTCTCTTCTAGTAGAGTTAACTGTGTGTATCTGCTTGCTACCCATTCCATTTTAGGCAGTTCTGCTTCCAGGACTACTCTCAATGACTTGATCTCAATCTCAATTGGCAATACTGCTTCCATCCCATAAACCAAAGAGAACAGTGTCATTCCAGTAGGTGTTCGCACACTCGTCCTATATCCCCATAAAGCACAGGGAAGCATTTCCGATCAGTCCCTATAAGTCTTAGTCATCTTAGACAGAATTTGCTTAATTGTCTTGTTCATTGCTTCTACTGCACCATTAGCCTTTGGTCTATAAGGAGAGGATCGATGATGATGGATTTGGTACTTGGAGAATAAATCCTTAACTGCTCCTTGAAACTGTACCCCATTGTCTGATATCACACTGTGCGGGACCCCATATCTGCAGATGAGATTCTTTTCGATAAACCTAGCCATTTGACTTGCACCTAGCTTGTTGAAGAATTCGGCTTCGACCCATTTTGAAAAATAATCTACCGCTACCACAATAAAACAGTGCTCGTTTGAAGCAGTCGGATGTATCTCTCCTATAATGTTGATACCCTAGGTGGCAAATGGCCAGGGTGAAGACATTGAATGCAGTTCTTCAGGAGGCATGTGATTAAAGTTACCATACATCTGACATTGCTGGCACTTCTTGACAAACTCAATACAGTCTCTCTCCATGGTCAACCAATAGTAACCTTGTCGAATAATCTTCTTAACTAGGGCCAAACCACTCATTGCGGACCGCAACTTCCCGCATGTATTTCTGACATGATGCGCTCCACTTCAGGCTTTCTTAAACATCTCAAATGCACTCCATCAGGCCATCTTCGATATAACTCTCCATGGAAGGTGATGTATTGCAATGACCACCGCCTTATGGCTCTTCTCTCTTTCTTTGTTGCCCCCGGCGGGTATTCTCTTTCCTCCAAAAATACCTTATAATATCATACCATGCATCATGGTCTGTATCAACTTCCATGATTGTCTCATATTCATAGCAAGGAGTTGATGAACTGGTCAAGATCAGAGGCTTAAGGAATAAGCTGGCAGGATTTTCCCATACCGAAGCCAATGTGGCTAGGGCATCAGCCATCTGATTTTCTTCTCTTGACAGGTGTATAAACCTACACTCCTTAAAATTCTTCTTCATCATGCTCAGGTAATGGTTATGGTTTCAATTTTTCTTCTTTTAACTCCCACTCTCCATTTACTTGGGATACTACTAGCAATGAATCACTATAAACTTCCACCTTATCCACCTTCATAATCATTAGGGTTTCCAAACCGAAAATACAAGCTTCGTACTCCACCATATTATTAGTTACCCTAAATTTCAACTTTTTGGCTAAAGGGATAAGTTCCCCTTTGGGTGATTCTAGTATAACTCCCAAACCTGCTCCTTTCCTATTTACTGCTCCATCAAAATACATTTTCCACCCTTGTACTTCAATTGCTTCAAATGTTCATCTGGAAATTCCAAGATTACCTCTTCACTTTCCGGTAACGGTTGTTGAGCCAGGAATTCTGCCACCACTCTACCCTTGATTGTTTTCCTGGTTACATACTCGATCTCAAATTCTTCTAATATTATCAACCATCGACCATATTTCCCAATTAAAGAGGGTGTCTCCCTTAAGTACTTCATTGGATCCAACCTGGAAATTACTTGCACACTATATGATTGAAAGTAATGTCGCAGCTTCATAGAAGACCAAACCACGGCTATACATGTCTTTTCGATGATACTATACTTAATTTCATAAGGTAGGAGCTTTCTACTCAAATAGTAAACGGCATGGTCAATCCCCGACTCATCTGCTTGGGCTAGCATGGCTCCTATCGACTCTTCTTCTACTGCTAGGTATAGTAATAGAGGTTTGCCGGGTTTAGGTGGTTTCAAAATAGGTGGATTCAACAAATACTCTTTTATTCGGTCAAAGGCCTTTTGACATTCTTCGTTCCATACGACCGGCTAATTCTTTCTAAGCAATTTGAAGATAGGCTCACAAATTATTGTGAGCTTCGCTATAAATTTGCTAATGTACTGCAGTTTACCAATGAATCCCCAAACTTCTCTCTCCGTCTTTGGGGTTGGCTGTTTTATTAGTTTTTATCATAGAATTGTTTCTTATTTATTATGATGATTATTGTTTTATTTAAGTATTTTGGTAGTTTTAATATGTTTATTTAGTGTTTTCATTAATTTTGGCAGTTTTAATTTATTTGAGTGTTTATGTCATTTTTGTCTTAGTTTTTAGTGTGTGTTTGTGTGTTGTTAGTTAATGTTTATTTGATTCTCATTTAAAGTGTTTTTCAAGTGTTTGTGTTAGGTTAATATGCAAGGAACCATATTAAGGGCAAAACCAAGGAACCAAGAGGAAGAAAACAATGGACAGTAGCTGACACATGCAGAGGACACGGCCAAGCTTGTGGTCATGTCCCATACCAAGCTAAGGAAGAAGACCAAGACACAGAAGGTGACACACTCAAGGGACACGGCCAAGCTTGTGGCCGTGTCCCTCCAAACTTGTCAAACACGGCTAAGCTTCCTCCAAAATGGCCGTGTCACTCACCACTCCAAAGAAGAAAAGAAGAAAATCACACAGAAGTGAACACACTCAGGGGACACAGCCAAGCTTGTGGCCGTGTCCCTCCAAACTTCTCAAACATGGCCGAGCTTCCAAAGAAACATATATGCAGGCAGAAGCAGACACCTTCAGGGGACACGGCCAAGCTTGTGGTTGTGTCCCTCCAAGAACCTCAAACATGGCCAAGCTTGTCTAAGCTTGGCCGTGTCACTCATGGACTAAAGAAGATGCGGATTTTTGGAGCGGAGGTTTCGTATAAATATTAGAATTAGGGTTTTCAAAGGGGTTGTTGAGAGTTTGAGTTTTGTTCAGCCGTCAAAGAAAATAAGTTAGGGTATCATATTTGTTTTCCTTGATATTTTGATTACACTTTGAGGCAAAACATTCTAGATTAAATTGTTTATGCCATTGCAACATTCTTTGAGCAAATTCTGATCAAGAGATTCTTCAGAGGCTTAAAGGGAGTTTGTAATTTGGTTTTGTTCTCGAACTTTATCTCTTTAATTTCATTGGAATTGTATTCATGAATATTATTATGTCTAAATTGATTTCTTTGAATATTAATGAGATGAGTATGTTTGATAACATTATTATGAACTAATTTGATCTAGTCTAGGGTTTGTATGGATCTGCTATGATTGTATGAATGGGTTATTGCTCTTAACTAATTATTTCTTTAGCCTTGATTGAATGGAATATTGTTAATATATAATTGATTGCCCACCAATTATGTGTTTTAGGTATTAGATGAAGGATTGAGAGATGAAGTCTAATGCTGGAACAATTCAATTAGGGACTTAGGTGAATTAGAAATATAACCTAAGAAAAGGATTATTTCAATTGTAACAAGATTACTTGAAAGAGGTTTGAATGCGAGAGCTTATTTCCTTGACTAAATTAATTAAGTTACTTGAGATCTAATCTTTGAAATTAAATTGGTTGAGAGAAATAGCCGTTCATACATATAAGTTAGTAGAGAAGTGCAAACCCTAGACCATTCTATTAAGTGAATCAATACATTAGCTCGGTTTACTTTTATTGTTTTAAACTCCAATCAATTTGTTTTCATTAGTTGTTAGTGATTTAAATTTATTCTAATTTGTTATTTGCAACCTAATAATCAATTAGCTTATCTAGCTTCCTTGAGAGACGAACTTGGGGCGATCACCTTTGCTATAGCTACCTCGTATACTTGCGAGTGACGCTTATAGTAGAACTTAATTTGAGCACAACAAGTTTTTGGCGCCGCTGCCGGGGAAGCTAATTGGCGTAATTGTTTATTAGTCATAGATACTTTAGATTATTTTTCATTGTTTACTTTTTATTTTATTTGTCTTTTGCTTTTAATAATTCCTTTTTTCTAGAAATTTTATTTATGCAAGGCAGGAGATCATTTAGAGGAGAGCTATACCCAGTCATTCCAGAAATTCAGAGAGTGAAAAGGAGTAGGGAAGAGTTTGAACTGTATACCGGATTTGATACTACAGAGGAGGACACTTCTGATTTTGAGTCGGAATCTGCACAATCTACCAACATGGGAGAAGAAAGACAAAGGACTATGAGAGATTTTGCTAGACCTGTCATTGGAACTTCCACCTCTTACATAAGATTGACAGATGCAGCAAGAAATTATGAATTGAAGAACATCCATTACAACATGCTGCCATCGTTCTATGGAGTTCCAAATGAAGATCCTTTGAACTTTATCCGGGATTTCTATTCTACCCTCAACACTTTTCCATTGGGAGGACTAACAGAGGACCAGTTGAGGATGAGATGTTTTCCGTATACATTGAAGGATAGGGCAAAGAGCTGGCTTATGATGTTTCCCGAAAATTCTTTGACAACTTGGGAGCAAGTTTATAATAAATTTATGGGCAAGTTTTACTCACATCAGAAGACAGCTGAATTGAGAGGGAAGATTGCTACATTCTCTCAATTTGAAGGAGAACCATTTCATGAGGCTTGGGACAGATTTAAGATGTTATTGATCCAGTGTCCACATCATCACTACCCACTTCAACTTCTGAATCAGTTTTTCTACGATGGTCTAACCTAGTAATTTCAGAATATAGTTGATAACGCAGCTGGGGGAGCCATGGGAGAAAAGACAGCAGATGAAACTTATGACATCTTTGAAATGTTGGGAGCTAATTCTCAACAGAAAAGTGTAAGGGGGTGAATCAATTGGAAGCCAATAGTGAGATGGTCAATCAGATAGCTGAATTGACAAGGCAAGTGCAGATGCTGAATATGAAAAACAACACTTCTTCATCCACTCAAGAAGTGTGTGGAATTTGTGGGACTTTCGGGCATGGAGCAAATATATGCCCCTCCGCATATGAGTCTTATGGGAATGAAGCTGAACAAGTCAATGCTATGGGGGGATATCAACCAAGGGCCCGGAATGATCCTTACTCCAATACATACAATCCTGGTTGGCGGAGTCATCCAAATTTTTCCTGGACAACAAATAACTCTCAACAGCCTTTCCATTTGCTCCAGAGACAAAACCAACAACAGGGTCAATCTTCAAATCAAGGGCAGCTTAAGATAGAGAGTTTGGAGGAAAGCTTACAGGCTTTTATCCAAGTCAGTGCTAAAAATCAAGAGATGACCAACAAGAGGCTAGATTCATTAGAAGCATCTTTTAAGAAAGTGGAGACTCAAGTAGGGCAACTTGCACAACAGATGCAGATTCAACAAAAAGGGAAATTTCCAAATCAACCTGAGCAGGCACAATCAGTGACTGTTCTTAGAAGTGGCAAGGTAATTAACAATAATGTTGAAAATAATTCTGTGAATGCAGGTGACCATGAGAACAAAAAGGAAGGAGAACCAGAGAACAAAGGTGCTGGAGAAAGATCAATGGAGAAATCCCCTTCAGCAGATTTACACAAGGCAAGCAATCCATACCGGCCACCTATACCATTCCTCAGCAGGTTGAAGAATGATAAATAAGATAAGCAATTTTCTAACATCTTCAACATGCTGTCTAAGGTAAGTATTAACTTACCCTTATTTGAAGCAATAAAGAACATGCCAGCTTATGCCAAATTCTTCAAAGAACTGATCACCAAGAAAAAGAGGTATGAGCCGAATGAAATGGTGATAGTTTCAGAGGTAGCTAGTGCTGTTCTGTAGCATAAACTACCTCCCAAGCTAAAGGATCCTAGGAGCTTTATAATTCAACTTACTACGGGGAATGGAAAGGGGACTGATGGCATGTGTGATCTAGGGGCCAGTGTAAATTTGATGCCTTATTCTGTGTATCAAGGATTAGAACTAGGGGAACTTAAACCAACCAAAATGGTGTTGCAATTAGCTGATAGATCTCTTAGATTCCCGAAAGGGGTTATATAAGATGTGTTAGTTAAGGTTGGAGGGTTGATAGTACCTGTGGATTTTATAGTTCTTGACATGGAAGGAGGTAACCCTACACCATCAGCACACACTATTTTGCTGGGTAGGCCTTTTATGGCTACTACCAACACCTTAATAGATGTTAAAAATGGTAAATTATCAATGACTGTCTTGGGACAAAAGGTTGAATTTTCTATTTTTAACACTTCTCCCATTCTTACAACTGCTTTATATGAGGATTGTTCTTTAATTGACTGTGTTGACGCAGTTGTTTCAGATGTTTTCTTGTAGACAGGTTCCTCGGATAAATTGGAGGTGGCATTGACTTTAGATCGTGGTTTGGATATTTTTTATTCGGAAATAGTCAGTTGCCTTGAGACATTAGAGAGTACTGAAATAGAGGAACTTAAGGAGGACCCAGTATTTGAACTTCCCTCCATCCAAAAGGAAGAGAAGAATCCTTCACTAGAGTTAGATGAGCTGAGGAATGAGAAATATGAGAGCTCGAGGATTTATAAGGATCGCACTAAAGCACTTCATGACAGAATTATAGTGCGAAAGACTTTGAGTCCAGGTATGAAAGTTTTACTTTTTAACTCTCGTCTTCGTCTATTTCCAGGTAAACTCAAGTCTCGATGGAGCGGTCCTTTCGAGATAACTTAGGTATATCCTTCTGGTGCCATTGAATTGCTTAACTCTTGAACAAATGAAACTTTTAAAGTAAATAGACAGAGAGTTAAGCCATATAATGAAGGATTATAAGAAGTGAGGATCATTGACAGCACTTTGATCCATGATCCCTAAGGTCTTGCAGTGATGTCCAACTATATGACATTAAAGAAGCGCTAAATGAGAGGCAACCCATCGGTTTGCATTTCTTTTTATAGTTATAATTTTATATTCAGCAATTTTGATTTTATGTTTGTTTAAATAAATGGAATGGGTGCTTTGATCGATTTTTATTTTTCTAATGTGTTTCAGGGTTGATCGAAGAAGAGGTTTGCAATTTCTTTAAGATTTGGTGATATAAAAAAATATATAAATAAATAAATAAAAGAAGTAAAAATGGCAATAGGTGACACGGCCAAGCTTCACAAAAAAAATCACTTTTCTTTTGTTTTTGCAAATTTTCCTTACAGTAGGTGACACACCCATGGGACACGGCCAAGTCACTGGCCGTGTCCCTCCAAGCACATCAGACACGGCCGTGTCCACCCAAACTTGGCCGTGTCTCTTCAATTTTACACTCAGACACGACCAAGCTCATCCAAACTTGGTCGTGTCCTTTCACTTTTACACTTTAAAAACACAATTTTTGCACTGTTTGTTCATTCCAATCCCTAGATCTGTTTTGCTTTCTCTCTCTCTCTCTCAACTTCTCTCTCCCAAAACTCCATTGTTTGTGTTTCAAAGCTTCAAAACCTCCATTAAATCTGAATTTTCTTCACCAAAACTAAAATTAATCCGTTAAATCTTCTTCTTCTCTAACAAAAGATCAATTTAATCGGTTTAAACTTCAAATTTTTTCAGATCTTTCAAGATGCCAAGAACGAAGATGGTTTCCCACCGCAAGAAGAAGAGACCTACAACTGAAGGTGCATCTTCATCTTCATCGTTTTCATCTTTGAAGAGAGCAAATCTTTTGGCTCGGGGTTTCTTCCCGACGAGGTATGTCAATGATGAATCCCTTAATGCTCTTAATATTAGGGATAATTTTTATCATTATGTTCAAATCCTTGGGTGGGAGAACCTAGTCTCCTTGCGACCTTTGCAATTTTAAGAGCTTACTTTGGAGTTCTTAATATCTCTTAATGTTGAAAGAGATGCGCAAAAAATTTGCTCTAGGTTGAGTTTGAAGTTGTTTGGAAAATCATTTATGATTAGTATTGAACAATTAAATGGTATATTTACTTTCCATTAACATGGTGAAAGGTCGGTACCTAACGAATTTAAACAATAATTTGCTTGGGGAGCATTGGGCTCGAGGACTTATGTGGCCAAATCAGCCAAAGCAACTAAATTGAGCAATCCCGCTTTGAGGTATTTGCATCGTTTTATGTCTTGCTGATTATTTGCTAGGAAGGAAAGCCCGGGTGTAGTGGAACTGAGTGAACTATTTTTCTTAGATTGTGTGGTTAATGTAGTGCCTATTAGTTCGGGCTATTGGTTAGCCGATGTTTTTTATAGTGTGGCAAACAAGAAGAAGGGGGCTATCTGTATTGGAGGATTGGTTACCACATTGACCATAGCCCTTTTTGATGATTTTGACCCGAGTACCTATCGCATGACTAGAATTACGGGTAATGATTCATTAGATTTGGCTACACTATAGAAGATGCATATGGTGGTGCATAGGAGAGGGGCTTATATGATGGCTTCAGCTGAGCCAGAAGTACCGGGGGACAGACAGAAGAGAACTCGAGTTCAAGAGGAGTCCGATTTGGATTCTCTTGATTTAGATGAAGATGCTCCGATCTCGGATAACCAAGAGATACTTAATAGGATTGAGGCACTGGAGGGCAAGGTAGATCGTAACCATGCTGCGGTCTTGCAACAGTTGGATCAAATTAATAGCAACCTTGCTAATATTTTGAGTCTTCATCCCTCGGCTGCATCATCTTCACATCCTCCTTCACAGTAGATCTCATTGGCTCTAATCTTTGGAGAGATTTTCCTTACTTTATTGTGTTTAGTTATTGCATATTTTTGTTATT
Organism: Garcia nutans; assembly: GCA_947685225.1. Classification (NCBI taxonomy): domain Eukaryota; kingdom Viridiplantae; phylum Streptophyta; class Magnoliopsida; order Malpighiales; family Euphorbiaceae; genus Garcia; species Garcia nutans. The sequence goes on along the minus strand of CANTUV010000037.1, from coordinate 45,096,011 downwards.
TTTTTTGTTTTTGTTTTTGATGTTAACATTTTATATTTTGGATATTTTATATATTATATTTTGTTTTTAAACATTTGTGTTTGTGATGAAAAGTTAGGGTTTTGCCTCACCAGGGTACGATGGAAAACAAGTTGTGCCTTAACTCTTTCTCTTTATTATTCTTGTTTTCCATTGAGGACAATGTAAATTCTAAAGTATGGGGTAATCTTTTAGCTTTTCTTTAATTTTTGTTTTGTTTGTCTTTGTGTGTTATATTGTGTGTTGTGCATGGCATGATTGTTGAAAACTTATTGACTTTTCTGTGATTCTGGTATTATATTTGAGACTTTAGTATCAGCATAGAGATTAGCATTTGAATTCATTCAGGATCAATTTTCACATTTTGCAATTCATGACATATAAATCTTTGAGAACCCACCTTTGTGAGTTTTGAGCCTCATAGATTGAATGTTATTGTCAATTGAATTTCTTTTCTTAAGTGTGCACCTTCATGATTTTGCATCTCTAGAGCTTGCTTTTGCATACTAATTGAACTCACATTATGATTTAATCTCAAGTTTTAAAATGATGAAGGCAAATTAGGTTAGCCCTTTAGCTTAAAAAGACCTCCCTTAATTATGAATTCCTTAGTGAGCCAAGTTGAGCCTTTGACTTTTTTTTTCTTGATTGATCAACATAATTCACAACTCAACTTTCTCTTATTATCATCATACCTGCATTAAGTAATGGAGTTTCTTATGATATGACAATAGGGTGGTTTGATTCAAAAGTGTGGGGTAAGCATTTTAAAAAAAAAATTGTATTGCTATTTGGGGTTGAAATGCATACTTTGCACATTGTATTTGCTAAGAGTTGGTTATTCTTTTCCTCTTCATTTTAAGCTAGATGTTCCATGCAATTTTATATTTTGTATATATATATAGAAAAAAGATAAATAAAAGAAAACAAAGAAAAGATATATATATATATATATACAAAATTCATATATTTTCTAGCATTAGTTATCAAAGAGGAATGTCAACTCATGTACTTTTCTTTTAGTGTGCAAGTATGTAAGATTATCAAGGGTTGGTGAATATGCCATTTGAGGGAGCTATGAGTTTCTGAGCAAGAGTATTGTCTAATTTAGATACTCCATTTCTTGATGTGTCAGCTTAAATGTCTTTTCTCATACCTTCACCTTATCCCCATTACATCCAAATAAAAGACCTTCTGATTATTTCTTGAGAAAATAGTGAGAGAGATTGGATAATTAAGCAAGTTTATGGTAGTATGCAGTCGTGAGTGGTTTGAGTGAATTAACCTATGAAATTGAGTGGAACACTTAGATAAGAGATGAGATTTGTATGTCTGGATTAATGAATGAGTAAAGAAAATCTTGATTGAAGGAAATTGTAATTATTTATGGCTGAGTCTTAAAGGATTTCATCTTATATGCTAGAATTATAGTTAAGGTTGTTTGAGTTTTTAATTTATGCCATGTGAATTTGCTTGAGGACAAGCAAAGTTTTAAGTGTGGGGTAGTTGTTTTATTAGTTTTTGTCATAGAATTGTGTCTTATTTATTATGATGATTATTGTTTTATTTAGGTATTTTGGTAGTTTTAATATGTTTATTTAGTGTTTTCATTAATTTTGGTAGTTTTAATTTATTTGAGTGTTTATGTCATTTTTGTCTTAGTTTTTAGTGTGTGTTTGTGTCTTGTTAGTTAATGTTTATTTGGTTCTTGTTTAAAGTGTTTTTCAAGTGTTTGTGTTAGGTTAATATGCAAGGAACCATATTAAGGGCAAAACCAAGGAACCAAGAGGAAGAAAACAATGGACAGTAGCTGACACATGCAGAGGACACGGCCAAGCTTGTGGCCGCATCCCATACCAAGCTAAGGAAGAAGACCAAGACACAGAAGGTGACACACTCAAGGGACACGGCCAAGCTTGTGGCCTTGTCCCTCCAAACTTCTCAAACATGGCCAAGCTTCCAAAGAAATATATATACAGGCAGAAGCAGACACCTTCAGGGGACACGGCCAAGCTTGTGGCCGTGTCCCTCCAAGAACCTCAAACACGGCCAAGCTTGTCTAAGCTTGGCCGTGTCACTCATGGACTAAAGAAGACGCGGATTTTTGGAGCGGAGGTTTCGTATAAATATTAGAATTAGGGGGGGTTGTTGAGAGTTTGAGTTTTGTTCAGCCGTCAAAGAAAATCAGTTAGGGTATCATATTTGTTTTCTTTGATATTTTGATTACACTTTGATGCAAAACATTCTAGATTAAATTGTTTATGCCATTGCAACATTCTTCGAGCAAATTCTGATCAAGAGATTCTTCAGAGGCTTAAAGGGAGTTTGTAATTTGGTTTTGTTCTTGAACTTTATCTCTTTAATTTCATTGGAATTGTATTCATGAATATTATTATGTCTAAATTGATTTCTTTGAATATTAATGAGATGAGTATGTTTGATAACATTATCATGAACTAATTTGATCTAGTCTAGGTTTTGTATGGATCTGTTATGATTGTAAGAATGGGTTATTGCTCTTAACTAATTATTTCTTTAGCCTTGATTGAATGGAATATTATTAATATATAATTGATTGGCCACCAATTATATGTTTTAGGTATTAGATGAAGGAATGAGAGATGAAGTCTAATGCTGGAACAATTCAATTAGGGACTTAGGTGAATTAGAAATATAACCTAAGAAAATGATTATTTCAATTGTAACAAGATTACTTGAAAGAGATTTGAATGCGAGAGCTTATTTCCTTGACTCAATTAATTAAGTTACTTGAGATCTAATCTTTGAAATTAAATTGGTTGAGAGGAATAACCGTTCATACATATAAGTTAGTAGAGAAGTGCAAACCCTAGACCATTCTATTAAGTGAATCAATACATCAGCTCAGTTTACTTTTATTTTTTTAAACTCCAATCAATCTGTTTTCATTAGTTATTAGCGATTTAAATTTATTCTAATTTGTTATTTGCAACCTAATAATCAATTAGCTTATCTAGCTTCCTTGAGAGACGACCTTGGGGGGATCACCTTTGCTACAGCTACCTCGTATACTTGCGAGTGACGCTTATAGTAGAACTTAATTTAAGCGCAACACTGGCATATCCCTGATTGCTTTGACTTTGTCAGGATCTATCTTAATACCATTCGGACCAATTACATGTCCCAACAATTTGCCTGAAGTAACACTGAATACACACTTCTTCGGGTTTAATCTTAGCTTATATTTCAAAGCTCTATCGAAGAATAACTCTAAGTTCTGGAAGTGTTGCTCCCTTGTGTCCGATTTGACTATCATATCATCAACATATACTTCAACTTCTTTGTGCATCATTTCATGAAATAGTGTGGTGGCCATCCTTTGGTAGGTTGCTCTAACATTCTTTAAGCCGAAAGGCATCACCCTATAACAAAATATACCCCATGTAGTAATGAAAGCAGTTTTGGCCTTATCCTCTTGGGCCATTAACACTTGATTGTATCCGGAAAATCCATCTACAAACGATTGTAGCACGCTAGAGACTGCACTATCAATGAGAACATCTATATGAGGTAAAGGAAAATCATCCTTAGGGGAAGCCTTGTTTAAATCTCTATAGTCCACGCAGACCCTTATCCTCCCATCTTTCTTTGGCACAGGTACTATGTTGGCTAGCCAATCTGGGTATTCTATCACTTCAAGGAACTTCACTTGTATTTGTTTAGTGACCTCTTCTTTAACCAATTCAGCCCACTCAGGTCTTAATCGCCTAAGCTTTTGTTTGACATGTTTTATGTGAGTGTAAGTAGGAATATGATGCTCAGCTATGTCTCGATCTATCCCCGGCATATCTTCATGAGACCAAGCAAACACTTCTTCATATTTTTTTGAATATTTTTTCAAATCTCTCTCTCTAATCAGGAGTAAGGTCAGATGCTATGCTAATATTTTTAGGATTTTCAGTTGTTCCCAAATTTAATGATTGTGTGTTAACAGAATTAATATTAAAAATGCTCATGTAACTGCTATTTGAATGTATGCAACCATCAGGAGAAACATCACACAAGTAAACAAAATCAGACTTTATTGCATTCATTTTGGAAAAGAAAATATCATCATCCTCATACAAAGCAGAAAAATTAAAATTAAAATAAAAATCATTGTTCTCAGAATCATAAAGCAGGATGTCTTCAAACTTTTCTTCAACCAGGGCAGCAATCTCTTCCGGAGTCTTCTCGGCTTTCAGGGCAGCTTCATTCTTCTCTTTTGGATTGGATTCTTCATTGGTTGACAAGGTGAGCTCTCTCTTCACTTGCTCCACTAGCTCAACAACATTTGCAAAAATTTCAAAACCTGGAATTAACTTACCCATGAACATGATTGGCTCAGGCTTTCCTTGGAGTGGTCCCATATCTGGAGCTTTGACAAAGATCTCTTCAAGTGGTGGGAAGCTCATCTTCTCACTCTTCTTTGGTTGTACATCGTTGTCTTCATCATATTCCAATCCTTTCTTGGAAGTTTGAGTTCTAAAATCTGGTAACTTTGTTAAACCGGCCTTACCCTTTCCAAGACCAGCTCCGGGAAGGTAGTTCATGTTCTTTATCATATTCAAGACTTTGGAGTCCACTACTTCATCATCAGAAATTGCAGCCACTTGAAAACCATTGAGAGGCCTCTCAACCATTAGAGCGTTAACAATCTCATTATCTTCAGCTTCAATGACAACTGTCTCATTCCCGTTGGGGAATTTGATTTTTTGATGAAGGGTGGAAGGAACTCCACCAAGAGGGTGAAACCATGGTCGCCCCAAGAGCAAGGCGAAGGTAACTGGTATGTCTAAAACAACAAATTCAACCATAGATTCAATTGGACCAACCTTGACAGCCGCTTTGAAAGTCCCTTCGGCATGCCTCTTAGTGTTGTCACAAGCACGAATTGTCACCTCGATTGGATTTAGATCTCTTGTTGACATGGCTAGCTTTGGCAATATCTTAAATGGACAGACATTTATAGCAGACCCATCATTGACCATTACACATGGAGTCCTCTTCCCCTTGACTTCTATTTTGATAAAGAGAGGGCGGATGTGGTCTCTCCCCTCCTCCGGTAAGTCCGCATCTGAAAAAGAAACTGCTCCCATATTAACTTCACTCTTTTCTTGATCTCTTCACATTTCATTACTTCCCTAATTTTTATGAAGTTGATCAACTCCTCCGGTGTTGTGGAGGTAGAAATTGGCATGCTAGCCAAGGCTTTGGCCATAGTTTCTCGGTGCTTTTTAGAAGTAGCTAACAAGTCCCAAATGCTAACACTTTCTTGGGTTCTTTTTAATTGCTTGAGCATAGCATCATCTTCTTCCACGTCAACTTCCTTCCCCTTATTAGTTTCTATCTCCTTAGGTGGTGGCCTTGCGTAAGGCTTACCGAATCTAGTATTAATCACCTCATCTTCTTTGGGCTCGGACCAAGTCCACTCCTCCTTCTTGGATATAATATCATCATCACTATCACTTGAATCCTAAAACCCATTGACAACACAAATTGCTACTTCTCCACCCATCATAGCTTGTTCAAATGTCTCTTCTTCTTTGGTTGCTTCTCCACCCACATCTTGAAAGGAAGACATGACAAAGTCCTCATGCAAACCTCCTCCAATCATGAAGGTTGCTGGTGGTGGTACCTTATTGAATTTTGGTAATGGGTTATCTTTGGTGTTTGGCTTATTGGGCTCGGGTAGCTTCCCATTATCAATTAGATTTTGGATCTCATGTCTCAACCTCACACATCTATCCATGTCATGTCCTTGCATTTGGTGAAATTGATAAAATGCTTTGGTGTCAAAATTAGGTGGGAGAGGGTTAGGCAAAGGACGAGAATTTAAGGGTTGTAGCAATCCTTTTCTTTGAAGCTTGTTGAGAACCCAAGACATCGGTTTTCCCAATTCCAAAAATTGTCTTCTTGTTCCTTGGTTAGTAGCATTAACACCGAAGGCCTTTTGCATGCTTTGGCTACCAGGTTGATAGCTCCCTTTCTCGTTCCTTTTTGTTGCAAAGAGGCTCTTCTCCCTTTCCCATTCTTCAATTTGCAAACCAGCTTGGAGAAGGTCTTTGAAATCACTGATGAGTGTATGAGACATCCTCTCACGAAGATTAGGCGACACCCCTCTCACAATCATCCTTATTTCATCGGATTCATCGGGCCTCTTCTTGAGTAAAGCGGCCTTGTTTCTCCATCTCTTAACATAATCTACAAAATTCTCATTCGGCCTTTGTCTAATGGATTCCACTTCCATTAAGGTAACTTCTAACTCAACATTATATCCATATTGTTGGATGAAGGCTTTGTAAAGTAGATCCCAATTCTTGTGTGTTCCATCATCTAAGGTATTGAACCAATTTTGGACAACAGGGTCCAATGAGAGCATAAAATACCTTAGGGTTTGAGCCTTAGTAGCTCGGGCAGACTGCATGGCAGTGATATACTGCTTCACATGGAGATGAGGATTTCCGGTGCCATTGTACTTAGTAAAGGATGGCATCTTGAATTTGTATGGAACTTCTTCATCTAGTTCAAATAATTTGTCGATCACAGACATCTCTTCGGTTTTTAGCTTCTTCTCAAATTTCTTTTCTAAATTAGCAATCATCTTTTCAACATCGGATGTCTCGGTCTTTTCAATAGTTGCCTTCTCAACAACCTTCGGCTCCTTTTTGTCTTGAAGATCTTGGTAATATTGAGCCCAATCATCATCATCAATGATTACTTTATCATCATCAAAAGCTACTTCATCAACTTTAGTCTTCCCTTTGACTTTCTTGGTGCTAGCAGATGCTTCGACATGGTTTCCTAAAATTGCAGCTAGTTGATTCTTTATGGTCTCGGCCATGGCCTCTTTTATTTCTTCCATTTTGGCATTGAGGGCTTCATCCACCATTATTTGAATTTATTCGGGCTCCATTGTTTTAGGTGAGCACGTGATTGAGTTGTTGCTAGATACTTCGTCTCCGGCGTAGGTCGGATTGTTGTAAGCTTTAGAACTATCGTAATCCAGAGTTGTGAGCCAGAGAGGATCAATGAGATGCAAATGTGTGCATGTATGCATGTATGCACAAACAATCAACGAAGAAAGATAATTCACTACAAAAAAAAAAGCGCAATCAGCGACGCATTCTGCGACAACTCTTATTTCGTCGCTGATTAGCGACTTTATCAACGACAACTTTACGACAAAGAATCAAGATAAGCGTCTTTCCAATATTCCGTCGCTGAATGGGTCGCTAAATGTGTCGCTGATTAACGACAAGAAAAATGGTCGTAGAATCTGTCGCTGAATAGCGATAAAAAGTAGTTTCTCGCTGAATGTGTCGTTGAATTTTGCGCCAAATTTTGGCGCCGACAATCAGCGACGACGTTACGACTAATTTACGACAAATTAGTAAAGAATGTGTTTATTTTCTATTTTAAAGTTTTTTGTCGCTAATTCGTCGCTAAATGGCTCGCTGATTTGCGAGAAAAATATTTAGTCGCTAATTTGTGAGAATATAGAGACCAATTAGCGAGAAATTAATTTTATTTTCTATTTTAAAGTTTTTTGTCGCTAATTCGTCGCTAAATGGCTCGCTGATTTGCGAGAAAAATATTTAGTCGCAGATTAGTCGCTAATTTGCGAGAATATAGAGACCAATTAGCGAGAAATTAATTTTATTTTCTATTTTAAAGTAATTGGTCGCTAATTAGTCACTAAATGGCTCGCTGATTTGCGACAAAAAGAGTTAGTCGCAGAATTATCGTTAATTTGCGAGAATATGGCGACCAATTAGCGAGAAATTAATTTTATTTTCTATTTTAAAGTTTTTTGTCGCTAATTCGTCGCTAAATGGCTCGCTGATTTGCGAGAAAAATATTTAGTCGCAGATTAGTCGTTAATTTGCGAGAATATAGTGACCAGTTAGCGAGAAATTAATTTTATTTTCTATTTTAAAGTTTTTTGTCGCTAATTCGTCGCTAAATGGCTCGCTGATTTGCGAGAAAAATATTTAGTCGCAGATTAGTCGCTAATTTGCGAGAATATAGAGACCAATTAGCTAGAAATTAATTTTATTTTCTATTTTAAAGTAATTGGTCGCTAAATGGCTCGCTGATTTGCGACAAAAAGAGTTAGTCGCAGAATTATCGTTAATTTGCGAGAATATAGCGACCAATTAGCGAGAAATTAATTTTTTTTTTCTATTTTAAAATTTTTTGTCGCTAATTCGTCGCTAAATGGCTCGCTGATTTGCGAGAAAAATATTTAGTCACAGATTAGTCGTTAATTTGCGAGAATATAGCGACCAATTAGCGAGAAATTAATTTTATTTTCTATTTTAAAGTTTTTTGTCGCTAATTCGTCGCTAAATGGCTCGCTGATTTGCGAGAAAAATATTTAGTCGCAGATTAGTCGCTAATTTGCGAAAATATAGAGACCAATTAGCGAGAAATTAATTTTATTTTCTATTTTAAAGTTTTTTATCGCTAATTCGTCGCTAAATTGCTCGCTGATTTGCGAGAAAAATATTTAGTCGCAGATTAGTCACTAAAAATACTTTATTTAATTTTAAATTTTAAAAATACTTCAAGTATATTTTAAATATATATTACAAGAAATTGCCCCACAATGGAGCACTTTTCTGCTCTTTCCCTTCTGAAAGACGATGATCTTCTTCTTCTTATTTGGAATCCCTAAAATTAATTTTACCTGTCCTTTTTTCCCAATTGATTTTATTTATTTATTTTTCTTATATATATATATATATACACTACAAAAATAATAGCTTTTAGGAGCGAATTCAAAGACGCGGTTTTTTAAACCATCTCTAAGCTAATGGGACAATAAAAAAAATAAAATTAAAAAAGGATTTTATGAGGCGCGTAAAATTTTCGCCCTTAGATTAAGGCGAGCAGGAGATTCAACAATTTAGGCGCTGAAATAAAATTTTGAAAGGCGCCTTTCCAATTGCACGCGAGGGAAAGAAGTATGAAGTTGAGCCAACTGGGTTCTCTGCTTGGGAGAAAACAAAAGTTTCCCTCAAACACACAAACTCTCTCTCTCTCTCTCTCTTTCTCACAGTTTCTCTCTATCTGCTTCTCCCTCCCCACCATTCGAACAGAGACAACCCAAGTGAGTCAACCTCTTTCTCTTTTCTTTGTTTTTCATTTCAATTTGTTAGGGTGTATGTTTTGCTTTGTCAATTGTTCTATATTTTACTGGAATCTTCTGTGATTCATTCTAATGCAAATTTGGGAGTTCACGGACAAGGCTTTTTGAATTTGTCTGGACCAGGGGACATGATTGACTCGCAATGCCTGATTTTATCATTATTTTTCAGTATCAATGTAAGCTGAAGGATTTTCTCTGTGTTTTGGAATTTTTCTTAATCGATTAAAGAACTTTTTGGTTTAAAGTTATCATATAAAATTATTAACTCTCTGTCGTATTTTTAAGTTGGATTGGGAAATAAAAATTGATGTATTTTTAAAACTTGGATTACTGTTTCACTTGTTCCATTGATCTTATAATCAAAACCTGAAGGTTGGACCTGGTTCTGTTCTTCGAGGTCCGTTGGAGAATGCCAGTGATGATGATATGTAAGTATAAGAAGCTTGCCACAGTGAAACCCTACCATTGTTTTTTGTTTTCTATTTATTTTTTACTCATGATAGGGCACCAAGGCTCTACTGTGATCTCCAAGACTGCCCCATGGAGCTAATTCATCCGCCTGAAGATTGTAATGTGAACTCTTCACTGCCCTTCACTCTTCAGGTGTTCCATTTGCCAGATTGCGCACTAAGTACTTATCTTTGTCAGATTAGTTGATGGTTAGCTGTAGTGTGAAGGACTCATTTGTTTTTGTGTTTCTTATAAATGGTTGGCTTGTCTTGCTGCTGCAGATCTGTCGAGTTGAAGATGTTATTATTGAAGGCATGATGACAGGATCTGTTGTTCATTTTCACTGGGTTAGAAATGTAGTTGTTCAGTCTTCTGGAGTGATTAGTGCTTCTGGTCTAGGTACTACATCTGTTACTTCTCTATAGAAAAAGATTTGGCATGAGTGGTTCGCCTGTTCACATTAAATTGAAGCAAAAAATTATAAACAGTTCTTTCCTAGAACTTATCTCTTTATTCTATTGTTTGGTGCATTAATGTTCATATCTGGAGTAAATTTTATTTTACTGAAACTTGATCTGAACTTTATGTAGGCTGCACAGGTGGGTTGGGCAGAGGAAAAGTTTCTGACAATGGTCTTGCTGGTGGTGCTGGGCATGATGGCAGAGGCGGGGATGGATATTACAATGGCACTTTTGTTGAAGGTGGTGTTGCATATGGAGACGCTGGATTGCCTTGTGAACTTGGTAGCGGCAGTGGAAATGGCACTTTATAGGGTGCAACTGCAGGTGGTGGTATAATAGGTAAGTTTACTGCTATGATTTGGTCAGAAGTTGGATGATTTTTCATGGAATTTGTCATCATGCTCTTAATTGCTTCACTCTTATCGCAGTAATGTGTTAAATCACCTTGTGGTGCCGCTTTTTTGTGCTTGGCGATGGTGTAATTTTGTTATATGCAAAAAAGAATATAGTTTTGAAAATTAAGAAGATATTAACTATTTTTGAGAAGAAAGCAACAAGCAAATTTTATGCAGTTTATTTTTCAATTTAGGAGTTTCATGCATCAGTTGCAGCACCCTTTTCTATTTATTCATGTTACTAACTAGAAGTATTACCTTAAGCATTCAACAATAACTTTGTCTTGTCATAGATCACTGCATCTTTTCTTCTTTATCTGTTTTTTTGGGCCTACGAATCAAAATAATGTGCAAATTCTACGTTCTTCTCCTTGTGCTTATTTTGCATTTTCTTCCGATTACTGCCTTACCTTGTTCAGTTAATGATATTCTGAGAGGTTGATGCTTTGTCATATATTTTTGTGGGTGCATATGTCTTTTAGTTTTGTGGGCGACACAAATCAACGGCTAGTTTCATTGTGTTGTTTAAGATAGTTCCTTTCTGACCTTTATCCTTCTGACCTTTTGTTTTATTACTGTCTCATTGTGGGTTACTCCTGAGATTTTGTTTTTGTTACTTTTTCTCACTGTGGAGTATTGTTTCATTTCCTATTGAACAGTGATGGGTTATGTAGAGCATGCACTGTCCAGTTTCTCTGTTTATGGTTCGCTTCAAGCTGATGGGGAAAGCTTTGGAGAAGAAGTCAAAGAAAAGGATGGTAGAATGGTTTCAAAAGTAGGTCCTGGGGGTGGATCTGGGGGAACCATTCTTTTATTTATTCATACAATGGCTCTTGGTAATTCTTCTACCATCTCAAGTGTTGGAGGGCATGGGAGTCCTGATGGGGGTGGTGGTGGAGGAGGTGGTTAGCATTCAGACCAGGTTTGTGTTTAGCAGTTTATTTGCCATAGAGTAGTGCTGATTAGTTTTTTTTGTACTAATATTCATAATCTAGTGAATTCTTGGTTGGTCTAATTTGTTTTGAATGTGGTTTGTAATTTCTGTGCTTTTGGGTGTCTCTGTCTCTATATGTACTATGTACATGTACTTGCTCACACACTTACACACACATGTACACATAGTGCTTTTTATTATTGTTTTGTCATCATGTTGATATTCTTACCTTATGCTTTGTTATGAAAATGCTTTGTTATTATTGTTTTGGTAAACTTTTTCTGGGCAGTGAACTATGTTCATCACTGTTGGACATGGCTTCCAATTTTTGTGGTGGTTACAACTTCCTTCTCGACCTTCCTTCGCTTAATACTTAAGGTTAGTTGAATGGTATGATTATATATATATATGTATATATTTATTTATTTGAGTATTGATATGAAGACTTACTATTAGACAATGTTTCGGTATGCATATATAGTGACTATTCTTTATATTAATTAATAGGGAGAAGTGGCACCAAAACAAAATACTTCAAACATAGATAAGCTACATGGGTTGTGTATGGGTCCTTTTCTCATGAAGTAGGTGTTGATATGATGGAAATGGTTGACATTTTTAACCAAAGTTGATATCATTTGGCACTCTCTTTAATTATACTGCATTAACAACTTTAAATTTCCATGAAATCCGCATCAAATTAGGGGAAACCAACCCTTTTAAGATATTAATTTTTGAATTCAATCACATTGTTTTTTTTTTTTAATTTTAAACCCATTTAAGTATTTGATCACTACATATATGATATAAAAACACAAAGCGAATACAGAAATATTAGTTTATTGCAGCAGAAAATAATTTTTTTATTTTTATTATTTATTTTTTTTTTCCATTCTACCTATTCTGAAGTCTGTATCTCACCTTAAAATAAAACCCAAAAATCAAAACTGCTTTTGTCGATTTACATTTAACATTCAACCACAAAGATTTGCTGTAATGAGATTTAATGTTTGACATGTTCACAAAATATTTGAGGGTTCATTTGTTTATACCATTGTTAAAAGTAGATCCAAATTGTATGATTGGATGATTATACAAGTGCACCTTACTGAACTCATTTTTTATTCAGGTGCATGGATTCCAAATTAGTAGCTAATGCTGTGTGGAAGATTTTTTGGAGGTTGCCAAGTCTTGAGGGATCTTCATGGTCTAAAGTCACTAGAGAAACAAAAAATTTGTACTAAAAAATTTGTACTATAAAAAATTGTTTATGTATACTTATTGCCACTAATAACTTAATTATGAATGTTGTGTTATTTGATTATTATTGTAATGAATGACTATTTTATAAACAGGTTTGGTTATTATATTTGAAATTCAACAGGTTTTTGAAAATGTGTAGAAAAAAAAATGGAATACCAGAAAAATATAGCCAAACAATTACAAAATTGCGACAAAATCAGCTACCAAAGGTGACAAAAAAAATATTGAATTATGCGACAAATCAACGACTGAAACAACGAGAAAAATATTGCGACATATTCTGCGACACATCAGCAACAAAATTTAGCGAGCAAATTAGCGACAAATTCAGCGACAAAATTAACGACCCAAATAGCGATGAATTCAACGACCAAAGCTAAATCAGCGACGACTTTCAGCGGGAATAAATAATTCCCGCCAAAAATGAAAATGTCGTTGAATTTGTCTCTGTTTTGTCACTGATTTGTCACTAATCAACGACACGCACAATTGGTCGCTGATTTGTCGTTGATTTTTTAGCGACCAGAACATTACCGTCCACTCGATTTTTGTCGCTATTCGTCGCTGATATTGTCGCTATCGTATTTTGGTCGTTGATTTCGCCGTTAATGGTGTCGCAGATTGTGTCGCAGATTGCTGTTTTTTTTGTAGTGATTAGGATGTTCCTTCCAACCTTATAACATTCACACACGAATGGCGAGTCCCTTTTCCTAGGTATATGGTTAACAAAATACCAACATGGGGTATCTTGCTTTCAAATAATTCCCTCGGACGTTTCAATCAATAGTTATATTTTCGAAAATGGAAATCAATCCATGATAATTCTTATTAACTAGGTTTTAATCCATTCAACCAACTATAGTAGCTTTTATGCTATATTGGATTAAAACAAAATTAAGAGGTTTATTATAAATAGATTTCTCACTTGAAAAAGTAACTAATGATTCATGCCAAAAACAAGCCCATGGTTAATTTATTCTTAGTATAAACTAGGCCCACAATTGATTTTTAGTATTTCATAATTGACCTAAATATTTTGCAAGCTCTTTGTAAGAAAAGATTGGGTGAAAATAGTTTTGTTTCTAAGCCCATTGTAAAAGATTTTAGAAAAATGAATTTTGGGCTTAGTATTTGGGCCACGGGCCAAAGAATTTTTGATTTGTTTTTAGAAAAGTCTTATGTCCAAAGACCATCTTGAAAAATTTTGAAAATAGTTTTGGTCTTTTGGATTTTAAAGAAAAATTTATTTTAAGCTTAAAATATACTTAGGTCATATTAGAAAAAGAATAAACCAAATAAGTCATGATTTAGACTAAGATAAACTAACCATAGTCAAACAACATGCATTTGGGGTAAAACCTAAGGAAAGTAACTAGGCCAATTACATGAGCTTTAGTCTTTGGGTAAAAAGGCTTAAGTTCCCATAGCAAGTATATACCAAATGGTACGAGGCTATGAGTGGTTATGCCATGCTCGATCTCCATACCTTGAGTGAAAGTATGATATCCCTTACATAACATAACACGAGTAACACGGGTGTCCTAACTCACGCACACGATGCAATCTAAGATGATGCAATGGATAATATCATTATAAGAAAGAATAAAATAATATAAAGACCAACGGAATCAACTTCTCTTATCCCCAGTGGAATCGACACTCTGAGCGGGGATTTTCGCCCCCACTCCCGGTGGAATGGTTCTTGCCACTTCGGCACTGTTTAGGCTCGGGGCCTTAGAACACATGGACCTAAGTTCGGAGAAAATGGAGTAGCCACCCGAACGGGCCGGGAAAAAAGAAAGGGGTGGATGACTCGATTCCTAAGGAATCCCCAACCCCCTAATGGGTTCGGAAAGTTGGGTACATGTGAGGAAGGTGAGAAATGGCCCAGCACCCCCATAACGCCGGTTCATTGGAACCGGCCTCCTTTACAGGTCTTAACATTATAAAATTCTTAAATATAATAATATTATCCATACTACACACAATAAAAAGAAAGCATCATTATATTAAAATCAAAGCAATGTCCAAACAAAACATAACAAATAAATGGACACCCATCTGAAGATGAAAACATGTCCTTACATCACATGCCTAGATAGGACACTCACCAAAAGGTAGAAACATGCCCTTTACATAGGTTCTAAAATAAAAAAAAGCAAATTAAATTACATGATGTTTAACTAATGAGGTACCCATAAGTGGAAACATACCTCTTACAACTTTTGGAAATCTAAATTAATTGATAAAAGTAAATAATCATTCATCATAAATAAATCATTCATCAAAGCTATTAATCCAAATATAAAATAAACATCCATCCATGATAAATTAAATAAATCAAGTATTGAAATTAAATAAATTAAAGCATAAGAGATAAATCAAAGCATAATCAAGTATATAATTAAATAAAGAAAATAAAAAAAAGTCCAATTATAGCTACTGTGACTTTTTATGGAATTAAAATAGATTAGGGTTTTATGTTTTAAAAGGTCGGCAAGACTCTTTGATTAACTAAATTAATATTTGAATGATGAAATCATGAAACTAGGGTTTTAGACACTTTAAAATACTTTTGATTCATGGTTTTAAATGATAATTTCAAGCTAATGTGTAAAATTTAAAGTATTTATGGTTTTATGGTTTTTAATGTTTTAAAGGATTAGGGTTTTAAAAAATTAGGGTTTAAAGTTTTAAAGGAGTTAGAGTTTAATATTTTAGGTTTGGAAGTTGAATTAGGGTTTTAGGAGCTTTGAATTGGAGTTTCGGGTGATGAATTGGCTTTTGGAATTTGGAAATCAATTTGATAATTTTATGAAGTTTTATGAATTTAAACAAATGGATTAAAGTTTTGATAAGTAGAAAAGATTTTTTTTAAAGCCTTTTGAAAGAAACAGAACCTAATTTAAAGTTTTGAAAGAAATAGAATCAAATATTGGTTTTGTTGAAAAATATGTTTAATTAAGGTTTTAAGATTTCGAAGAGATAAAAAATAACAATTTTAAGTCTTTTTAAAAAATAAAGTAACGTATTAGTGCTTTTAACTTTGGAAAAACTAAATTAAAGTTCTAAGGTTTTTGATTTGAAAAATAAAATTTCATAGATTATGCTACTGTGAAAAAATAAAACAAAAAAGATTTTAACATACCTCCTTTTGTTGATTCTCCAAAAATAGTTCTTCTTGGATGAACAAGAACAAAGACAATTACTGCCTTTGAATTGCTTAAATCGTGTCCCTGCTATTCCAGAAAAAAAAAAAGAAATTGAATTGCTCCTTTTCCTTCACTGATTTGGTTTCAAATTTTCAAGTCTCTGTTGGATTTCGGCCTCTCCAATTTAATTGTCTTTGGTCCTTATTTATAGTAGTTTGATGTAGTTTATTCCTAATTAGTCACGGCAAGTAATATTAATAAAAAAAAAGAAACCAAAACCTAATTGAATTAGGTTTCGAAAAATTTACGTCGGAAAAAATTACGCTGCCGAAAAAACTACCGCAGGAAAAAATACGCTGGCAAAAAAAACTGCAGCAGAAAATTGCGGCAGTGGGCGGGCTGGGGTGTCACCCGCAGGAAATTCCTCCAGGTGACCATTTCTCCCTCAGGATTTTCCTGCGGGCGAAATAGAAAATCTATTTCGCCCGCAGATTTTTTCTGCAGGCGAAATGCCCATGGGCCCGCGCGACTATTTTTTCGTCGCCGATTTTTTCGACTCTGATTTTTATTTTTATTTTTATTTTTTAACTTTTATTTGTTTATTTTTATTTTTTATTAATAAAAATTAGATACTAAAGCAAAAAATTATTTAACAAAAATTATTTTGGACCAATTAGACAACAAAAATTATTTTGGACTAAATAAAACATATTGGACCGGATTGGGTCAAAAATTAAGGGTCTACACTCTCCTAATGATTCACTGGGGGTTGGTACCATTTTGTAGACACGTGGAAAGGAGACAGTGGTTAGTGAAACTGATGTTATGCTAATTGATGAGTCTAAAAAATGACTACATTCAGAGGAAGGAGATGGTAGTATGGTTTCTGTGACAGGAACTGATCACTCCATGGAACATTCTCATGTTCCACATCCTAAAACGGCTGGTCCCATGTCTTGGGCCAGTCGAGAGCCATGAATTGTGTTGCATGGAATTGCTGAGGTATGGGAAACCCTCATGCAGTTTGAGCTCTACGTGAGCTGGTTATTTCCCAAAATCCTGACATCCTTTTTCTTATAGAAACCCTTGTTGCTAGTGGGGTTATTGACAAGCTTCAAAAGGAGTTGGGATTTATTGCAAGTTTTTGTGTGGATCGGGTAGGAAGGAGTGGTGGTTTGGCAGTGTTCTGGAATGATAATAATCTTTGCACGATTTTTAGTTATTTTAGGAATCACATAGACATCTTAATTTGTTGTCAAAATATGCAAGAATGGAGATTGATAGGCTACTATGGATTTCTAGAATGGAGTCACAGAAGAGAAGCCTGGGATTTCCTTCGCTCATTATCTGGTATGTCTTCTCTTCCTTGGGTCATTTTTGGTGATTTTAACAATATTTTATCAGCCCAAGATAAAATGGGTGGAGGTGTACGGTCTCCTGTGCTGATTCACAGTTTCAATAAATCAATTGTAGACTGTGATTTAATTGACATACCGTTGCTTGGTGGTAATTTTACTTGGTTTAGGGGTTTGGGTATTGAACATGAAATTAGGGAGAAAATTGACCATTGCTTTACAACTCAAGCCTAGATGGATTGTTTTCCCAATCATTCCCTATTCAATCTTCATGCATCTATTTCGAATCATAACCCCATTAAGCTTATGGTTGAACCTGCTTCAATTATCTATAGGAAAAAGAAGTTCAGGTTCGAAAATCTATGGGCTCTTAAATATGATTTTTTAAGGTAGTTAGTGTTATATAGAGGGATGATAACCAGCTTTCAACCCTAGGAAAATTGGATAAGTGTGGTAAGATTTTGATGGAATGGAGTAGTGATTTTCATAGAGATTTTCAACATAAAAAACAGATGATTAAACGAAGGTTAGATTCTACATGGAGTAGTGATCGACTTGGCCAAGTTAAGGCACTAAATGATGAGCTTGATATTGTGTTAACACAAGAAGAAATCTATTAGAAACATCGTGTGAAGGCTTTTTGGCTAGATTTGGGTGACTATAACACCAGATTTTTTCACAATCAGGCATCTCATCGACGTTGCAATAATAGGATCAATGTTTTGAAGGATGAAAATGGGATTTTGGTAATGCATAAATCGGGCATGGCTGGAATTATTTTGAGTTATTTCTCAAAATTGTTTGAAGCTTCAGATAGGGATTATGCACCGATCCTTGATAATGTCCACTTGGCTGTTTCTAATGATATGAATGATGCATTAATAACTCCATTTTCTGATCTGGAGTTTAGAGAGGCAGCATTCCAAATGCATCCGAATAAGGTGCCAGATCCGGATGGTTTTAACTCGGGTTTTTATCAGAAGTGTTGGCATATTATTGGTCCAGAGGTGATGAGGAATTGTCATCTTTGGTTGGAGTCGGGTTAGTTTCCTGCCCACCTAAATGATACAACTATTGTACTTATTTCTAAAGTCTCTAATCTGGATAACATGAAGGATCTTCAGCCTATAGCATTATGCAATGTGCTCTATAAGATTATCTCAAAAGTGATTGCCAACATATTAAAAAAAAATCTTTCCCCATATTTTTTTCTCCTTTACAATTGGCGTTGTTCCTAGACGTCTAATTATTGATAATGTATTGGTGGCTTTTGAGATAATTCACCATATGAAGCAAAAAACTCAGGGTAATAAGGGCGAAGTGGCTTTGAAGATTGATATTAGCAAAGCCTATGACCGTGTGGATTGGTTTTTCCTTAGAAATATGTTGAAGAAATTGGGTTTTTGGGAAAAATGGGTGCATTGGAGATGGTATGTTATAAAGTGGTTTATAATGGTGATGAGATTGGCCTTTTTATCCTTAGAGGGGCTTAAGGCAAGGAGACCCTTTATCTCCTTACCTTTTTATCATTTGTGTTGAGGCTTTGTCAGTTATGTTTCGTAAGGCTGAGAGAGAGGGTAGAATTCATGGTAGCAGAGTTTCAAGATGCAGTCCTAGTGTGTCTCATCTGTTATTTATGGATGATAGCTTTTTCTTTTTTAAGGCCAATGAGCAAGAGCGCGAGGATGTGAAGCAAATACTCAAGTTATATGAGTTGGCTTTCTAGGCAAGCAATGAATTTTTAAAAGTTTGGTTTATTTTTTAGTTCTAATGTTGACTCTCATCAGGCGAATGCTCTTAATATTATTCTAGAGGTGTCCAAGTCTTTTGGGGATAGCAAGTATTTGGGCCTCCCTTCTTTTGTTGGGCACAAAAGAGGCATATCTTCAATTATTTAAAGGAAAAGTTGGCATCTCAAATTAGGAATTGGAATAGTAATTTCCTATCTCGTGCTAGCAAGGAGGTTTTGCTAAAAACAATTGCCCAATCTCTACCTACTTATTGCATGGTTTTTTTTTTCTTAATTCCCATATCTACTTGCGAAGAATTGCAAAGGATGATGAATTCATATTAGTGGATTTGTAAAGTGATCAAAGAAGAGGGGTTCATTGGCTATGTTGGGATAGGATGTGCACAGTGAAAGGAATAGGGGGAATGGGTTTTTGTAATATCCATTATTTCAATTTAGCAATGCTTGGCAAGCAGAGTTGGAGATTTATCTCTAATCTGAATACTCTTACCACTAAAATCTTTAAACCCAAATATTTTCATAATGTGGATTTCTTGGAAGCTAAGATTGGGCACAATCCAAGCTTTGTTTGGAGGAGTTTTTTGCAAGCCTTAGAATTGCTAAAAAAAAGGTATTAGATGGAGAATTAGTAATGGAGAAGCAATTAGAGTTTGGAATAAGTCATGGATTCCACGAGATAATGATTTCTTGGTGCATTCTCCAGTTGTGGAGGGACTAGAAGAGTTAAAGGTTTCCTCGCTCATTGACTCTTCCCACACATGAAATATGGAGCTCTTGAATTCTCTTATGCCAATTGATGTTGAAAATATTATACAAATTCCTTTGTGTAAGAGGAATTAGAGTGATAAAAGAATTTGGCATTATAGTAAGAAAGGAGATTATTTGGTGAAGTCTGCATATCATATAGCCACTGATTTATATGATGGATTACGCTCTTTTGAATTAGATGGTCAATAGAGTAAAATTTGGAACTTGGTTATTGCACCTAAAATTAAAAACTTCTTATGGAGGTTGTTTCAGAATATTCTCCCTACCAAAGTACAACTAAGAGAAAGAGGTGTTGATATTGAGTTGTCTTGCCCATTTTGCTCTTGTACAGAAACTAATTCCCATGTTTTTGTTGAATGTGAAATGGCGAAGGCCTGTTGGGTTTTGTTGGGTATTAACTCTATGTTTGCCTCTTTTAAGGATTTTGGGATTTATATGCTAAATAGGTCAGATGAGGATTTGTTGGGTAAATGGAGTTATACTCTTTGGGGCCTATGGAGGGATCAAAATTATCGAGTTTGGAAGAATGAATATTTTGATCCCCATATTATTATTAGCATTGCTTGTTATTATTGGCAGGTCTAGTGCAATTCAATAGCATCGAAGCAGATGTCGAGCTGCTTGAGTCCAGTAGTGACGAGGGAAATCAATGTAGCGACGTTGCAATGGAAGAAGCCGTTATCTAGTTGTCTCAAATTAAATATCGATGTTGTTGTTTTCCCTGAGCTCCATAAAATAGGTGTTGGTGTTGTCCTCAGAGATTGTGGTGGTAACTTTGTTAAAGCTTTCTCTACTGTTTTTCATGGTTGTTTGCAAGTCAAGTCAACAGAAGCCATGGCAGTGAGAGAAGCATTGTCATGGTTAAAGGATTATGATATTCACAACGTTGACGTGGAAACAGACAACCAGTTGGTCTGCTTGGCGTTTGAATCATTAGCACCTGATCTGACTGAGTTTGGCATGCTGATGGATGAGTGCAAGGATTTAGTCGAGAACATAATTGGTTTTTCTCTTTGGTGGATTAGGAGACAAGCAAATGTAGTTGCTCAGACTCTTGCTAGAGCTGCTATATTAGAGCCTTGTCATCAAACCTTTTTGTTTGTTCTAGATTTTTTCATTGATTATTTGTCAAATGATATAACTGGTGTGGAGTCTAGGTTTGATAATAATAGTAGGAGGTTTGATGGTCATAGTTAACCTTCACTCCACAAACCTTGCTTTGTTGTCTATTTGTTTCTTTTATATTAGTTTATCTAGTTCTAAAAAAAATGGAGTTGAAACTCCACTTCACTTCTAAAATCTTCTAATGCCCTTCACTACTAGGTTGGTGAAATTACAACCTATTCAACACCTATTGAAAATGTGAATGCAAATAATCAATTAGTATCACATTTCTAGGTGTTTAAAGCATAAAACATAAATTTAGGCACATTCCTTCAAAAACACTAAAATGTGCCCTAACTCATTCCAACTTCAACACTTCATTCTAATAATTTCCAAATTAATTTTAAAGCTTAAATATATCACAAATATTATATTTTAACACATTCCAAGCATTAAAAATATAATGTATCACTCTTCCATCAAAATTCTAAAATTTTGCCCTAAGCCTCTTTGTTTTTGGTTTAACATTCTAATTAATTTCAAATGGTAATTTAAGCTCATTTATATCATTAACATCAATAAAAAATACAATTTAAATCATAAAACCAAATGCACCGTCACTTTTTATCAAAACCGTTACCAAAACCCTAATATCCATACTACCTCTTCCAAACTCTAGCTAAACGTAATCAAATTCAATATTTAACCATAAAATCTTTACCTACTCATCAAAATAACATCTTACAAACCCATTTCAACAATTATAACATGCTCTTTCAAAAATCCAATTCATATATATTCATAAAGCTTCAAAATAAGGTAAGAAAGCTTACTTTTGATTGAAGAATCTTCAAATTCACCCCAAAAGCCTTTGAAAACTTGAAGATTTTGATGTTGGATGAAGTAAAAATCTCCCCTCTCATGCTAAAGGAAATTCGGCCATGGTAGAGTGGAAGGAAGAAAATGGACAAATTTTATATTACTAAAATTTCCATTTTGCCCTTTACCTATTTGCATAATTACAAAATTGTTAATTAATAAAATATTTAGATATTTTATTATTCCTATCCTTAAATCATTTTAACTTTAAATTTTTTTAATTATTATATTTCTCTATTTCTCACTTCCAATACTTCATTTAACCCTCCAACTTATTAATTTAATTTAACTTAAATTTAAATTTATTTATTTAATAATTATGTGGATGTTACATCTTCTTCATTAAAAAAACATTGGTGGACAAAAGGAAAATATATTTTTTTCATAAAATCTTGATCTTCATTTTCTTCTATTGCATTTTGATCATATGGGGAAAATATGATTTTTTTCATTCTTAATCACATCTTCCAGCTCAGTTGATGCCCATTTAAATCAATTATGTAATTATCTAATAATTTCAAATTCTCTTCATCAATGGGACTTTCATTAAAATTAAAGTCAACCATTTTTTTTCTTATACTATAACAAAAATGATTATATAATAATGAAGATCCATATGCTAGAGGTAATATGAAGAAGCAAAATTTGTTGTTGGTTGTTGCAATTAAGTAAATGGAGCAATTCAATTTGTACAAATAAAAAATTCTTAATGCATGTATCAATGATATTGCAATATCCAATCATAAAAGGATTGTAAAGATTGCTTGTATTGGCATTTGAATAAAGCAATACGAGTCTTATTTATCTAGTATGTCTGCAGTTTATAAAAAGACATTTTATAAGAGATATATAAGAAGATTTTTTTTTTTGCGGAAAATAGTTAAGAATTTATATAAAATGTAATATACCATATATCATAAGAGGAGTAAGATCACATTAATGTGCAGCAATAAAATATACATTATGTGAAAAGATATATGAATTTTATTTACTAGTTTGAGGAAAGGAATACAATATGGAAAAAATTATATGAATGTAATTGTTCCACATTTGAGAATAGTTCAATTAATTATTTTCTCTTATCATGTCTATTGATGTAATAACTAGGTGTAGTTTTAAAATAAATATTAAAGTAGGATTAAAAAGGAATACATATTGGGTATTATTTTGCCTGTATTTTTATTTCTATTGAATTTGCTTTTATAAAATATAAAAATTTTTAGATTTAACATACCCAATGGCAGAACCACAATTTAAATGAGGGAAAAAAATTTTGAAGCCAGAATTTAGATCGATTCATCACATTCACTTCGTCTTCTCTTCAATAAGAAATTTACTCATATCTATTTCGAGATTTCCTAAATATTCAGTAATAAATTTACATTCAATTCATAATTAGTTCGTTTATGTTAAATTACACAATATGTAACATCCATAATTTTATACACCCTAAAATTCAATAATATAAATGGATAATTAAATATGTTAAAAGAGATATACATAATATATATAATATATACACATAATATACACACATATATATACACTCGAGTAAAAAAAATGGAAAAGTAAAAGAAAAGGTGGGTGGTGGATAGTGGAGTTTAAAAATGAAGATGATGATGATGGTAACAATAATAATAATAATAATAATAATAATAATAATAATAATAATAATAATAATAATAATAATAATAATAATATAAAGATAAGGATGAAAGAAAGAAAGAAGACTTTTCTTTCTTTCTTCTTCTGCTGCTTCTTCTTCTTCTACTCGAAACTCATAAAAAGAAAGCATCTTCAATTATTTTACTAAAAAATTCTCACCAAAAAGCAAGGATTCAAGTTTATTTTGAAGGGAAAATTAAAGATAGTAAGTTTTATTCTTTTAAGCTTAATTTTATGAGTTTTAGATTATGTAAATATTTGAAAATTTGGGAGAATTTATTTATGTTAAAAAAGATAATGTAGTTAGAAAATAACTTGGGTAACAAGGAGAATATGATAATTATATGATGAATTTGTGATTAATTGGTTGAATTGAATTTGAATCAAGAAATTTTAGTTTATAGAACTTTTGGATTAAACATTTAGATGAGGTTTAGTTAGGATTAGTGTAATTAAGAGTTAATTAGAGTATTTTAAGTATAAATATGTATTTAATTGAAGGATTAAACATTTTATTGGTTTAGAAGTATTTTGGCCAATTTAGTTTAAGTGGTGAAATTTAGGATTCTTTGGAATTAAAGCTTGGAAAATGAAATTAGATTGAATTGAGGTTTATACTTATTTTAGAAATATTAAATTAAACTTATTATATTTTTGACATAAATTTAATTTGGTATTATTTTTAAATTGTTACTTGAATATATTTGTGCAATTCTTATTAAATTTTATGAATTATTTTATAAATGTCTTTAGTATTATTTTTAAACTATTACTTGATTATTTTTGAAATATGGCAAAATAATTTTATGAATTTTAATATAAAAGTAAAGAGATGTTAGATTTGATTAATTAAATTGAAAAATATTATATTATGGAATTTATAGTTTATAAGATGGCTTAAAATATTTTAAAAATCATTTTACTATTAAATTTATTTATTTATATGACAGTTAAATTTGAATCCCAAAATTAAATTATTTATCAAATGAATTATGGAAATTATATATATATATATATATTGATTATGTGAGTTTTGATGAATTCTGAGAAAATTATAAAAAATCATTGATTATAAATTCATAAATGAGTGAAAATAAATGCAAGTTTATATATATAGTTTTTAACTTAAAATTAAGTTTAAAACAACTTTTGATTCATAAAAAAAATCAATTTAGGGTTATGGCAAGTTTAGGGTCTAGAATTGGATATGGAACTAGTTAGTGAAATAATTGATTATAAATTCATAAATGAGTGAAAATAAATGCCTTTATGTAGTTATTAGTCTAGAATTATGTTTAAAACAATTTTGAATCCATAAAAGAGTTAATTTATGGTTTTAGCAAATTTAGTTAATTTATGATTTTAGCAAATTTAGGGTTTAGAGATGACTTTGTTTTTATTAATTACATATGGGGAGGGGAAACACTTAAGAGACTCAAATCCAATACCTAGGCGAGAGCAATACTTGCTCCTGGCCACCAAACTACACCTTGGTTGTTGGGTTTAGAGATAGTTATGGAACTAATTCTCAAAGAAATTGATTTTTATTGATTTTAGCTTTAGTGCTTATTAAAAATTAAATGAAAAGGTGTATAGATATTGTATGACATCTCTTGATAGTTCTTAATAGGATTGTTAAAATGTGTTATAGCACGTGCCTAGAGATTATAGAGATGAAAATAAGCATGGGTTTTTGAATCTTAGACAGTGGTCGAGGTCAGTGTTAGAATATGAGAATAAGTTTTTAAGGTTGAGTAAGTATGTTGGAGGGACTATTACTGATGAGAGAGACATATGCAAGAGTTTGAAGAAAGGTTGAAGCCTATTATTTGGTGTCAGATAGCAGCAATTTTGTATGAGGCATTTTCTAGACTTATATCAATTGCTAGGAATGTAAAGAAGGCTTAGAAAGTTGTAACTATTACTGCTATAGAGGAGAGTAAAAGCAGAAGACCCTAGTTTGAGGTAGGATCATCGGCCAATAAGAATAGGCATGGGAATTTACCACAGAGATTTAGTAGGAATCAGGGGTAGTCTAGCAGGTCATTTCAGTCGAGACAGAGGTCTACACCTTCACCTGCTAGTGTCCTAGCACCCTCTTTTCAGAGATCTACTCCCTCTATATGTATTTAATATTATAAGATGCGCAAGAGTATTTGTTGGAGGATGAGTTTAGGGGGTTGTTTTAGATGTGGGTCTAAAGATCACTATGTGAGAGACTATCCAGAGATGCCAATGATCAGACAAATAGAGATTGTAGTGTTTAGACCGAGCATTAGAAGAGGTAGAGGTGGTTAAGCAGGGCCTAGTCAGAGAGAGGAGTCAGTGTCAGTGAGCATATTAGAGGAAGCTAGAGCTTTTTAGAGAGTCTATGTGATGCAGCAGGAGCAAAATTCTACAGATGTGGTTGTTAGTAAATTTTCTTTATTCGGCATTATTATTCATGTATTGATTAATCTTGCATTGACACACTCTCATATCAGTGCTTTTGTTAAGCTTGTTGATGATATGTATGCTAATCCATTAGAGTATGATGTATTGGTTACTAATCCTTTAGGCATAGTGTAATTTTCAGTAAGGTGTATTGAAATTGTCCTGTGTCAGTGCATGATGTTGAGTTCTTAGGTGATTTGATAAAGGTGCCTTTTTAAGATTATGATCTTATTTCGAGGATGGATTACTTATCAAGACATCAATTTATTATGAATTGTCAGTTGAAACGTGTTACTTTGAGAAGACATGATAGTTGAGGATGTTGTGGTTTTGGGTAAGCAGTGACATCTCCCACCTAATTTTTTAAAGCTATCATAGCTAGAAAAATTATTTGAAAGGGGTGTAAAGCTTATTTGGCTCATATGGTTGATATTAAGGCTGAGAAGCCTAATCTTGATAGTATTTCAATAGTTTCTAAAATTCCTGATGTGTTTCGGATGAGATGCCAGGGTTACCTCCTGAAAGAGAAGTAAAGTTTGGTGTTGATGTGATTCCAAGCACCATAATTATTTCCATTACTCCTTATCAGATGGCATCTGTAGAATTGAAAGAGTTGAAAGTGCAATTGCAGGAGTTACTCGGTAAAGGGTTTATCCGACCTAATGTATCATCATAGGAAGCACCTGTTTTATTTGTAAAGAAGAAGGATATGGTTATGTATTGATTATCGACAATTGAATAAAGTGACCATAAAAAATAAGTACCCATTACCTTGCATTGATAATCTCTTCATCAATTAAAGGATGCATCTATGTTTTCTAAGATTGAA
Organism: Garcia nutans; assembly: GCA_947685225.1. Taxonomy (NCBI): domain Eukaryota; kingdom Viridiplantae; phylum Streptophyta; class Magnoliopsida; order Malpighiales; family Euphorbiaceae; genus Garcia; species Garcia nutans. The sequence goes on along the minus strand of CANTUV010000037.1, from coordinate 45,069,383 downwards.
TTGAGATCATGATACTATCAATTGCGAGTGAAAGAGTTGGATATGCCTAAGATTGTTTTTCACACGATATATGGTCATTGTAAATTCCTTATGATGCCTTTCGGGTTAACAAATGCACTAGATGCTTTCATGGACTTGATAAACCAGATCTTTAGGCCATACTTGGATCAATTTATAGTAGTGTTTATTGATGATATCCTAGTTTTCTCATGCAATAAAGATGACCATAAGAGGTACCTACGGATTGTACTGCAGACTTTAAAGAAAAAGCAACTATATGCTAAATTATCAAAAGTGTGAGTTTTAGCTTAATGAGATTGCTTTCCTTTGCCATATGGTATCAAATGATGGTATCAAGGTTGATCAAAGTAAAGTAGAGGCAATTTTAAATTGGAATCCATTAAAAAATGTGACAGAGGTTAGGCGTTTCTTAGGTTTGGCTGGTTATTATTATCAATTTATGAAAGGATTTTCTATGATAGCTTTGCCACTAACAAAGTTGCTTCGAAAAGATTTATAGCTGGGAGCTTTTAATGCTCATTTAGAGATTGCTAATAATGATGCTATTATGGCTTAATTGCAAGTTAAGCCAGTTTTACTCAATCAAATTCATGAAGCTCAAAAGAAGGAATTTAATTGCAAAAGATAATTGAAGAGATATATAAGAGGGAGAGCAGGGATTTTATAATTAGAGATGATGACAATTTGTATTATCAAAGTTGATTATATGCTCATGATGATGCAAATTTGAAAATAATAATTTTGGAGGAAGCACACCAATCTCCCTATGCTATACATCATGGGAGTACTAAAATGTATCAACATTTAAAAGAGTATTACAAGTGGCCCGGGATGAAGAAAGATAAAGCAGAGTAACTAAATGCCTTAATTGTCAGCAAGTTAAGGCCGAGCACCAAATTTCTTTGGGTTTATTACAACCTTTAACAGCATATACATACTGTAGACCCTTAATTTTTTACCCAGTCCAATCCGATAGTCCAAAATAAATTTTGTGATATTTTAATTATTTTAATTACTTATAATATTTAATAGTTATTTTTAATAAAAATATAAAATATAAAATATAAAAAATAAAAAATAAAAAATCGGACTAATCGGCGAGCGACACGCGGCAACGCTATCGTGCGACAAGGCAATTTCGTAGCAGAATGTTTCTGCGGCGAATTGGGCACTGCCCAATTCACCACACATGGTCAACTAGGCGCCCATTTCGCCACAGGTACTGCCTACAGTGAACTGGCTTGCCCAGTTCTCAACCCGCAGGCCCAGCAATCCCCGCGCGCTGCCGATTTTTTTTATCAAACCTTGTTTTATCCGGTTTTGTAATTTTTTCTAAACAGTGGGTATTTTCTTATTAAAATAGGAATAGGACTTTTTTGTTTTCCTATAAATACTAGCATTAATCACACGAATTGAGGGAGGCGATTTTTTTTAAGAAACTAGGGACTTTGAGAAAAGTAAGACAAAGAGACAAAAGCAAGAATAAATCAACATCCAACAATTGCGCAGACAATTGTTCCACCCCACCAACACCTTAATTGATCTAAGCAAACTCAAAGTTTGGTTCAAAGATTCAGCTTTGGTGGAGCCTTCAAACGCAGGTTTAGCTTTTCAATCTAAATTATTTATTCAGTATTTGCAAGTCAACTTTTAGAATACGATCATAGTAGTTTATTTATTAAAATATTGTTTCATGCAGTAGCTAAATTATCAAATCCTCAATCACATATTTTTTAAATACCTCAAAACAATAGTCTATTTTTTCAAACCCTAATCAATACAATAAAACTTAATAGCCGTAAGCCATATTTCATATTTAAAACCCTAGAAACCCTATTTCATTATGTTAGCCCTAAGCCCTAATTTGATTAACCAAAAACCCTATTACTTTCTTAAAATTATTAAACCCTAATTAAATTAATTTTCCAAAATCTTCACAGTAGCCTCTCCTTTCAAAAATAAATGTGATAGTGTTAGTTTTCATAGAAATCCAAGCCCTAATTGAAATTAAACCCTAACTTATTTTGTTAAAACCTTAATCAAATTTGTTTATTTTATTATCACAGTAGCTATTTCTTTTTAATATATTTAAGTTTTAATCTTATTTTCATAGGCTTGTACCTTATTCACTTAAATCCCAAATTATAATCTTAATCACACAGTAGTGTAATCTTTTTAAAATAATAAACCTAATAATAATACTAGTTCTTTAAGATTCCAAAATCCTAGCTTTTAGATATAAATTTCAAAACCCTAAATGTTATCTAAGAAACCCTAAGTTGATACACTTAAATTTGCATCTTTATTTGTTTCATTATTAAATGAGTATTTATTATATAGTTTGATTAATGATTTATTTACATATTCATTTTATGTCTTCAATGAATGATTTATTTATGATGAATGGTTGGTTGGTTGTATTTATTAATTTGCTTTGGTTTCAAAATATTGTAAGAAGTATGTTTCCATATTTTGGGTATCTCATGTATTAAGCATCATGTAATTTAAATTGCTTTTATATTTTTGACCAATGTAAAGGACAAGTTTCCACCTTTTGATGGGTGTCCTATTTAGTTTTAGATCTTGGACGATGTAAGGACATGTTTCCATCTTCAAATGGGTCTTCATTTATTTGTTTTGTTTGGACATTGCTTTGATTTTAATATAATGATGCTTTATTTTAATTGTTGCATGTAGTATGGATAATATTGTTATATTTGAGAATTTTATAATATTAAGACCTGTAAAGGAGGCCGGTTCCAATGAACTAGGCATTGTGGGGGTGCTAGGCCATTTCTCACCTTCCCCACACGTACCCAACTTTCCGAACCCATTAAGGGGTTGGTCCTTAGGAATCGAGTCATCCACCCCTTTCTTTTTCCCGGCCCGTCCTGGTGGTGACTCCATTTTCTCCGGGCTTAAGCCCGTGTTCTCTAAGTCCCAGAGCCTAAACAGTGCCAAAGTCATAAGAACCATTCCACCGAGAGTGGGGACGAAAATCCCCGCTCACACATACATTACAGAAAATCACACTCACATCACTCACATCATTTATCATCATATTCTTTGTATTTTCTTTATTATTATTAGCTTTATATTTACACTTAAATATATATATTTATATATAATCCATAATTCTTAATATCATTATTGTCTACCATAAACACATATAAAAGCATGGGCCCAAAACAACTAATACATCATTCAAATCTCAAAGTTACCATTTTGGTCCATAACAACACCATGTGTCTAGCCCTGAAGGCAAAATATCAATGTAATAGTCCAATTAGGCCTGGGATTATGACCCAGTCTTTTCACTCAGCCCAGCTTCAAGGACCTATTTCTGAGGCTTATGACCCGGTCTTTTCACCTTAAAAAATATTTTTACAGTGACGCCAAGTGTCTAGCCCCATAGGCAAATATAGGCATGTCGTCAAACACAGTACTCTGAAAATTGAATAACATACTAGGCACACAATTATTTCATATTTCCATTATCAATCTCTTTCTCATTTTCACATGATCAAGCTAGGCACAATACCTCATTTATCTCATTTATATCAACATCATCATATAATTATAATGTATCTCATTTTATACAATCTAGCCATCACCAATGGCTTTACATAATATCTTTAATGGATACTCAACAAACCACATTACCCAAATATTTTGGGTCATTTTTCATATTTTGCACATAGTTCACATGTCATTCAATTTATCCATTAATAATGGCTTTTCACAATGCATACATAGAAATTCAAATGTCTTAGCACCATGTTCATGAACACTTAATGTATCAAGTAGCTTAACTTATTTTTCATCCAAAATGTGTTAGGCCAAATGTAATGCAATCGCATTCCATTTATCAAGAGTTTGTATATACCTTAGGAAACACTCCAAAATAAGCTTTAAAACTTCCTCTAACCTTCTCTTCCCAGTTGCCCTTCAACACTAGGGTTGGGAAAATTACTCTCTCTCAATGCCTATACCAAATGTGATCATAAACAACCATTTAATATCACATTCTAAGTCATTCTCAACATCAAATCATTTAAATAGGAATTGAAAATGAAAAATAAAGAAAATAGTTATTCTCAAGAGACACGTCTAACAACACGGGCGTATTAATGACCGTGTCAATAACTCACTCACACAGAAGCTTTGACACATCCAATGACATGGGCGTGTCACTGCTCGTGTCATTCATTATTGCCTCACAAAACTTTTGACACGCCCAACAATACGGGCGTGTTAATGGCCATGTCAATTATCTTATCTCACAGTAGCTACGAAACGCTCAGAGACATTACTATGTTAACGGTCATGTCATCAACGTTAAACTCGACACTATTGACACGCCCAACGACATGGTCGTGCCACTGGCCGTGTCAGGCAAAAGTTTTGCATTTCGAACTCTCAACCATATGAACAAAATCATTCCAAACTCAACACTACAATACCCTTAATCATCATCTTAGTTTATATCCATAATTCACCCATCAATTCAACACTTATATAACTCCAACATATCATAACTATTATCTTATTCAATCAATCTTCACTTTCTCTCATAACACATTCAAAGAAGAAGAAAGAAAAGAAATATCTTCTCTTTCAATCCAACCTTAAAAATCATCATTAGCTACTCACAACACCTTCATACATATCCAAATAAACCATTAATATATGCTAATACATAGTCCCTAAAATCAATATGTCATTCTTCCATAGAATTCCAAAGAAACTTGCAAAATGATAGAGGAACTTACCAAATGATAAAGAATCCTCAAAATCTTCACTTGAATCCTTGAAATCCCTTGTAAAATTAGTGTATGGAAGAAAGAACTCTCCTTAAGTCTCTCTCTCTCAAGCTCACGTTCAAAGGAACAAAGAAGAAGAAGAAGAAGAAGCAAATTTCATCTTCTTTTCCTTTCCATCCTTGTATATATATATATATTAATTATTCTTTTATATGTGTTGTATATGTTTGGTATATGTATATGTCATATTTATTTCAAATATATTTCAAATATACATTTTACTTAAAATCCTTTCATTTTCTATTCAAATCATTTATTTAATTTATCCAAATTTAATTTATTTTATTTAATATTCAAAAATTAGGGGTATTACAATTCTCTCCCCCTTAAATAATTTTGTCCTTGAAATTATCTAGTACGATGATAATCCATCCATAACAAGATATCATCTTAGGTTTTCATATAAAATTAATCATATCATCAAATTATTATTTCATCAAATTACGCAACCTCCACTCTCCCCCTTAAGGTCAATCTCAATCATCTTCTTACAATTTCATAACTCATCACTATATTTATTTTTTTTCTAAATAAAACAATCATGATAAATCATTACATCACCAATCAAATTATTATTAGACAAAATCAGTTTATCTTATTAGTATATATGCCCCACACATCTATTATGCTCAAGATATTTTATCACTTCATCATTTTATAAATATATTCTCTTAACCTTAAATTTAAATGTTATTGAATTATATCTTAACACTGACTATCTAGTCACTGAAGTCATTTTCAGGATTGTATCTTTGTTCATCTATCTCTTTCCTATATTTGTAAATAGGTATTTGTAAAATCATAAATGATAACAATTTTCAATCCTTATATAACAAGTCTCAATGCGATAATTTATGCATCTCCACCATGATTTTATCCTTTATGCAATTACCACACATTATTTCAATACAATCAATATATAATACTACAAAATCTTATTTCCATTATTAAAAATTCGTTCTCATAATTTATTCATTAAGTCAACATGTATATGCATTCCAATCATACATAACTAACATCTTTCTCAAATTAATCACCATTCTCTTAAGCAATTCTCTTATTATTTAAACTGGTATATCTTAATTCACTTCATGTCCATACACATTAGGATGTTGCATCATACTTGCTATCACATATCTCTCATATTCTTAATACAGCTATACATATTGAATTTCAATAATTACTCACAACCTTACCACATTCCATATCAATTGATGTAACTATCACAATATCAGTATCACAGCTTTATTTTCTTCTAGTCAACTTTTAGCTTGTTTAAACTCATCATTTTATCTCAATTCATGACCTAACTCTATTAGGTCAAACTTATTTTCAAATTCTAAGTTTCTTTGGATCCATCACTAGTAATACTCATTTCGACCTATTGGAGCTAATGACTATATATAACCAATATACATCATTTCAAATTAATTTTTTTTTACATTTCTTTTCTATTATCTCTTTATTTTCTATTACACATAATATCAATTTCATGATCAAACTCTGCTTAGGTCATCAGCATATGCATTATAAATCATATATCTTTAATCATATCACATTCAATTCATCATATTTTGAGCTATAATCACAATGTGATTAGTAAATCACATTCCTTGAAACTCATGTGATCATGTCAAACTATGATCACCATCAAATAGCTCATTAATAATCACATTACATATTCATATATATAACATATACATATACAAATACATAAATACAATATTGGAATTCACATCTCACTTACACATCATTACACTATTGAAAATCACATTCTATTTTCGTACATGACTATTGGGCTTCACATCCCACTCACACATCATTGCAATTGCTAAGTTCAGTTGTCACACTATCAGTTTCTCGACCCAGCTCTGCTCAGGTCCATTTTCAATTTCAATCACATGACCTAGCTCTTCTCAGATCAACCGTCATCTCAAACACATGACCCAGCTCTGCTCGAGTCAAGACCTAGCTGTGCTCAGGTCCATTGGCATATGCACTTTTAGGCCTATCTCTGCTCAGAACATCTTGTGCATATCCAATCAATCTCAACACAATTAGATAAGTAATGATATAGGTTACATGTATATAGCATCGCTTTCGTTTATACTTTTCCAGGGATCATCACTATTCATGATCACGCCATATTAGCATTTTACATTTAACATAACTCTTAGTTACATTCCACTTTCTATAGTTATAGATAAATTTCTACACAAGATTATGAGTTCTAACTATACAACCCATAAATCTTGCATGTATCACATGAAATAAAACTATCAATCTCACCAAAACTATCTCACGGCCAAGTTATCTTAGGCCCATGCCCATAGATAACAAAACTAATCTGCCAATATATTAAACAAGTCACATGGCCATGTTAATTTAATTAACATATCCATGTATAATAAATCTCTTTTACTTTGAATAAATTATCTCACCACTTTGCAGCACAATTACACGTCCTTTATAATCATACCAAATAAATTCAACCATTATAATTTTCCTTCTATCTGTCAACACAATTGATAAATTTACATTCTTAACATGTATTCAATTAGTTCCACTTCAATTTTTCTTTATTGCTCAAATCATTTGCTTAACTCAAACTTACTCTTTAACACCATATAACTACTCATGCACTCTTTGTAATTGAATAAATATTTTCAATATTTCAATTCTTTAATTTCTATATCCAAATAACAATTTCATTCCAACAACACATTTTATCTCAAATTAAATAATTAACATACCAAGTATTCCTTAAATCATGTATATATATACCATATTAAAATCTTACTCCTCTATTTATTATTCTATTTCCAATATATCTCTTATAAAAATTTTCATTCATTCCTTTCTCATAATAATTTTACCAAATAACACTCAATGCACTTGCATTAAATTTCATTAAATCAAATTTCATTCCTCTCTAGTCAAACTATTTTTTTTCCACTTGCACACTCTTTTCATTATAATTCTATTTTCCTTCTAATCTCTTACTTATACACATTTTTGTCACAATATGCTATAACCTACATAATTTATTTAAATCAACGTCATGTCATATATAATTTTTACTCAATATTAAATATTTCATTTTATTTTATAATCTTATAACTCAATTCTTGCATTATTCTCAAATTCATTCTCTTATAACTTATTTCACAAACACATTTCAATAATCAATAATTTCAAAATTAGTTTTACTTAAGTACAACTCCGCTACTTTAATTCATCAATTAAATTTAACAACTTTTTCCTCATTATTTTTCTCTATCTTTACTCTCATGTGGAACCTCATTTTTCACACTATCATCTAACTCATATCATTCAAATACATGACATCATAAACCATATAATGCTACAACCGAGACCAACCTAGCTGTCAATGCATATGCATGTATCATAACTCGCTTCACTTTTCTAAAATTTCCATTTCTTTTTCAAAACTCACTTAGGCTGATAATCTCAAACCTAACCTCTGATACCAAAATAATTGTAATACCCCTATACCCTATATACATACCATACATATACCCTGTATATATATAATACACATATAAAATATAAGGATGTTACTTTACAGTATTGTTTAAACCCTTACTTTAGTCCACATCAATTATATTTTTAATAAAAGAACATTTCTCATTATTAAATCTCATTCTTTTAAAAGTAACATTTACAAAACCATTATACTTTTCGTTAGATTACATATATATATATATTTACATCTTTTCTGAAATTCACTTATGTACATATATATTTTTATCAAAATACAACATAATAAAATTGTACATTCATGCACCACCTTCTAGTTGGTCTCGAAACACTCTTACTCTTCTCGTGGCACAACTGTTTGACTCCCAGATCAACAATCTACTCACCTGCGCGATTTACACAACCGCGCTAAGCTCGAAAGCTTAGTGGTACATATAAACAACATATACATACATTACAGAAAATCACACTCACATCACTAACATCATTTATCATCATATTCTTTGTATTTTCTTTATTATTATTAGCTTTATATTTATACTTAAATATATATATTTATATATCATCAACAATTCTTAATATCATTATTGTCTACCACAAACACATACACAAGCATGGGCCCAAAATAACTAATACATCATTCAAATCTCAAAGTTACCGTTTTGGCCCATAATGACACCATGTGTCTAGATTTGAAGGTAAAATATCAATGTAACAGTCCAACTAGGCCTGGGCTTATGACCTAGTCCTTTCACCCAGCCCAGCTTCAAGGACCAACTTCTGAGGCTTACGACCCGGTCTTTTCACCTCAAAAATATTTTCACAGTGATGCCAAGCATCTAGCCCCATAGGCAAATATAGGCATGCTGTTAAATACAGAACTCTGAAAATTGAATAACATACTATGCACACAATTATTTCATATTTCCATTATCAATCTCTTTTTTATTTTCTCATGATCAAGTTAGGCACATTGCCTCATTTATCTCATTTATATCAACATCATCATATAATCATAATGTATCTCATTTTATACAATCTAGCCATCACCGATGGCTTTACATAATATCTTTAATGTATACTCAACAAACTACATTACCCAAACATTTTGGGTCATTTTCATATTTTGCACATAGATCACATTTCATTTAATTTAGCCATTAACAATGGATTTTTACAATTCATAATAATGCATATATAGCAATTCATATGTCTTAGTACTATGTTCATGAATACTTAATGTATCAAGTAGCTTAACATATTTTTCATCCAAAATGTATTAGGCCAAATGTAATGCAATCAGATTTCATTTATCAAGAGTTTGTACATACCTTAGGAAACACTCCAAAACAAGCTTTAAAACTTCCTCTAACCTTCTCTTCCAAGTTACCCTTTAACACTAGGGTTGGGCAAACTACTCTCTCTCAATGCCTATACCAAATATGATCATAAACAACCATTTAATATCACATTCTAAGACATTCTCAACATCAAATTATTTAAATAGGAATTGCAAATGAAAAATAAAGAAAAGAGTTATGCTCAAATGACACATCCAACAACATGGGTGTGTTAATGACCGTGTCAATAACTCACTCACACAGAAGCTTTAACACATCCAATAATATGAGTGTGTCACTACCCGTGTCATTCATTCTGCCTCACAAAAACTTTAACATACCCAACAACACGGGCGTGTTAATGGCCGTGTCAATTATCTTATCTCACAGTAGCTACGACACGCTCAGAGACATTACTGTGTTAATGGTCGTGTCATCAATGTTGAACTGGGCACCGTTGACATGCCCAACGACATGGCCATGCCACTAGCCTTGTCAGGTAAAAGTTTTGCATTTTGAACTCTCAACCATATGAGCACAATCATTCCAAACTCAACACTACAACACCCTTAATCATCATCTTAGTTTATATCCATAATTCACCCATCAATTCAACACTTATATAACTCCAATATATCATAAATATTATCTTATTCAATGAATCATCACTTTCTCATAACACATTCAAAGAAGAAGAAAGAAAAAAAAATCTCTTCTCTTTCAATCCAACCTTAAAAATCATCATTACCTACTCATAACACCTTCATACATATCCAAATAAACCATTAAAATATGCTAATACATAATCCCCAAAATCAATATGTCATTCTTCCATAGAATTCCAAAGAAACTTGGAAAATGATAGAGGAACTTACCAAATGATGAAGAATCCTTAAAATCTTCACTTGAATCCTTGAAATCCCTTGTAAAATTGGTGTATGGAAGAAAGAACTCTCCTTAAGTCTCTCTCTCTCAAGCTCACATTCAAAGGAACAAAGAAGAAGAAGAAGAAGCAAATTTCAACTTCTCTTCCTTTCCATCCTTATCTCTCTCTATATATATATACATATATATTAATTATTCTTTTATATGTATTGCATATGTTTGGTATATGTGTATGTCATATTTACTTCAATTATATTTCAAATATACATTTCACTTAAAATCCTTTCATTTTCCATTCAAATCAATTATTTAATTTATCCAAATTTAATTTATTTTATTTAATATTCAAAAATTAAGGGTATTAGAAAGTTCTCATTTTATTAGGCCTTATGAGATACTTGAAAGAGTTGAGCCGATTGCCTATAGATTGGCTTTGCCATCCGAGTAGAGAAAATTCATAATGTTTTTCATGTTTCTATGCTGCGGAGGTATAAATCGAATCCATCATTGTTAGTTGAATTGATTGAGTTGAGTCTAGATCTAACATATGAAGAAGAACCTGTGGCTATTTTGGCACGTGAAGTGAAAGAATTACGAAATAAGAGGATTCCTTTGGTGAAAGTGCTATGGAGGAATCACTCGACCGAAGAGGCAATTTGGGAAAATAAGAAAGTTATGTGGAGCCAATATCCACAGCTCTTTCAGATTTAAATAATTGGTAAATTTCGAGAATGAAATTTCTTAAAAGAAAGAAAATTGTAACATCCATAATTCTATATACCCTAAAATTTAATAATATAAAGGGATAATTAAATATGTTAAAAGAGATATATATAATAAATTCATAAAAAAGAAAAGAAAAGTAAAAAAAAGGTGGATGTTGTATGGAGGATAGTGGATAGTGGATAGTGGATAGTAGAGTTTAATGATGATGATGATGATGATGATGATGATGATGATGATAGAAATAATAATATTAAGGTAAGGATAAAAGAAAGAAAGAAGACTTTCTTTCTTTCTTTCTTTCTTTCTTCTTCTTCTTCATCTTCTTCTTCTTCTTCTACTTGAGCCCCATGGAAAAAAAAAAACTCTTCAATTATTTTACTCAAAATTCTCACCAAAAATTAAGGATTCAAGTTGATTTTGAAGGGAAAATTAAAGATTCAAGTAAGTTTTATTCTTTTAAGCTTGATTTTATGAGTTTTAGACTATGTAAATATTTGAAAATTTGGGAGAAAATTTATTTATATTGAGAAAGATGATGTAGTTGGAAAATAGTTTATGTAATGAAGAGAATACAATAATTATAAGATGAATTTGTAATTATTTGGTTGAATTGAGTTTGAATCAAGAAATTTTAGTTTATGAAACTTCTGGATTAAGAATTTTTGATGGGGTTTATTTAGGATTAGTGCAATTAAGAGTTAATTAGAGTATTTTAAGTATAAATATATGTTTAATTGAAGGATTAAATATTTTATTGGTTTAGTAGTATTTTAGCCAATTTAGTTCAAGTGGTGAAGTTTAAGGTTCTTTGGAATTGAAGCTTGGAAAGAAAAATTAAATTTATTTTGGAGCTAATTGAGGTTTATACCTACTTTAGAAATTTTTAATTAAAGTTGTTATATTTCTTACATAAATTTAATTTGGTATTATTTTTAAAATTATTACTTGAATATATTTGTGAAATTCTTATTAAATTTTATGAATTATGTTATAAATGTCTTTTGTATTATTTTTAAATTATTATTTGATTATTTGTGAAATTCAGAAAAATAATTTTATGAATTTAATATAAAAGTAAAGAGATGTTTGATTTGATTAATTAAATTGGAAAATATTATATTATGAAATTTGTAGTTTATAAGATGATTCAAAGTATGTCAAAAATCATTTGACTATTAAATTTATTTATTTATAAGGAAGTTAAAATTTGAATCCCATATTAAATTATTTATCAAATGAATTATGGAAATTATATACATATTGATTATGTGTGTTTTGATGAATTGTAAAAAAAAATATGAAAATGATAAATTGAGATGGATCTTGGAAAATTAAAGAAAATATTATTGTCTTTTGATACCCTACGCATGTTCTTGATTTGTAATATTGAGTATGGTACTGTCGAGTTGGCATGTTGACGATTGTGGATGTATCATGACATGATTATTATAATTACATTTACTGGCGAGATAATATGGTATCGTAATGCTACAACGTCGAGACACTACAGTATCAGGAGACTTATGATATGATATTTATACGTCTTCCAGTAAGATACTCTGATACCGCGATACTTTATCTCTGGTGTTAAGATCTATGGGCCACGATGGCTCTATTCAATATTATTGAAACTTGAATGATTGTGTATGAGCATAATTTAAATATGTTGAGATAGAAAATGCTCAAAATGTAAATTTATTTAAATTATGGGTAAAGTTTATGAAATCCTTTTTAAAAATTATTATTATTTCATTTATGAAAGGATTTATGTTTAAATTATTATGAATTGAGATTTTCAAATTATTTATTTAATTATTTTTTTCAAAGTAAGAACCACTAAGTTGTATAGCTTAGCAAAATTAAATTTTATAACACAAGTGACAGTGTCACGAATAGAAGAAACCCTAATAAGTCTGAGAATGCTTAGGTTTGGGGGTAATTATAAAAGTTTAAAGTTCTTACCACAAGACCATTTCTAAACTAGTACCGCATATCATGTCCAATTTTAGCATCTAATATATTTTGGTTTTGTAATTATAAATATTTTATATTTGATAAACCAATTAAGATTTTATAAATATTATGTTTACATAAAATTTATATAAATATTATTTTATCTAATATTATTGATATATTGTTGCTTTGGATTGATTAAATTGGAATATTTGTGGAGTTTGTGAAAATTGAATTTTATAAGAGTATTTTTCTTATAGGATTTTTAATTTTGAATATTTATTGATAATGATTTTATAAATGAAACTCTAAAGAATTCTTTTAGTAGAAATCTTTATTCGCTTTAAAACTATAACTTAATTAGTATTATTTATTTGTATCATAGATATTGCATATAATATTTTAAACATTGAATTAATCTTGTATTTTTTATTAGTATTACTTATTTACTACCATAGCATAACAATAAAACCCTTATTTTTTTTTTCTTCTTTCAAAGCTCGAACCTCAGAAATACGTTTTTGGAAGTTCAAATTCCTGACCTTCCGTGAAAGTAACATCAAGTGGCCCGTTGAGCTAACCCCAACGAGTTAAACCCTTATTCTTAATAACAGTAAAATTACAATTAATTTTGACTTGTGTGAATTTTTTATCTTACCCTTGAGTTATTGCAGTGTTTGAGGAGATTTTAGTCTTTATACATTAAGTGGGTGTGATATCATTTATATATAATTAAAATTACTTAAATATTTTAAAATTACTTAAACAAACTTAACTATTTTAAGACCAATAGCAAAAACTACGTCGTTTGAAAGGATTTAAGAGTCTTTGTCCATATTTTTTTTGAGTACTGTGCATTGTCAAATAATTGCTTGAGCATCATACACCTTCAGCACCATGCACTGCCAAATAATTCCTTGACTACCGTGCACTTGCCAAATAATTGGCTTTCACTTTTGTTAAATATCAACCTCACCCCTTAACTAATTGCATATTGTTTCAATTCATGGAGGATATTTTTGCCTTTATCTATATTTCTTTAAGCATTATGATTTGATATGTTGGATATCGTGCACTGCCATCCTCTCCATGCTTCTACCGAAATTGAAAAATTCAAGCTGGCATTGTTTGTTTGTTCTTGACCCATCCAATAAACATCACAAGCCAAATAATTCTCTTTCTTTGTTTTTGTACCTAAAAGTGGATTCCTCTCCTCGTATTATCCTTTTGATTCAAAGTCATAATATAATCCTTTTTTGCATCTTTTGAAATCCTAGCTAGTTGTATCTCTGTTAATTTTTATTGTTCATTTGATCCTAGCTTTTGCTTAATATAATTTGATTGATTAGGTAGGTATGTGTTTTTTATTTTTATTTTTTAGATCTATTTTTTTTATTGTAGAGCGATTTGATCAATTATTAATTTATTTTAGTTTAATTCAAGATTTTTTTTCTTACTTTGTAATATGTTGTAGTTAAGCGGTCTTGAAATTATATAAAATCTAATATTTAAGTGAAAATAATTATTAAATCTCTTTGCAGCTTTTTATTGCTTTTCTATATATGTATTGTGGGTGGGATTTTCTTTTAAAAAAAAAAAACTTAAATATATCAGAATTAGAAAATGTATAAATTTAATTAATTGATAAAATTTATTACACTGTTTAATTTATAAAATTGATTAATTTGCCAAATTGAATATACAATTGACTATTTTTACATTTTTGAATATTTTAAAATTACAATCATTAACTATACTGTATAACACTTGTAAATATTCAATGATTTTGATTTTTTCAAAAAAAAAAAGTAAATTAGTTAAAACTTAGTTTGTAGTTAAATTGAACTAGTACTTATTTTTTAAAGTTTTAATATTAATAGTTATTATTAAATAAACAAATGTAATTAAGAAATTAAATTTATTTATTATCAATGTGTGTAATATTTGAAATAATTTTAAATTAATAATTCTACTTATTATAGATGGAGTGATAGAATTGAAATGATTCAATGATTTTTTTCCTTATATTTATCTTTATAACAGTAAAATAATATTATGAGTTAATGTTTATATATTATATTAAATTTTATTTATCTAACTCAATCAAAATTAGATTATTTTATGTTGAAGTTAAAAGAGAACTAAAAATTAGGAAAAAAATCCAATTGCTCTAATTTTATGATTAAATTTGGAAATGATATAGTTATTATGTTGACGAAAGTTTGAAAAATCTTGAATAGCAATAAACACATTGCTAAAGCTATCCAACCCAGATCACAGCACTCAAACTATCTCGCACTGAGCTGAAACTATTCATTATTGTCGATATCAAGACTCTACTGATTAATCAAGTTCATAATTCTTATGCAGATGGCCTCATGATTGTTCGTCCTTGTGAACATATCAATAATTATACGATTGATACCTATATTACATGTGAAATGATTAGGTAACTATACATTTTCTTAAAGGGATTAAAATAATATGCAAAATCTATGGTGGTGATGACGCCATGGGAAAGTGATAATCATCACTATATATTATTAATTATATTAATATGATTTATTTATTTTGAATAATGGTTATTTTATTAAAATAAGTTTTGTAGAAATATATGTTAAAATTATTTATATTTATTCACTATAAAATTCTTACAAAATATAGAATAAGGAGTTTTTTTTTATTACAATATAAATATTTATTTTATTCTTAATTTATATTAGTTTAATTATTATCATAATCATGCTATAAGTAGTAGTTTGAAATAAGTACATATAAAAATTATATATATATATATATATTCAATTCATTGAAAATCTTTAAAGGGAGTAAAGCAATTCTTAACTTTTACGTTATATAAAAAAATAAATATCCAACTATTAAACTTATGTAGCAACTTAACATATTTTGTGTCTATTTTAAAATGAGAAAATTATATTATAAGTCACTTTTTATGTTTTAAAAAATATTTTATATTTTATATATAATTTTAAAATAGCAAATATATACCTTTGAAAAATGACATATTTTTGATATGTAAAATATATAATATAAAAGTGGATTATTTTGAAATTAAAAACTAAAAAATAAATAATTTTAAAAGAAAAAAATGGATGTTTTTAAAATATTTTTATTTTTAGGGTAATTTAAAAAAAATTCTTTTAAAAATCTATTTTTATATTTTCATATATGTGTACATGTTGAGAAAAATAATATAAATGCAACTATTAAAACATATGTATTATAATAAAGGATGTAATTTAATCTTTCATTAAAATAAATCATCCCTTACTAATACAAATACTATTAAATTCAATTAAAAAATATTGCTATTATTTTTTAATAAATTTTAGAAATTAAAATCTACTTAAAAAACTATTTTTTAATATATTTTTTCAATATGTTTCATGTAGCGTCCCTAATTTTTTTAAAAAATTAAATTAGTCAAATTGTTTAAATTATTTAAATAAAAAATTGAAGGTTTAGAAGTGAGAAAATTGAATGTATATGTGAAATATATATGAAATATATATAATATATACAAAGTCAACTAAAAGTCAATATTTTTAATGCACAAACAAGGATTTTAAAGTCAAATATGTTGTTTTAATGCATAAACAAGGATTTTAAAGTCAAATGATGGATTTGGTTAAGTTTGGTTAGAGTTTGGAAATGGTAGTGTTGAATTTAGGGATTTGGAAAGAGCATTTTCAAAGAATGGATGTTTGTTTGTTTTTAATGATTTAAACATGTTACTTAATGATATAAGGGATGATTATAAGCTTGTATTAATAATTGGAATGAGTTGGAATGAAGAACTTTCAATGGTGAAAGTTATGGCATTTTAGGATTTTGAACAAAAGCATGTGTTTAATTAATGTGAATGATTGAAACATGTTATATTATGTTTTTAATAATATAAATAAACTTAAAATACAAATTTAAATGGGTTAACATGGATTTGCTAGGTTAAAGTAAGGTTAGGCATATTTCAGGATATTTATTAGAGTAATGTTTAATTAGTGTTTAATATTGGAAATGCCTTAAAAATGTGATATTAAATGATTGTATTTAATCACATTTGGTGTAGGCATTAAGAAGCAGTAGTTTGGCCAACCCTAGCATTGAAAGGCAAGTTGGAAGTGAAGGTTGATGAGAGATTTGTAGCTTGCATTTGAGTGCTTAGTGAGGTATGTACAAACTCTTGATAAATGAGGTATAATTACATTACATTGGAGTTAACACATTTTGAATGAAAAATGTGTTAAGCTACTTGATACATTGAACATTCATATGAATTGTTGAATATGAAATAAGTATATTTTGAAAGGCAATTGTTAATGGCTAAAATGATTAAAATGTGATTTATATGAATTATGTGAAATTGCCCAAAATTAGTTAGGTAAGATGTTTGAAATGTTAAATGAGGTACATTGTGACAATGTGATGAAATATGATAAATTAAAGTGAATTGGCATTGATATGAATAAGAAAAATGAGAAAATGAGACAAAATGATGAGAAAAATGAGAAATGAGACAATGTGAAGAGAAAAAGTTGAATATAGAAAATATGAATTATGTGTGTGCCTAGTATGGTATTCAATTTTTCAGAGTTCTATATTTGGCGGCATGTTTATGAGGTTATTCTCATTATTTGCCTTCGGAGCTAGACGATATGCGTCACTGATACATGATTTGCCTTCGAGGTTAGACGATTGGCGTCGCTGATATATGTTTTGCCTTCAATCTAGAAGCTGAGCAACACTATGATTTTTCTTCGGGGCTAGACACTTGGTGTCATTATGGACCAAAACAATGACTTTGAGATTTGAATGATGTATTAGGTTGTTTGGGCCCATTCTTGTGCATGTGTTTATGTAAATTATAAAAGATAAAAGATGATATTTTTAGTGAAGTTAAGTACCACATTGTGACATAGCATACAAATGCATTATGCATTGACATTGTATTAAAGTTTTATTATTATCGAAGTTTATACCGTTAGGCTTTTAGCTTAGCGCGATTGTAATTCATCGTGCAAGTGACATGGGGTAATCTGATTGATCCGGAGAGTTTTTGTAGACCGGATCAGGTCTAGATTTAAGATTACTTGACGAGTTAATTTTGGATATATCAATATCAGAGCTATTTACCAGCATGTATATATTTTGTCTTTTAGCACATTTAGATATTATGTATATTATGTTTATGTTTTTAAAATATACATTGTAAGTTTTAAAGAATATTTTGGATAAATTATGTAATGTGGGAATTTTATATATGTTTTTGATATGTATATAAGTATATGTATAATTAATTTGAGAAAATATGGAGAAATTGAGGAGTATTGGGGAAATGTGTGATGTATTATTTATTAGGAGTATTTTAATGCAGGTTATGAAATTGTAGAAAATTTTGAGATGTCCAAGTTACAGATAAAACTCTGACGAATTTTTTCCGAAGATTTTCATATAAAATACTATTTTGGAATCTCCAGTTAATAATAATTATTTTATTTATTACTTAAATATACAATTTAAAGTATTTTGGTATTTTAAATTTTAGAGGTGAAAATTTTTATTTTACTGAGTTCTGATATTTTTATACCATATATGCATATTTTACATATATTAGATGTTTGCATTATACGTATATAGGGTATAAGGGTGTTATATTTCATGATTAGTTTAAGTTTATTTTTTTACTTGAATGGATTGTTTGAAATTGTTATCATTATAATTTGTTTATTATTATTATTATTATTATTATTATTATTATTATTATTATTATTATTATATAATGAAGTTATTTTATTAAACTAGAAATTTAATTTTTTAATCATTAGTTAAAGTTAGATTTTATTAACACTATTATAGCTCATTTTTACTTTTTTACACAATAGAGCGAAAAAAATTTATCTTGAGAATTTTGTATATATGTTATTAAAAACTATTGATATCTTTAAAAAAATAAAGCAATTATTTATTGTTTATTTTTATTAAATTATTACAGATTATGTTATTTTCAATTGTTGTTGGATTATATTTTTTTGGTTTATTTATTTTTATCTATCTTTTGGTTTTTAAAAATCATAATTAGGTAATTTTAACTATTTTTTTTCTTGTAGTAATTGTCAAGAAAATTTTTTGAAAATTCGTTATGTATTTTAATATAAAAATTTAAATTATTTATTTTAATTTTTTTTTCATCTTTTTGTTAAATTATTGCAAGAGATTGTTTTAATTATATATTATGGTTATTTTTCTTTATTCATAGTTTTTTTTGTTTCTTTAGATTAAAATTTGGAATCCTTTAATAGTATTCTACCAAAAGATGATAGCTTAATTGATGTTCTAATACAATTAGGTGATTTAAATTTAGGTAAAATATTATTTGTATAATTTGTTATATTTATAATTAGATTAATTTTAATTTTATGACTAAAAATTGAATTTTTTTTATACTATATAACTGGCATCATTTGTCTAATAATATTCCCAGAATTTTTAAAATTATCTATTGTTCAATATTCAATTTTGATAGAACAAAATTTAATAGATGTGAATATTAATGACACAACTTCTTCATGTATATAGTTGAATAATATTTTTTTTCCTAATAGTTTGCATATTAAATAAATATTATTTATTTTTTAATATTTATATCAGATGATCATCTTTTATCATCTATCTTCAAAAGATAAAATAAAAGGAGACATATTACAGCCATTTCTTCTTCTTCCCAAACCTAAAATGCTTCTTCCTCAACAAAAAAAAGTATAAGATAATAAATTATTTATTTATTTATTTATAAATAAATAAATACATACATACATATTTTTTTTACTAATTTTTAATTATAATTTACTAGGAGTTATCCTTCATAAATCAGATTTAGGCATGCTAGAGCACGAATGCGATCATTATGGGGCATGATACTGGTTAGCTAAATGTAGTAACGATTCAAAATATAATGGGAAAAAATATTATACTAATTGTTGTAGAAAAGGAAAAATAAAACTTTCCTTATTACAATAAACTCCATATTTTCTCGATACTTTGTTAAATCCTTATGGAGGCCTACTGCTTTGAAATTTAGAGAAAATATAAGACTTTATAACTCTATGTTAGCTTTTTCATCAATGGAGGAAAAGATAGATTATAATATAAATAAAAGATCGGTACCATATGTGTTTAGAATTTGTGGACAAAATCATCATATAATTGGCTCATGCTGCCTTCAGTTATATATATATATATATGATGCAGAACACGAAGTTCATAGTAGAATTTATTCTTTAGTTGGTGATGAGTCTCATAAATCTATAAATGAAGCTATTGTTATAGGCCTTATAGAATTGTTTGATAAATATAATCAAATAGCAAAATCATTTAGAATGGTTCAAGATAGATTTGATGAAAATGGTTTCCTTCCTGTTAGATTGAAATTAATTGGAAAAAGATCTCAAGATACTTTATAGTATAATTTGCCATCGTCTTCTGAAATTGCAGGATTAATTGTATGAGATTTTGGTTTATTTGATAAAGAAAGAGATATAATTGTTGAACATAAATCTGGGCACTTAAAAAGAATTAGCATTGTACATCCAAGTGTTATGGCAATGCAATATCCAATATTATTTCTTTATGGTGAAGATGGTTATTAAGTTGAAGGGCTGGCAAAAAATCACAACCCGATTGAATCCGCTCGACCTAAAATTTAGTGTGCGGTTTCAGTCGGTTGGGTAATAAAATCCAGTGATAACGGGTGCAGGGTGTTTATAATTCTTGGGTTTTGGTTGTCGGTCGGTTGGAGCTTATTTTTTGGCCCAACACTGAACCCGATCGACATTTTTTATATAATAATACATATATATAAGAGAAATGACGTTGTTCGAGATGACTATATAAGCATTCTTAACACCTCAAATTTCAACCCTAGCCGCATATTCTCATTTCATTTCTCTCTCTCAAAATCTCGGTTCTCTTACTTTTATATGGAGACTTCTTCTCTCAAAAGTCTCTAGAGAACTGCTCAAAGCAGCTCAACGTCTTAACCCTTCTACCTCCTCCATCAATCACCTTTGGCCTTTCCTTCACCTTCTCCATCCATCTTTTAGCATATTTCTCCATTTAGTAAGAAAACAAAGTTTGTTAGTTGATTTTAAACCTAAATCGGCCTGTGTCTCTCTTCCTTCATGATCAGTGAGGATTTCAAACCATTTTTAGTTATTTGTCATTGTTATATGGTTTTTATTTTGATAGTTTTAAAATAGAGGTTTTATTTTGTTTTAAACTGATTTTTTTGGGTTTGTACTCAATAATGTTGATTTGTTGTGTTTATTTGATTTTTAAATCATGAATGATGTTTTTGCTTTAATAATATTTAGATTTTATGAAAAAATATTTTTTTTTTTGCAAATCAGTGTATATCTTGGTATTTTAACAATTATTTATTAGTATGTTTTTTTATTAAATGTGTTTTATTATTATTGTGTTGGGGTTAATGTATATATCTATATATTTTTGCTCATTTGCATGTGTATCTGAATATTTTGGTGGTTGATCTGTTAGGGTTAATATATATTTGTATTTTTTTTTATCATTTGCATGTGTATTCAGGTATTTTAGTGACTGATTTGTTATGGTTTATATATATTTTTGTATAGTTTCGAGCATCTGTGTATGTGTATTTACTATTTGAATTTTTTTGTTAACTGATTTGTCAGTGTTTTGTTTATTAGATGTGTAAATCTGGACATTTTCGTTCATCTGCTCATGTATTAGGGTTTTCTTTTGATATTTGTAATTGTTTGGTCAATTTATGCATTGATTATTAGATATCTACCATTGCATGCTTATTTTCTTTGATTTTATTTTTTATTTTTTTTACTTTTGTCACGTTTATCAATTTTTGAATGATTTTATTTAACTTTGTTTTTGAATTTACACTTGTTTTTCAAATTTTATTTTTTAATTAAAAATATAATTTATAAATATTTTATTTTATTTAAAATATTAACTTTTTAATTATAAACTATAGTATAATTTAATATGTATATAGGTAATTTAAATAAGAATTTAATTATATATGTTATAAATTATTTAATTTATTTTACTCAATTATTAAAAATTTTAGGAAAATATTTTTAATATGTATATAAGATTAAAAATTATAAATTTTTAATATGTACATTGTATACTGTTAATAAGTTTTTAACAAAATCTAATTATGTATAAATATTGCTAAATTATAATTATAATTTATAAAAATTATTTTGTTAGCTATAAGTTAGTAAATTATACAATTGAATATGTGATTATCTAAACTATTATTAACTGAAATTTAGTTTAATTTAATAAAAAAAATTTATTATTATTAAATTTTTTTTATTTTAAATTAAGTGGTGATATGGGATAATTAATGATTGTTTTATAGTTAATTTATAAAATTTATAAAATGTAGATGTATAAATTATAATTTTATACTGGCTTGACTTATATATAGTTATATATTTTTTATTTTTTTAATTTTATGAACTGATTGTAGTTTTTTTGTTCCACATGTATTACAAATTTACAATGTTGGAGATTAGCCAAAACTGAAAGTGATAATAGGTGGAGCTGACTTGGTGGTATATTTCTTCTCTTTTTATTTTGTTGTTCATATTCATATTAGTTTAGTTTTGTAAATTATAATGTTTGTATAATGATATGGTTGTGTTTAACTGATTGCCTACTTGTATTTTAAGTTTGGATAAAATAAGTTTTAGTTTGATATGAAATTTATAATTTTTGTTATTTAGTAGAACAATGCTAACTGATTGTTTATTTGCATGTTATTTGCGAGAGGAGTTTAGAATATAGTTTAGGATTTTTTGCTTAGATATATTAAACTTTCAATAATATTATTAAGTATTAAATAGTTATGAACAACCCATGTAATGACTATACAAATTACAAACTAATCGTAATTAATTTAACAATCAATATAAAGTTTATCATTTTAAAGTGATTAAAACTTAAAAATCTCCAATAGCCCTTAAATGCAATTAAAGAGAATTAATTGGCAATAACTATTTACTTTTAAATAGACATAATTGTATAGTTAATGAGATTGATGAATAGTCTATAGTTTAGGATTTATTACTTAAATAATTTTAAAAATAAGTAAACACAATTCTATAGTTAATTAGATTTATGAATAGTCTATAGTTTAGGATTTATTACCTAAATAAATTAAAAAATCAATAATGTTATTAAGTATTAAATAGCTATAAATAACTCATACAATACCTATCCAAATTACAAACTGATTGTAATTAATTTAACAATTAGTATAAAATTTATCATTCTAAAGCGATCAAAATATGAAAATCTTCAATGGCCCTTCAATGCAATTAAAGAGAATTAATTGGCAATAGCCATTTAATTTTAAATAAACATAATTCTATAGTTAATGAGATTAATCATTGATGAATTTTCTTAAATTCAATTTTAAGGAAAATGGAGATGGTCAACAACAAAATGAAGTACATTTGCAATAACAAATTAATCAATAAACTGAACCATTTTCAGTGGTGGAGGTTGAAAAACCACCTACTGCTTCGAAAAAACGGAAGCAATCTGCTTCCAACCCATGAAAAACTTCAATAGCATGGGATCATTTTACACCATTGCCTAAAGAGGAGGCTGCTGATCCTACAACTGCCTGCAACTATTGTGGCAAAAAATATTTATGTGATTCCAAATTTCATGGGACATCGAACATGGTACATCACTTAAAAATATGTTCAAAGCACCCATATACATTGAAGAATGATCCTAAGCATCAACTTTTAAAATTTAGTCCCAAACCATATGAATGTGTAGATTTAGGTGTTGCCCCCTCAAGCATGTAGTGTTGAGGAATGTAGAAAGGCAATAGCGGTGTTTGTTATTTGTGATGAATAGCCATTTAAGGTAGTTGAGGCGATGGATTCAAACACATATTTTCAAAAGTTGCACCTCAATTTAAAGTCCCCTCTAGGTATACTATAGCAAGAGATTGTTTTCAGCTATACTTGGATGAAAAATTTAGGGTAAAAGTGTTATTAAAGAGAGATTATAGGAGGATTTGTGTAGACCCTTAATTTTTGACCCAGTCCGGTCCAATATATTTTAATTAGTCCAAAATAATTTTTGTATTGTCCAATATATTTTAATTAGTCCAAAATAATTTTTGTTATTTTAATTAAATAATATTTACTTTAGTTTCTATTTTTTATTAATAAATAATAAATAATAATAATAATAATAAACAAAAAATAAAAATAAAAATCGGCGACAAAAAAATCGTCGATGAAAAAAATCGTCACCGAAGAGCTGCGGCGAACCCGCAGGCCAATTTTTGCCCACAGCCAGCTGCGGCAACTTTTTCTCCAGCAACTTTTTCGCCAGCAACTTTTCCGTCAGCAGTTTTTTTCGCCAGCGAAATTTTTCCGTAGCAATTTTTTTTTGCCAGCGAAATTTTTCCGAGGTAAATTTTTCCGAAACCAAATACAATTAGGTTTCGGTTTTCTTTTTTTAATTAATATTAGATTTCGTGAATAACTAAAATTAATCATAAAAATCTTCTATAAATAAGGAATAAAACAACAACAAAAAAAGAGGAGAAAGGGGGAGAAATTTGGAGGAGAATTTAGACCGAAATTGGGAGGGGAAATTTGGAATCGGATTTTAAGAGGAAACTAGGAATCAATCGGATTTTAAAAAATTCTTTCTGGCAGTGAAATCGATGGGACTTTTGAGAGAGTAATAAGCAAGCAAATCTATAATTCATCAAAGGCAGCAAAGCTTGTCTTTGTTCTTTTTCATCCAAGAAGTGATTTTTGGTAAAACCAACAAACGAAGGTATGAATTTCTTTATTTGTTTCATTAATTTACAGTAGCTTCATCACTTAAGATTAAAAATTGTTGTTTTCGTTTCTTCAAAATCTTAAAACCCTAATCTATTTTCTAGCTTTTCAAAACCTTAAATCGTTTCTTCTATTTCCAAAAACCCTAAAAATTATCCTTCTGTTTCTTCTAAACTTTAAATCCCTAATTCATCTTTTCTATTTTCAAAAACCACAAAAACCTTAAATCGTTTCTTTTTTCTCCAAAAACTTTAAAATCCAAACCCTAATCACTATCCCAAAAAGTCAGTAGCCTTATTTTTTTAAGTATCAAAAACTTTTACCCTAATTAATCATTCTTTCCAAAATCACACAGTAAGTATTATTCTTTTAAAAATAATACTAGTTTCTTCCAATTTCAAAACCCTATTTTTTAAAATCTTAAACCCTAAAATCTTAATTTTCAACACCGAAACCTATAATTCTAGAAGTCAATTTTCAAAATCTTCCGGGTGCAGACTCGGACCCAGCAAGGGGCACTGCCCCCTTGACCCCCGCCCGCTAACCGGTTAGCGGGACCACCGTATAGGTTCGGGTCATTATTTATTTATGCATTATAAATCTTTATGTTTTGCTTCCATTATTATGATTATTCAAAATACAAACAGTAAACCCAAAACCAATTAATCTAAAAATTTAAGTTTTCCTAATTTCATAATTTTACCCCTCAAACCCTAATTTGATCAATCAAAGAAACTTACTAATTTCTTAAATTATAAAACCCTAATCCTTTTCAATTCTCTTAAAACTTACAGTAGCCTAAACAAATAACAATAATAATATCTTAAGATTCCAAAACCCTAAATGTTAATTAAAGAAATTTAAATAGAAACAGTAACCCTAATTTATACCTTTACTTGCTTTATTTACTTTTAGATTTGATTGTGTAGTTGATTATATGCTTTGATTTATTTTATATGCTTTGATTTATTTAAGTTCAATGATTGATTTATTTAATTTATCATGGATGAATGTTTACTTTCTATTTTGATTAATATTTAATATATTTGATGAATGATTTATTTATTATGAATGGTTATTTATTTTTATCGATTTATTTAGATTTTCAAATATTGTAAGAGGTATGTTTCCACTTGGTGGGTACCTCATTAGTCAAATATCATGTAATTTAAATTGCTTTTTCTATTATAGAGCCAATGTAAAAGACATATTTCTACCTTTCGGTGGGTGTCCTATTTAGGCATGGGTTATGTAAGGGCATGTTTTCATCTTCGGATGGGTGTCTATTTATTTATTTTGCTTGGACATTGCTTTGATTTTAATATAATGATGCTTTCTTTTAATTGTTGTGTGTAATATGGATAATATTATTATATCTAAGAATTTTATAATATTAAGACCTGTAAAGGAGGCCGGTTCCAATGAACCGGGCGTTGTGGGGGTGCTGGGTCATTTCTCACCTTCCCCACACGTACCCAACTTTCCGAACCCATTAGGGGGTTGGGAATTCCTTAGGAATCGAGTCATCCACCCCTTTCTTTTTCTCGGCCCGTCCGGGTGGCGACTCTATTTTCTCCGAACTTAGGTCTGTGTTCTCTAAGGCCCCGAGCCTAACAGTGCCGAAGTCGCAAGAACCATTCCACTGGGAGTGGGGGCGAAAATACCCGCTCACAGTTTGCCTTACAATAAATAGTTGGAAAAGTGTGCAAAATTTGAATTTTGTGACACCTACTACTCATTTCATCGATAAAGATTTGAAACTTCAAAAAAGAAGTTTAAAATTTTACCAAATACCAAAACACAAGGGGGAAACAATAGAAAAACATATTGAGATATGCTTAAATGAGCGAGGATTGAAATTTTTTTTTACGATAATGGTTGACAATGCAAGCGCAAATGATGGAGCTATTGCATATCTTAAGAAAAAATCTAAAATTTCAGCTGGTTTGGTATTAGAAGGGGAATTTTTACATGTTAAATGTTGTGCTCATATATTGAATTTAATTGTTAGTGAGGGTTTGAAGGATTTGAATATCTCTATTTCTTCCATTATATAGATTGTTAGGTATGTGAGAGCCTCCCCTTCTATATTTGCAAAATTGAAAAACTGTATGGAGCTAGAGGATATCTTACATAGGTCACTTGTATGTCTTAATGTTCCAACTAGATGGAACTCCACTGTTTTAATGCTTGAGGCTATCTGTAAATTTTAAAAAGCTTTTGAGAGATTAGAGGAAGAGGATGGCGGCTTTTTGCAATACGTTTTAGATGATAGCAAAAGAGGAGTAGCGCTTTGCCATTCGATTGCGACAATGCAAGGGTGTTCATGGATTTTTTTAAAATTTTTTCTAAGGTAATGTTGGATATGTCGGGTTCATTATATGTGAGTTCAAGCAATGCTTTCCACCACCTATCACTTATTCAATATGAAATCAAGAAATGGTCATGTAATTCAAAATCCTTAATAGGGATCATGGTTGCGGACATGAAAAAAAAATATGACAAATATTGGGGGAATGTAGAAAACATAAATTCATTGTTATTTATAGGTAACATTATTGACCTTAGGAACAAAATGGAATTTATAATGTGGTCTTTTGAAGATATTAATGGTCCAGAGTTAGCAAAAAAATGATTGATAAGATTTGAAGTCAATTCAATAGGATATATACATGGTATTCTAATGCATATAGCTCTACCTCAACTTCTACTTATGTGGTTCAGTCTAGTCAAACTTCAAAATCTGGGGAAAGAGAAAAATTATAGCTTCAAAGGCTAGGACAACATCATTTAGAAGTCATTTAAGGCAACAAGATAGTATAAATGCACAAAATGACTTGGAAAATACATGAACGAACATTGTGAATATAGGGAGGATATTGGATGTATTTAGGAGGTCACTGTCTCCTAAAATGACAGAAGCCCTTATTTGCACCCAAAATTGGCTAAAACTAATGATTTTAGATTTTGAATACCCTAAAATGCTTGAAGCGCTCGAGGAATGCGAGAAGATAGAATCAAGTACTGTGTTGAAATTTTTTTTATTACATTCCATAATTAGATGCTATGAATTCCTCTAATTGATAATAATTTTTTTAATTATATATCTGACTAGTAGAGGATCAAAAGATACCGCAAAGGAGGCTGCAACGAGGAATTCATATGTGAGACAACCTATGGAAGTTGAAGAATGATTATGTAAGTCTCTTTCTATAACTTCTTATTCTTCTTTTTCTTCTTCCTCCCTAAATTTTAATTAGTTTTTCTTCTTCTTCTTCCGTAAATTTTAATTAGTTTTTCTTCTTCTTCTTCCATGAGTTTTAATTAGTTTTTCTTCTTTTTCTTCTGTATCTTCTTTTTTTCACTCCCTAAAATTTTGTAATAGATTTTGTTCTTCTTTTTTTAACTCCCTAAAATTTTATAATAGATTTTATTATTCTTTTTTTTACTCTTTAAAATTTTGTAATAGATTTTATTATTCTTCTTTTTCTTCTATGTTTTAATCATTTTAATAGGTGTGTTTGTTCTACAAGTGTCAAGAAATCAAGTTTTTTTTTATGATGCATATATGGAATCAGCTAGATATGGATGTAAGATTATTGTGTTGATGACTATTTTTTTTTTCACAATTTTGCCTTTCTAATATTATTGTATTAATTTTGAACATTCTAGGTTTTGCTAATTGATAGGTTTGATTCAGTTTTTTGGTATTTAGCTGCAGAATGCACACTACATTTTTTTGTAATTTGAATTCATAAGTTGATAATTTGTGATGAGTTGTTGGGATGTGCTCGAGTTATTTGAGATTTATTATTTAATTTTCTAAAAATTTTATTGTGATTGTTAGGCTTAATTGATATTAAGATTTACTTAATAGAGATTTTGCCAATGAAATGGATAGAGATTTTAGAGTTATTTGAGATTGTGTTATAATGCTAATTGAGATTGAGTTTGTGATGATTTGCTAGAGTTTTAAGTTATTGAAGTCTACAGTTGTTATCTTGTTGCACTCCTTAAATTTTTTTTTTCAGTAGTGTGAGCGGGGATTTTTGCCCCCATTCCCATGTGAAATGGTTCTTACGACTTCAGTATTGTTAGGCTCAGGGCCTTAGAGAATACAAGCCTAAACCCGGAGAAAATAGAGTCTCCATCCAGATAGCCAGGAAAAAAAAGAGTGAATGACTCAATTCCTAAGGAATTCCCAACCTCTTATTGAGTTTGGAAAGTTGGGTACGATTGAAAAATGTGAGAATGATCTAGCACCCCCATAACGTCCGGTTCATTAGAACCAACCTCCTTTTCAGGTCTAAATATTATTGAATTCTTAAGCATTATAATATCATTCATACTACATGCAATTCAAAATAAATAAACATTTATTGTATTAAAGTAAAGAATGTCTATACAAATAAAAATGGGCACCCACAAGATGGAAACATGCCATTACAATAATTGTCCAATGTCCACAAAATAAAATAAAATAGGACACCTACCAAAAGGTGAAAACGCATCCTTTACAATTATCCCTAAGTCTTTAAATAAATTAAACTACATAAAATAAATAAATTAAACAAATAAGATATCCACGAATGAAAACATGCCTTTTACATCCTTAAAATCTAAATAATAAAATTAACACCATTCAGCATTCATATCAAAACAAAATAATATAAAAATGTAATTTAATCATCACAAAATAATAAATTAGAGTTTAATAAAAGGAAATTAAGGATAATAACAAAGAATTACAATCCACAAAAAAATATTGACTCCATTGACGAGGGGTCGAGTACGGCAGGTAAATGATTTATAGGATAGGGTTTGTTAGGGAATTATGGTTTCTATCTAAACTAGGGTTTTATATGAAAACTTAGGGTTTTAAAGATAGAATTAGGGTTTTCAACGGAAATTAGGGTTTTAGTATAAAGATTTAGGTTTTAGATTTTTTTAAAAAAACAAAACTAGGGTTTTATGGTTTTGAAAATAGGTTTAGGGTTTTTTAAAAATAAGATTTGAGGTTTTGATGTTCAAAGCTCAGTTTGTGCTTGAATACTAATAATGGCATTGCTACTGGATTACTCGACCATTGAATTAGAATTACAGCACATAAATCAAGTGATCAAAACATTTAAAGCTACTGGAATTAAGTTAACTACTGGACTAAAATAGTTTCACAACTTTCAAATCTTTCAATGATGTTTTTAAAAGAAAACACAGCTAATCAATGCAAATCAAAGGATGAAGCTTACTGTGAATTTAAATGAGTTAAATAATAAAAGCCAAACCTCTGTTTGTTAGTTCCTCCAAATTAAAAGTGTTGAAACAAACTACCTGTCTCTCATTGCTGCTTGGATCAATCTTATTTTTGGTTAGAACAAAGCAAGTTTGAGGCAATAGTCATTGCCTCCTCAGTCGTTGTCTATCTGTGTTGCTTTCCTTCCTCTGATAATTGTTGTTGCTAGGTTATTCTTAATTGCTAATTTGTGCTAATTTCTTGTTAATTCCTCCCTATGGCTGCTTTAACCCTATGTATTTATATGCAAAGAAATCTTAGAGCAAAACCCTAATACACTAATCCGACAGTCCAACCAAGTTCGATCTTAATTAGAAAGCTTTTAACATATCCCGAAACCAATTAAATCCAAAATTTAATGGCCATGGCGATTGCCTAATTTTCCATGGTCATTTTTTCAAGGTGAATTAGGGTCCTAATTTGCCATGGACATTAGTCCATATTGAATTGGAAGCCCCAATTTGCCATGGACCAATAGTCATGGTGAATTGGTCCAAAGTGGCATGGCTTTTCAGGCTTAGATAGATTTGTTCGGGCTTTTAAAATTAGACCAAATTTAAATCAAGTTTTTAAAATTGAATTGAATTTGATTTGGTCTTTTAAAAATTAAATCAGACTAGGCTAAGGTTTTAAAAATTGAACCAACTTAATTTAGGCCTTTTAAAATTGGACCGACTTATTTCAAAGCTATAAACTAGGTTTAAGCTTTTAAAATCGAACCAAATTTAGTTTGGCATTCTTTGATTGAGATCGAATTAGATTAGGGCCAAAATTAAGTGTCTACAAGTAGTGGAGATTGACAAATTGTATAAGTTGATTGATTGGTGCACTGAAATATAGTTTTCCTTTTGTAGGTTTACTGATTTGCACGACTTAAGTACATAAGTAGCTTGAGTTTTTTATTTCTAGTTTTTTAGTGTGTGTGAGCACTTGATCGTAAATTTATTTTTTATATAGTGTGTTGATATGCTTGTGCACTAAATTTGAATTTGTGATTTCTTTTTTGTTGCAGCCGTATGTGAATCACATGACTTGTATAGAAGAATTGGCCACTTAGGGGCGTTTTGTACCGTAATTTTTTGGTGTGTTGAGCTTTTACTGAAGTTTTTCTTTTTGGATTATTTAGTTCAATGTGTACTAAGCTATGGTTTTTCTTTTGCAGGTCTTCTATTAAGTGATGAACTGATAATTGCTTCATATTCATATTATTGTTCATTTTGCAACTATCATTTTTTAATTCATTAAAGTACGATGGTTTTCAGTTTTGGTGCTTTCTTATTATTTTTTTTTGTTAAATTAGCAAGCATTAAAGCTGTTTGTTTTGATGATGCCTATTTTTTTTTTATCATGGCTGCCTATTAATTTTTGTAGCAAGTCTTACCATCTAGACTTTAGTTTTTAACAAATTTCATTTGTAATCCTGTATTTTGGTATCTAATTTTGTAGTATTTGGATTGTACTGTAATTATGAACTAATATTATATTATATAGGTACAATAGGTTCATATGGATTTAGGATGGATTGATTTTTTGTATAGATTATAGCAGGCTTGAATGTAATTTTGATTGTAATTGTAAATTTTTACTGAATTAGAAATTTGTATTTTTACATAGTAGTTTATAATAAATAGTAATATATTTGATAAATAATTGTTAGACAATTAAACTCTATTTTGATCATTGATAATCAAATTGATATGTACTAATGATTTCAAGCAAGTTTGTTGTTGTAGGTGTGAAACCCTAACCTTTGTGAGACTGCCCAATCCAACCAAGCGACCGCACAAAGTTACAAGATAAAAGTATCGAAGTTACAGAAAGAATGGCGGGCTTGCTGAGCAGTGAAGTTGGAATGCAAGCTGGATGTGCAACCTCTCAAGACAACCAAGTGATCACATAACATACCAACCTAAAATCCATAAAACTCATAGAGAAGTTTGCGGTGTCGGAATGCGGTGTAGTCCAATTGCAAGGCATAGGTGCGACTGCACCCAAGCACCGAGCGACCCCACCAAGAATTGAGAGAAATTCATAAACTTACAGAAGGGTTCGCAGACTCAGTATGAGGTGAAGTCAAGATGTATAGCATATGTGCGACAGCCCCAGACCCCAAGCGACCACACAACCATTAACCCAAAAACTAAAAAATGGCAAAAGCGATAGTGGTCAGTTCGTGCGGTGTTTGCTCAATACTCAATCATTTGTACAATCTCTTGAAGCAACCGAGTGATCACACAAGTCCAATACATTTGAATCTTAGCACCAAATACCTTAGACCAATGATAATTAAACACGTAGATGAAGAAATTGAAATTAAATGGTAATATTGTGCCGTGCAACCGCATAAGGTGATGTGCAACTGCAGGACATAGTGATATGGGCATAGAAGTTCCTGTCAGACAATAAAATCTTACCATTGAAGTTAGTCTTTAGAGAGATATTTGAATTGTGCGACCACAGTATGACTGTACAAAGGATCTCAGCCACCAAATTAGTGGAAAACAAGACCTAAACATGTGGGAACCATATCAAACAGCTAGTTCAAGTCCAAATGGCTATAAAAACACCAAGAAACTTCTTGTTTGAAGGTAATTGTGATTTTAATAACCAAAGCAATATACTTTCAATTTCATTTACTACAATCAATATTTGTATTATTTGAGTGTTGGGTTTGAGCATCAAAAATACCATTGTAAGTTGAGTGTTAGCTTTGAAACACTTAGGTTTTAGACTGAGCCTTGGGAAAACTCTTACAAGGGTTGTGAGGATTGATCTCAAACCTTGTTAAAGTTTGGTGTGAGCTTGTGAAAACCCCAAGTTAGAGGTAAGCTTGTAAAAACTCAATATTAGTAGAACCTTAACAAGTTGTTGAGGAAGTGGATGTAGGATTGAGGTAAATCCGAACCACCATCAATATCTTATGTTTATTCTTTTATACTCTACTCTATCTTCATCTTCATCTTCTTATTGCTCAAAATTTTTTAATTGATAATTTCTTCTCCAATCAACCAATTCAACCCCCTCCCCTCTTGGTTCATAATTTGGGACAATAATTGCTATCAAAGCCTTCTAAATTTCAAAAAACTTAATTGTGAAATTTGATCCAAAATGGCAGCCATTCCACCAACAAACATCTCTACATCAACTTCTACTTTCAACTCCACGGTTTCTACACATGAAAACCTAAATTCTTTAGTTAGACCTTATTTTAATGGAACCAATTACTCTTATTGGAAACATAAGATGTATTTGTTCCTTGATAGTAAAGGAATTGAGCTTTGGGAATTTGTTGAAAATGAGTGGAAACCTCCCACTCATGAAGTATATGGTATTGAAGTTCCTCTTCCTAGAGCACAATGGACAAGTGACAAGGTGAGAGCTCATTTTAAGAACAATAGGGCATCATCTATTTTGATGAATTTAATATCAAAAGAAGAAAGTGAGAGAGTTCAACATCTTACTTGTGCATATAGTGTTTGAAAAACTCTTGAGAACTATCATGAGGATACTACCCAAGTGAGTTTCACCAAGAAGCAAATGTTTGTGCATGAGTATGAGCTTTTCAAGATGAAGCCCAATGAGAACATCACAGACATGACAAATCATTTGCTTTCCATTGTCAATAAACTAAAGAAATATGACAAGGTCTATGATCAAGGTGATATTAATAGCAAAATTTTGAGAGCACTTACAGCAAAGAAGAGTTGAGTCTAAGGTTTCTTTAATTGAAGAAGCTTATGAACTTAGCTCTTTGAGAATCGATGAACTCGTGGAAAAACTACTCATCTTTGAATTGCATACTGAAAAGGAAAATAAACAAGGTCAAGAGGATAAAAGAAAAATAATAGCTTTTAAAGCCATCAAGAAAGATAAGAGCTCAAGTGATGAAGATAGTGATGATAAAGAAGAAATGGCTATGCTATCCAAAACAATAAGTAATTGGAAGAGAAAGATAAGACTACAAGCTAACAAAGGTACATTTCATAAATCCTCCTTCAAAGATAAAAAGAAAAAGAATGAAATAAAATATTATGAATGTGGAAAAACGAGTCACATTAAATTGGATTGCTTCAAATTAAAGAACAAAAAGAAGTAGGATGAGGAAAAGAAGAAATCACTCAAAGCCACATGGGATGATGATTCCTCAAGTGAAGAAGAAGAGGAAGAAGAACAAGGAATTGCTAATCTATGTCTCATGACTATTGGAGATGATGATCACACCAATGAGGTAGGTACTCAACCCTTGAACTTGATTGCATTTGATGATAATGTTAATGATGCCTTAAATGATAGTG
This sequence comes from Garcia nutans, assembly GCA_947685225.1. Lineage (NCBI taxonomy): Eukaryota > Viridiplantae > Streptophyta > Magnoliopsida > Malpighiales > Euphorbiaceae > Garcia > Garcia nutans. The sequence continues at coordinate 45,034,649 of CANTUV010000037.1, read as the reverse complement.
ATTTAATTGAGCACATGATCTTAGAGTAGAAAAATATTTCTCTAAATTGAAATTCTATAAAGAAAAATGCTCTAAGCTATAAAAGGACTTTGTATCTCCAAAGAATTCAACCTTAGAATTAAAGAATTCAATAAACAATTGTTGAAATCTTTGAAAGAGATGTCAAAGAATTCACTTAGCCTAGAGAAAACTTGTAAAGAAAATGAAATTTTGAAAGGAGAGATAAGTGAACTTAAAAGCTCTATATCTAAATTTCATAAAGGAAAAGAAGCTTTAGATACTATGATTAGTAATCAAAGGTCATCCTCTTTGAAACATGGTTTAGGGTTCAATAGCTCATCTATCACTACATCTAATACACTAACATTTGTAGAAGCATCTACAACTCAAACCTCTAGTATCGAAGTTGTAAAGAATACTAATGTGCACACTAAATGGAAAAATCCTAAAAGGATTATATTGGATTCACAAGGCTTTAGAACTGAAGTTCCAAAAGCAAACTATGCACATATATATATATATACAAAGCATGCACACAGAAATAAAAATGAACAAAAACAATTTCACTCAACATATACTTGCAATTGTGTACATGGTTCATTAAATTTTAATAAGAGAGTGCATAAATATAAAACCTTGCATTAATGCACTTATTATATGAAATTTGGACACAAGAGCACCTTTTGCTAAATTAGGAAGGCTCATCTCAAATTAGAGGATCCTTCTACAACTAACCTCCAAGGACCCAATTTCATTTGGATACCTAAAAGAAGATAAACATTATTGTGTTGTAGGTATGTGTAAAGTATACTATTAATGAAAGTATTTGGCTTGTGCATAGTGGATGCTTAAGGCATATGACGGGCAATGCAAAATATTTTATAACTCTTACCTACAAGCAAGGAGGTAATGTAAGATTTAGAAATAATGCTAAAGATAAAATCATAGGCATTGGATCCATTGGCATGCTTGGTAAAAATATAATTGATAATGTATGGCTTGTTGATGGTTTGAAACATAACTAGCTTAGTGCGAGTCAATTGTGTGATAAAGGATATAGTGTAAATTTTAACTCTAAAGGATGCAAAGTTACTTGTTCCAATGGTGAACTTTCATTCAAAGGAGTTAGAATTTGTAATACTTATAAAATTGACTTAAATTCTAATAATACATTTGAGTGTTTGATTACCATTAGCAATGATGCATGGATTTGGCATAGAAGACTAGGACATGCTAGTATGGATCATTTACAATGCATTAGTAAAGAAGAACTTGATAATGGTCTCCCCAAAATAAAATCTAATAAGGATAAAATTTGTGAACCATGTCAATTTGGAAAACAATATAAGAGTTTATTCAAAACTAAGAATGTTGTAAGCACATCTAGACCCCTATAACTAATTCATTTAGATTTGTTCGGTCCAAATAGAATTGCTAGTCTATGAGACAAGTTATATGTATTTGTACTTGTTGATGATTATTCAAGGTTTATATGGGTTAATTTCTTAGCTCAAAAGAATGAAGCTTTCAATCATTTTAAATTTTTTGCAAAAAGAGTTCAAAATAAAAAAAGGCTATGTAATCACATCTATTAGAAGTGATCATGGCAAAGAATTTGAAAATGAAAACTTTAAAAATTTCTCAATGATTTTGGTATTTCATATATCTTTTCGGCTTCTAGAACACCACAATAAAATGGTGTGGTTGAAAGGAAAAATTGAACATTGGTAGAAATGGCTAGAGCAATGCTTAATGAGTATGATTTACCATCTTACTTTTAGGCAGAGGCCGTTAATACCGTATGTTAAGTTTCAAATCATGTTTACAAAGGGCTTTTGATAAATAAAACCTCTTATGAGCTTTGGAATGATAGAAAACCCAAAATTTCATACCATAGAGTGTTTGGATGCAAATGCTTCATATTGAATACAAAGGATAATCTTGGAAAATTCTCATTCAAATTGGATGAAGGCATATTTTTAGGATATTCATCTTTAAGCAAAACATATAGAGTATTTAATAAGAAAACACTAGTAGTTGAAGAATCAATGCATGTTATTTTTGATGAATCCTCTAAACTTAATCAACAGAAGGTAATGCTCTTAATGATTTTGTAGGTCCATTTAAAGAACAAGAAACAAACAATGTTCCAAAGGATAATCATAATAAATTTGAGACAAGAATGGAACAAAGAATTACCCAAAGATTGGTAATTCAAGAAGGAACATCTAAAAGAACTTGTCATTGATGACACATCAAAGGGAGTAATCACTAGATCTAAACTTAAATATTTAGATGCTAATGTTGCCTTTGTTTTTCAAATTAAGCCAAGGACCATTGAGGAGGCTCCTAGTGATGAATGTTAGGTGATTGCTATGCAAGATGAACTCAACCAATTTGATAGAAACAAAGTATGGAAACTTATTCCTAAACCTAAAGATCATCCAATTATAGGATGTAAATGGGTAAATAGGAATAAGATTGATGAAAATGGTCTTATTACTAGAAACAAGGCTAGATTGGTAGCCAAAGGCTATAACCAAGAGGAAAGCATTGACTATGATGAGACATTTGCCCCCGTTGCTAGGTTAGAAGCTATTAGAATATTACTTGCATTTGCTTGTCACATGAATTTTAAATTTTTTCAAATGGATGTCAAAAGTGCATTTCTAAATAGGCTTATAAATGAGGAAGTTTATGTTGAACAACCTCCCGATTTTGAAGACTATGAATTTTCAAATTATGTTTTCAAACTTATTAAAGTACTATATGGATTGAAATAAGCTCCAAGAGCTTGGTATGATAGACTTAGTGCTTATTTGCTAGAAAATGGTTTTCAAAAGGCAAGATTGACCCAACTCTTTTTGTTAAGAAGAAAATGCATAACATCTTGATTGTACAAATTTATGTTGATGAAATTATATTCGGTGCTACTAATGAATCTTTATGCAAGGAATTTGCTTCTTGTATGACTAGAGAATTTAAAATGAGCATGATGGGTGAGCTAAAATTCTTCCTTGGACTACAAATTAAGCAATGCAAGGATGGGTTCTTCATCAACCAATCCAAGTACACAAAGGAACTTCTCAAGAAGTTTAGAATGGATGGTTTCAAAGTTAGCAAAACTCCAATGAGCACATCCTTTAAACTTGACAAAAATGAAAGTGGTAAGGTAATAGATGAGAACAAATATTAAGGTATTATTAGATCACTACTTTACTTAACTGCTTTTAGACCCGATATAATGCATAGTATTTATTTGTGTGCTAGATTTCAATCTTGCCCTAGGGAATCTCATTTGAATGCCACTAAGAGAATTTTAAAATATTTGAATGGTACATTACATTTAGGTCTATGGTATCCTAAAAACACATCATTTGACATATTAGGTTTTTCGCATGCGAAATTTGTTAATTGCCTACTAGATAGGAAAAGTACCACCTGAGCATATCATTTTCTTGGTGAATGCCTAGTGTCTTAGATTAGCAAGAAATAAGTGTCAGTTGCTTTATCTACTGCAGAAGCCGAATATATTGATATATGTTTTTGTTGCACACAAATTCTTTAGATAAAAAATAATTGCTTGATTATGAAAAAATATTTGATTGCATTCCTATTAAGTGTGATAACACAAGTGTAATTAACTTATCTAAAAATCTCATTCAGCATTCTAGGTCAAAACATATAGACATTAAGCATCAATTTTTAAGGGATAATGTTCAAAATTATAATGTAATCTTAGAATTCATAGACACTCAAAACCAACTTGCCGATATTTTTACAAAATCTTTAAATGATGAAAGATTAAACTTCATCCAACAACATATTTGTAGACCCTTAATTTTGGTCCTAAGCTAGTCTAGTCCTAATTAAAGAAGGCCTAAGTCATGATTGGTCCATTCTTAATGGCTTAAACTTATTTTAAAGCCTTTAATTAGATTGATCTATTTTTATAAGGGCTGAAAAATGTCGGTTCAACCTTTAAAGCCCCAAAACGGTCTGATCCAGAATTCAATTGGTTTATTTGGATTTAGGATAGGCCAATTCAATATGGGCAGCATCCATATCAAATTGGAGCCACCCAATTTGATATGAATATCCAATTCAAAATGGAATATGGAGCCATCCATATCAAATTAGATGCAAACCAATTCGATATGGTAGGCCCATATTGAATTAAATAAGGTTTAATTTGATATGGACGGGTTCTGCATTGAATTAAATTGATTTTAATTCTATATGGCCTTGGTTTCATGTCGAATTTAAAAAACTTGAATTTTATATGCTTCTTATTTTAAATTCTAATACGAGCCGCACTTAAATGGAAAATCCTAATTAGGCTCAGAATTAAGACTCGGTCACAATGTTTTAACCCAATATGTTTTCTGTAAATACAGGTTTAAAAATTAAGAAAGAGGACTTTTGGTAGGGGAGGATGAAGAGACTCTTGAGCATCCATAATTATTAATAAACTAAGTAGTAGCAACAATTAAACGAGGATCAATACACAACAATTGCCTTGGGAAATTGCTTCACTAAACCAACACTCTTAGTTTTGGTGGAGCAAACAAATGAAAGTATGTTTCATCCTTTTAAATTTAACAGAAATTACTTTGATTATGGTCTTAAGCATTGTTTATTATTCTTTTCTAGTAGCTTACTTTTATTGGTTTTAAAGTCATAGTAGCTATATGTATTCAAACTTTATTTTGTTCAATAGCTCCTTTAGCTTGTATTCATTAATTCCAAATTCACAGCAGCCTATTTAGTTATTGTCCTGTAAATTGTTTAACTTATATCCATAGAATTTAAGTGTCCAGTAGCCTAAACCCAAAATCTTATTTGGACGTTTTAACAACCAAAACCCTAATTCCTATTTAAAATCCTAATTTTTATTTAAAACCCTAATTTGATCATTTAAAACTCTAGTTTTTATCCAAACCCCTAATATTATTTTCTAAACCCTAAAAACCCTAATTCAATCCCAAAACCCTAATTTTCATTTATAAATCCTAAAATCATGTTTTAACCCTAAAAACTCTAACTTTATTTTTAAAACCCTAGTTCTTATTTAGATACCCTAATTCATATATTAAAATCCTAGTTTTTGTATATCTATTATTGAATGTGATATTAAAACCTAGATTTGGTTATTTATTTCATTATATGATAATGATGGATGATTTATTTTATATATAATGGATGAATTACTTTTAATTATTGTGAATTTTTGAATTGTTTAATTTATTTAGTCAATTTTTTTAATATTGATTATGTTAGTTTCAAGGATATAAGAGGTATGTTTCCACTTTATGGGTACCTCATTAGTTAAATTCAATGTAATTTAATTTATTTTGAGTTTTTGAATTAATGTAAAGGACATGTTTCCACCAAATGATGGATGTCCTATTTTATTTAGTTTTGGACATTGGACAATGGTTGTAAGGGCATATTTCTATCTTGCATGTGTGCCCATTTTTATTTGTTTGGACCTTCTTTGCTTTAATATAACGAATGTTTATTTATTTTAAATTGTATATAGTATGGATGATATTATAATGCTTAAGAATTTAATAATATTTAGACCTAAAAAGGAGGTCGGTTCTAATAAACCAGACATTATGGGGGTATTGGGTCATTCTCACCTTTCCCATAAGTACCCAACTTTTCAAACTCATTAAGAGGTTTGGGATTCCTTAGGAATCAAGTCACCCACCCTTTCTTTTTTCCTGCCCGTCCGGGTGGTGACTCCATTTTCTCCAAATTTAGGCCTGTGTTTTCTAAGACCCTGAGCTTAATAGTGTTGAAGTTGTAAGAACCATTCCACATGGGAGTGGAGGTGAAAATTTTCGCTCACAGTAGCGACTCCACTGGGGATAAGAGAAGTTAATTTCATTGGTCTTTATATTATTTTATTCTTTCTTATTATGATATTATCTATTACATCACTTAGATTGCATTGTGTGCATGAGTTAAGATGCCCCATGTAACCCGTGTTATATTATGTTAGGGATACCATACTTTCACTCAAGGTATGGAGATCGAGTATGGCATAACCACTCATATTCTTGTACCTTTTGGTATATACTTGCTATGGGAGCCTAAACTTTTTAACCCAAAGACTAAAGCTCATATAATTAGCCTAATTACTTTCCTTAGATTTTTACCCAAATGCTTGTTGTTTGACTATGATTGATATATCTCGATTTAGATCATGGCCTATTTGGTTTGTTTTCTAATATGACCTATCTATGATGTAAGCCCAAAATAATTTTTTTCTTTTAAGCCCAAAAGACCAAAATTATTTTTAAAACTTTTCAAGATGGTCTTTGGACATAAAACCTTCTAAAATGGGTCAAAAATTCTTTTTTGCCTCGTGGCCCAAATGCAAAGCCCAAAATTCATTTCTGTAAATAAATATTTTTACAATGGACTCTTAAATATTTTTAAAAAAATGACCTCAAGACTATTTTTCATGCATACTTTTATCACAACCTTTTCTTAAATGGGCTTACAACTAGTTAGATCAATTATGAAATATTAAAATCAATTGTGGGCCTAATTTATCCTAAGACTTGTTAGTCATGGACTTTTTTATGGCATGAATCATTAGTTGTTTTTTCAAGACTTATTAGTCATGGGCTTGTTTGTGGCACGAATCATTAGTTGCTTTTTCAAAAGAGAAAACTATTTATAATAAGCTCTTTAATTTGGTTTTAATCCCAAACATAGCATAAAAGCTATCCCTTTGATTGGCCCAATGGATTAAGATTTAATTAATGGAAGTTATCATGGACTGATTTCTAAGTTTAAAAATATAACTATTGGTTAAACTGTCCAAGTGGAGATTTTTGGAAAAAAAAAAGATATCCCATGTTGATATTTTGTTTACCATATACCTAAGAAAAGAGACTCGTCATTCGTATATGGGTGTGTGAACACTCGAATTTTGGGGCTCGGAAAGCCAATTTCCTCAGACCAGGTCGGACCGAGGGTCCACGGTAAAAGTCCACCGAAAGTATGTCTTCATGGTACTTGAAATGTCCGGGACGACGTGAGGATCACGGATATGGTCCCGGAATAATTTTTGGAGGCCCGTGGCTCCCAGAAAGTCAGTTTTAACAGAAATAGCGCGTGTCGCGGTGGGCCAGGACGGTGGCCAAGCCGCCGGGACCGGCGGCCCGGCCGCCGTAGCGCCGGCGGCTCGGCTGCCGTGGCTGGCGGCCAGCTGCCGCCACCTACGGCGGCCCGGCCGCCGTGATTCCGGCCGCCGTGGCTGGCGGTCCAGCCGCTGTTGCTGGCGGCCCGGCCGCCGTCCAGCCCGATTTTGCCTATAAATAGGCTTCAGATTTTCAGAAAAAGGGACTTTTGGACTTCCTACGCCCAGATGCTGACGAAATTTTTATGCTTAAGAATTTCTAATATTGTGTTGTAGAAAGCAAGAATCATACTCAAAAGTGCAAGGAAACAAGATCTGGAACTTAGAAGTGGAAAAATTCTAATCAAGGTAATACCATAATTCATCTTTGGTCAATTCGAGCATATCATAAGCATTCTAATCTTCTTCTTAATTTCTTCTCGGTCAAAGACCTAATCTTTTTAGGTCTGAGGGCCTAATGGACTAATCAATCACCCTTTCGGCTTTAGGTCGTAAATAAAATCAATCTTTTTGGCACGGAGCCTAAATTGCATCTCTTTGGTACTAAGTACCTAAACGGCACCATTAAAAATGAACTTTTGGCATGAAGCCTAAATCGAACTCTTTTGGTACTAAGTACCCGAAATTATACAATTTTTGCACTAAGTGCTAAATCTCACAAATTTGGCAAAAAGCCCGACAAATGCACGAAGCATACACACACACATGCATGAAGCATAAATTTCATCGCCTTTAAATAGGCTTTTCCGAACTACATGGGCTTTGATCTTCCATTCAAACGGGAGTATGTAGGCATATTTGGGATTCACCCCAAGTAGCAAGTCCGCTATTTATTAACAATCTGTTTGTTTTTCTTTTCTTCATCCCTTTTGTGTTTATTTTTTTTTATTATCACAAAGTTAGTCGAATACATGACATAGTCCCCGAATCCTCCTTGGGTTCGCAGACTAGAAACCTTTACATTGGACAAGTTATTGTAGTCAAACAAGGGTTTTCTTAGTTTTTCCCTTCGAACAAAATAAACTGAGTGGCGACTCCTGACAACGAGTGAACTTTCGCCCGGATCCTTTTCGGGCGGAAAACTGAGGTTCACAATCTGGCGACTCCACTGGGGAATGAAAATGATTTATGTGATCCTAGTGGACTACTATTGTTCATTTGGCTAACTGGCCCTTCTTTAGGGTATTTTTATTTATTTTGGCAGGTTACCTTAGCAATGGTTGTCTTTTCTTTAAAGACATTAGTACTGAAAATTGAAAAAATATATCTTCCTGGGGACCATAAAAAAAATAATAATAAGTAAAATAATGGCTATATATTATAGAAAAAAATGATAAAAAATGATAATAATAATGATTTATGGAATTATAGTAGACTGTTATTATTATTCGTTTAACTGATTTGCCCTTCTTTAGGGTATTTTTATTAATTTTGCAGGGTACCCTAGCATTATATATCCTTTCTTTAAGGATGTTGGATTGAAAGTTGACAAAAGGAATCTTTTTCCTTTATTGGTCCCTTATTTGATAAATTGTGCATTTGTGTTGTCATTCAGAGAATCTTTTTCTCTTGCATATATGGGGGAATCCTTTTCCTCCATTGCATAAAAAATTATTTTCAAATGAATTTCTTCTCTTTCTGTTCAAAGTTCTGAGTCTGGATAGCAAGTAGCGCTGACCGGCAGGTCTCCTTGATTATGCCGGCGGACAGCCAAAGCGTCCTCCCTGTTGTCGCAAACCATTCCAATCCTTTTGGAGTGGCCTATGAGTAATCGTACTGTTGGACCCACGCGAAACTCCTTGTTTCACATGTGGTTAGGTATATCTTACTCAAGACTCAAGGGTCCCTATGATAAGCCGATTCTCTATTTTTACATAACAATAGAACCTTCCCTTAGGTTTTATGTACCCAATGATAGTGCCGTATTCCATTAAAATGAACTGTGATGTGATGAGGTGCATTCATGCAACATAACAACATTGTTTTGGGGAAAAATTTTGATGTACATAAGTGGACCAAGAGTTTTCCTACCCTACACACCACCCTGATTTTTTACCCTTGACCTTTTCAGGTACCCACTGTCCGTGTGCCTTCACCTACATCCGATACACCAACACCAACTGTGATATCCCCTACAAGTTCTACTACCCCAACTTCACCAACTACTCCAATTACTGAAATGGCCACAATTGAACAGATTAAGGCTTTGCTGGATGGTCAGGTTAAGGAAATTGAAGCTAGAATGCAAGAAAAAATTGATGAAGCTTTAGCCGCCCAAAGGGTAGCCATCCTAGCTGAATTAGAAGGAGCACCAAAGACAGTCCCTATTCCTGGAAATTTGGGGAAGGAACCCATTGTGGGGCAAACTAGTACCCCCGTGACTGCTCAGATTAATACCCTGTTATCAATTTGGAGGATCCACCCTCCAAGAACGAAACAGATGAACTGAAAAGGAAACTTGAATTGCTTGAGAGGTCAATCACTGCCATGAAAACTCACAAAGAGGTGGTAGACATGGATTCCTTATCCTTGTTTCCCCAAGCCAGATTACCTCCAAAATTCAAGATACCGGGGATGGACAGATTTGATAGGACCACTTGCCCTAAAACCCATTTGAAGATGTATGTGGGGGCCTTGAGTCCATGGGGTTTAAATGATGAGCTCTTTGCTCAACTCTTCCAACAATCCCTGACTGGGGCTGCTCTTAAATGGTTTGTGAGTCTAGACCGTTCCAAGATTAAGACATGGGAAGACATCTGCAATGCATTTAACTCTCAATACCACTATAATATTGAGGTGGATGTCACCAGAAGGGAACTTGAGACTACCAAGCAGAACAACAATGAACCCTTCTCCTCGTTCCTTACGAGGTGGAGGGCAAAAGCCGCCCAGATGATCAATCGCCCTTCAGAACAAGAGCAGATTGATATCATAATCAGGAATTTAAGACCTACATATCAGGCTCAACTGCAAACCCAATATCTACCTACTTTCAAATCGCTCATTGCGACTGCAACCAAGGTAGAAGATTTGATACAGTTGGGTAAAATAGTGGATGAGGGGGCTGCATCGAAATATAAGAAACAAAGCCAAACTCCTTCCTCAAGCAAGGTCAATCAAGTGGCCAATATTGCCCCTGCGAATCCTTTACGTGTGGGCAATCTTGGGCCGAGAAATCAGCCAAGAAGGCAATATACTGACCTTGGGGTACCCCTTCATTTGGTATTTAAAAAGGCTGTGGAAGGGAAATATTTGAAGCCTTTGGACCCAAGACCTCCTCCAAACCCATTACCTTCCAGTTATAAAGTCAATGAATATTGTGAATACCATCAAGGGAATGGGCATAAAACAGATGCTTGCTGGACACTGAAAAATCGCATCCAGGATCTGGTTGATAGTGGTGACATCATTCCTCTCAGGAGGCAACCAAACATTAACACTAATCCTTTGCCCAATCATTCCATCCACGCCATTACTGTGGAAGAAGAGCTGTTTGATCCTTTCAAACTTCTCTTGGAAATGAATGAAGTGTGTGTGTTAGATTTGAACGACCTCGCTGAAGAGGTCAGTGCTCTGACAAGAAGTGGAAGACAATATCAGCCACTTGACTTGGGAAAAACCCCTACAACCTTAAATCCCCCCCATAAGAAAACACCAGAGCCAAAAGAAGACCCTGTCCTCACTCAGCTTAAACAAACTCAAGCTAAGGTGTCAATTTGGGAACTCCTTGCTTCCTCATTCCCACACCGCCAGGCTCTCAGCGAAGCTTTGAGTCAACTTGATACACCAGTGGACACAAGCCCAGAGGCTTTGGTGGCCACTTTGACCCAATCAACCAAGGCATTGAGTATCAGGTTTTCTGATGTAGATTTACCAGAAGATGGTAAGAAACACAATGATGCTCTATACATCACCATACAGACTGGGGGAAAGACTGTGCCCATGGTTCTCATTGATAATGGGTCAGCCTTAAATGTGTGTCCTTTGAAAGTAGCAAGCTGTCTGGGGTTGGAGGCTACAGATCTTACACCTTCTGATCAGATTGTGAGAGCATATGATAACACTCGAAGAGAAATTTTGGGTGTTGCCACTCTAGAAATTGCTATTGGGCCGGTGAAGATGAAAGTGCCCTTCCAGGTCATTGATGTACCCGCGAGCTTTAATCTCCTCCTTGGAAGGCCGTGGATTCATCAAATTAATGTTGTACCTTCTTCATTACACCAAAAGCTTAAATTCCCTTTTGAAGGAAAAATCATCACTATCAAAGGGGATACCTGTGAAATCAACAAGAAAACCATGGATCAGTCTCTCTTTGAGGTTGTTCCTGGTGAAACTGCCATGACCTTGACTGGGTTTCATTACGACACAGTTCAGTGCATTGAAGGTGAAAAACCAAAAGGGCCATTTGTCTTATATGACTTTGGGGAGGTCCAAATCAATTGCCTTGTTGGAATGATGTTGAGGGTAGGTCTTTTGCCCGGAATGGAAATGATGAAGTCTGGGAGAAAAACACCCGTAGTACGGCCATGGGAAGAACCTGAGAATAAGGGAACTTTTGGCTTGGGGTACAAACCTACAGACAATGAAATAGAAGAGCTTGAGCGTGGAAGGAAGAAAAAGGGAAATTGGGGGGCAAGAAGCCTCAAAATGCGCCCTTACTTTAGAACTCTAAATGGTCATTTTTGCAGATCTGGAAAGGCAGTTCATCACCATGGTTTTTAGGAACCATTCTATTCTCCTATGACCGGAAAGAAGCTACCGGGTTTTGAAATGTTTGCTGATGTTGTAGCCATGAAAGAAGAAGAGCCAGAACCTGAAACTGACCCCCAAATGGAAGATTTCATGCGGCCTAGTCTCTTTGATGAGGTTGCTATGATAACCAATTTTGAAGACAAAAGGGACCTCACCAAGCTGATCAAGACAACAGATGGACCACTGATGAACTGGTACGCCGAGGAGGGACAAGATGCTCTAGTCAAACCTAGTCCTGTGTCACACCCTGAACCCGAGTCATGCTCTGAGTCAAATCTTAAGTCAGACACCAAGCCAGAGTCTAATTCTGAGTCTTCTGTAGTTTCAGATTTAGGAAACCCTAATGTCAAATCTAATGTAATCTTGGAGAATGACTCCGTTATTATCAATGAAATTGTTCGGATTCTTGGTTACCCTTTGTCTTTTGCTTTCCAAGTATTATCTAGCAAAAATGAAATAAATGAAACAAAAGAGATAAATGAAAAGATAATAATTGGCAAAGAAAATGAACATACATACATTGCATATGATTGTGCGAATAAGGAACAGGTTGTTGATTGCATTAGGAAGTATGTCGACTGCTTCATGTGGAAGGCAAGTGATGTCACGGGAATAGACCCAGCCATAGCAGTTCACAAGATTCCGCTATACCCCGATGCGAAGCCGGTTAAGCAGAAATTGAGAAGAATGAAGCCAGAATAGTCTTTGAAAATTAAAGAGGAGGTTGCCAAGCAACTGGACAATAAGTTCATAGAACCAATTGCCTACCCTTCATGGTTAGCAAACATCGTACCGGTCCCGAAGAAAGAATGAAAGGTCAGGATGTGTGTTGATTATAGAGATCTGAATAAAGCTTGTCCCAAGGACGATTTCCCGCTACCTCACATCGATTTGCTGATAGACAGGATGGCTGGGCATGTGATGGTTTCCATGACTGATCTTGCGGTTGGGTACAATCAGATCCTAGTTCACCCACCAGACAAAGAAAAGACAGCTTTCATCACAGAATGGGGCACTTTCTGCTACAGAGTAATGCCTTTTGGGTTGATAAATGCAGGGGCTACCTACCAAAGGATGGTGACAACAGTCTTTCATGACATGATACACAAAGAAGTAGAAGTGTATGTCGATGATATGATTGTCAAGTCAGAATCTCCAGAAGAACACGTTGAAGCACTTGAGAAGTTCTTCCTTAGACTTCGCAAGTACAATTTGAAGCTTAATCCTGCAAAATGCCTCTTTGGTGCGACATCGGGCTTATTTTTGGGATATCTGGTAAGCAAAAAAGGAATAGAAGTTGATCCAGCAAAGTCAAAGGCTATTCTGAAAATGCCTCCGCCAAGAACAGAAAAAGAGATTCGAGGCTTGCTAGGTAGATTACACTATATCAGTCGATTCATATCACAGTTGGCTGAGACTTGTGGTCCTATCTTTAAGCTACTAAGGAAAGGTGCTTCACAAGAATGGAATGAAGATTGCCAAAAGGCCTTCGACAAGATCAAAGAATACTTGTTAAGTCCGCCAATTCTACAACCTCCCAGAATGGGAAAACCTCTGCTCTTGTATTTGTCTGTAACAGATGAAGCCATGGGGGCAATGCTAGCTCAAGAAGCTGAGGATACAAAGGTGGAAAATGCAATTTACTACCTCAGCAAAAGGATGCTGGACTATGAGTTAAAGTATAACAAGATTGAGAAGTTGTGCTCAGCCTTGTATTGGGCTTGTACGAAGTTACAACACTACTTGTCTTCTTACACTACTTATGTCATTGCAGAACAGAGTCCCTTGAAATTCCTTATGGAGAGGCCTGTTTTGGACAGTAAAATGGCTAAGTGGGTGTCAACATTGGCAGCCTTTGACTTGAAATTTGTTTAAAGGAAAGCTGTGAAAGGCGGGGCGATAGCTGACCAATTAGCAGAATTACCCGTGAATGACGAGATGCGAGAAATGGGTTTCCCTGATGAAGACCTCTTGAACGTGGAAAGCAGTGTTTGGGAGATGTATTTTGATGGGGCATCCAATTATCATGGAAACGGAATTGGGATTGTGTTCAAAACTCCTTGTGGAGAATACATTCCATTCGCAGTTAAACTTGACTTTAGCTGCACAAACAATGAAGCAGAATATGAAGCTTGCATTAATGGGCTTGAAGCCGCCCTGGAATTGGGGATTAAGGACCTAAAGGTCTATGGTGATTCTATTTTAATAGTATCACAAGCCTTAAGGAAATGGAAGATAAAAGAAGAGCGTTTGGTTCCTTACCTACAACGCCTTGATCATTTGGCACAACAGTTCAATGATCTATCCTTCGAATATCTCCCAAGAGCAAAGAATCAGTTTGCTGATGCCTTGGCTACTTTAGTTTCCATGATCAATATCAGGGAGGGGAAAGTCATTCGTCCATTAAAAGTTCAGCTTCAAAAGCAACCCGCCCATGTAATGCACTTGGCCGATGGTAAACCATGGTTTTGGGATATCAAGACCTATCTCAAGGATGGAAATTATCCGGAGGGATCATCAAAGGTTGATCAGAGGGCAATAAGGCAGCTTGCCACAAGTTACATTCTTAATGAAGATATCCTCTACAAGAGGAGTTGGAATGGAATGCACCTAAGGTGTGTGAGGGAAGCGGAGGCCAAGCAAATAATGGAAATGGTACATGGCGGCGAATCAGGACCACACATGTATGGGATCGCCTTGGCTCGAAAAATTGCCAATCTAGGATATTACTGGTCCACCATGAATGCAGATTGCGTGGCATTTGTGCAAGGATGTCATCAATGTCAGATATTTGCTAAGCTACAGAAGCAACCTCCTGTTGCCGTGAATCCGATCACTTCTCCATGGCCCTTCGCTACTTGGGGAATTGATATAATTGGCAAAATACATCAAAAAGCATCAAATGGACATCAGTTTATCTTGGTAGCAGTGGATTACTTCACAAAGTGGGTTAAAGCAGCTTCCTATGCAGAATTAGACGCCAAAAAGGCAGCACAGTTTGTCCGAACCAACATCCTTTGTCGGTACGGAACACCATTCGAGATTATCACAGATAATGGAACTCATTTCCAAGCAGAATTTGCTAAACTCTTGCAGGATAAGAAAATCCAACATCATAAGTCCTCTCCTTATAGACCCCAAACAAATGGAGCTGTAGAAGCAGCGAACAAGTCTATAAAGGTGATCATACAAAAAATGATCAAGGAACATAGGCGTTGGCATGAGAAGTTACCACTGGCTTTGTGGGGATACAGAACATCAGTTAGAACTCCTACTGGGGCAACCCCGTATTCACTGGTATACGGAATGGAAGCAGTACTCCCCATTGAACTGGAAGTTCAATCGGCGAGGATAATTCAAGAAAGTCAGATAAATGAAGCTGAATGGATCAGCAATTATCATCATCAGTTGTTGAGTTTGGATGAAAAAAGACTTCAAGCTCTACATCAGATTCAAGTGTATCAAAGGCGAATGGCCAGACATTTCAACAAAAAGGTCAAAGATCGAAAGTTGGAAGAAGGTTGTTTGATTTTGAAAGAGATCAGAACACTTGTCACAGATCCTCGTGGGAAGTTTCGTCCTCATTGGGCGGGACCCTACATTTTGAAAAAAATACTTTCCGGCGGAGCCGTCATCCTAACTGATTTGGATGGGTTAGAATTCACAAATCCATGCAATCTGGATCAACTGAAGAAATATTATGTATGATCATGCATTCCATAAGAAACTACTTTAGACCTGATTCTCGCAAACTAATTTGAGATATGTAGGCAGCTCTCCTTGAGCACGGTCTAAATTTTAATAAAAATCATTCATTCATCTTTCTTTTGCCAAAAGAAAAAAAAATCCCGCTAAGCCGAAAACCCACAAAGGGCGGCTTAGGCAATAGTGGGGCCCGCTAAGCTGAAAACCCGCAAAGGGCGGCTTAGGCAAGAATGGGTAAGAGCTCGCTAAGTTGAAAATCCGAAAGGACGACTTAGGCAAAAATAAGAGCAAATAAATAAAGTAGATAATACTTGGAAAGCAAACAAAAGGGTCATTCATTAAGAATCATTCATTACAAAAAGGGAATCATCTGTTACAAAAAAGAGTCATTCAGAAAGAGTCATTCATCCTATAAAATACACAACTAATCAAAAAGGTCAAGTCATATCCCCCCAAAAACCAAAAAGGTAAAAACAACCCAAAAACAGAAAAGACAATGGAGTCACCCTGGGATCTAAAACCTACACCCCCTCTCCCTCCAACTCCTGCAGCAATGCACACCTCCTCGGTTTCTCAACGGGCCAAACCTCAGCTATAAACCAGGTCTGTACTCTGGAGTGGGCTGAACGAGGGAAGGCTCTGCACAAGGCCTGATCATCCGATGGTCTCTGACCCAAGTCTGTAGAACAGCCCGAGTAACCCCGGGGGTAATAGGAGAAGCAATGGTAAGCCCGACAGGAAGGGGAACTCTCTGATCAATACCCATCTGCCTGAGGACGCGGGAAGCACTGTACCAAGTACTGTGAGTGAACCCAAGCAGGTAGACATGGTTGTGCATGGCATTTGCCTCCATGAATTGAGGAATCCTATACCAAGGGACGAACCATAATAATTCTTCCGGTCCAAGCTCAAACAGCCAAACAGTCCATTCGGCCATAGAGGGAAGAGAAATCTGAATTTTCCTGGTGCGGTACTGCGAAGGGTTGTAGGTCAAAGTCTGGGGGGCTGCAACCACTCGAAGATGATCTCTCAGCCAAACCTGAAAAAATAGATCCTTTCTATTTTACAAAGGAAAAGAGAGATGATGGAATAAGAAAAAAACAAAAGGTATGACAAAATTACCTGAAGGATGATCGGGGTAACGGTCCAACGTTCAAATCCAAGTGCACATCTGTCGAGACTCTGAATAGTCTCAGCCAGGATCATGCCCCCAATACAGTTGAGCTCTTCCATTTGCCTAACCATTGGGCAAAGTCTCAAATCTCCAAAGCCGGGGTCACGGTTGAAGAGGAACCCAGCTAGCAGACAAAAGACGAAAGCTCGCATTCTATGCCTCAATTGAACATCGTCTTCAAAATCGGCGGTCAAGAACTCATCAATTAGGGGAAGCAGCATCGCCTTATCCCCATCTACAATCATAGCTTGGGCTTGGGGTTTAGTGAAGCTAAAAAGCCTCTAAAAAGATCCCACGTACCCGATTTGGACCTCGTGCCTCACCAGAGGGGCATTTGGATCGCACCCAATGATCGAGCAGAACTCCTCAAAAATAGGACACATTTCCTCCATCCGAGCCCCAAATCTGAAAACATGGGCTTGGGGATCCCAGAACCTGATGCAAGAATGCAAGAAATCCCAGTCTACAGCTACACCTCTGAGTGTGGCGACAGCTTTCAACCCGTACCTCCCCATGTTGATCCTTTCAACATTGTGGAGACTTTTGGTCCAATTATGCATCACGTGATTAAAAAGGGGATTCATTGTTATTTGAAAAAAGATATATAAGATCTTTCGGTAAGAGGATTGCTTTCTGGCCCACAGATGTAAGACAACCTTGTTTTTTATACTGGTCTGGCCCGGGCAGCGGCTCGGCCGCCGCTTCTGGCGGTTCGGCCGCCGCCGACTTGTCCTGACTCCTCTTTTCTTTAATGTTTTGAAAAATTCTCGTGTGTTGGCCCTGTTTAGGCCCTGTTATGTGTTTTTTTTGGGATTGTGTCAGGGATTTATTTTTAAAAGAGATTTCTAAAAAGAAAAAGCATCATGCATACATATGTGCTGTTAATACTAACAGATAAGTGCAGGTTTACAGATAAGTTCAGATAACAGCTGAAAAACATGAAAGGTACAAAGTACAGAAGGGGAATAGTTCAAATACAGCAAGCATAGTTCAAGACAAGTATGAAAAAAAAATCAATCAGTGCCGGCCTCTTCGTCTTTGCGGCCTGCTCTGCCTCTCGTAAGCAGCCTCAGTCCAAGCACCAGACAGTTCATCCGAGAAAGCAGTAATCAGTGCCGCCATTTCCGTGATCAGGCCCTCTGGTACCTGTAAAAGAGACAAAATCACAATCAATCTCAAGAGAATTTTATGAATCCTTTTCATGAAAAGTTCTATGAGAATATACCTGAGTGACATGAGCAAAGCTCCGATATAATGCACCCTCTGCACTAATTGGTCGGGTCACCCAACCACCAGGTGCATGATAACGAGCAGCATAAGGCAGCCTCAAGTCGGCCAAAATAGGGTCAAATTGGCCGGTAGCTGTAAGGACGGATGCGGGAGGCCTCAAATGAGATGAACTGCTGCTTCCTCCAGTGTGTGATGGTCCAGCCCCGAAAGCGGAAGTCTCAGCCCTAGAGGAAGAGGGTCTGTCAGTTTGCCGGTCGGGAGAAGGATGGTCTCTCGGAGTGCCAGAAGTGGGAGCTGAAGAGTGGGAAGACCGATAAGGTGGTACAGAATCAAATCGTGTCCCAATGCATGGCATCAGTCGATGAAGGCAGTAGAAGTCATAATCCTCATCCGGGGCATAAGCCGACTCGAAAGGGTCGCCCTCATACTGGGACACAGTAACAGACAGAAGTGTCGAAGATAGCATATCATTAGGAGGATCCATGGGAACTGCACGGAAACCGGCGATCTGGAAAATTACCCTCTCAGCGAGATAATACCGTCGAAACTCTGGATGGGGAAGTATGAATCGACGGCGAGTCAGAAACTCTGATCGCCGAAAGCTGTAATCTTGAGCAATCCACTCTGCCAGTCGGTGAGACATCACTTCAGATGCAACCTGTAAAAATTTGTTATATTAGTGAATCATTTTCTCTAATATAATAAAAAAGATGACGATAAAGCATTTACTGAGTCCATTGGGCAGCTGTCGAAGAATGATCTCAGCCCTCTAATGGGAAGTTTCCTCTTTGGTACTTCTACCCTCTCTCTATACCATCTCCAAGCAATGGGGGAAAGAGGATCGGCGGGGGCAGGTATCTCGCGAAGAAAAGGGGCGATGCCGGGAAAGTACTCATAAGCCCAAGTCTGAAAAAATATATATATATATATCAAAATTGGTGTATGTCAACATATATAAAGAGAGGGAAAATGTTCTTTACATTACCTCCCAGAAGTAATACAAGCCACAGGGAGCAATACGGGTATAGCAGAGGTCAGACATGTCGTCATACAACCTACACAGCATCATGCTAGCCCAATCGTACATATGAAGCCGTGTCAGATCAAGCAGGCTCTTCAGCACATTGAGACTCACTGCATCTTTCCTATTTGATAAGAAGGAGCTAGCAAACAGGAGAAGCAAGGTAAACCTGGCCGCCTGGTCAGCAGTAAGGTTGCCTGTCTCGTAACCAGTGTAGATACCTGGCGCTTGCTCCACAAGCCACCTCCGCTGAATGCAGCGAGGCGCCTGATATCGAGGATAGTCAACCCTGATCAAAGTAATCATGTCAGCTGAAGAAATGTCCTGCCGCCAGTCATCATAGGACTCCACCATCTCAACGCCAAAGGGAATCCCAGAGATGATGGAAAAGTCAGTAGGCGTCATTGTCATCTCCCCCCAAGAAAAATGGAAAGTGTCAGTGGTAGGCCACCAGCGCTCGGCTAAAGCACAGATCAAATCCCGGTGGATATCTCTGCCCACATCTATAGCCCTCAAATGGTGGAGGAAAGCAGGTCTGATAAGATCCCCCACTGGGTGCCCGGCATAAAAAATGTAAGCCGGAATAGTGACCATCGGACGCTCAGCTGTAGATATCTTGATTGTAGAGTTCTAAAAAAAAAAAATCAATCAATCAATCAGAAAAGTTGGACAAATTCAGAAAAGATTTAAGTTTTTTCTCCAGCCGGGTGTGGATTCCTAAAGGATTATTTCTAAGTTCTTTACTAGAAATAATTACTGATTGCAGAACATAATGAAGCCTGGTACAGATCCTAGTTCATTACTAGTACATGTAAAGGAAATATTCCTAAAATTTATTTCTAAGTTCTTTACTGGAAATGAATAAAATTTCTAAGCATGCATACTAGATGAACAAACGGAAAGTACTCACCTCATAGCAGCCGGTCAGAGAACTGTGCTTCTCCTCCTCAAGTAAAAGATTGCAGGGAGGGAGTGGGATTTCGAGGTCTTCAAAGCCGGTAAAATCCATCGTCGAGAGAAAATTTGAAAGAAGTGAAAGAAGAAGAATGAATGAAAGCAAATGAAAATTGAATGAAATGAGCCTATTTATAGAAAAATATGAAAATGCGGGTCTTTTTGCACCTCGCTCAAAATTCGCTCTTCAGAAGACCACTGAGTTCCATAAATCATTTTTATGGACCCCAGTGGGGGGCAATTGTGAACACTCGAATTTTGGGGCTCGGAAAGCCAATTTCCTCAGACCAGGTCGGACCGAGGGTCCACGGTAAAAGTCCACCGAAAGTATGTCTTCATGGTACTTGAAATGTCCGGGACGACGTGAGGATCACGGATATGGTCCCGGAATAATTTTTGGAGGCCCGTGGCTCTCAGAAAGTCAGTTTTAACAGAAATAGCGCGTGTCGCGGTGGTCCAGGACGGTGGCCAAGCCGCCGGGACCGGCGGCCCGACCGCCGTGGTTCCGGCGGCCAGCCGCCGTAGCGCCGGTGGCTCGGCCGCCGTTCACCGCGGCTCGGCCGCCGTGGCTGGCGGCCAGCTGCCGCCACCTACGGCGGCCCGGCCGCCGTGATTTCGGCGGCCAGTCGCTGTTGCTGGCGGCTCAGCCGCCGTGACCGGCGGCCCGGCCGCCGTCCAGCCCGATTTTGCCTATAAATAGGCTTCAGATTTTCAGAAAAAGGGACTTTTGGACTTCCTACGCCCAGATGCTGACGAAATTTTTATGCTTAAGAATTTCTAATATTGTGTTGTAGAAAGCAAGAATCATACTCAAAAGTGCAAGGAAACAAGATCTGGAACTTAGAAGTGGAAAAATTCTAATCAAGGTAATACCATAATTCATCTTTGGTCAATTCGAGCATATCATAAGCATTCTAATCTTCTTCTTAATTTCTTCTCGGTCAAAGACCTAATCTTTTTAGGTCTGAGGGCCTAATGGACTAATCAATCACCCTTTCGGCTTTAGGTCGTAAATAAAATCAATCTTTTTGGCACGGAGCCTAAATTGCATCTCTTTGGTACTAAGTACCTAAACGGCACCATTAAAAATGAACTTTTGGCCTGAAGCCTAAATCGAACTCTTTTGGTACTAAGTACCCGAAATTATACAATTTTTGCACTAAGTGCTAAATCTCACAAATTTGGCAAAAAGCCCGACAAATGCACGAAGCATACACACACACATGCATGAAGCATAAATTTCATCGCCTTTAAATAGGCTTTTCCGAACTACATGGGCTTTGATCTTCCATTCAAACTGGAGTATGTAGGCATATTTGGGATTTACCCCAAGTAGCAAGTCCGCTATTTATTAACAATCTGTTTGTTTTTCTTTTCTTCATCCCTTTTGTGTTTATTTTTTTTTATTATCACAAAGTTAGTCGAATACATGACATAGTCCCCGAATCCTCCTTAGGTTCGCAGACTAGAAACCTTTACATTGGACAAGTTATTGGAGTCAAACAAGGGTTTTCTTAGTTTTTCCCTTCGAACAAAATAAACTGAGTGGCGACTCCTGACAACGAGTGAACTTTTGCCCGGATCCTTTTCGGGCGGAAAACCAAGGTTCACAGGGTGATATAAGATTGGAAGGGTCATTCTTTACTCTTTTTGCTTGTTTATTATTTGTACATACATGCATTGCATTACATGGCATTGATCCTTTCTGACTAATAGACTTAGAGTACAATAGTTCAAGAGCATACGACAATACCACCTATAATAGTGATTTTTATTCAATTTCTTAATTGGGAGGATGGATGAAAATCAGCTAAGAAATATAGTCAATAAAGTTGTCAAAGTTAGGATGGCTGAGCTACAGGATCAATTAACTGAGATTATAAAGACCCAGTTGGTTGAGATTTTAGAGATCATCAATAATGCCAATGAGGCATCTCTCACTAAAATAAGGAACAAGTCCAGTGATAGAGATCAAATGAGAAATGAGAGGGTCAATCCATATTCTACAAGACTAATTGAACCATGTGTTGTCTAAGTAGATCAATAAGGATGGCTACCATCCCAGAGGGTAAAGTCAAAGGGGAAGGAGAGGTGTTGAGATAAATGCAACAACTGAGCCAGTAAAGAAGCATAAATTCTTAAACTTAGGGGAACCTTTGTCAGAGATGTTGGAAAATCTAATAAAGATGGATTTGCTACAACTATTGGCACCTCGACCTCTAAACAAGCCTCTGCCATCAAACTTTGATGCCAAGGCCTTCTGTCAATTTCATCAAGTGTAAAGGAACGAGACAGATAAATGTGTTCGATTAAGGTACGTAATCCAAGACTTGATCAACATTGGCAAGCTATCTGAGCCTTATAAGCCCAACACCAAGAGTAATCATTTGCCTAAATTTGAAAGAGTGCCACCACCAACAACCTTTATGATAAAGGGAGGAAATTATATAGACAAAGAGATGATGACTACTTGTGTTGTAAATGAGTTTTGGGACTCGATTGATAGTAATGGCAAATCAAAATCTAAGGAAGAAGAATGGGCCCGGTCCAAGCCTGAAGAAAAGAAAAGTGTTAAATACTCGCTCTGGCAAAGCTCCTCTAAAAGAAGTGAAGACTGCCAAAGGTAGAGATGCTGAGATAGAAGGAAAGAATGAAGAAGATGATGTTGCCCTTAAGCAATAGAGAAAGACCCAAGCTAGCATAATCCTTACTCCTAATGTGTCCAAGTAGATGAGGCACTTTTTTTTACTCTAATTCAACAAACTTCCCTTAGCTTGTTTGGTTTTTTTGTTTCATTTTCTTTCTTTAATGTTTTCTAGAGTAATTATATTTTTCAAATTAAGAATGTTTGAATAAATTACTTTCATTAAATTTTTTATCGGTCTCTACTTATTTTGGTGCTCAACCAATGATGAATCTAGCTTGATATTCATAAATTAGTGCATATATGCATCATGATTCAAATGACTTTACATGGCAAGGTAGTTGTTCTATAGCATTAAGATGTGTGCTTACTTAGAGAGGACTCATGTATAATTATGAGTGTCTAGGTCCTAGTTAACCTTGGAATATGCTTTGACAAACTTTCGAGGTGAAATTGAACTATGCTTATTTAAGAGAGAAATGATCTAGGCATCGTTTGGTTAGCCAATAACTAGTATCTACCTTATTAAACATCACTCCCTAGTTTGTCCCCTTGAAACTTCATAAGATTTTAGCTTGATTTTTATTGGCTTGTAAGCCCGATAACCTACCTTATGTTGTATTGACACTTATGACAAGTCTGATGATCACTGAGATAAAAGGGCAAGAAGATCAAGGAAAAGATGTATAGTCAAGGCCATAAAGATAGTTGAAGTTTACCTAAACTAGATTTATTATCTCCGATCTCTTTCATTATTGAGATAAAGTCAGGACAATAAAGGATTCATCCTCATTGAAGTGGACTCATTCTACTCCACTCATTCATAGTAAAAAGTATAGAATGGTGCAAATAAAACAACTCTCTTAGAGCTAGAAAAAAAGAAGAAAAATAAAAAATAATAAGAAGAAAAAAGAGAAGAAAGAGGAAAAAAGGAAAAAAAGAAGAAAAAAGAGAAAAAGAAAAAAGAAGAAAAAAGAGAAATAAAAATAAAATCCAAAAATGGCGGTTCAGAAAGCCGACAAAGATCCTTTTTACATAAAGCAACAGAAGACTTCCTCTTAATTTTCGAGGACAAAATAACTTGAATTAGTCCAGCCCAATCAAAGACTCAAATAAAATCAGAGAAATAAGGGAAAAACCATCTGTCATTTTATCCAACACAGCTCCAAATCTACAATCTTGAAAGTCTTAGATTTGATATTCCAAAATGGGAAAATGGCAGAATAATGGTCCTAAGTCTTTGCAAAAGAAAAGATCAAGATCATCTTAATCAAATCTATATTTCTACCAAGAAGATAAGATTTATCTTTTCATAAAACAACAAGATGCCTAAAAGATGGAAATGAAGTCTAGAGTTCCAACTATCTGCAGTTCCAGTACAAAATTTGTAGTGTGAAGGTTTGTCTATAGTGTTACATCAGCTCCAATCTAAAGATGGCCTTCATCTAACCCTTATCCCTTATAAACCCCATTTCAAGCCTATTGAAGACTTGTTCATCTCTCTTGGTAGGTAGAGCCTATTAGTTTAGATAATTTGAATAAGCATGCATATGAGGTAGACAATAATTAAACTCAATAAGATATTTGTCAAGTAATATGTATGTGCCTATCTGAAGTGCAACATTTCTTGCCTAAATATAATTGATTCCTGAGTTTAGTACGTTAACTAGGGTTGTCATATTATAAATATGTTAATTTGAAAAAATTGAGCCCTAAAGTATATTGACATTGATTTGACGAAGCTAAAATGTGATTTTAAAAAAAGGTGTTTTTATCATACGAGCCTCCAAGTTTAGGAAAGTGTGTTAAACTGTCGAACCTTAAAGGACATATTAGGCAAAAGTGGACTAATGAAAGGATCACTTGTAAGGTCATAAAGAAGTCGCCAATTAAATGTGTTGAAATGGATGTTTCTTATGTCTCTAACTATGTTGTTTGGGCCCCCACTACTCATGATTTCATCTTGAAGATAAAAGCCATAAATGTGATGTATTATGTCATTCCAATGCAAGACCTGAACAAGCATCTAAAAAGAATCCATAGGAGTTAATAGAACCACTGTAAGTATTATTCATGCATATCATGCATACATAAGCATATCACACTGTATTTTTTGTCTTGCGTTGTCTATTATTTGTCAAAGTGAATAACAAATACTCTATGAAGCAAACATAAAGCAGATATGGAATCAGGGGGGCATGGAAGGCCCATTGTTTGAGGAAGATGCAATCACTTTACAAAAATTAAGATACATGTTTATGCAAGCAACTAGACAAACACAAACATCAATTAAAGCCTACATGGGAACAAAATCATTGGTTTGAGCCTACACAGGGGGCAAAACTTTCTCTTTTTTTAATTCTTGATTTTATACGCGTATAAAATATTTTTAGACTCACTTTCAATATTTTGTCATGCAAGGGGCAAAGAGAGGATATGAGGGCTAGCTAAAAAATAGTTGATTTTTTTGCAAAAAGGAAGAATAAAAAGAAGAAAGTAAGAACCCTAAAAGAATGAAGATACAAAAGATAAAAGATCACTCCAGCTAGAAGAGTTGAAGCCAATGTAGGACAATGTCTAAGGATGAAGATCCATTTTGAAGGATGAAGATCCGATGTCCAAAGAATGAAGATACGATTTAAAAGGTGAAGACCCAATGTCCAAGGATGAGGATCCATTTCAAAGGGTGGAGACCCAATGTCCAAATGATGAAGATCCATTTTCAAGGGGGAAGACCCATTGTCCAAAGGATGAAGATCAATTTTGAAGGGTGAATACCAAATTATGAGCGAAAATTTTTGCCCCCACTCACGGTGGAATGGTTCTTGCGACTTCGGCACTGTTTAGGCTCGGGGCCTTAGAGAACATGGGCCTAAGCTCGGAGAAAATGGAGTTGATATTCAGACGAGCTGGGAAAAAAAGGGATGGATGACTCGATTTCTAAGGAATCTCTAACCCCCTAATTGGTTCAAAAAGTTGGGTACGTGTGGGGAAGGTGAGAAATGACCCAACACCCCTACGATGCCTATTCATTGGAACCAGCCTCCTTTGTAGGTCTTAATATTATAAAATTCTTAAATATAACAATATTATCCATACTACATACAACAATTAAAATAAAGCACCATTATATTAAAATCAAAGCAATGTCCAAACAAAATAACTAAATGGACACCCATCCGAGGATGGAAACATATCCTTACATCGTCCATGTCTAAAACAAAATAGGACACCCACCAAAAGGTGAAAATGTGTTCTTTACATTAATTTCAAAATATAAAAATAATTTAAATTACATGAAAATTAATTAATGAGGTACCCAATAATGGAAACATACCTCTTACAAATTTAATACCAAAATAAATAAATAATAATCTTAATAATAAAGAAAATATCCATCCATAATAAATTAAATAAATCAACCATTGAAATTAAATAAATCAACCATCAAAAATATATAATAAACTAGATAAAAAATCTAAAATTAAATAAAGTAATAAAAAGTATAAGTTTAGGGTTTTAAGGAATTTAGGGTTTTTGGAACTTAGGGTTTTGGAACTTAGGATTTTGGAAACTAGAGTTTTGTAATTAAGGTTTTAGATTTAGGGTTTTTGAAACTAGGGTTTTGGGATTTAGGGTTTGGAATTAGGGTTTTAGGGTTTAAGAGAGAAAGATTTATGGGATTAGGGTTTTGATAATCTTGGATTATTAAAAGAAAAAAAAGGTTTAGGATTTTAACTTACTGTCTTTAAAAAATAATTTTGGATTTGGAGAGATAAATTAAGATTTTGGAAAAATAATCAATATTTTGGAGTTTACTAATGAAATAGTTTAAGCTTTTGGATAAATAGTTTAAGGTTTTGAGTTTCAATAAAATAACTTACAGTTCTTGAGGTTTGAGTAAACAAAATAGATTATGACAATTAATTTA
Organism: Garcia nutans; assembly: GCA_947685225.1. Taxonomy (NCBI): domain Eukaryota; kingdom Viridiplantae; phylum Streptophyta; class Magnoliopsida; order Malpighiales; family Euphorbiaceae; genus Garcia; species Garcia nutans. Next base: position 45,008,079 of record CANTUV010000037.1, on the reverse strand, counting down.
AATCCTCAACAGCTACTGGGTAGTTTTAAGTTTTTTATAAAACATGCAAGTGGAGTTACGAACACCAACTGCTTAATGTATTAACTAAAGCAAATAATTAAAGTTATTAAAACAAAGATCAATTTATTTCATGTTCAAAGATCAAGTTATTGCACGTTCAAAGATCAAGTTACTGCATGTTCAAAGATCAAGTTACTACATGTTCTTATTAATCAAAGAAAATGAAGCTACTGTGAGCATGAATAATTTATGATTAAAGATCAAACTTCTATCATTGGTTCCATAAAAAAAATTGATTTCTATATAAACAATGTGAAGACAATATGGACTCTACCTTCTTCTTTGGTTGTCTTGATATTTCTGTTTGTTGTTTCTTTCATTCTTAAAAACTGTTGCTGTTCTTCTCTGTTTGTTGTTACTAATTCTCTTAATATTAATTGCTGACCTCTAGGGTTTTCTCTATTTTCCCCTCTAGGGTTTTCTGTCTCTTGAATTTCTCCTTGCTTGCTAGGGTTTTCTTTTGGCCGAAAGAATTTAAGAGTCCCAAGTTTGGTTTAAAATTTTTTTTTAAAGATCTAAGTTTCGTCTCCAAAGTCCCTTCTGAAGTGTTTTAATGTGATATTTATAGGAAAAAATTCAAACCTAGTTCTAATTGTCTAAGGAAATAAAAACCATTTAGGAAAAGAAATCAAAACCAAATAGAATTCGGTTTTGGAAAAACTGCGCTGGAAAAATCGCGCTGGCAAAAATTGATGCTGGCTACGGGTGGGCCAGCACGAAAATTAAGAGAAATGGGCCACGGGCCAGCCAATTCTCCACAAGAATTTCCTGTGGCGAATTAGCCTAAGCCAATTCACTTTCGGCGATGAAAATTTTACATTGCCGATTCTTATGTCGCCGATTTTTATTTATTTATTTATTTATTTATTTATTTTTAACTTTTCTAATATTACCTTTTTATTTTTACTAAAAATTATAAATAATAAATACTAAAATAAATATTATTTAATTAAAATATCACAAAAATTATTTTGGACTATAAAAAATATTGGATCAAACTGAGTCAAAAATTAAGGGTCTACAGTTTGCCTACTGCTTGAGCGATCTGACTACAGCAAAAGAAAGTGAAAATCAATATGACTTTTGACTGGGTTTGGAGCCATACTGGACTCCCAAGGTTGGTTTGAGCTCTAGACTCAAAAATAATTTGAGTTCTGGACCCGAGCTAGATTTAGAATTTGGGTTCTGGACCTGGGGTAAGTTCTGGACTTAATAGAGATTTTAGGTTCTGGACCTAAGCTAAGTTCTGAACTTAAAAATAATTTGGGTTCTGGACCCGAGCTAAGTTCTGGACTTAAGAGAGAATTTAGGTTCTGGACCTAAGTTAAGTTCTGGACTTAAAAATAATTTGGGTTCTGGACCCAAGCTAGATTTAGGATTTGGGTTCTGGACCGGAGCTAAGTTCTGGACTTAAGAGGGAATTTAGGTTCTAGACTTAAGCTAAGTTTTGGACTTAAAAATAATTTGGGTTCTGGACCCGAGCTAAGTTCTAGACTTAATAGGAAATTTAGGTTTTGGACCTAAGCTAAGTTCTGGACTTAAAAATAATTTGGGTTCTGGACCCGAGCTAGATTTAGGATTTGGGTTCTGGACCCGAGCTAAGTTATGGACTTAAAAATAATTTGGGTTCTGGACTCGAGCTAAGTTCTGGACTTAAGAGGAAATTTAGGTTCTGGACCTAAGCTAAGTTCTGGAAGTAAAAATAATTTAGGTTCTTTGCAAAAAATAATTGTAGTCAGTAGGATACTAAAAAATTTACAAAAAATTTAGCTATTTTTACCATGCCTATAAAAAAATTTAGCTATTTTTACCATGCCTATATCTTCTTGCCCCTGCGTGTAAAAATATTTTAAAAGTGAAAAAATATTTATATACACACAAATATCTGAATGATTGAATTGGATAATTGAGTTTCCTATTTATTTACTGTGTAGTTACTATTTATGTACTATTCACCAACTATTCATTTACTATTTATAAATAGTAACATTTACTTTTTTTCTTTTCTTTTTTTTTCTTCACGAGAATACTGTTTTCTCTTTTTTATTTGTCTTTTTCCTTTGCAATTTTTCTATATAAACCTCTGCTCATTTCTTCATTTCATCCATACTCATACATATTTTAAAATTAGAGGGTTTAGCAAAGAGCTAAGGAGAAAATGCATTCTTCAAGATTAGGAACTCGATCTAATGCTGAGTTATTGAAGTTTATTCGGCAGCATAAAATTAAAAATATAAGTCTACTAGTCGGGATGTAGCTTCATCGCAGTTCAAATAAAAAAATCAAGGTAATAATTCAATTATTAATTTTAACAATAAATCATTTTTTCGTTTTTGTGTTTTTATGTGTTTTTGTGTGTTTTTTTTCTTTTTTTTTTCCTTTTCTTCTTTCTTTTTTTTTATTTTTTGTTTTTTGTTTCTTTTAAGATTTAGGAAAAATAAATTAATTAGATGAATATATTTAAGAATTTAACAAACAAGTAAATAAATAGACTAAAAATAGAATATAAATAAATTTACCCTAAAAATCAGTGGTATTGATATGATGATATACTTACCTTGTGTTAACTTACCTGGCTCCGTGTTAGCGTGATAGCTGCATTATTCAGGGTGGAGGGTATGTCTATAAAGCCCAACAATGGTATGATGTAGCACCTTCTTGGGTAAAACGGATTATCCTAGATTGCCATTTTGAAAGCTTTATCTTGCAATTACCCTCCGAGCAGTGTCTGATACATAGGAGTGTTGTTCAAGCCTTGTCAGAGTGGTGGATGGATACGACCCATACTTTTCACCTACCTATAGGGGAAATGACCATTGGCCCAGTCAATTATACAACCATAACTGGTATCCGGTACTATGGCCTTCCAGTCCCTCTTACCAATGATATTCTAACATTCGAAGAAGTACAACAGTTAATCGGTATGGAACCATCATTTAAAGGGCCTTTCAAGATAAAAATTGAGCCGATTCAGAGTTATTGGATGAATTATGAAGGATGGGTTCGTAGAGAAACAACCAAACAATATGCTTGAGGATTTTTACTGTATTTGCTTGGGTCGACCATTTTATGCAACACCGAATCTACCATTCATTTGTCGATGTTGAGGGCCCTTATTGATATGAGTATGGTACCGATTTACGGTTGGGGTGAAGCTGGCCTTGCCTGTCTTTACCATGGACTTGATAAAATTTGCAGAAATAAGAGTCTTTTGTTGGCTTTATGGTGGTTGTCGAGATACTCTTCTTCCACCATTATCAATTCCATTCTTATTCTTGTATGAATTTTATTTTTATTATTGTTGTAGATTTGGGCATATGAGCATAATCTTGTGAGGGTGCTTGGCATTTCTCGAGAGAGAGTCGGGTATCCGAGATTAAATTTTTGATTGTCAGATCGTGTAGAAGTTTCCAGCTCTCACCATGTGCACACCCAACGCTATCTCTTGAGTTGCTTAACCTGGGGGGCCAGGTAAAATAGCATTATTATACTTTAAAATTTATATAAAAGTCCACTTACCTTATGTCATTTTGTAGGTCAATTTGGCCTGGTGGAACATTGAAGAGCGGACGAACTGGACTTCTTCCATGAATGCCGAATTGCCTTTTCAACATACCCGCCGAGTCATTGTCGGCCCTGTGTCTAGTGGCTGGTTTCTCGGGGAGAGAGTGTATGAGTAGTTTCTTAGTCCTGAGCAGTGAAGGATCCCGATGAGTTGTCTGGAGTATACTTTAAATATCACATCAATGTCGGAGAATGCATGGTGATTGGCTCGGCGCGGTTATGATGTTGAAACCTTTCTCTATCCACCGGGTGCATCTTATACCTAGTTTATTTGAATAGGGCTCTTAAACTTTGATGTATCTCCTGTTGGTGTATGGGAGATTGCCGAGGAAAATGAGGATAGAGATGAAGATGAGTATCATGGAAAGGGAAGAGAGTCTATCTCACATCTTGGGGCTAGCACTTCTTAGGTAAACTTTTACCATATTTCCATTGCAATTGCTTCTTTCTTAACTTGTTTTGACTTTTTTAATGATTGTTGTAGGCTGCTAGCTCATTTGGTCATGAGGCTGGACCTTCTTTCACTGCTCCTCCATTTGTTCATTCTAATCAACCGGAGATGTCACCTCATCCAGAGGGCATTGATATGAATTACCTGGTAGATTTTCTTATTCCATGATAATTTATGCTATATGTATGCATGATTATATATGCTCTTACTCTTTTTCTTTCTGGCTCCAGTCAAGAAGAGTTGACTGCTAGTCGTCAACAGGTTGCCCATTTTGAAAAGTTATACTACCAGTTAGAGCAAGATTTTCAAGACTTTCGGTTTCAGGGGATGAGAGATCTTAGTGCTTCTTCATCTAGAGGACCCCAAGCTGATGACCATGAGATCGTTTTGTCTTCTTCGGATGAGGACCGTTACAGATATGAATTTTAGGGTAATAGAGATTCAGGTGCACCTACTTCTGGAGGACTCTGGATGGGTGATATGCCTCCTTCTTCAATAGGTGATGACTTTTTTAAGGCTTTGTTTGATCATGATCCACCACCTCATTCTTAGTGACCTATCAGTATTGTATCAATTGAGGAAATATTATATAATATGTATAATGATAAAAATAATAATGATGATATATAATTTGCATCTTTATTGCACCCTTTTTTTCTTTTTTTTTTGTTTATATCATCATTATTACTATGATACAATTATTGGCCTTTCCTCTTCACATTTAATATTTCCACAGTATCACTAACCTACAAAACCAAAGGCAATGCGGCAATTCAAGATCCTTTTGTCACTAATTCTCTATCCTCGTGCATCTCGGTCACACTTTTCCTTGTCAATTTTGGAATAGCACAATCATCCCATATAAATCTCTTTTTACGCCATGATTTCATACAGAAGCCAAGAGATTTTCTACTTCAACGTAAAAATTCCTTTTAACAATTCCTATTTTCCTTCAGTTGTCAACAATGACCGAACTCAATTTGAAGAAAACAAAAGTTCTATTTAAAAATATGAATGCCATTCATTGGAAATAAATATCTTGGTCAAAAATTGATACTTTAAAGTGTTTTCAAAATGTTAAATTGGACCATTCTTTTTTACATGCCATGGCTTTTTTTTTGGAATGTGAATTTTAGGACATTTAAAATTAATGGCTTTGAAATATGTCCCTTGATTGAAGAATTTGAGGCCATCCTTGGATATCCAAGCAATCAACAAATGGCGTTACCTATATTGATTTCCAAGACTCAACAAAAGATGCAAATATTATTTCAACTTTCAAAGCCCGAAGTTCTACAGTTGATGAGAGGTGAGAAAATTCTGCTTGGTCCCTTAATTGACTTTTGCCTTTCTCATTTGGCTCCTACTAAGGCATGGGGACATATATTTTGTCTATGCTTTCTTGGCCAATTCTTGCTTGTTTCTTCTAATGGCGATATTGATCCACGAGTATTGGATATCATGGACCAAATGGAAGGAGGCTTGTCACCGATATCCGTGATCTTAGCTGAGACTTTAGTTGGATTAGACCAACTTAAATTGGGATTATTGAAGAAATTGACCAGGAGTCCATTGTTGCTTCAGGTAATTACCTAAACTTCCCTTTTGAGTTTTCAATTTAGGTTTTTCTTCTTTTATTATTATTATCATTTTTTTATTGCTTTAATTTTTGCCTAGTCCGCCCTTATGGGTTTTCGGAACTAGCGACCTGTCCTAATTTTTGCCTAAGCTGCCCTTGCGAGTTTTTAACTAAGCGGACCCCTTTTTTTATTGCTCTAATTTTTACCTAGTCCGCCCATGTGGGTTTTCGAAACTAGCTAGCTATCCTATTTTTTGCCTAAGCTGCCCTTGCAGGTTTTCAGCTTAGTGAACCTTTCTTTTTTAATTAATTTTTTTTCTTACAGATTTGGCTTCAGGAGCATTTCTGCTTGCTCGATACTCCATCTATAAATTTTTCCAAATTTCTGCCATGACATCATTCTGCTAGGAAACTACTCCATCCTGCTTCTTCGTATGTGTGAGCGGGGATTTTTGCCCCCACTCCCGGTGGAATGGTTCTTGCAACTTCGGCACTGTTTAGGCTCGGGGCCTTAGAGAACACGAACCTAAGTCCGGAGAAAATGGAGTCGCCACCAGGACGGGCCGGGAAAAAAAAAGAGGTGGATGACTCGATTCCTAAGGAATTCCCAACCCCCTAATGGGTTCAGAAAGTTAGGTACGTGTGGGGAAGGTGAGAAATGGCCCAGCACCCCCCACAACGCCCGGTTCATTGGAACCGGCCTCCTTTATAGGTCTTAATATTATAAAATTCTTAAATGTAACAATATTATCCATATTAGACACAATAAAGCATCGATATATTGAAAATCAAAACAATGTCCAAACAAAACAAATAAATGGACACCCATCCGAGGATGGAAACATGTCCTTACATCCCATGCCTAAATAGGACACCCACCGAAAGGTAGAAACATGTCCTTTACATTGGTTCTAAAATAGAAAAGCAATTTAAATTATATGATATCTAACTAATGAGGTATCCACAAAGTGGAAACATACCTCTTACAACATTTGGAACTCTAAATAAATCGATAAAAGTAAATAACCATTCATCATAAATAAATCATTCATCAAAGGTATTAAACATCAATAGAAAGTAAACATTCATCCATGATAAATTAAATAAACCAAGCATTGAACTTAAAAAAGTTAAAGCATATAAAATAAATCAAAGCATAGTCAAATATAAAATTGAATAAAGCAAGTAAAGATTCAAATTAAAGCTACTGTTTCCATTTAAGGTTCTTTATTCCATGTGTTTAAGGTTTTGGAATTTTATGGGTTTAAGCTACTGTGTTTTTAAGAGAATTAAAATGAATTAAAGTTTTATAATTCAAGAAGTTGGTAAAATTCTTTGATTAACCAAATTAGGGTTTGTGATGTAAAATCATAAATTTAGAGTTTGGGCTCTTCAAAACATTTAGATTATGACTATTAGCTACTGAATTATGTTTTTAAGCTTACTGTGTAAAATTATAACATTTATGTTTATATGTTTTTAAAGTTTTAAAGGATTAGGGATTAGAAAAAATTAGGGTTTAAGGTTTTAAGGGGGGTTAGTTACTGTTTTGGTTTTTTGGAGTTGAATTAGGGTTTTAGGATTTTTGATTTAGGGTTTCGGGGAATGCATTAGATTTTTAGGATTTAAAAATCAATTATGAAGTTTTATGAAAGTAAACAAAATGATTTAAAGTTTATAGAAGCAAAAAAGAAGTTTTTAGGGCTTTTGGAAAGAAACAGAACTTAATTTAGGGTTTTGAAAATTTGGAAAGCAAATTAGGGTTTTGGGGTTTTGAAGAAACAAAACTAACAACTTTAAACTTTTTGGAAAACAAAGCAACGAATTAAGATTTTTAAACTTTAGAAAAAGTGAATTGAGGTCCTAGGGTTTTTAAATTAAAAGACACAATGGGATGATTTAGCTACTGTGAAGAATAGAATTTTGACAATTGATGCATACCTCCGTTTGTTGGTTCCACCAAAAATTTCTTCTTGGATGAACAAAAACAAAGACAAGCTTTGCTGCCTTTGATGGATTGAATTGTCGTCTACTCTCAAAAAACAAAATCAGGTTGATTCACTGCCTTTCCTACTTAGTTTCGGTCTAAATTTTTCTCCCAAATCTGATCCAATTTTTGATCAATTTCTTATTTCATAGTAATTTATGCTATATGTATGCATGATTATGTATGCTCTTACCTTTTTTTCTTTTTGGCTCACAGCCGATGCTCGAAGAACAAAATAGGAAACTTCAAGAAGAGTTGGCTGCAAGTCGTCAGCAGACTTCTCATTTTGAAAATTTATATCATCAATCCGAACAATATTTCTGAGACTTTTGATTTCAGGGGATGAGGGATCCCGGCGCTTCTTCATCAAGAGGCCCCCAGACTGATGACCATGAGATCCTTTCGTCTGCTTCTGATGAGGACCATGATGGATCGAAACTTCAAGGTAATAGGGATTTTGGTGCTCCCGCTTCGGGTGATCCCAGGACGAGTAATTTGTCAAATTTTGGTGCTTTCGCTTCTGGCAGAGTTGGGACGAGTAATTTGCCCCCTCCTCCAACAGGCGATGACTTTTTCAAGGCTTTATTTGATGACCTACCACCACCCTCTTAATGATATGTAAATATTGTAGCAATTGTAAAATATTGTACAATAATGAAAAAATACAATTTCCATCTTTACTGCAACTCTTTTTTTTTTCACTGCGCCACTTTTTTTTATATCACATCATAAATAGTGCATCACAACTTCCCTTTTCACAGCCGTACCATTTGCTAAAACCAATTCAACGCGCTAAAGGATTTCGTTGCTAATTCCTTTCCATATGCCATATGGTCTTATTCTTTCCGATCACCTTTTCCTCATCGCTTTTGGAAAAGGTTATTTCCTCTATATAAATCACTTTTCATGCCTAAGTTAATACAGAAGCCAAAATATTTTCCATTCCCACACAAAGAACTCCCTTTAACAATTTTAATATTTCTTCATTCATCAACAATGACCGATCATCATTTAAAGAAGATAAAAATTCTAATTAAGAATATGGATGCTATTCACTGGAAGCAAATTTCGAGGTCAAAACTTGATGTTTTAAAATGTTTTCAAAATGTTAAATTGGGCCACTCCTTCTTACGTGTAGTGTCTTCCTTTTGGAATATGGATTCTAGGGCATTTAAAATTAATGGCTTTGAAATATGTCCCTTGATTGAAGAATTTGAGGCCATCCTTGGATATCCAAATAATCAACAAATTATGTTACCAACATTGATTTCCAAGACTCAACAAAAGATGCAGATGTTATTTCAAATTCCAAAACCTGAAGTTCTTCGGTTGATGAGAGGTGAAAAAATTCTACTTGCTCCTTTGATTGACTTTTGTCTCTCTCAGTTGGCCCCTACTAAGGCATGGGGATGCATGCTCTGTCTTTGCTTGCTTGGCCAATTCTTGCTTGTTTCTTCCGACGGCGATATTGATCCATGGGTATTAGATATTATAGACCAAATGGAAGCAGGCTTGTCGCCGGTACCTATGATCTTAGCCGAGACCTTAGTTGGATTAGACTGACTTAAATCAGGATTGTCAAAGAGACTGACCGGGAGTCCATTGCTGCTTCAGGTAATTACCTAAACTGCCCTTTCGGGTTTCAATTTAGGTTTTCTTTTTTCTTCTTTTATTTATTGCTCTAATTTTTGCCTAGTCCGCCCGTATGGGTTTTCGGAACTAGCGAGCTGTCCTAATTTTTCCTAAGCTGCCCTCGCAGATTTTCAACTTAGCGGACCTCTTTCTTCTTTTTTTTTTGTTATATATTTTTTATTGCTCCAATTTTGCCTAGTCCGCCCATGTGGGTTTTCGGAACTAGCGAGCTATCCTAATTTTTACCTAAGCTGCCCTTGCGGGTTTTCAACTTAGCGGACTTTTTTTTTTAATTTAATTCTTTCTTCACAGATTTGGCTTCAGGAGCGTCTTTGCTTGCTTGATACTCCATCCATGGATTTTGCCAGATATCTGCCACGTCATCATTTCACTAGGAAACTACTCCATCCTGCTTACTAATATGCTGACTGGGTTGACTGGATCCACTCACGCTTTGAAGTCAATATCCATTGGTTGGTACCTTGGTGGAAGATTTCTCATATCACCATGCGGACATACTTGATGTATGTTCCCCTTGCTGCTCTTCGTCAAGGTACATGCTATGATCCTCGCAGCCGTTAGTATGGAGCTGAGCCTCGTGATTCTGACTTTGTTCCCGACTTAGACATGCCTTGCTTGACTAAAGCCTACTTGGATCGACTGAGGCAAAGCTGGCCTGCACGTTATATTTATCGACTGCCATAGATTTTTCATTTGTCAATTCAGAAAGTGTATTGTTAGGATGAAAAAATAATTAAAGTAATAAAAGATGCTTCTTTTCCCTTTATAATTTGTCATCACCTTTTGCTATTGTGTTGATTTATTTCATACATATCTGGTCAAATACTTATAACAGTGCACATAGAGCAATTTTAACATTAATTCTATTTTATTAAATTGGGGAACAACCAAACATAAAGCTAGCATACACAAGATCACTCCTGTTGCCAATTAGCCCTTGTTGTCCCAAGATGGCAACTAAGAGGGGGGGGGGTGAATTTGTTTCCTCTAGGAATGATGGCAAATTAAAAACTCAACAAACAAAAAATGCGGAATAGAGAAATGGCTGAGTAGTGAATAAAAGAAAGAACGCACAAGATTTATAGTGGTTCGGAATTTTTTCAATCCTACATCCACTTCCTTAACAACTTGTAAAGGTTTCACTAATCTTTGAAGTTTTACAAGCTTACTTCCAACTTTGGTGTTTTTACAAACTCACACCTAACTTGACAAGTGTTTTACTAAGGCTAACACTCAAAACCTTTACAAGAGTTTTACTAGGCTTACTCTCACAACCTTTACAAGAGTTTTACTAGGCTTACTCTCACAACCTTTACAAGAGTTTTACCAGGCTCACTCTCACAACCTAAGTGTTTTCCAAGCTCACACTCAAACTTTTACAATGGTGTTTTCAATGCTTACACCTAACATTCATTACAATTCAAATGTAAGTTTAAGTAAAAGAAAATATGTTGCTTGGCTATAAAATCTTTGATTCTCTCTTTTCATCATTCTATTTTTCTTAGAGTAGCAATGTATTTATAGCCAATGTGGTCTAACTAGCTGTTATAGATAGTGAGAATAAAGTCTTGGCAGTTTAGACCCTTTTCAGTAAACTGTTCGAAGCATTTCGCGGTCGTCCTTCATACAAGGATGGTCGCGCTCATGTCTCACACATTCGTCCTTGGTCAAGGAACGGCCGTTGCATTTAAATTTACTTCAACGATTGAATTTGAGTGCTCTGCAGCAGGAATCTTACCCATGTTGTGGTTGTCGGGATGGTCGCACGTATGATAGGTGCGGTCACCCTTTTGAATGTTGAAGTGAGTTTATAACGGTCATCACACGTGGCATTCTCTGACTGGGCAAAATGAAAGTCTGCCTAAATATGAATTTCACGGTCGCCCTAGGTGACATCTCGCAGTCAAGTTGAGACACTCGCGTTGAACTTTTAGACGCACCTTAGGACGCGAACACTACTGTCAGTTTAAGCAGATTTCTCCTGAATCATCAGAGCGGTCGCAGATATCAAAGGGCGGTCGCTAAAGTGAAAAGCAAGACTGTATCCTTCACCGTCCTTGTCACCACGAACCTTACTGTAATTTGGATGATTTGGGTTTCTTGTGTTGTGGTCGTCCATGAATTTAGGACGGTCGCTCTTGTGTAAGTGCGGTCGCGACTGAGGTCGAGTTTCTGACCGCGAAACCTACTGTGATATGGTTTCATCCTTTAATTGAATGGGGCGGTCGTCTCCATGTCTTGTGCGACCGCTAAACATGCTCTGTTCAACTTTATTTGAAACAACCTAATCCTGCAACAAGCTTCTTCAAACACATGTTAAATAAGTCATTCAATTTGAGTTGTCAAGGATCAAAATTAAGATCATTTGGCTAACAATCTCCCCCATTTTGACTTTGACAATCAAATAGAATGAAGATATAAATTAACAAGGATATAACTTAGATTGGCTCACAATCTTTCCTTATTCAAATTGCTCATGTGTTGAATGTTAATAAATTTGTTATAATGCTCCCCCTAAACATATGCATGACTCATGTTTTATGTTGGAGTATAACTTGGTGCATTGGTAAACAATCATTCCTATTTTAATAATATTTATATCATTTGGCTATCTTGCATTAGTAAACAATCATTCCTATCATTTGGCTATCTTTCTCCCCCATTGTCATAGGCAAAATTCATAAAAGATAATGAACAACTTGATGTATAACAAACAAAATGTTTAATGATAGAGGGCAGTGCAAGGATAATGTAAGATAGGAACAAGATAAAACAAAACAACAAAACATAACCAAAAACAGGAAAAAATAAAGTAATCAGAATCTTCATCCTCATCTATCTCTTCTTCTTCTAAAGGAGCTTTTCCCTTATCAAGAGGAACATTAGAGGTAGAGCTAGTGTTGATAGACTCTTCTTCTTCAGGGAGACTTTATGTATGATCACTTATATCCCAATTCTCAAGATTGCATTGAGGCAAGTCCAGTTTGCCTTGCATGTCATAGAGATCATGATGCATGTGACATATAAGGTCAATTCTCTTGTTCAAGTGATGGAATCTTTTGGAGACACTTTTCTTGAATCAAGAGAGTTTCCTGGAGAGAGAGTTGATAGCTTTGAGAATGAGTTTTGTAGGAGATGAAGTAGTCCTGGGTAGGTTTAGATGATGTAGTTTTTGGAGGTAGTTCAACAGCAACTTCCAAGGAGTCTCCTTCTTCTTCAATTGTGTATCTTGGTCTTTTCTTTTGTCTATCCACAATACCTCGTTTGCCAAAATAATACACATATGTACCCTCAATCTTCCTTACACAGCCAGCATGTTCTAGATAGTCAATGGTGATGGCACTAGAGGCAAGATTGAAAGGGTTTCTCAAGGTAGCTAAGTTGAGATCATTTAGTAAGTTCATGTGCCTAGCTGTTTGAGTTATTTGTGAGGACAAGAAGAAAGTTCCAGTTCTTGTAACAGCATGATGATATAGAGTGTCAATCAAGAACTTGGTTGTGTTCATTTGGATGTTGTGGGTGAAAGCATATAAGAAGATGAGGTCTCTTTTTGTTACCTTTTCATTCCCATCAGCCCTTTAATGAATGGTGTAGGTGATGATCCTATGAAGCATCCAATGGGTGAGGGATTTGATGTGTCTAGCTTTTGACTCTTTTTCAAATGAGGTTTCCATAGAAATTTCTTGCCAAAAGGTAGAGAGTGTTTGGTTGGAGAAGGTTAAATCATTATAGGAGGTTATTCCATCAACAGAAAAGTCCCAGATTTTGCCAAAGTCTTCTAATGTTAAGGCTTGGTATTGGTCAAATAACTTAAATCTAACCCCATACCACCCCCAGTGCAGAATTTGCACTCTTTTCAATTTGAAAAGACATGAGAAACTCCTTACTTAAACTAGAATAGCCTACTTCTTCATGAAATATGAATTTCCTCCAGCCAAGAACATCAAGTAAACTTTCAGTCTCATCTTTAATGTTGAGGGTAGAGAGAATCCCAACAAAAGGAGATTTGGTTCCTTCAATTTTCTTTCTCTTAAGCATGGCATATCTCACATCTTCCTCAGGGGTTTGGTGGTAAGGTTTATGAATTTTCTCACCTCTTCTGGACTGTGGAGGAGATGGAGGAACATCTGTTGGTTCTCTTATGATGATTCCTGAAGGTTTCTTTCCTTTCCCTTTCCCTTTGGAGGTTATTTTCTTTTTGGGAGCCATTAGAGTTGAAGAACAAGAAGAAAACTGGAAAACAGAGAGTGTTTTGAGAAGGAGATGATCTTGAGAGGATTTTAGAGATTTGGAGGGAAGTTTGTATGTTATAAGAAGTAAAATATCCAAGAAACTGATGTATAATGGTCTTAAATAGAAGAAATTAAGAAAATAGTCGTTTATGACTGTTGAGAGTTAAGAAACGCGACCTGTCATACAACCAACGGTTACAAAATTTCGAGCAGAGTGTACAGAGTGCGGTCGCCTATTTGTATAGGTGCGATCGCAAAATGTCCTATGGCCACCATTAACAAAATTAGTGCGCTCGCGGGTGTTGAGAAAGTCTGCAACGGTCGAAACTATTCAAATTATTGTGACCGCGCACAAGGTTTCTCGACCGCGTACAGAGGTATTAATTTAGATGAATCTGGCTGGTAAGATAGCGATCGCTAAAGGCATTGGAGCGAACGCGAGTGACTCAGAAATGAAAGAGTAAAAAAAGATGAAGGATTTTTATAATTTTAAGCAAAAATTTTAAGAAATTGATATCCAAATTTTTATTCATTCAGGGGAATTCCATCAATCATACCTGAATTAAGTTTAATAAAGTTGAGCCTATCTTCATTCAAAGGTTTTGTAAAGATATCAGCAAGTTGATTATGTGTATCTATAAACTCTAGAACTATATTCTAATTTTGTACATTTTCTCTCAAAAAATGATGTCTAATATCTATATGTTTGGATCTAGAGTGTTGGATAGGATTTTTAGACAAATTGATAGCACTAGTGTTGTCACATTTGATGGAGATGTTGTTAAATACTTTGAGATAGTCAAGCAATTGTTGTTTCATCCATAATACTTGTGTGCAACAAAAACATGCTACAACATATTCGGCTTCCGTTGTGGATAAAGCAATCGATGCTTGTTTCTTACTATGCAAAGAAACTAGACAATTACCAAGAAAGTGACATGATCCTGTTATGCTCTTTCTATCTAAGATACTACCAGCATAATCTGCATCTGAAAAACCTAAGATATGAAATGATGTGTTTTTAGGATACCAAAGTCCTAAATGCATTGTACCACTTAAATATTTCAAAATTCTCTTAGTAGCATTCAAGTGTGATTCTTTAGGACAAGTTTGAAATCTAGCACAAAGACATACACCATACATTATATCAGGTCTAGAATCGGTTAAGTAAAGTAGTGATCCGATAATAGCTCGATATTTCTTTTCATCTACTGCTTTACCATTTTCATCTTTACCCAATTTCAAGAATGTGCTCATAGGAGTCTTGCTAGTTTTGCAGCCATCCATTCCAAATTTCTTGATGAGTTCTTTTGTATATTTGGATTGGTTGATGAAGATTCCATCTTCACATTGCTTGATTTGCAGTCCAAGGAAGAACTTGAGTTCACCCATCATGCTCATTTCAAATTCCCTAGTCATACAACAAGCAAATTCTTTACACAAGGTTTCATTAGTAGCTCCAAATATTATGTCATCCACATAAATTTGTACAATTAAAATGTTATGTTTGTCCTTTTTAACAAAGAGAGTTGTATCTACTTTTCCTTTTGAAAAGCCATTTTTAAGCAAATATGCACTTAGTTTATCATACCAAGCTCTTGGTGCTTCTTTCAATCCATATAAAGTTTTGGTAAGTTTGAAAACATGATTAGGAAATTTGTAGTTTTCAAAACCAGGAGGTTGTTCTACATAAACTTCTTAGCTTATAAGTCCATTTAGAAATGCACTTTTAACATCCATTTGAAAGAGTTTAAAGTTCATGTGACATGCAAATGCAAGTAATATTCTAATAGCTTCTAATCTGGCTACAGGGGCAAATGTTTCATCATAGTCAATACCTTCTTCTTGATTATAGCCTTTGGCTACCAACCTTGCTTTGTTCCTAACAATGTGACCATTTTCATCAAGCTTATTTCTATAAACCCATTTGCATCCTATGATACAGTGATCTGTAGGTCTAGGAGTGAGTTGCCAAACATTATTTCTTTCAAATTGATTAAGTTCATCTTACATTGCAATCATCCAACTTTCATCGTTTAGAGTCTCCTCAATGGACTTTGGCTCAATTTGAGAAACAAAAGCAAAATTAACATCTATATGATTAATTTTAGATCTAGTAATTACTCCCTTAGATTTTTCACCAATGATGAGTTCCTTAGGATGATCTTTCTTGTATTGCCAATCCTTAGGTAGATCTTGAGTCTTTTCTTCAAGTTCATGCTGATTGATTTTTGGAGCATCAATAGTTTCATGAGGTTCAAGAGTACCTGCAGGGTCATTGAAAGTACTACCTTTCTTTTGATCAAGTTTAGATGATTCATCAAATACAACATGCATTGATTCTTCAACAACTAGAGTTTTCATGTTAAATGCTCTATATGCTTTGCTATATGATGAGTATCCTAGGAATATGCCTTCATCTGATTTGGATGAAAATTTTTCAATATTTTCCTTGGTGTTCAATATAAAGCATTTGCATCCAAATACTCTAAAATATCCAATTCTGGGAATTCTTCCATTCCATAGCTCATAAGAAGTTTTATTAGTTAAATGCCTTTTGTAAACACGATTTGCAATGTAACAAGCTGTATTAACAGCTTCCACCTAAAAATAAGATGGTAAATCATATTCATTGAGCATTGTTCTAGCCATTTCAATTAAGGTTCTATTTTTCCTTTAAACTACACCATTTTGTTGTGGAGTTCTAGGAGCAGAAAAATTATGTGAAATGCCAAGTTCATCACAAAGACTTTCAAAATTTTCATTCTCAAATTCTTTGCCATGATCACTTCTAATAGATATGATCACATATCCTTTTTCATTTTGAACTCTTTTTGTAAACATTTTGAAGTAATTAAAAGCTTCATTCTTTTGTGCTAAGAAATTAACCCATGTGAATCTAGAGTAATCATCAACAAGAACAAATGCATATAATTTGCCTCCTAAGCTTGTAACTCTATTTGGTCTAAACAAATCCAAATGAATGAGCTCTAAAGGTCTAGAGGTACTTATAACATTCTTTGATTTAAATGAACTATTATGTTGCTTACCATGTTGACAAGGTTCACAAATTCTATCTTTATCATATTTTATCTTAGGGAGACCATCAACTAGGTTTTCATTACAAATATATTTCAATTGATCCATACCAACATGTCCTAGTCTTCTATGCCATAACCATGCATCATTATTAGTAGACATTAGACATTTAAATGCATGATTTGAATGTATGTTAATATTATAAGTGTTGTTTGTCCTAGTACCCTTAAATATGATAACACCATTTGAATTTGTGATCTTGCATCCTTTGGAATCAAAATTAACAATGTATGCTCTATCACATAGTTGACTAACACTTAGCAAATTATGTTTCAACCCATCAACAAGCCATACATCTTCTATTAAATCTTTACCAATTGAACCAATGGAGCCAACACCAATAATTTTACCTTTAGCATCATTTCCAAAAGTTACATTACCTCCATGTTTGTAGGTAATACTTGTAAAGAGCTTTGCATTCCCGATCATATGCCTTAAGCACCCACTATTCACAAGGCATGTGCTTTCGTTGATAGTAGATTTTAGGCATACCTACAAGGCAATAGTGGTCATCTTCTCTTAGGTACCCACATGAAGTTAGGTCCTTGATGATTAGTAATAAAGGTGTCTTCTAACTTGAGATGAGCCTTTCTTATATGACAGAAAAAACTTTTGTGTTCGAATTTCATGCAATATGTGCATTTCCATGGTATTTTATATTTCTGCATTTTTCTTTTTGTATTCCAAGTATTATGCATACAACTACAAATATGTGATTGCTTTTATGCAAGTTTAGTGTACATAAATGCATGATTACTTTTAGCTTTATTTCCTAGTGAACCATAAGAAGTTCTTTTGGTACTTTTAGACTTGGTGCGAGCATCTTTGTTCTTTACAATATCAACATTAGAAATTTTAGTTGTAGATGCTTTTACAAATGTTGGTTTGCTTGGTTCAATGTTGGTCGATCCATTGAATCCTAATCCATATTTTAAGGAGGGTGATCTTTGGTTACCAATTAATGTTTCTAAGGCTTCCTTTCCTTTATGAAATCTTGAAATTGATTCTTTTAGTTCTTTTAGTTCATGCTTCAAAATTTCATTCTCTTTAATAATTTTTTCTGAGTCATGTGAGTTTTTATTTAACTCTTCTATTGAATTCATTAAGTGTTCATTTGAGATTTTCAATTCTAAGGTAGAGTTCTTTAAGAATATAAAATCCTTTTCTAACTTAGAGCTTTTTTCTTTATAGAACATCATTTTAGAAAAATATTTTTTTATTTTAAAGTTCATGTGCTCATCATGTGTTACTAGATCAAAGGATTGAGTACTTACCTCATTGGAGTCATCTCCAATAGCCATGAGACATAGGTTTGCAATTCCTTCTTCTTCTTCACTTGAAGAGGAGTGATCCCATGTGGCTTTGAGAGACTTTTTCTTTTCTTTGTCCCATTTCCTTTTATTCTTTACTTTGAAGCAATCCGATTTAATGTGACCAGTTTTTCCACAATCATAGCACTTTACCTCATTTTTCTTTTCTTTATCTTTGAAGGAGAATTTAGGAAGTGTACCCTTATTTGCTTGTAATCTTTTCTTCCTTTTCCATTCATTGATTCTTTTTAAGAACATTGCCATTTCATCTTCATCATCAGTACCTTCGTTGCTTGAGCTCTCAACTTCTTTGATTGCTTTGAGAGCAATTAGTTTTCTCTTTTCTTTCTCACCTTGATCTTCTTATTTTTCACGGTGTAGCTCAAATGTGAGTAGTTTTCCCACAAGATCGTCGATTCTCAATGTGCTAAGATCATGAGCTTCTTCGATGGATGATACTTTTAATTCAAAGTTCTTTCTATCTCTTAGGGCTCTCAAGATTTTACTGTTTATATCACCTTGATCATATACCTTGCCATACTTCTTTAGTTCATTGACAATAGCAAGCAAGCGATTTGTCATGTCGGTGACGTTTTCATTTGATTTCATCTTGAATAGCTCATACTCATGAACATTCATTTGTTTCTTGGTGAATCTTACTTGAGTCGTACCTTCATGGTAGTTTTCGAGTGTCTTCCAAATGCAATGTGCACAAGTTAAATGTTGAACTCTTCCACCTTCTTCTCTTGAGATGGAATTCATCATGATGGAAGCGGCTCTATTATTCTTGAATCGATCTTTGACATTGATAGTTGACCATTGTGCTTTGGGAAGAGGAACTTGAATACCATCAACTTCATAAGTGGGAGGTTTCCACTCACTTTCCACAAAATCCCATAGTTCAATCCCTTCACTGTCTAGAAACAAATACATTTTGTGTTTCCAGTAGGAATAATCAATTCCATCAAAGTAGGGTCTAAGAATAGTGTTAAGATTTCCATGAGAGATAGAGTTTGATGAAGAAGAAGTTGCCATAGTGGATCAAATTTCACAATAAGTTTAAGAAATTTCAGGCTCTGATACCAATTGTTGTCCCAAGATGGCAACCAAGAGGGGGTGAATTGGTTTCCTCTAGGAATGATGGCAAATTAAAAACTCAACAAACAAGAAATACGGAATACAGAAATGGTTGAGTAGTGAATAAAAGAAAGAACGCACAAGATTTATAGTGGTTCAGATTTTCTTTAATCCTACATCGACTTCCTTAACAACTTGTTAAGGTTTCACTAATCTTTGAAGTTTTACAAGCTCACTTCCAACTTTGGTGTTTTTACAAGCTCACACCTAACTTGACAAGTGTTTTACTAAGGCTAACACTCAAAACCTTTACAAGAGTTTTACTAGGCTTACTCTCACAGCCTTTACAAGAGTTTTACTAGGCATACTCTCACAACCTTTACAAGAGTTTTACTAGGCTTACTCTCACAACCTTTACAAGAGTTTTACCAGGCTCACTCTCACAACCTAAGTGTTTTCCAAGCTCACACTCAAACTTTTACAATGGTGTTTTCAATGCTTACACCTAACATTCATTACAATTCAAATGTAAGTTTAAGTAAAAGAAAATATGTTGCTTGCTATAAAATCTTTGATTCTCTCTTTTCATCATTCTATTTTTCTTAGAGCAGCAATGTATTTATAGCCAATGTAGTCTAACTAGCCGTTATAGATAGTGAGAAAAAAGTCTTGGCAGTTTAGACCTTTTTCAATAAACTGTTCGAAGCATTTCATGGTCGTCCTTCATACAAGGATGGTCGCGCTCATGTCTCACGCGGTCGTCCTTGGTCAAGGAACGGTCGTTGCATTTAAATTTGCTTCAATGGTCAAATTTGAGTACTCTGCAGCAGGAATCTTGCCCATGCTGTGGTTGTCAGAACGGTCATGCGTATGATAGGTGCAGTCACCCTTTTGAATGCTAAAGTGAGTTTATAACGGTCATCACACGTGGCATTCTCTGACTGGGCAAAATGAAAGTCCGCCTAAATATGAATTTCGTGGTCGGCCTAGGTGACATCTCGCGGTAGAGTTGAGACACTCGCGTCAAACTTCTGGACGCACCTTAGGATGCGAACACTACTGTCAGTTTAAGCAGATTTCTCCTGAATCATCAGAACGGTCGCGGATATCAAAGGGTGGTCGCTAAAGTGAAAAAGCAAGATTGTATCCTTCACCGTTGTTATCACCGCGAACCTTACTGTAATTTGGATGATTTGGGTTTATTGTGTTGCGGTCATCCATGAATGTAGGACGGTCGCTCTTGTGTAAGTGCGGTCGCTACTGAGGTCGGGTTTCTGACCGCGAAACCTACTGCGATATGGTTTCATCCTTCAATTGAATGGGGTGGTTGTCTTCATGTCTTGTGCGACCGCTAAACATGCTCTGTTCAACTTTATTTGAATCAACCTAATCCTGCAACAAGCTTCTTCAAACACATGTTAAATAAACAATAAAATTTACTTTTGAATTTTTGTTTTTTTGCCTTGCCGTTTCTCTATAAAGACCCATGAATCCTTCATTTCATTTTACAGCTAAATCTCAATTTCTATAATTCTCTCAAATTCTTTCAAATTTAGCACATAGTTTTCAAAAAAAATGCATGCTTCAAGGTCAGGGACTCATTCTAATGCTGAGTTATTACAGTTTATTCGGCATCATGAAGATGGAAATATAGATATACTAGCCGGGATGCTGCTTCATCGTAGTTCCAACCAAAAGAGCGCGGTAATTATTTTTCTTTTTCTTTTTTTTTATTGATTTTTTCGTCTTTCTTTTTATTATTTTTTATTTTTTATTTTTTTTATTTTATTTACTTTATTATTATTATTTAATATTTATGATTATTTTTTATTTTTGTTTGATATTTTTTCTTCTTTTTTTATTTTTATTTAATTTATTTATTTATTTTTATTATTATGTTTGCCTTTATTATTTTGTTTGTTTATTTTGTATTCTGATATTATTATCTTTTTTTAGAAAATTTAGAAAAAATATATTAATTTAAGCAGATAGGATAATATGTACTTACCTGGTATTAACTTACTTGGGTCTGTGTTAGCATGATCGTTGCGTTGTTCGGGCTGGAGGCTGTATTTACAAAGCCCGACAATGGTACGATGTAGTGCCTTCTCGGGTAAGGCGGATTATCCGAGATTGTGCCTTTGAGCAGTTCATCTTACAATTGCCATCTGAGGAATATCAAATAGACTGGAGCATAGTCCAGGCGCTTGCAGAGCGATGGTTGGAAACAACCCACACTTTTCACTTGCCCATTGGAGAGATGACAATTGGTCCGGTCAATTTTACTGTTATAACCGGCCTTTGATATGATGGTGTTCCGGTTCCTCTGACCAACGATATTTTAACATTTGAAGAAATTCAGGAATTAATTGGTATGAAGCCATCATATAAAGGGCATTTTAAGATAAAAATCGAGCCAATTAGTAGTTATTGGATGAACTACGAAGGACGGGTTGGCAGAGACACGGCCGAACAGTATGCTCGAGGATTTTTGTTATATCTACTTGGGTCGACCATCTTAGGCAGCACTGAATCCTCCATTCACTTGTCAGTGTTGAGTGCCCTTTCTTATTTCAGAATGGTACCATCTTTTGGCTGGGGTGAAGCTGGTCTCGCGTGTCTTTACCATGGTCTAGATAAACTTTGCCGAAACAAGAAGTCTTTTGTCGGCTTAATGGCGGTTGTCGAGGTATTCTTTCTTCCACCAGTGTTATTTCCACTCTTTTCTTGCATGATTGTGACCTTTATTGTTATTGTAGGTATGAGCATATGAACACAACCTCGTGAGGGTACCCGGTATTTTTCGAGAGAGAATCGGGTATTCTAGATTAAATTACTACTTATCCGATCGTGTGGACGTTCCCGGCTCTCATCTTGTGCATACTCATCGCTTTGTGTTGAGCCGCTTAACCTGGGATCAGGTAAAATAACATTAGTATGCTTTAAATTTTATGTGAAAGTTTACTTATGTTATTTTGCAGGTGAATTTGGCCTGGTGGAACCCAGAAGAGCGGACGAACTGGTCTCCTTTGATGAGAGCTGCGCTATCTTTCCAACATTCTCGTCGAGTTATCACTGGCCCAGTGTCTAGTGGCTGGTTTCTCGGGGAGAGAGTTTATGAATGGTTTCTCGGTCCAGAGCAGCGAAGGGTCCCGATGCATATCCCAAAATATACTTTAAATATTATGTCGATGCTGGAGGATGCATGGTGGCCAGCTCGGTACGGTTATGATGCTGAGTCATTTCTCCATCCATCGGGTGTATTCTATGCCCATTTTATTCAAAGAAGACTCTTGAACTTTGAGGTATCTCCTATTGGTGTGCAGGAGATTTTCGACGAAAATGAGGGTAGAGATGAAGAAGAACATCACGGAGCTGCAGGAGAGTCTGTTCCACATCTCGGGGCTAGTACTTCTCAGGTAAAACTTTTACCACTTTTCCCTTGCAACTGGTTTTTTCTTTCTTTGATTCTTTAATGATTGTTGCAGGCTGTTGGCTCATTTGATCATGAGGCTGGACCTTCTTTTACTGCCCCTTCGTTTGTTCATTCTGGCCCGCCAGATATGCCATCTCATACGCAGGGCATTGATATGAACTACTTGGTAAATTCCTTATTTCATAGTAATTTATGCTATATGTATGCATGATTATGTATGCTCTTACCTTTTTTTTCTTTTTGGCTCACAGCGGATGCTCGAAGAACAAAATAGAAAACTTCAAGAAGAGTTAGCTGCAAGTCGTCAGCAGACTTCTCATTTTGAAAATTTATATCATCAATCGGAACAATATTTCTGAGACTTTCGATTTTAGGGGATGAGGGATCCCAGTGCTTCTTCATCAAGAGGCCCCCAGACTGATGACCATGAGATCCTTTCGTCTGCTTCTGATGAGGACCATGACGGATCAAAACATCAAGGTAATAGGGATTTTGGTGCTCCCGCTTCGGGTGATCCCGGGAGGAGTAATTTGTCGGATTTTGGTGCTTCCGCTTCAGGCGGACTCAGGACGAGTAATTTGCCCCCTCCTCCAACAGGCGATGACTTTTTCAAGGCTTTATTTGATTACCTACCACCACCCTCTTAATGATATGTAAATAGTGTAGCAATTGTAAAATATTGTACAATAATGAAAAAAATACAATTTCCATCTTTACTGTAACTCTTTTTTTTTTCATTGCGCCACTTTTTTTTTATATCACATCATAAACAATGCATCACAACTTCCCTTTTCACAGCCGCACCATTTGCTAAAACCAATTCAACGCACTAAAGGATTTCGTTGCTAATTTCTTTCCTTATGCCATATGGTCTTATTCTTTCCGATCACCTTTTCCTCATTGCTTTTGGAAAAGGTTATTTCCTCTATATAAATCACTTTTCATGCCTAAGTTAATACAGAAGCCAAAATATTTTCCATTTCCACGCAAAGAACTCCCTTTAACAATTTTAATATTTCTCCATTCATCAACAATGACCGATCATCATTTAAAGAAGATAAAAATTCTAATTAAGAATATGGATGCTATTCACTGGAAGCAAATTTGTCAAAACTTGATGTTTTAAAATGTTTCCAAAATATTAAATTGGACCACTCCTTCTTACATGCCGTGTCTTCCTATTGGAATATGGATTCTAGGGCATTTAAAATTAATGGCTTTGAAATATGTCCCTTGATTGAAGAATTTGAGGCCGTCCTTGGATATCCAAATAATCAACAAATTGCGTTACCCACATTGATTTCCAAGACTCAACAGAAGATGCAGATGTTATTTCAAATTCCAAAACCTAAAGTTCTTCGGTTGATGAGAGGTGAAAAAATTCTACTTACTCCTTTGATTGACTTTTGTCTCTCTCATTTGGCCCCTACTAAGGCATGGGGACGCATGCTCTATCTTTGCTTGCTCGGCCAATTCTTGCTTTTTTCTTCCGACGGCGATATTGATCCACGAGTATTGGATATTATAGACCAAATGGAAGCAGGCTTGTCACCGGTACCTATGATCTTAGCCGAGACCTTAGTTGGATTAGATCGACTTAACTCAGGATTGTCAAAGAGACTGACCGGGAGTCCATTGCTGCTTCAGGTAATTACCTAAACTGCCCTTTCGGGTTTTCAATTTAGGTTTTCTTTTTTCTTCTTTTATTTATTGCTCTAATTTTTGCCTAGTCCGCCCGTATGGGTTTTCAGAACTAGCAAGCTGTCCTAATTTTTGCCTAAGCTGCCCTCGCAGATTTTCAACTTAGCAGACCTCTTTCTTCTTTTTTTTTTTCTTATATATTTTTTATTGCTCCAATTTTGCCTAGTCCGCCCATGTGGGTTTTCGAAACTAGCGAGCTATCCTAATTTTTACCTAAGCTGCCCTTGCGGGTTTTCAACTTAGTGGACTTTTTTTTTTAATTTAATTCTTTCTTCACAGATTTGGCTTCAGGAGCGTCTTTGCTTGCTTGATACTCCATCCATGGATTTTGCCAAATATCTGCCACGTCATCATTCTGCTAGGAAACTACTCCATCCTGCTTACTCATATGCTGACTGGGTTGACTGGATCCACTCACTCTTTGAAGGCAATATCCGTTGGTTGGTACCTTGGTGGAAGATTTCTCGTATCACCATGCGGACATACTTGATGTATGTTCCCCTTGCTGCTCTTTGTCAAGGTACATGCTATGATCCTCGCCGACTTGGCCGTCAGTATGGAGCTAAGCCTCATGATTATGACTTTGTTCCCGACTTAGACATGCCTTGCTTGACTAAAGCCTACTTGGATTGGTTGAGGCAAAGTTGGCCTGCACGTTGCATTTATCGACTGCCATAGATTTTGCATTTGTCAATTCAGAAAGTGTATTGTTAGGATAAAAAATAATTAAAGTAATAAAAGATGCTTCTTTTCCCTTTATAATTTGTCATCACCTTTTGCTATTGTGTTGATTTATTTCATCCATATCTGGTCAAATACTTATAACAGTGCACATAGAACAATTTTAACATTAATTCTATTTTATTAAATTGGGGAACAACCAAACATAAAGCCAGCATACACAAGATCACTCCTGTTGCCAATTAGCCCTTTCGGATTTTCTAATTGACGATTTTCTCTCATTTAGCCCTAATTGTTGTTAGACCTACGATGCTCTATGGTAGTGAGTGTTGGGCACCAACGAGACAACATTTGCATAAGATGAGTGTGGCAGAAATGAGGATGCTAAGATGGATGTGTGGACATACCAGACTGGACAAAATTAAGAATGTTCATATTCGACAAAGTCCAAGTAGCGGATGTCGGAGATAAGGTGAGGGAAGGAAGACTTAGATGGTATGGGCATGTTTTAAGAAGACCTCCTAATGATGCGGTTCGTAAGTGTGAGAATTTGTTGATTGAGGGGGTTAGAGGTTGTGGAAGACCTAGAACTGTGTGGAATGAGGTGATAGCAAGAGACTTACGTGCCTTAGATCTTGATGCGGATTTGATTAATGACAGACTTGAATGGAGACGTAAAATGCGTGTCTTGGAAGGGGCCTAAGGCTGGAGTATCTTTTTTGGTGTCTTTTGAGCTTATTTTGTTGAGGTTCAGTACAGCCAACCCCAACTTGTTTGGGACTAAGGCTTAGTTGTTGTTGTAGTTGTTGTTGTAGCCCTAATTGTTGCCTAGCCCGCCCTTTTGGGTTTTCGGAACTAGCGGACATCTCTAACTTTTGCCTAGGCCGCCCTTTTTGGGTTTTCAACCTAGCAAGCTCTCTTTTTTTTATTTTTTATACATAAAACTTTTTTAACCTGTCAATGTTTACTAGCTCACTAAACTCGTTCCCATCCATGTCTAATAACTTCACCGCACCTTTGTTCATAACTTATTTCACGACATATGGCCCTTCCTAGCTAGGCTTGAACTTCCCTTCTGGATAAGATACATTAGGCTTACACTGCTTCAACACCAAATCCCCGACTCTGAGTTTTCTGACCTTAACCCTTCTATTGTAGGCCTGAGCTATCTTCTTTTGATACAGTTGGTGATGATACAGTGCATTTAACCTTCTCTCTTCTAGTAAAGCTAACTGTGTGTATCTGCTTGCTACCCATTCTATTTCAGGAAATTCGGCTTCCAAGACTACTCTCAATGATTTGATCTCTATTTCAATTGGCAACACTACTTCCATCCCGTAAACCAAAGAGAACGGTGTCATTCCAATAGGCATTCGTGCACTTGTCCTATATCCCCATAAAGCAAAGGGAAGCATCTCTGACCAATCCCTGTAAGTCTTGGTCATTTTGGACAGAATTTGCTTAATTGTCTTATTTGTTGCTTCTACTGCACCATTAGCCTTTGGTCTATAAGGAGAGGATCTATGATGATGGATGCGGTACTTTGAGAATAAATCCTTAACTGCTCCTTGAAACTGTACCCCATTATCTGATATCACACTGTGCGAGACCCCATATCTGCAGATGAGATTCTTTTCAATAAATCTAGCCATTTGGCTTGCACCCAGCTTGTTGAAGGATTAGACTTTGACCCATTTTGAAAAATAATCTACTGCTACCACAGTGAAACAGTGACCGTTTGAAGTTGTCGGATGTATCTCTCCTATAATGTCAATACCCCAGGTGGCGAATGGCCAAGGTGAAGACATAGAATGCAATTCTTCAGAAGGCATGTGATTCAAGTTACCATGCATCTGACATTGTTGGCACTTCTTTACAAACTCAATACAATCTCTCTCCATAGTCAACCAATAGTAACCTTGTCGAATAATCTTCTTAACTAGGGTCAAACCACTCATGTGAGGACCGCAACTTTTTGCATGTATTTCTGACATGATACGCACCACTTTAGGCTTTCTTAAACATCTCAAATGCACCCTCATTGGGCCATCTTCGATATAACTCCCCATAGAAGGTGATGTATTGCAATTACCACCACCTTATGGCTCTTCTCTCTTTCTTTGTTGCCCCTGGCGGGTATTCTCTTTCCTCCAAAAATTGCCTTATAGTATCATACCACTCATCATGGTCTGTATCAATTTCCATGATTGTTTCATATTCATAGCAAGGAGTTGATGAACTGGTCAAGATCAGAGGCTTAAGGAATAAGTTGACAGGGTTTTCCCATATCGAAGCCAATGTGGCTAGGGCATCAGCCATCTGATTTTCTTCTCTCGATAGGTGTATAAACCTACGCTCCTTAAAGTTCTTCTTCATCATGGTCAGGTAATGGTGGTATGATTTTAATTTTTCCTCTTTCAACTCCCACTCTCCATTTACTTGGGATACTACTAGCAATGAATCACCAAAAACTTCCACCTTATTCACCTTCATAATCATTAGGGTTTCCAAACTGAAAATACAAACTTCGTACTCCACCATATTATTGGTTGCCCTAAATTTCAACTTTTTGGCTAAAGGGATAAGTTCCCCTTCGGGCGATTCTAGTATAACTCCCAAACCTGCTCCTTTCCTATTTACTGCTCCATCAAAATACATTTTCCACCCTTGTACTTCAATTGCTTCTAAATGTTCATCTAGAAATTCCAAGATTACCTCTTCACTATCTGATAATGGTTATTGGGCCAGGAATTCTACCACCACTCTACCTTTGATTGTTTTCCTGGTTACATACTCAATCTCAAATTCTTCTAATATTATCAGCCATCGACCATATTTCCCAATCAAAGAGGGTGTCTCCCTTAAGTACTTCATTGGATCCTGGAAATTGCTTGCACACTATACGATTGAAAGTAATGCCGCAACTTCTTAGAAGACCAAACCATGGCTATACAGGTCTTTTCAATGATACTATACTTAATTTCATAAGGTAGGAGCTTTCTACTCAAATAGTAGACTGCATGCTCAATCCTTGACTCATCTGCTTGGGCTAGCATGGCTCCAATTGACTCTTCTTCCACTGCTAAGTATAGTAATAGAGGTTTGCCGGGTTTAGGTGGTTTTAAAATAGGTGGATTCAGCAAATACTCTTTTATTCGCTCAAAGGCCTTTTGACATTCTTCATTCCAAATGACCGGCTGATTCTTTCTAAGTAATTTGAAGATAGGCTCACAAATTGTTGTGAGTTTTGCCATGAATCTGCTAATATATTGTAATTTACCAATAAATCCCCGAACTTCTTTCTCCGTCTTAGGGGGTGGCATATCCCTGATTGCTTTGACTTTGTCAGGATCAATCTCAATGTCATTCGGACCAATCACATGTCCCAATAATTTACCTGAGGTAACCCCGAACACACACTTCTTTGGGTTCAATCTTAGCTTATATTTCAAAGCTCTATCGAAGAATAATTCTAAGTTTTGGAAGTGTTGTTCCCTTGTGTCCGATTTAACCATCATATCATCAACATATACTTCAACTTCTTTGTGCATCATGTCATGAAATAGTGTGGTGGCCATCCTTTGGTAGGTTGCTCCAGCATTCTTTAAACCGAATGGCATCACCCTTTAACAAAATATACCCCATGTGGTAATGAAGGCAGTTTTGGCTTTATCCTCTTAGGCCATTAACACTTGATTGTATCCGGAAAATCCATCTACAAATGAGTGTAGCACACTAGAGGCTGCACTATCAATGAGAACATCTATATGAGGTAAAGGAAAATCATCCTTAGGGGAAGCCTTGTTCAAATCTCTATAGTCCACATATACCCTTATTCTTCCATCTTTCTTTGGCAGGGGTACTATATTGGCTAGTCAATCTGGGTATTCTATCACTTCAAGCAACTTCACTTGTATTTGCTTAGTGACCTCTTCTTTAACCAATTCAGCCCACTCGGGTCTTAATCTTCTAAGCTTTTGTTTGACAGGTTTCATGTGAGTGTAAGTAGGAATATGATGCTCGGCTATGTCTCGATCTATTCCAGGCATATCCTCATAAGACCAAGCAAACACTTCTTCATATTTTTTGAATATTTTTTCAAATCTCTCTCTCTCCTCAAGAGTAAGGTCGGATGCTAGGCTAATGTTTTTAGGATTTTTGGTTGTTCCCAAATTTAATGATTGTGTGTTAATAGAATTAATATTAAAGATGCTCATGTAACTGTTATTTGAATGTATGCAACCATCAGGAGAAACATCACACAAGTAAGCAAAATCAAACTTTATTGCATTCATTTTGGAAAAGAAAACATCATCATCCTCATACACAGCAGACAAATTAAAATCAAAATCATTGTTCTCAAAATCATAAGACAGGATATCTTCAAACTTTTCTTCAACCAGGGAAGCAATCTCCTCCAGAGTCTTCTTAGCCTTCAGGACAGCTTCATTCTTCTCTGTTGGATTGAATTCTTTGTTAGCTGACAGGGTGAGCTCTTTCTTCACTTGGTCCACTAGCTCGGCCACATCTGTAAAAATTTCAAAACTTGGGATCATCTTATCAATTAACATAATTGACTCGGGCTTTCCTTGGAGTGGTCCCATATCTGGAGCTTTGACAAAGATCTCTTCAAGTGGTGGGAAGCTCATCTTCTCACTCTTGTTTGGCTGGACATCATTGTCTTCATCATATCCCAACCCCTTCTTGGAAGTTTGAGTTCTAAAATCTGGCAAATTTGTCAAACCAGCTTTACCCTTTCCAAGACCAGCTCCGGGAAGGTAGTTCATATTCTTCATCATATTCAAGACTGCATAGTAGTGATATACTGCTTTACATGGAGGTGAGGATTTTCTGTTCCATCAAACTTCGCAAAAGATGGAATCTTGAACTTGTACGGAACTTCTTCATCTAGCTCAAATAATTTGTCAACTTCGGATATTTCCTCGGTTTTCAGCTTCTTCTCAAATTTCTTTTCTAAATCAGCAATCATCTTTTCAATATCAAAAGTTTCGGTCTTCTCCATAGTTGATCTTTCAACAATCTTCAATTCTTTCTTCTTGTCTTGAGCATCTTGGTAGTATTGAGCCCAATCATCATCATCATCAATGATCACCTTTTCATCATCAAAAACCACTTCACCAACTTTAGTCTTCCCTTTGTCCTTTGGCTTCTTAGTGCTAGCAGATGCCTCGGCATGATTCTCTAAGATTGCAGTCAATTGGTTCTTCATGGTCTCAGCTAAGGCCTCTTTTATTTCTTCCATCTTGGTGTTGACTGCCTCATCCACCATCCTTTGAATTTGTTCGGGCTCCATTGTTTTTGGTGAGTAAGTGATTGAGTCATTGTTAGATACTTCGTCTCCAGCGTAGGTCGGATTGTCGTAAGCTTTTGAACTCTCGTAATCCAGGGCTGTGAGCCAGAGAGGATCAATGATATGAGATGCAAATGTATGCATGTATGCACAAATAATCAACAAACAAGGATAATTAGGACGTTCCTTCCAACCTTATATCATCCACACACGAATGGCGAGTCTCTTTTCCTAGGTATATGGTTAACAAAATACCAACATGGGGTACCTTGCTTTCGAATAATTCCCTCGGACGTTTCAACCAATAGTTATATTTTTGAAAATGGAAATCAATCCATGATAATTCCCATTAATTAGGTTTTAATCCATTCAACCAACTAAAATAGCTTTTATGCTATATTGGATTAAAACTAAATTAAGAGGTTTATTATAGATAGATTTCTCACTTGAAAAAGGTAACTAATAATTCATGCCAAAATAGTTCAAACTAATAATTAGTGCAAAATAGAGGTAACTAATAATTCAAGCCCATGGTTAATTTATTCTTAGTACAAACTAGGCCCACAATTGATTTTTGGAATTTCATAATTGACCTAAATATTTTTTGCAAGCTCTTTGTAAGAAATGGTTGGGTGAAAATAGTTTTGTTTCTCAGCCCATTGTAAAAGATTTTAGAAAAATGGATTTTGGGCTTAGTATTTGGGCCATGAGCAAAAGAATTTTTGATTTGTTTTTAGAAAAGTTTTATGTCCAAAGACCATCTTGAAAAGTTTTGAAAATAGCTTTGGTCTTTTGGATTTTAAAGAAAAATTGAGCTTAAAATATACTTAGGTCATATTAAAAAAAGAACAAACCAAATAAGTCATGATGTAAGCCAAGATAAATTAACCACAGTCAAACAACATGCATTTGGGGTAAAACCTAAGGAAAGTAACTAGGCCAATTACATGAGCTTTAGTCTTTGGGTTAAAAGGCTTAGGTTCCCATAGCAAGTATATACCAAATGGTATGAGGCTATGAGTGGTTATGCCATGCTCGATCTCTATACCTTGAGTGAAAGTATGGTATCCCTCACACAACACAACATGGGTAACACGGGCATCCTAACTCACGCACACGATGCAATCTAAGATGATGCAATGGATAATATCATTATAAGAAAGAATAGAATAATATAAAGACCAACGAAATCAACTTCTCTTATCCCCAGTAGAGTCGCCACTGTGAGCGGGGATTTTCGCCCCCACTCCCAGTGGAATGATTCTTGCGACTTCGGCACTGTTTAGGCTCGGGGTCTTAGAGAACACGGACCTAAGTCCGGAGAAAATGGAGTCGCCACCCAGACAGGCTGAGAAAAAAGAAAGGGGTGGATGACTCGATTCCTAAGGAATCCCCAACCCCCTAATGGGTTCGGAAAGTTGAATACGTGTGGGGAAGGTGAGAAATGGCCCAGCACCCCCACAATCCCCGGTTCATTGGAACCGGCCTCCTTTACAGGTCTTAATATTATAAAATTCTTAAATGTAACAATATTATTCATATTACACATAATAAAGCATCAATATATTGAAAATCAAAACAATGTCCAAACAAAACAAATAAATGGACACCCATCCGAGGATGGAAACATGTCCTTACATCCCATGCCTAAATAGGACACCCACCGAAAGGTAGAAACATGTCCTTTACATTGGTTCTAAAATAGAAAAATAATTTAAATTACATGATATCTAACTAATGAGGTATCCACAAAGTGGAAACATACCTCTTACAACATTTGCAACTCTAAATAAATCAATAAAAGTAAATAACCATTCATCATAAATAAATCATTCATCAAAGGTATTAAATATCAATAGAAAGTAAACATCCATCCATGATAAATTAAATAAACCAAGCATTGAACTTAAATAAGTTAAAGCATATAAAATAAATCAAAGCATAGTCAAATATAAAATTGAATAAAGCAAGTAAAGATTCAAATTAGAGCTACTGTTTCCATTTAAGGTTCTTTATTCCATGTGTTTAGGGTTTTGGAATTTTATGGGTTTAAGCTACTGTGTTTTTAAGAGAATTAAAATGAATTAAAGTTTTATGATTCAAGAAGTTGGTAAAATTCTTTGATTAACCAAATTAGGGTTTGTGATGTAAAATCATGAATTTAGAGTTTGGGCTCTTCAAAACATTTAGATTATGACTATTAGCTACTGAATTATGTTTTTAAGCTTATTGTGTAAAATTATAACATTTATGTTTATATAGTTTTTAAAGTTTTAAAGGATTAGGGTTTAGAAAAAATTAGGGTTTAAGGTTTTAACGGGGGTTAGGGTTCACTGTTTTGGTTTTTGGAGTTGAATTAGGGTTTTAGGATTTTTAATTTAGGGTTTCAGAGAATGCATTAGATTTTTAGGATTTGAAAATCAATTGATAATTTTATGAAGTTTTATGAAAGTAAACAAAATGATTTAAAGTTTATAGAAGCAAAAAAGAAGTTTTAAGGGCTTTTGGAAAGAAACAGAACTCAATTTAGGGTTTTGAAAATTTGGAAAGCAAATTAGGGTTTTGGGGTTTTGAAGAAACAAAACTAACAACTTTAAACTTTTTGGAAAACAAAGCAATGAATTAAGATTTTTAAACTTTAGAAAAAGTGAATTGAGATTCTAGGGTTTTTGAATTAAAAGACATAATGGGATGATTTAGCTACTGTGAATAATAGAATTTAGACAAATGATGCATACCTCCGTTTGTTGGTTCCACCAAAAATTTCTTCTTGGATGAACAAAAACAAAGACAAGCTTTGCTGCCTTTGATGGATTGAATTGTTTTCTACTCTCAAAAAATGAAATCAGGTTGATTCATTGCCTTTCCTACTTAGTTTCGGTCTAAATTTTTCTCCCAAATCTGATCCAATTTTTTTATCAATTTCTCCTCTGATTTCTTCATTGATTTTTGTGTTGTTTTTGGTCTTATTTATAGAAGAATTTTATGGTTCATTCTTAGTTATTCACGGAAGCTAATATTGATAAGAAAAGGAAACCGAAACCTAATTGCATTAGGTTTTGAAAAAAATTGCATCGGAAAAATTTCGCTGGCGAAAAAAAATTTCTGCAGAAAAATTGTGCTGACAAAAAAAAACTGCTGCGAAAAAAATATGCTGGCGAAAAAGCTGCCTCAGCTGGCTGTGGTAGTGGGGGCGAACTGGCCTGGGGACTATTTCGCCCGCAGGAAAT
The DNA here is from genome assembly GCA_947685225.1 of Garcia nutans. Classification (NCBI taxonomy): domain Eukaryota; kingdom Viridiplantae; phylum Streptophyta; class Magnoliopsida; order Malpighiales; family Euphorbiaceae; genus Garcia; species Garcia nutans. The sequence continues at coordinate 44,974,708 of CANTUV010000037.1, read as the reverse complement.
TCCTGCGGGCTAAATGGCCCACGGCTATTCGTCCCGCACGCTGGTTTTCGGTGACGATTTTTTTATCGCCGATTTTTCCATTGTCGATTTTTTATTTTTATTTTTATTTTTTGATTTTTATTTGTTATTTTTATTTTTTATTAATAAAAATTAGATACTAAAGGAAAAATTATTTAATTAAGATAACAAAATTTATTTTGGACTAATTAAAATATATTGGACAACACAAAAATTATTTTAGACTATTTAAAATATATTGGACTGGACTGGGTCAAAAATTAAGGGTCTACAGTATGTTGACTGGGTTGACTAGATCCACTCATGCGCTGAAGTCAACATTCGTTGGTTAGTACCTTGGTGGAAGATTTCTCGTATCACCATGCAGACATACTTGATGTATGTTCCTCTTGTTGCTCTTCGTCGAGGTATTTGCTATGATCCTCGCCAGCTTGACTGTCAGTATGGAGCTGAGCCTTGAGGTTTTGAAATCACTCCTGATTTAGACATGCCTCGTCTGACTGAAGTCTACTTGGATCGGCTGAAGCAAAGCTGGCCTGCATGTTACACTTATCGTCTGCCATAGATTTTACATTTGTCAATTTCTTTAGAAAGTGTATTATTAGGATGAAAAAATAATAAAAGTAATAATAAGAGATGCTTCTTTTTCTTTTATAATTTGTCATCACCTTTTGCTATTGTGTTTATTTATTTCATCCATATCTGGTCAAATACTTATAATAGTGCATATAGATTAATTTTAATATTAATTCTGTTTTATTAAATTGGGGAACAACCAAACATAAAGCCAGCATACAAAAGATCACTCCTGTTGCCAACTAGCCCTTTTGGATTTTTCTAATTGACGATTTTCTCTCATTTAGCCCTAATTGTTGCCTAGCCCGCCCTTTCGAAATTTCGGAACTAGCGGACTGCTCTAAATTTTGCATAGGCCGCCCTTTTCTGGGTTTTCAACCTAACGAGCTCTTTTTTCTTTTTCTCTCTTTTTTTTATACATAAAACCTTTTCAACCTGTCAATGTTCACTAGCTCACTAAACTCGTTCCTGTCCATGTCTGATAACTTCACTGCACCCTTGTTCATGACTTGTTTCACAACATATGGCCCTTCCCAGCTAGGCCTAAAATTTTCTCTTGGATCAGATACATTAGGCTTACATTGTTTCAACACTAAATCCCCGACTTTGAGTTTTCTGATCTTAACCCTTCTATTATAGGCTCGAGCTATCCTCCTTTGATACATTTGATGATGATACGGTGCTTTTAACCTTGTCTCCTCTAGTAAAGCTAATTGTGTGTATCTGCTCACTACCCATTCCGTTTCAGGCAGTTCAGCTTTCAAGACCACTCTTAACGACTTGATCTCAATTTCAAATTGGCAATACTACATCCATCCCGTAAACCAAAGAGAATAGTGTCATTCTAGTCGATGTTGGCACACTTGTTCTATATCCCCATAAAGTAAAAGGAAGCATCTCTGACCAATCCCTGTATGTCTTGGTCATCTTGGATAGAATTTGCTTAATTGTCTTATTTGTTGCTTCTATCGCACCATTAGCCTTTGGTCTATAAGGAAAGGATCGGTGATGGATTTGGTACTTCAAGAATAAGTCCTTAACTGCTCCTTGAAACTGTACCACATTGTCTGATATCACACTGTGCGAGATCCCATACCTACAAATGAGGTTCTTTTCAATAAATCTAGCCATTTGACTTGCCCTCAGTTTGTTAAAGGATTCAGCTTTGACCCATTTTGAAAAATAATCTACCATTACTACAATAAAACGGTGACTATTTGAGGCTGTCAGATGTATCTCTCCTATAATGTCGATCTCCCAAGTGGCAAAGGGCCAGGGTGAAGACATAGAATGCAATTCTTTAGGAGGCTTATGATTCAAGTTACCATACATCTGACATTGTTGGCACTTCTTTACAAACTCAATACAATCTCTCTCCATGGTCAACCAGTAGTAACCTTGTCAAATTATCTTTTTAACTAGGGCTAAACCACTCATTTGTGGATCATAACTTCCCGCGTGTATTTCTGACATAATATGCTTCACTTCAGGCTTCCTCAAACATCTCAAATATATTATTGGTTGCCCTGCATTTTAACTTTTTGGCTAAGGGAATAAGTTCCCCTTCTGGCAATTCTAGTATGACTCCCAAACCTTCTCCTTTCCTATTCACTACTCCATCAAAATATATTTTCCATACTTGTACTTCAATGGCCTCTAAATGTTCATCCGAAAATTCCAAGACTACCTCTTCGCTATCCAGTAATGGTTGTTGGGCCAGGAATTCTGCCACTGCTCTACCTTTGATTGTTTTCCTAGTTACATACTTAATCTCAAATTCTTCCAATATTATTAACCATCGCCCATACTTCCCAATTAAATAGGGTGTCTCCCTTAAGTACTTCATTGGATTCAACCTGGAAATTGCATGCACACTATAAGATTGAAAGTAATGCCGCAACTTCTTATAAGACCAAACCACAGCTATACAGGTCTTTTCAATGATACTATACTTAATTTTGTAAGGTAGGAGCTTTCTACTCAAATAGTAGACTGCGTGCTCAATCCCTGACTCATCTGCTTGGGCTAGCATAGCTCCCACTGACTCTTCTTTTACTGCTAAGTATAGTAATAGGGGTTTACCGGGTTTAGGTGGTTTCAAAACAGGTGGATTCAGCAAATACTCTTTTATTCGCTCAAAGGCCTTTGACACTCTTCATTCCATAGGGCTGGTTGATTCTTTTTAAGCAACTTGAAGATAGGCTCAATGATAGTGGTGAGCTTTGCTATAAACCTGCTAATGTATTGTAATTTACCAATGAATCCCTAAACTTCTCTCTCCGTCTTAGGGGCTGGCATATCCCTAATTGCTTTAACTTTGTCGGGGTCAATCTCAATGCCATTTGGACCAATCACATGTCCCAACAATTTGCCTAAGGTAACCCTGAATACACACTTCTTCGGGTTTAATTTTAGCTTATATTTCAATGCTTTATTGAAGAATAATTCTAAGTTTTGGAAGTGTGTTCCCTTGTATCTGATTTCACCATCATATCATCAACATGTACTTCAACTTCTTTGTGCATCATGTCATGAAATAATGTGGTGGCCATCCTTTGAAAAGTTGCTCCAACATTCTTTAAGTCAAACGGCATCACCCTATAACAAAATCTACCCCATGTAGTAATGACAGCAGTCTTGGCTTTATCCTCTTAGGTCTTTAACACTTGGTTGTATCCAAAAAATCCATCTACAAATGAGTGTAGCACGCTAGAGGCTGCACTATCAATGAGGATATCTATATGGGGTAAAGGAAAATCATCTTTAGGGGAAGCCTTGTTTAAATCTCTATAGTCCACACAGAACCTAATTCTTCCATCTTTCTTTGGCACGGGTACTATGTTGGCTAGCCAATCTGGATATTCTATCACTTCAAGGAACTTTACTTGTATTTGTTTAATGACTTCTTCTTTAACTAATGTAGCCCATTCCGGCCTCAAACGCCTAAGCTTTTGTTTGACAGGCTTCATATGAGTGTAAGTAGGAATGAGATGTTCGGCTATGTCTCGATCTATTCCAGGCATATCCTCATAACACCAAGCAAATACTTCTTCATATTTTTTGAATATTTTTTCAAATCTCTCTCTCTCATCAGGAGTAAGGTTGGATGCTATGCTAATGTTTTTAGGATTTTCGGTTGTTCCCAAATTTAATGATTATATATCAATAGAGTTAATATTAAAGATGCCCATGTAACCACTATTTGAATGTATGCAACCATCAGGAGAAAATCACACAAGTAAGCAAAATCACACTTTATTGCATTCATCTTGGAAAAGAAAATATCATCATCCTCATACAAAGCAGACAAATTAAAATCAAAATCAAAATTAGTGTTCTCAAAATCATAAAGCGGAATATCTTCAAACTTCTCTTCAACCAGGGCAGCAATCTCCTCCGGAGTCTTCTCGGCTTTCAAGACAGCTTCCTTCTTTTCTTCTAGATTGGGCTCCTTGTTGGCTGGCAGGGTGAGCTCTTTCTTCACTTGTTCCACTAACTCGGCAACATCAGCAAAAATTTCAAAATCTGGGATCAACTTTCCCATGAACATGATTGGCTCTGGCTTTCCTTAGAGTGGTCCCATGTTTGGAGCTTTGACAAAGATTTTTTCAAGTGGCGGGTAGCTCATCTTCTCATTCTTCTTTGGCTGGACAGCTTTGTTGGCCTCTTCATACCCCAACCCTTTCTTGGAAGTTTGAGTTTTAAAATTTGGAAGCTTTGTTACACCAACTTTGCCCTTTCCAAGACCAGCTCCGGGAAGGTAGCTCATGTTCTTCATCATGTTCAAGACCTTAGAGTCCACTAATTCATCATCAAAAATTATAGCTACATGGAAACCATTGAGGGGCCTCTCCACCATTAGAGCATTAACAACCTCATTATCTTCGGCCTCGATGACCACTGTCTCACCTCCGTTAGGGAACTTGATCTTTTGATGAAGGGTGGAAGGAACTCCACCAAGAGGATGAAACCATGGTCATCCCAAGAGTAAGGCAAAGGTAATAGGTATGTCTAAAACAACAAATTCAATAATAGATTCAATTGGACCAACCCTGACAGCAGCTTTGAAAGTTCCTTCGGCATGTCTCTTGGTGTTGTCATAAGCCCAAATGGTTACTTAGGTTGGGTTTAGATCCCTTGTTGGCATGGCTAGTTTTGGCAATATTTTAAGTGGACAAACATTTATGATGGACCCATCATCAACCATTACACATGGAGTCTTTTTTCCTTTGATTTCCACTTTGATAAAGAGAGGACGAATGTGATCTCTCCCCTCTTTCGGTAAATCCGCATCTGAGAAAGATACCGCTCCCATATTAACTTCGCTTTTCTCTTCAATATTTTCACATTTCATTACTCCTTCAATTTTTATGAAGTTGATCAGTTCCTCCGGTGTTATAGAGGTGGAAATTGGCATGCTAGCTAAGGCCTTGGCCATAGTTTCTCGGTGCTTTTTAGAAGTAGCCAATAAGTCCCAAATGATAACACTTGCTTGGGTTCTTTTCAATTGCTTGAGCAAGGTATCATCTTCCTCTTCTTTATTCCCTACTTCAGCTTCCTTTCCTTTATTAACTTCTACCTCCTTAGGCGGTGGCCTTGCATGAGGCATACCGAATCTAGTGTTTATTACTTCATCTTTCTCTGGCTCGGACCAGGTCCATTCCTCCTTCTTGGGTACAAGATCGTCATCACTATCGCTTGAATCCCAAAACCCATTCACAACACAAATTGCTACTTCTTTACCCACCATAGCTTGTTCAATTTTGCTAAATACCTCTTCTTCTTTGGTTGCTTCTCCACCCACATCTTGGAAAGAAGACATGACAAAATTTTCATGCAAACCTCCTCCAATCATGAAGGCTGCCTGTGGTGGTACTCTATTGAACCTTGGTTATGGATTGTCTTTGGTGTTCAGCTTATTGGGCTCGGGCAGATTTCCACTATCAATCAATTTTTGGATCTCATGCCTCAACCTCACACATCTATCTGTGTCGTCTCCTTGCATTTGATGAAATTGGCAAAATGCCTTAGTGTCAAAATTAGGTGGGAGATGGTTAGGCAAAGGACAAGGATTTATGGGTTGCAACAATCCCTTCCTTTAAAGCTTATTGAAAACCCAAGACAGCGGTTTTCCCAATTCTAAAAAATTTCTTCTAGTTCCTTGGCTAGTAGCATTAACACCAATTGCCTCATTTCTTTTTGTTGAAAAACGATTCTTCTCTCTTTCCCATTCTTCAATTTTCAAACCGGCTTAAAGAAGATCTTTGAAATCAAGGATGAGTGTATGAGACATTCTTTCACGAAGACTAGGCAACACCTCTCTCACAATCATCCTTATTTAATCAGATTCATCGGGCCTCTTCTTAAGCAAAGCAGCCTTATTTCTCCATCTTTTCACATAGTCCACAAAATTTTTGTTTGGCCTTTGTCTAATGGACTCAACTTCCATTAAGGTAACTTCCATCTCAACATTGTATCCATATTGTTGGATGAAGGTCTTATATAGCAAATCCTAACTCTTTTGCGTGCCGTCATCTAACGTATTGAACTATTTTTGGATAATAGGATCCAATGAGAGCATAAAGTACCTTAGAGTTTGAGTCTTAGTAGCTCGGGTAGACTGCATAGCAGTGATATACTGCTTCACATGGAGGTGAGGATTTTCGGTTCCATCAAACTTTGCAAAGGATGGCATCTTGAACTTGTACGAAACTTCTTCGTCTAGCTTAAATAATTTGTCAACTTCGGACATTTCTTCGATTTTCATCTTCTTCTCAAATTTCTTTTCCAAATCTGCAATCATCTTTTCAACATCAGAAGTTTCAGTTTTCTCAATAGCTGATCTTTTAACAATCTTCGGTTCTTTCTTCTTGTCTTGAGGATCTTGGAAGTATTGAGCCCAATCATCATCTTCATCAATGATCACCTTATCATCATCAAAAACCACTTCACCAACTTTAGCCTTCCCCGTGTCTTTTGGCTTCTTAGTATTAGCAGATGCTTCGGCATTATTTCCTAAAATTGAAACCAATTGGTTCTTCATGGTCTCAGCCAGGGCTCTTTTATTTCTTCCATCTTGGCATTGAGGGCGTCGTCCACCATTCTTTGAATTTGTTCTGGCTCCATTGCTTCTGGTGAGCAAGTGATTTAGTTGCTACAAGATTTTTCATCTCCAGCGTAGGTCGGATTATCGTAAGCTTTTGAACTATCGTAATCCAGGGCTGTGAGCCAGAGAGGATCAATGATATGAAATGTAAATGTATGTATGCATGTATGCACAAACAATAAACAAAGATAAGTAGACTGTCTCTTCCAACCTTATAACATCCACACACGAATGGCGAGTCTCTTTTCCTAGGTAATATGGTTAATAAAATACCAATATGGGGTATCTTATTTTTCTAATAATTCCCTCGGATGTTTCAACCAATAGTTATATTTTTGAAAATGGAAATCAGTTCATGATAATTCTCATTAATTAGGTTTTAATCCATTTAACCAACTAAAGTAGCTTTTATGCTATATTGGATTAAAACTAAATTAAGAGGTTTATTATAAATAGATTTCTCACTTGAAAAAGAAACTAATGATTCATGCTAAAAATAAGCCCATGATTAATAACTCTTTGTATAAACTAGGCTCACAATTGATTTTTGGTATTTCATAATTGACCTAAATAATTTGCAAGCTCTTTGTAAGAAAAAGGTTGGATGAAAATAATTTTGTTTCTAAGCCCATTGTAAAAAATTTTTAGAAAAAATGGATTTTGGGCTTTGTATTTGAGTCATGAGAAAAGAATTTGTTTATGGAAAAGTTTTATATCCAAAGACCATTTTGAAAAATTTTGAAAATTGCTTTGGTCTTTTGGATTTAGAGAAAAATTTATTTTGAGCTTACAAATGTACTTAGGTCATATTAGAAAAAAGAACAAACCAAATAAGCCACGATTTAAACCAAGATAAATTAACCATAGTCAAACAATAAGCATTTGGGATAAAAACCTAAGGAAAGTAACTAGGCCAATTACATGAGCTTTAGTCTTTAGGTTAAAAGGCTTAGGTCCCCATAGCAAGTATATACCAAAAGGTACGAGGCTATGAGTGGTTATGCCATGCTCGATCTCCATACCTTGAGTGAAAGTATGGTATCCCTTACATAACACAACACGGGTAACACGGGCATCCTAACTCATGCACACGATGCAAATCTAATATGATGCAATGGATAATATCATGATAAGAAAGAATAGAATAATAAAAAGACCAATGGAATCAACTTCTCTTATCCCCAGTGGAGTTGCCACTGTGAGCGGAGATTTTCGCCCCCACTCCCGGTAGAATGGTTCTTGCGACTTTGGCACTGTTTAGGCTTGGGGCCTTAGAAAACAAGGGCCTAAGCCCGAAGAAAATATAGTAGCCACACAGATAGGCCGGGAAAAAAAGGGGTGGATAACTCGATTCCTAAGGAATCCCCAACCCCTTAATGGGTTCAGAAAGTTGGGTACGTGTGGGGAAGGTGAAAAATGGGCCAGCACCCCCACGACGCTCTGTTCATTGGAACCAGCCTCCTTTGCAGGTCTTAATATTATAAAATTCTTAAATATAACAAAATTATCCATACTACATGCAACAATTAAAATAAAGCATCATTATATTAAAATCAAAGCAATGCCCAAACAAAACAAATAAATGGACACCCATCCAAGGATGAAAACATGTCCTTACATCATCCATATCTAAAACTAAATAGGACACCCACCGAAAGGTGGAAACGTATCCTTTACATTAATTTCAAAATATAAAAATAATTTAAATTACATGAAAATTAATTAATGAGTTATCCAATAATGAAAACATACCTCTTACAAATTTAATACCAAAATAAACAAATAATAATCTTAATAATAAAGAAAATAATAATCTTAATCTTAATAATCAAGCATTGAAATTAAATAAATCAACTATCAAAAACATATAATAAACTACATAATCAAATCTAAAATTAAATAAAGTAATAGAAAGTATAAGTTTAGGGTTTTAAAGAATTTAGGGTTTTTGGAACTTAGGGTTTTGGAACTTAGGGTTTTGGAAACTAGAGTTTTGTAATTAAGGTTTTGGATTTAGGGTTTTTGAAACTAGGGTTTTGGAATTTAGGGTTTGGAATTAGGGTTTTAGGGTTTAAGAGAGAAAGATTTATGGGATTAGGGTTTTGATATTCTTGGATTATTAAAAGAAAAAAAAAAGGTTTAGGATTTTAACTTACTGTCTTTAAAAAATAATTTTGGATTTGGAGAGATAAATTAAGGTTTTGGAAAAATAATCAATATTTTGGAGTTTAATAATGAAATGGTTTACGTTTTTGAATAAAAATAGTTTAAGGTTTTGAGTTTCAATAAAATAACTTACGGTTCTTGAGGTTTTAGTAAACAAAATAGATTCTGACAATTAATTTAAATCCTCAACAGCTACTGGGTAGTTTTAAGTTTTTTTATAAAACATGCAAGTGGAGTTACGAACACCAACTAATTAATGTATTAATTAAAGCAAACAATTAAAGTTATTAAAACAAAGATCAATTTACTGCATGTTCAAAGATCAAGTTACTGCACGTTTAAAGATCAAGTTACTACATGTTCAAAGATCAAGTTACTGCATGTTCTTCTTAATCAAAGAAAATAAAACTACTGTGAGCATGAATAATTTATGATTAAAGATCAGACCTCTGTCGTTGGTTCCACTAAAAAAATTAATTTCTGGATGAAAAATGTGAAGACAGTATGGACTCTGCCTTCTTCTTTGGTTGTCTTGATATTTCTATTTGTTATTTCTTTCGTTCTCAAAAAACTGCTGTTGTTCTTCTCTATTTGTTGCTCCTAATCATCTTAATGTTAATTATCGACCTCTAAGGTTTTCTCTGTTTTCCCCTCTAGGGTTTTCTGCCTCTTGAATTTCTCCTTGCTTGCTAGGATTTTCTTTTGGCAGAAAGAATTTAAGAGTCCCAAGTTTGTTTCAAAATTTTGTCTCCAAAGTCCCTTCTGAACTATTTTAATGTGGTATTTATAGGAAAAAATCCAATCCTAATTCTAATTGTCTAAGAAAATAAAAACCATTTAGGAAAAGAAATCAAAACTAAATAGAAATCGATTTCGAAAAAACTGCGCTGGAAAAAATCGCCCTGGAGAAAATTGCTGCTGGCTACGGGCGGGCCAGCATGAAAATTGCGAGAGCTGGGGTGCGGGCCAGCCAATTCGCTCAGGAATTTTCTGAGGCAAATTGGCCCAAGGCCATTTCACTTTTGGTGACAAAAAATTTTCATCGCTGATTCTTCCGTCGCCGATTTTTATTTATTTATTTATTTTTAACTTTACTAATATTACCTTTTTATTTTTATTAAAAATTATAAATAATAAATACTAAATAAATATTATTTAATTAAAATACCACAAAAATTATTTTGGACTATAAAAAATATTGGACCAAACTAGGTCAAAAATTAAGGGTCTAAACCAATGTCTGAGGATGAAAATCTGCTATGAAAGGTGAAGACCTAAAGTAACCGACTAGAAGAAAGCCAGAACTCTCATATGATAGAAGGACAGCATAATCCATTAAATAATGAAATAATGGCTATAAGAAAGCCAGAACTCTTAGATGATAGAAGGTCAGCAGAAGAATAGAATAATGGCTAGAAGAAAGCCAGAACTCTCAGATGATAGAAGGTCAACACAATCCATTGAAGAATGGAACAATGGCTAGAAAAAAGCCAGAACTCTCAAATGACAGAAGGTCAGTAGAATCCATTGAAGAATGGAACAATGTCTAGAAGAGAGCCAGAACTCTTTAATGACAGAAAGTCAACAGAATCCAATCTAGTCTCTAGTTCAGAACCCAACCCATTATATCTCGAATCCAAAACCCAAACTAACCTCGAGTCCAAAACCCAACCAATCTAGTTTCAGGTTCAAAACCCAAACTAGTCTCGGGTCCAAAATCCAACTGGTCCAGTCTCGAGTCCAGAACCTAAACCAATCAATCCTCAGGTCTAGAATCCATCCTTATCCAAAATTAGCTTAAAGTCATATTGCTTTTCACTCTCTGAATAAATTCAAGATTATTCAACCAGGGGACAAACTGTAGACCCTTAATTTTAGTCTCAAGCTAGTATGGTCCCAATTAAAAAAGGTCTAAGTTATGATCGGTCCATTCTTAATGGCTTAAACTTATTTTAAAGCCTTTAATTAGATTGGTCCAGTTTTATAAGGCTTGAAATAGGTTGATTCAATCTTTAAAGCACTAAAATGGTTTGATCCAGAATTTGATTGGGTTTATTTGGATTTGGGCCAGGCCAATTCGATAAGGGCAGCATCCATATCAAATTGGAGCCACCCAATTAGATATGGATGGCTTCATATCAAATTGGAGGCCATCCAATTTGATATGAAGGCTCCATATCGAATTGGAATGCATCCAATTCGATATGGACACCATCCATATCGAAATGGATACAAACTAATTCGATATGGTAGGCCCATATCGAATTAAACAAGGTTTAATTCGATATGAACAGGTTCCATATCGAATTAAGTTGATTTTCATTCGATATGGTCTTAGTTTCATGTCAAATTTAAAACACTTGAATTTGATATGCTTCTTATTTTAAATTTTAATCCGAGCCGTGCTTAAATGGAAAAATCCTAATTAGGCTCAGAATTAAGACTCGGTCATGTTTTAACCTAATTTATTTTCTATAAATACAGGTTTAAAAATTAAGAAAGAGAACATTTGGCAGGGAAGGAGGAAGAAAATCTTGAGTAGCCATAACTAGTAATAAACTAAGTAGCAGCAACAATTAAACGAGGATCAACACACAATAATTGCCTATGGAACTCAACCAACACTCTCAGTTTTGGTGGAGCAAACAAACAAAAGTATGTTTTCATCCTTTTAAATTTAACATAAATTTCTTTGATTATAGTCTTAAGCATTAATTATTATTCATGTCCAGTAGCTTGCTTTTATTAGTTTTAAAGTCACAGTAGCTATATTTATTCAAACTTTATTTCGTTCAATAGCTCCTTTAGCTTGTATTCATTAATTCCATATTCACAGTAGCCTATTTAGTTATTGTCCAGTAAATTGTTTAACTTATATCCACAGAATTTAAGTGTCCAGTGGCTTAAGATTTAACCAAACCTTAGTTCAATCACCCAAAACCTTATTTTCATGTTTTAACAACCAAAACCCTAATTCTTATTTAAAACCCTAATTTAATCATTTAAAACTCTAGTTTTTATCCAAAATCCTAATATTATTTTCTAAACCCTAAAAATCCTAATTCAATCCAAAACCCCTAATTTTCATTTATAAACCCTAAAATCATGTTTTAACCCTAAAAACTCTAACTTTATTTCCAAAACCCTAGTTTTTATTTAGAAACCTTAATTTGTATATTAGAACTCTAGTTTTTGTATATCTATTTTCGAATGTGATATTAAAACCTAGATTTGGTTATTTATTTCATTATATGCTAATGATGGGCTATTTATTTTATTGATAATGGAAAATTTGCTTTTAATTATTATGAATGTTGAAATGGTTTAATTTATTTGATCAATTGTTTTAATATTAATTATTTTGGTTTTAAGGATGTAAGAGGTATGTTTCCACTTTGTAGATACCTCATTAGTTAAGTTCAATGTAATTTAATTTATTTTGAGTTTTTGGATTAATGTAAAGGACATGTTTCCACCAAATGGTAGCTATCCTATTTTATTTAATTTTAGACATTGGACAATGGTTATAAGGGCATATTTCCATCTTGCATGGGAACCCATTTTTATTTGTTTGGACCTTCTTTGTTTTAATACAATGAATGTTTATTTATTTTGAATTGCATGTAGTATGGATGATATTATAACGCTTAATAATTTAATAATATTTAAACCTGAAAAGGAGGTTAATTCCAATGAACCGGGCATTATGGGAGTGCTGGGCCATTCTCACCTTCCCCATATGTACCTAAATTTTCAAACCCATTAAGGGGTTGGGAATTTCTTAGAAATCAAGTCATCTATCCCTTCTTTTCCCTGTCCATCTGGGTGGTGACTCAATTTTCTCCGGGTTTAGATCCATGCTCTCTAAGGCCCTGAGTCTAACAGTGTCGAAGTCGCAAGAACCATTCCACATAGAAGTGGGAGCAAAAATCCCTACTCACAATATTGGTATGATTGATGGAAAATCCCTTGTATAATGATTCTTTAGCACTTTCACATCTATTTTGATCATTTGTATTTGAAAAATCATCAAAATCCTTATGTTTTTAAAATGTGTGGCCACCCAAAAATCCCTAGTGGTAGCACCATTATCTCTATCTCCCAAGCCCGACGTCAAAAATGGGTGCCTCTCTAGCCCGAGCTTCAAAAGACTCTCTTAAGCTAGTGCACAATAGCTCATACGGTCGCCCAATTTTAATTTTTTCCAAATTTCTCAACCGTTACATTTTCAACACGCTTGTGCGAGTGCCCAACAGGTTAAGCAACCGCACAACATATGTAACTGACAAATTTTTTAAACGTTGAAACTTTCAAATTTTAGCCCATTTTGCCCCCAAACGGTCAAAACCGACTAGTTTTTCAAATTTTGCCCATAAATACCCTCATTTTGCATAAAAATACATCTTTACAAACTCTCAAACATTCTTAAATAATCTTTTAAGTTTTTGTTCATTAAGAAGAAGTTCTTTGAAGGTTTTTCAAGCTCTATCAACACTCTATCTTCTACCTTTCTTTTCTATCTTCTACATTTCTATATTTTCTTTTTTATTTTGCTTTCATTGAGGTTATGGCACCCAAAACCAAGCCTATCAAAAAGAAAGACCAAACTAAGGGGAAAGGGATTGTGAATAGTGAACTTCAACCTTAACCAAAACCCAAATACTTCACTAGGAAGAGTGTTCAACCACACAAACCCAAGTACAAAAATAAGGAAGAGAAAATAAAATATTACATGCTCAGGAAAAAGACCATATAACCCACCAAAATGATTAAAGAAGGGATGTTCCTAACCCTATATATCCAAAGAGAAATCTATAGCTACCTTGATAGGATTGGGTGGAGGCACTTTACATTCCCAAATGAGTTAGGTTATCCTACTCTCACAAGGGAATTCCTAATGTCTTTAAGGGTAGAGAAAAATCATAATGCACCCATAGGTTTCTATGGAGTTTACTTTAGGCTTTTTTATCAAGATTTTGCCCTCTCTTTAGAAGAGTTTGGTGAAGTTTGGGGTCTCCAAATCCATGGAGCTTTCTCTTATATGGATAAAGATTTTTCCTTGAAGAATTTTTCTTCTTTTCAGAGTGAACTTTCTATTGAGACCGAGTATAACAATAGGTCATCAAAAGCTATCCATTTTAGAACTCTCCTATTTTGGCTCCTACATAGAATCATCACTTATACTATCCACCAAATAAGTGGTGGAAATGAAGAGGTCACTCAATGTGACTTATTCTTTTTTTATGCTCTAGTGCATAATGAGCCAATCCAAAGTGCTAGGTTCCTCATAGACACCTTCTTACATCATAGGAAATATAAAGCAGGCACATTTTTCCTCTCCTCTCAAGTTACCCAACTTGTTATACACATTTGGCAGCAAGGGAGTTATGTAAAGAGAGAGGAAGAGACCTAGGTACCATATTACCAAGGAAGAAGGAGAACCTACTCATGTAGAAGTTAAGCATCCTTCTAACCTTCCAAAGCTCCTAAAGAAAAGGGTAAGTCCTCCAAAACCCTAAATCTCATCCTCAAGGCCATAACCTCACTTCAAAAGCAATTTAATCATTTTAAGAAGGATATAACCAAGAGGATCACTAGGCTCCATAAGAAGGTTGACCTCTTATCTCATATTCATCATGACATATATGAGATACAAGGGAAACGTGACCTTACTCAATGTGAGCTAAGTAAGTGGGATGTGAGTGAGCATATTGAAAGCCCTTATGAAGAATCCTCCCAATTATCTCATGGCTATTCTCCCTCTCCTTCTCTTAATGGTGATGATGATGAAAGCACTCCAACTCCTCCTCCACCATCAAGAAAAGAAAAGGAAAAGGTTATTGATTTTGCTTCTTTATTTTGTTATTTTTCATTTACTTTGTCATGTTTTACTTTGTACTTGTTTTTATCTTGCATTTAATGAAATGAAATTCTTTTTCTATTTTACTTGGTTCTTTTTCTATTTCTTGCAATTTTTGTCATCTCATTTTTGCCTTTGTCAAATAGAGAGAAATTGTATGAACTTAATTAAGGTTATACAAAAGGGAAGACAACTTAAAAACTTAAAACAAAACTTAAATTAAAATTGAACATACTTCATACATTAAGGGGAGAAAAGACCTAACTTGAATTTAATAATCATGCATTCCATATACATTTAAGGAAGAATGATTTGAGGGGGAGCAACTAACAAAAATCAAACAACATTAATATTAAACATTTGCATTTGAATTACAATTGATGTATGCACTTAATTATTTTTAATTAACTTCAATTTGATTGCCAAAGTCAAAAAGGGGTAGATTATTGGACTATTAAACTCTATTTCGATCCTTAACAATCAAATTGATATGTATTAATAATTTCAAACAAGTTTGTTATTGTAGGCATGAAACCTTAACCTTTATGCGACTGCCCAATCCAACCGAGTGACCGCATAAAGTTGCAAGACAAATGTACCGAAGTTATAGAAAGAATGGTAGACTTTGTTTAGGTCATTTTTGTACTTGTTTTTAGTATGAGATTATGTGTGTTTTAGTTAATATTTTGATTGATTTTTGTTTTAATTGTGTTTTAAGTGTTGTTTTTAGGTTTAGGTGGAAAAACACCCTTGGAAGATCAAAACAGTGAAAAACAGAGCAAAAATGAAGAAACAGGAAGAGACACACCCAGAGACACGGCCAAGTCTCTGGCCGTGTCTCACCTAGTGAGCAAAACCAAAGAACAAAGCAAGAAAGAGCAAAAATGAATATCAAAAGGTGACACACTCAGGGGACACGGCCAAGCCTCTGGCCGTGTCCCTCCAAAAATGTCAGACACGACCAAGTTCACCCTGGCTTGGCCGTGTCACGCTCCAAAGTAAAAGAAGATGGAAATCAAGCAGTGAGGGACACAGCCAAGCTTGTGGCCGTGTCCCTCCAAAGAAGCTCAGACACGGCCAAGTTGCTTAAGCTTGGCCGTGTCTCACTTAAATCCAAAGCAAAGAAAAGAAACTCTCACAGTAGAAGACACAGGCAAGGGACACGGCCAAGTCACTAGCCGTGTCCCTCCAAAAAGGTCCAACACGGCCAAGCTTACTCCAACACGGCCGTGTCACCCAACCAAAGAAGAAAAGAAGAAACTCTGAGACAGAAGCGAACACAAGCAAGGGACACGGCCAAGCTTGTGGCCGTGTCCCTCCAAAGTTGTCCAACACGGCCGTGTCTCCTTTAACTTGGCCGTGTCTCTCATGGACCAAAGACTCAGACACGGCCAAGTCTCCTTTAACCTGGCCGTGTCACCTTAAATGCTATAAATTCTTTCGCACGAACAGAAATCAAAGGACAGAGAACGGCTAGGGTTTTGAGAACAAAAAGAAAAGAGAAGAGAGGGCTCTCATATTTTTGGGATGAGGAGAGAGTGACACTCTCCTTGTCCCTCATCTTCATCCTCCATCTTCATTTTCTCCATCTTCCATTGACAAGCTTCAATTTGGTTCTTTGGGACCAAGTGTGTCAATAAGCTCTCAAAGGTTGAAGAAGCTTCATTGAAAGGATTGGTGACTTGAGAAAGCTCCTTTCTATCATCCAAAGGCACAATCAATTGAAAGGTTTGGAGATTTGAGAAAGCTCCATTCCATATTGCAAAAGGGGAATCAACCATTGAAGAGGGCTTGAGTTCTTCATCAAACATCAAAGTGGAGCTAGGAGGAAGACTAGCAATCCTACTCTTGGCATCTTCACAAGGGGTTTTCCTATTCTCTCTTTTAATTCATTTCAATATTGTTTTTGTTATATTAAGAGAATTGATATTGCAATTGAACAATTTGTATTTGATTTATATTGAGTTGAATGAATGTTTTAAATTGATGATGTTGAGCTAAAAACCCATGCTTAGGGTTTGTAGTATATTTGATTGAATGCTTTGATTTGATATTTCCATTGATGTACCTTGTTGTTGGTTGATTGCATTGGATTGTATGCTAGGTTAATAGATTAGCTACCTATTGATCTCTAGATATTGAATGAAGGACCGAGAGGTGAAATTTGGTATCGGAATTATGCAATCAACTACCCTATGAATGAATTAGAAATATAAGTTCTAGGGTTTCATTAATTTGATAATGTGAAATAATTGGTTATTGCTAATTCATGTATGTGAGAACTAATGGATTGGTAATTGACTAATTAACCTTAAGGAACAAATTAATTACAAGGCTATGTTAATGGATAATTGAGAATTGAGTTTTGATTGAATGGACCTATAATCCTAGGCACTTTCCCAAGAACTAAATTGATCTTGTGCACCCATCACATGCATCAAACCCTATGTACGTTTATTTTAGGTTTAAATTGTTATTTTGCATTCCAAACAACAAACTCTCGCTTTTAATTTAATTGCTTTAATTAAGCTATTACGAACCACACCTTGGGAAAACGACCTTGGGGCGATCACCTTTGCTACAGCTACCTCTTATACTTGTGAGTGACGCTTTATAGTAGTACTTAATTCGAGCGCAACAAGTTTTTGACGCCGTTGCCGGGAAAGGTTGTCGCAGTAGTAGTAGTTTGATTTTTATTTTCAATTTAATTGTTTGTTTATTTTCTGTGAATTGTTTGTTTGTTTAGTTTTATTTTCTTTCAATTTAATTGTTTTGTTTGTTGCTAAGTGCCTTGTGTGAATATGCAATTTTCAAGGTACACAGGGGTTTATGATGATAGCCTTAACTCTGACATGGCATGGCATTTAGCAGAATTAATGAACCAACTTAAGATGCTAAATGCAAGAGGACAAACACCTATGCCTACTCGTGAAGTATGTTCGGCATGTGGCATTGCAGGACATAGCGCAAACATGTGTTCATTTGGTTATGGACAATATCAAGAGAGGCAAGAGGAAGAATATGCCTATGAAAGTTTCCAGCAAAGGGGTAGAAGTAACCCATATTCCAATCCTTGTAATCCAAATTGGAGAAACTACCCAAATTTTTCTTGGAAAAACCAGCAGCACATTCCACCTCCAAATTTTTTTCAACCTTACCAAAGAAGTTCTTACTCTCAACAACAATATTCAAATCAAGAGTACCTTAAGTGACCCACATTAAAAGATAGTTTGAATGCCTTCATTCAAATTAGCGCGCAAAATCAAAGTAAACTTAAGGAACCCACTTTGGAAGATAGTTTGAATGCCTTCATTCAAATTAGCTCACAAAACCATGATAAATTTGAGAAATCCACAGTGGAAGATGATTTGAATGCTTACCTTCAAATTAGCACAGAAATTCAGGAAGGAAGCAATGAGAGGTTTGATTCTTTGGAGGAATCATTGAAGAGGGTGGAAAAGCAAGTTGGGCAACTGGCACATCAACTCCAAGCACACCAAGAGGAGGAATTTCCTAGCCAATTGGAGCAAATAGAGGTAATCACAAATTTTAAGAATAAACAGGTGATATATAACAATTTTTGTGATTCCTTTGATGCAGGAACTGACAATGAAGAAGATGGCGAGGAAATGCAATCAAACATAGAGGAGTTAATTCAATCAAAGGAGGAGGAGAATTTGGAAGCATCGACTTCGACAAAATTGCATGAACCTCTAAATCCTTGTATGCCACCAATCCCATTCCCAAGTAAGCTGAATGCAGAGAAACAAGGTATGCAACTTTCTGAACTCCATGACATGCCCTATAGTGAAGATAGTGTAGATAAGCTTGAGGTGGCCATGACCATAGAAGTAGAGCCTAATTCTTCCAAATTAGAAATTGATGAGAGCAATTTACTAGAGAATAATGAGATTGTTAAGGGAGAACTTCAAATTACTACAGAGAATGTAGAACATATTCAACCACACTTGGTTGAACTTAAAAAGACCCCAGAAATTTTGAAAAATGTTTT
This sequence comes from Garcia nutans, assembly GCA_947685225.1. NCBI lineage: Eukaryota > Viridiplantae > Streptophyta > Magnoliopsida > Malpighiales > Euphorbiaceae > Garcia > Garcia nutans. Next base: position 44,955,970 of record CANTUV010000037.1, on the reverse strand, counting down.
GGTTGGGGAATACAGTATGCAACAAATTATCATCTCTCCCACTCTTGGTGGTGAGAACGAGCAAAAACCATATAAAACCATGTTGCAAACTGAAACAAGTTCTTACTATGTCCCTATAGCATTAAAAAATCAAGCTAAGACAACTCTCACATGTTCTTTTTGGACAATTGCTCCCCTAAGAATGCTACCTAGGCTTTTCAATACATTGGGCACTTTTCAAAGTTGTATGGTGTTCATCCTCTCAATCATGGGCTCCAATTGCATTATGGGTGGAAGGAGCACCACACATCGTATATGGGAACGATGGAAATCAGGTATCATCTCAACTCTCTCTGTAGTATGCATGCTCACATTGAGGACAATGTGAATTTTTAAGTGTGGGGTGCATTTGGTGTTTTATGTTTTTACTTTTAATTGAATTTTGTGTTTTTGTGTTTTTACCTTTAATTTGTTTTATTTAAGTTTTAGTTAATGTTTTTAATATTTTTCTTTGAATAAATGAATTTTGGAAAGTTCAATTGTTATAAAATTGTTGATTGATGACCTTTGAATTTTTGAAGCATGAATTTGAGAATTGAGTAGAATTGGTGCTTATTGTCAATTTTATTGTTTTTTTTTTCCTTGCATTGCCATTAACCTAGTGAGGAATTGAGCCATCAACTTATCATTCTTGTTGTGGGTGAACATTTGTGATTGTTGAATTACTAGAACTTGCTTTGAAATGCTTTTTAAGACTACATAAAAATTTTCAATTAGGCATCAAGATGATTAAGGCAATTAGGTGAACCCACTTTGGCGTAAAAAGACCAACCCTATTTTTAACCTTAGTTAGCCAATTTTGAGCCTATTTCATTTTCCTTTTCTTTCTTTTTCACAACACCATTAGCTTGAACCTTGTTGTTTAACTCTTACCCTTTCATTAGGTCAAGAGCATTTTAAGAGCGTTTATAACCGAGTGTTGTGTTGAATTAAGTGTGGGGTTAAATTTAGTAGGTTTAAGATTGCAAAGCAAAATAAAAAAGAAAAAAAAGAAAAAAAAAGAAAAAGAAAAAGAAAAAAAAGAAAAAGAAAAAAAAGAAAAAGAAAAAATATATATATATATAATAAGAATAATTGTTGTTCTTGTTGAAAGGGTTGGAATGTATCATTGCAAGATTTAATAAGTGAGTTCCCTTGAAAAGCTCTTTAATGTCAAGGGGTAGATGAGAGGAAGGTGTTTTGGGATTGTTGGGTTATGTATATGATCGGGTACTTCATTCTTAAAGTGCTCTTGAACTTAATGATTAAGCTCACATTTCCTAAATGCCATGCCTTTACCATAGCCCCATTACAACCCAATAAAGACCTTTTGATTGATGCTTGTTTGTTATTTTGTGGTGGAAATTTGATTGATAAGCAAGTCTATGGTAATAATCTTTCATTGATTGTTATGAGTGTAAACACCACCATGATCAAACACTTGTAAGAGTTGGTGAGGGAGCGATAACATAGGGTATGCATGGAAAACCATTTAATTGCATGGGCGTCAATTTTGTTTGATTCGATATTGATTGCGGATTTAAGGATAAGGAAGTCTTGATACATATTTATAACTCTTGAACTTAACAAAATTCATCTGGTTAGTGTGTTTTGATTTTAGTCTTGCTTGGGAACAAGCAAGGAGTTAAGTGTGGGGTAGTTGTTTAGGTCATTTTTGTACTTGTTTTTAGCATGATTTTATGTGCGTTTTAGTTAATGTTTTGATTGATTTTTGTTTTAATTGTGTTTTAAGTGTTGTTTTAGGTTTAGGTGGAAAAACACCCTTGGAAGATCAAAATAGTGAAAAACAGAGCAAAAATGAAGAAACAGGAAGAGACACACCCAGAGACACGGCCAAGTCTCTGGCCGTGTCTCACCTAGTGAGCAAAACCAAAGAACAAAGCAAGAAAGAGCAAAAATGAAGATCAGAAGGTGACACACTCAGGGGACACGGCCAAGCCTCTGGCCGTGTCCCTCCAAAAATGTCAGACACGGCCAAGTTCACCCTGGCTTGGCCGTGTCATGCTCCAAAGCAAAAGAAGATGGAAATCAAGCAGTGAGGGACACACTCAAGGGACACGGCCAAGCTTGTGGCCGTGTCCCTCCAAAGAAGCTCAGACACGGCCAAGTTGCTTAAGCTTGGCCGTGTCTCACTTAAATCCAAAGCAAAGAAAAGAAACTCTCATAGTAGAAGACACAGGAAAGGGACACGGCCAAGTCACTGGCCGTGTCCCTCCAAAAAGGTCCAACACGGCCGTGTCACTCAACCAAAGAATAAAAGAAGAAACTCTGAGACAAAAGCGAACACAAGCAAGGGACACGGCCAAGCTTGTGGCTGTGTCCCTCCAAAGTTGTCCAACACGGCCGTGTCTCCTTTAACTTGGCCGTGTCTCTCATAGACCAAAGACTCAGACACAGCCAAGTCTCCTTTAACCTGGCCGTGTCACCTTAAATGCTATAAATTCTTTCGCACGAACAGAAATCAAAGGACAGAGAGCGGTTAGGGTTTTGAGAACAAAAGGAAAAGAGAAGAGAGGGCTCTCATATTTTTGGGATGAGGAGAGAGTGACACTCTCCTTGTCCCTCATCTTTATCCTCCATCTTCATCTTCTCCATCTTCCATTGACAAGCTTCAATTTGGTTATTTGGGACCAAGTGGGTCAATAAGCTCTCAAAGGTTGAAGAAGCTTCATTGAAAGGATTGGTGACTTGAGAAAGCTCCTTTCTATCATCCAAAGGCACAATCAATTGAAAGGTTTGGAGATTTGAGAAAGCTCCATTCCATATTGCAAAAGGGGAATCAACCATTGAAGAGGGCTTGAGTTCTTCATCAAACATCAAAGTGGAGCTAGGAGGAAGACTAGCAATCCTACTCTTGGCATCTTCACAAGGGGTTTTTCTATTCTCTCTTTTAATTCATTTCAATATTGTTTTTGTTATATTAAGAGAATTGATATTGCAATTGAACAATTTGTATTTGATTTATATTGAGTTGAATGAATGTTTTAAATTGATGATGTTGAGCTAAAAACCCATGCTTAGGGTTTGTAGTATATTTGATTGAATGCTTTGATTTGATATTTCCATTGATGTACCTTGTTGTTGGTTGATTGCATTGGATTGTATGCTAGGTTAATATATTAGCTACCTATTGATCTCTAGATATTGAATGAAGGACCGAGAGGTGAAATTTGGTATCGGAATTATGCAATCGACTACCCTATGAATGAATTAGAAATATAAGTTCTAGGGTTTCATTAATTTGATAATGTGAAATAATTGGTTATTGCTAATTCATGAATGTGAGAACTAATGGATTGGTAATTGACTAATTAACCTTAAGGAACAAATTAATTATAAGGCTATGTTAATGGATAATTGAGAATTGAGTTTTGATTGAATGGACCTATAATCCTAGGCACTTTCCCAAGAACTGAATTGATCTTGTGCACCCATCACACTCATCAAACCCTACGTACATTTATTTTAGGTTTAAATTGTTATTTTGCATTCCAAACAACAAACTCTCGCTTTTAATTTAATTGTTTTAATTAAGCTATTACGAACCACACCTTCTTGGGGAAACGACCTTGGGGCGATCACCTTTGCTACAGCTACCTCGTATACTTGCGAGTGACGCTTTGTAGTAGTACTTAATTCGAGCGCAACAGACTTGTCGAGCGGTGAAGTTAGAATGCAAGTTGGATGTGCAACCGCCCGAGCCAACAGAGCGACCGCACAACATACCAAGTTAAAATCCATAAAACTTACAGAGGAGCTCGCAATCTCGGTGCACGGTGTAGTCCAATAGAGAGGCATACGTGTGACCGCTCCCGAGCACCAAGCGACAGCACCAAAAATTGAGCTAAATTCATAAACTTATAGAAGGGTTTGTGGTCTTAGTGTGCGGTGAAGTTAGGATGCACAACAGGCATGTGACTGCCCCAGAACCACGAGCGACCACACAACCCAATGACCCAAAAACTCAAAAATAGCAGAAGCGATAGCAGTTAGCTCGTGAGGTCTTCCTCAATGCTCAATCATTGCGACCACACAATTCCAATACATTTGAATCTTGGCGCCAATACCTTGGACCAATGATAATTGAACATGTGCATGAAGAAATTCAAATTAAATGGTAATATTGTGTCGTGCGACCGCACAAGGTGATGTTCGAACGCAAGACATGGTGATATGGGCATAGAAGATCTTGTCTGACAATAAAATCTTATCATTGAAGTTAGCCATTAAAGAGATATTTTAATTGTGCAACCGCACAAAGGATCTCAGCTACCAAAAACATGTAGGAACCACTTTAAACAGCTAGTTCAATTCCAAATGGCTATAAAAACCCCAAGAAACTTCTTGTTTGAAGGTAATTATGGTTCTAATAGTCAAAGCAATATACTTTCAATTTCATTTACTATAATTAACATTTTTATTGTTTGAATATTGAGTGTGAGCATAAAAAACACCATTGTAAGTTGAGTTTTAGCTTTGAAACACTTAGGTTTTAGAGTGAGCCTTGGGAAAACTCTTGTAAGGGTTATGAGAATTGATCTCAAACCTTGTTAAAGTTTGGTGTGAGCTTGTGAAAACATCAAGTTAGAGCTAAGCTTGTGAAAACTCAAGATTAGTGAAATCTTAACAAGTTAAGAAAGTGGATGTAGGATTGAGGTAAATTCAAACAATTATAAATCTCTTGAGTTCATTCTTCTCTACTCTACTCCATCTTCATCTTCATCTTCTTATTGCTTGAAATTTTTTAATTAATCATTACTTCTCCAATCAACTACTTCACCCCTCCCCCTTGGTTGCAAATTTGGGATACTAATAAATAAGAAAATTTTTTGTCAAGTTGAACTTTTAATGGTTAAATTATTTTTAAAATAATATTAAACTTAGAAGGATGGCTTAAATTTTTAAATTGGTGACTGAATAATAAAGCCCAAATAATAGGCCCATTTCAGTGGCCCAATCTGACTCCACCCATATGAATTCAACCGAACTCGAATTTTAAACGGATCAATCAAAATTATGTCTCTCGATTGACTTTGGATGCATCAATTAAGCCATTGCATGAGTTTAGTCAGGTTGATAAATTACTCTAACTCGATCGAACCTGGCTTGTGCACACCCCTATTTAGTAAATATTGAATACATAATCCTACATTCAAATGTAAATTCTCCTAAAAGATTTGTCACAATACATGAATATTATGCTTATAAAATACAACAATGTCATAAAGAGGGAATAACTTTATTGAGAGGTGGTCATTTATTTTAACAGTTTATCGTAGATGCATTTTCATGTGTTGAAGAAGAAAGATTAGATTATATTAGACGAAATCAAAAAAGAACTAAGATCAAAAATATATTCTGGAATAAAAAATATTGTTCGTCATAGAGCAAATAATTTTAATGATATTAGAACACGTATAGTAATATTGCCATCCACTTATACAGGAAGCCCGAGATATGTGATTGAACATTATCATGATGCTATGGCTATATGTAGATTTTATAGACATCTTGATTTGTTTATAACATTTACATGCAATCTATTATGAAATGAAACACAACGAATGTTAAATTATATACCTAGCTTAAACTCAGAAGATATGACTGATACTGTTTGTCATATTTTTAAAGCTAAAGTTAACCAATTAATTGATGACTTCAAAAAACGTCATCATTTTGGTAAAGTTATTGCTTTATTATGAGCGACTGAATTTAAAAAAAGAGAAATGCCTTAAATCCATTGTTTATTGTGGTTGTATAAATATGATAAACCGACTACATCTTTAGATATTGATTCTATCATATCCGCTGAGTTACCATCAAAAGAAATAGATTTTGAAGCATATGATTAGTTTCAAGATTCATGGTTCATGGTCTATGTGGTTCTATTAATCTTGCATCACCTTGCATGAAAGGGAAAATTGCACTAAATATTTGTAAAAAAATATCAAAATAAAACTATTATTGATGTTAATGGGTTTCCAACTTATAAACGTAAAAATGATGGTAATTTTGTTATTAAAAAAATCTAAAGATAGATAATCCACTACAAGAATGCAGCGGATTACCGATAAAATTTTACAGACGGAATTTTATTTGTTGATAATACCGAGAGAATACCAAGAGAAAATATTAAAAAATTAAAAAAAATATATCGATAAATTACCGACCGAATAACGACAGATCTATTTGCCAATAGAAATTTTGTTGATAAATATCATGTGATATTATGGCGGGTGAATTTACCGACCAAAATTTATTTTTCTCAGTAGTACAGACAAAAAAAATTCTCTCGGTAAATAATAGGCATTTACTGAGTGAAAATCTTTCTGTCGATAAATAAAAATTTTAATATAATAATTATTAATTATATTTACTACTAATTTTACCAAGAGAATTAGATTTCTGTTGATAGTACCGACAGAGAGATTTTCTGTCGGTAAATGAATAGCACAATAATTAATATTTATTTATTCAGTATTACTAAGAAAAATCTTATCTTTCAGTAATTTAATAGTTTCTAATATATTTACTGAGAGAATAGATTTTCTCTCAGTAAATTACCGATGAAAATATTTAACTGTCAGTAAATAAAAAAAATTAACATAATTATTAATTATTTATTGTTAATTTTACCGACAGAATCAAATTTCTGTCGATAGTACCGATGGAAAGATTTTCTCTCGGTAAATGAATAGCAAAATAATTAATATTTATTTATTCAGTATTATCAAGAGAAATCTGATCTCTCGGTAATTTAGATATTTACCGAGAGAATATATTTTTGCTTGATAAATTACCGACGAAAATATACATCTGTCGATAAATATATAGTCCCATTTACTTTAGAGACAATTACCGACATAACAAATGTTCTCTCAATAATACCGACAGAAACTCGTTCTCTGGTAATTAAATAGTAGAGTGGCATAATTTTTGTCGTCAATTGTCAGCCATTTACGGAGAGAAAATTTTATCTCTCTGTAATACCGACGGACGTCATTTTTATCTGTAATTATATAATGTCAGACAATTAATAAAGCTCTGCTTTTGAGCAAACTGGCCGACAGATAAATATTTTTGTTGATAATGAATAGTAGAATGGTGAAATTTTTGGTGCCCTTTGATGCCATTTACCTAGAGAATATTTGTTCTCTCGGTAATACCGACAGAAGTGCCTCTATAAATTGTTAGCGCCAGTCAATCAATTAGTCAAGGTCACTTACCGACAAAAAAGTCTATCTGTCGATAAATTTACTAATAGATTAAAGTGTCTCTCGATAAATTTACCGACAGACACTTTAATCTCTCGGTAAATTTAACATATATCTTATCTTCTTCTCCATTTTTTTGATTTGCGCCGCTGTGCTGTAAAATTTTTTGCAACATTTTTCTGTCCACTACCGCTGCTCCTTCTGCTTGCTGCTTGCCGTTGCATCAAGAAGAAGAAGGAGGAGGAGGAGGAGAAGGAGGAGGAGAAAGATATAGGTATTTATTTCTTTTTTTTTATTTTTGTTAAATAATATTTATGATTTTTATTTTTATTGAATGTTTTAATTTATAATCAATTTTGTATTTTGTGTTGTTATTGTTTATATTTGTGTAGTTTAGATTGATAATTGATATTTATTTGTTGATTGTTTGAATTTTTAGGGTAGTTTTATATTTTTGCAAAAATATAAAACTACCCTAAAAATTCAAACAATTATAAAATATAAAACTATGAGTAAAATTCAAACTACCCTAAATATTATGAGTAATATTGTTTGAATTTTTAGGGTAGTTTTATATTTTTGCAAAAATATATCCAAAAATTGATTTTTTTTTTTTACACATTTATATTTACTCATAATATTATTTTAGGGAAGTAAAATTTTTTATAAAAAATTTTGACAATTTCAATTTTTATTTTAGGCAGTGTATATATTATTATTAAATTTTAAAAAATTTAGGTAAATTATTTATTTTATTTTTTAAATTAATTAAAAAAATTAGATTATATTTTCTAAAATTTAAACATTTTAAAGATATTTTTTATTTTTTTTTATATTTATAGTATTATTTTAGTGTTTAAGATATTTACATTATTTAAAAAAATAATATGTGTATTGTTGTAGATTTTTGTATAATTGTTTAAAAAATAATTAGGTATAATGAATTAATTTTGATAAATTTTAGTAAAAAAATTAATTTTTAAGATTTTTTAGGGCAAAAAATAAATTTGTAAATAAATTTAAAATATTTATATTTTTTGAAATTTTTTGCAAATATAAATATTTTAGATTTATTTTATTGTTGTTAGGATTTTTTTTTAAAATTTTATGTAATTAGATTTAATTTAATAAATTATAGAATAAAAAAATATAAAAATTTAAGTAATTTTAATGGTTATAAAATATTTTTTTGAGAAATTATATTTATTGTTATATTTTAGAATTTATTTTGGTGTTTATAGTATTATTTTAGGATTTTAGATTTTTATATAATATTTAAAAAAAATAGACAGAATGAATAAATTTTTAGTGATTGTTTTACTTTACAAAATAATTTTTTAGGCCAATTAAAAATATTTATATTTCTTAAAAATTTTTATAAATAAAAATATTTAGGCTTATTTAATTGTTGTTAGGTTTTTTTAAATTTTAGTAAATTATATTTAATTTAAGTAAATTAGACTTTTTTTAAATTTTAACAAATTAGATTTAATTTAATAAATTTCAAAATGAACAAATATAAAAATTTGGAGGTATTTTTAATGGTTATAAAATATAATTTAGAGAAATTTAAATCTTTTAGTATAATTAATAATTTATTTTTAATTAGAAATATTTTAGGGTGTTGGCTTTTTATTAAGGTATTTTTTTATTTTACAAAATATTTGATACTTTTTTATTAATTATAGAATTTCATTGCATATAAAAAATTAATTTTGTATCTAAAATATAAAATATTTTAGAAAAATTTAATATATTTATTATAATTTTTAAACTTTTTTGGTAAATAGAAATCATTTAGGATTTGGATTTATTTTAGATAATTTTATGATTTTTTTTAGTAATTTTAATAGTAAAAAAATTAAGAGCAAATAATTATAGTCCCAATTATATTTTATTTTTTTTAATATACATAACAATGATTCTTTTATTTCTAGAACATTTTTAACATTTACATCAACTTGATTATAAATTTTATACAAAAAAGAATATCTCGCAATTATAAGAACTATTACTTAGATAAAAGAAATAAAGTGAAAATAATTTAGCATCCCAATTGTTAGCAGTTAAATTTAATATAAACTTAATAACAAATCCAATAAGCAAATATTTAGTCAAATGTAAACAATAAATAATAAATAAATAATAAGTAAAATATACTCGGAGTATATATTTAGGATAAAAATAAAATAATTATATAGCAGAATACTGATTACAAATAAAAGTAAAGAAAATTTTTAATAGAAACTAACGTAGCAAAAAAAAAAGAAACAGAATGATGAAAATCACACACATTTAATTTTAATGTTACAGAAATGCCAAAAAATATTATTTTAAAAATTTTAAAAAATATACAGTTGGTTGAAAAAAGATTTATATATATATTTGGAAAAAAAATAAGCAAAGTATATTTGGAAACAATTTTTTTAAAAATGATATTTTATTTAAATTTCTTAAAAAAGATACTAGAGAATAGATAAAAGCCAAAATAAATGCAATAGATTATTAATATTTTTTTATATGTAATTTCTTAAAATTTTAATATTTAGACAAATTAATTGTATTTAATATTTAAAGAAATATATTTTAAAGAAATGTGACACATGATCAAATTAGAAAATAATAAATAACAAAATTAGTATTAAACACACATATTATAGTGAAAATAATTTAATAATTTTATATTTATAATCAGTTTTTTATAGAACTCTTTAATCGATATATTATTTATTAAACATTATCTCAAAATATAGTTTAAAACAATTGCAATGCAACCAACCAAGACTCAAAAACTTAGAAAAATATTTTAATAGTATAATAATAATAATAATAATAATAATAATAATAATAATAATAATAATAAAACAAGTTTATTACTAAAGTACCTAATAAATGCAACATTTTTAATGATATACATGAGTAATAAATGCAAAGTTTCATGAGTAAATGTAAGGTTAGAATATAAAAAAAGGTGTGCTACCTCAATATTGATTGTTAATGTCTTTTATTTGAATAAAAATAATTTTATAATAAATCATAGTACCTATTTGGTGAGTTACTCATTTATTTCTAAAAAAATATTAACTCACTAAATTATTACATTTGGACAGTTTAGAAACAACAATATATATCTATTGGGTCATTAACATTAATGTAAAATATAATAGTATGCAAGTTATGTAAAAATTTATAGTATTTCTCTTATTTTGTTCTCTGAGTGCATATTAAATAATATAAATATTCATAAATCTCAACATTATGAATATTTATATTATTTAACGTAATATACTTAGAAAACTTAGGAAAAATGCTGCCGAATTTTTTTCATAATTTATATAAAGTCTTGCTTTATGTTAAATAAGATATATATTATGTTTCTGAATAAGTTAGGACTTACCCTTTTATGAAGGAGAAATAAGGAGATTTAATTCTTATGATATAATTCAATTCATTTGTCTTGTTTGTATACATAGGCAAAATGAACACAATATGTGCTTCAATGTATGAACGACTCATACGGATTGCACTCTTTATATGGGATTTGTTAATGGGTTAAAAGAGTTTGTTGGTTTTGCATCAAGTTAAAGTGATTATATGCAAGGCAATAAGATTCATTGTCCTTGCATAAAATGTCAACATCATAGATTTCGAGAAGTAGATGAAGTGAAATACCACTTAGTGAAATGGGGTTTTACTCTGAATTATTTCATTTGGAATATGCATGGTGAAGAGAATATAGTCGACCAATCTATTCCATAACAATATAGTACAGTTGAATCTGTCATTGAAAATCCATACCCACAAATGGTATATGATGCAGTTGGACCTAATGTGTTTGATTGGGGCATGCCAAATATTGATGTACCTAAAACTAGTGAAATTCATCAAGAACAACACGGTGAGGCTCCTATCATTGAGGCTCAACGGTTCAACAATTTGTTGAATTCACTGGATACAGAGGTGTGGCCCGGGTGTCAAAAACATACTAAGCTATCTGCCATGGCTCGTTATTTGAATATGAAGTCTGAGTTGCATGTATCCAAAAAGTCTTTCGATCAATGTATCCAATTTATTAAAGAGATAATATCCGAGGGTAATGAAATATTTGATAGTTTCTACCAAACAAGAAAAATTGTTCAGGCGCTTGGCTTGTAGTAGAAACTATTGACTGCTACAAAAATGGATGTATGTTATATTAGTGTGATTATGAAAAAGATAGAATATGTAGGTTTTGTGAACAATCAAGATTCAAAAAGAGTCGGGTTACAAGCAGGCAAAAGTTTATGCCTTTTAAAAGAATGTATTATTTTCTTCTCAAACCAAGACTTCAAAGATTATATGCTTCAAATGCTACAGCAGAACACATGAGATGGCATTATGAGCATGAGTAAGAGGATTGAGTCATGTGCCATCCCTCAAATTCTGAGGCATGGAAGCATTTCAATCGATTACATCCTGATTTTATAGCTAAATGTCGTAATGTTAGGTTGGATCTGTATACTGATAGTTTTTAGTCTTTTAGGTCATCAGGACAATAGTACTCTTGCTAGCCAGTAATACTCACTCTTTATAATTTGCCACCGTGGATGTGTACGAAAGAGCAATATTTATTTCTGTTTGTACTTGTACCTGGTCCAAATAACCCATAACATCAAATTGATGTATTTCTGCAGCCATTGATAGTAGAGTTGAAACAGTTATTGAATGAGGGTGTCGTGACTTATGATTGTTTTGATAAACATAAATTTTATTAGAGAGCAGCACTTATGTGGACTATAAGTGATTTTTACGCATATGCTATGTTATCTGAATGGAGCACTACGGGTAAATTAGCATGCCCTTACTACATGACTGACTCTGAAGCATTTACTCTTTCGAATGGGGGTAAAACAAGTTGGTTTAAAAATCATAGGAAGTTTTTGAAGGCAGATTATCCATTCAGAAGGAATAAAAAATGTTTCAGAAAGAACATTACAGTAAGAAAAGATTCTCCTCCTATATTGAATAGGGAAGATTTGTTGTTTCAAATTGAGCAACTAAGGCTTCGTAAGATAACTGAATATAATGAAAATTCTAATAACAGTGTATGTCGGAATTGTGGATGGAAAAAAAGCATCTTTTGGGATTTGCCTTATTAGAGTTCAAATCTTATCAGACATAACCTAGATGTAATGCACATTGAAAAAAATATATTTGAGAATGTTTTTAATATGATAATGGATGTGCTGGGTAAAATAAAAGACAATGCCAAAACAAGAGAAGACTTGAAGATATTTAGTAGAAGGCCGGAGTTAGAATAAGATGAAATGTTTGGGAGGTATCCTAAAGCTAATTACACATTGGATCATAATTAAAAGCAATTAATATGCCACTGGGTAAAAAATTTAAAGTTTTCAGACGGATATGTCTCAAATTTATCAAGTTATGTTGATATGAGAAAATATAAATTGTTCGAGATGAAGAGGCGTGATTGTCATGTATTTATGCAACAATTATTTAGGGAGTTATTGCCAAAAAAAAGTTTGGGAAGCTTTGATGGAGTTAAGCTTATTTTTTAGAGAACTTATTGCAACATCTCTAAAAGTTTCCCAAATTGAGCATTTACAAGAAAAAATTTCAATAATTCTTTATAAATTGGAGCAAATATTTCCTCTGAGTTTTTTTATTCAATGGAACATTTACCAGTTCATTTGCCATATGAAGCCAAAATTGCAGGACCGGTAAAGTATTGTTGGATGTACCTTTTTGAAAGATACCTGCGATACCTGAAGAAAAATGTTAAAAATAAGGCGAAAGTTGGATGCCTTTATAGTGGAAAAAGCATCAGCTTTCTGTTCTTATTATTTCGAGCCTAACGTAATAACAAAATTGCGTGAAGTCCGTCATAATGATGATGCAGGTATACAAGACCAATCTAAATATCTTCTATCTATTTTCAAACATCCGGGTCGACCATACGGCAAACTAACTAACCGAAGATTGGAACAAAGAGAATATTGTGCAGCTCATACTTACATATTGTTGAATTGTGATGAAGTTACACCTTATATCAAGTAAGTTAGTAAGTTTATAGTAATACGAAACAGAATATTTTACATCTAAAATAAAATAAAAAAAAATTGAATGATAATGATGTTTTTGGTTAATAATTTTAGCATATTCATTGAATACTTACGAGATTTGGATGAAAATATAGTGAATTCACAAGTTGATGTTGAGGTCAAGAATAATTTTCCCTTATGGTTTCAAAAATTTATAAGTATAATTCATTGCTATTAACATTTTAAAAAAACTATCATGTGTTCAATTTGCCATATTTTGAACTTAAGCATATTTTTTTATTGATTTAGGCAAATGAAAATGGGAATATGATTTCTGACAAATGTTTGAAGGATTTAGCCCAGGGTCCATTACCAATTGTTAGATGTTATAAGGTGTATTTTGTTAATGGTTATAAATTCCACATGGAATCTCACTGTACTTTGAGAGCAACTACAAATAGTGATATTTGTATAAAGAGGTCAAACTATAGTGAAAACTCGTTTGATTTCTACGGTCGATTAATAGATATTATAGAGGTTGAATATCCGGAATTACTAATTAAAAGGGTGAAATTATTTAAATATGACTGGTATGACCCCATATATAGCACAAGAGTTCATCTAGTATATAATTTAGTAGAAGTGAACAGAAGGATGACATATGTTAAATATGAACCATTCATACTCACTAGTCAAGCTGCCTAAGTGCATTACGTTCCTTTTTCTAGCATAAGGGGACACGCATCTGATTGGTTGGCGATTTGCAAAATAAAAGCAAGATAATGAATTGATCTACCTGAACAGTATGCTAATAAACAGGAGATTGATACTGCATTTTAAGAAGATAGTTCTGAAAATGTATAATTGGTTGATAGGGCAAATGAGGGTAATCCAGGTCCTTTAAATGATCTAATTGGAGAACTCATGGATATTAATGCTATGGATGTAGAATCTGAATCGGATGAATCGTTACTGGACTCTGAATCTGAATCATCCGAATCAAATGACAGTAATGAATCCTAACAATAAGTAATAGTAATTAAGCTATAGCTTTTATTGAAAATTTATTTCTATGTTTATTATTTTATTCATATTAATTATACTGATGGTTTTTTTAGATATGTATTGCGGACCTGAAAAAGGATTGGATCGATCGGGGTCTAGTGGTCGATCTAGTGGATATCGAGGTTCTAATAGTATAGGCCAGCCACGTTTATAGTTGCGCGATGTCCCAGATGATACATTTATTTGGGAATCCTCAGGTTGACATGGCTACAGACGATATGCTTAGAGAGGATCCCGCTTTTACTTCTCACCAGGCCCAGACAGAGGATCCTGCTTCTTTTTCTCACCCGGCCCAGACAGAGGATCCTGCTACTGCTTCTCTCCCGGCCACTATAGTGCCCCTATTGGTGATATCAGTACTGTAGCATCAGCTGCAAGACATGATGGTAGGATGCAATATTTGGCTATTTGGGAGTCAGAGTAAGTATTTTAATTTTTTACATTACTTATATTAAATTATAAAGTTTAATCGGTTTATTTTAAATAAATGTGTATTGTTTCTTTAATTTTGCAGCTACATGATGGATCCAGCTGAACCTTCTACTAGACGCATTCGGAAGATCATGACACAGAAGATGGACCCCACAGGAGTTTCTTGGAAGGTCGTCTCTCCAGAGATGAAGAACTTTTGGTTCGAAGAGTTTAAGGTCAAAAAGAAAATTAAATTTTAATATTTAATATAAATGTACAAGTTAACAATTTACATTTAGATGATACTGATTATCTTGATTTTTTTGCCAAAATATTTTTACTAGGATCAAGCTATCGATAGCCTTATCCGGATTGCCTTCATAAAGAAGTAAGCTATTCGCTATAGCGATATGTTGAGTGAGGTGAAGGCTGCGGAGAAGCAACCTTCATTTATTGATAATCAGTTATTGGCAAACCTGCATGGCCGGTGGAGCTCTCCCGAGGGGAAGGCATGTTCTGCCATTGCCTCTCGTAATAGGATGTCCACTGTTGTGGATGGTGCAGGTCCATCCACACATACGGAAGGTAGCTGATCACATCATGATCATGCATGTACACTCGTAAGTATATTTATATTTTTAATACATTTTAATTTATAATTTTTTGTGTTATTAAACTAACATTTTTTTCTTTAAATAGGAGTCTACTATGGGTCAGCCTCCAAAGAGCTATGAGTTGTTTGTGCATACGCACACCCTGAGTCATGACGGATATTCATTTGTGGATCGTCGATCACAGGTTGTAAATATAAGCAATTTCATAATTTTTAAATATTACAAAAATTAAATTTAAAATATAGAGTTAATAATCTTTTTATATTATATAGGATCATTTCATTACTTCTCGGGAGGAGGCCTCTCAGTCCGATATTCCTGTTGATAATGATAGCTTATTTAGATCTGTTGTGGGTGGAGAGAAGAAGAAGAAGCTATATGGACTTGGCTCACAGTATGTCAGTACAGCTTATTATTCTTCTTATAGTAGTTCATCTGCCTTACAGGAGGAGATCGAGCATTTGAAGGAGCAGTTGGCGGAGCGTGATCGGACTGTTCAGCAACAGATCCAGAAGCAGGTGGAGGCTCAAGTTCAATCTTGGATTCAGGCACAGATACAAACTGAAGTGCAGAGGTTGGTCCAGCAGCAGCTTAATGAGTTTATGTCCAACTTCATATGAGGAACCTTCGATCCATGACTGCATTTTTCGCCCGATGGTGCTCCTCCTGTAATATCCTCATATATGCCCTAGAAGTTGTGATTATGTTGTTGTTGTTGTTATATAATTGGATTGAATATATGTGTTAAATTACAAGAGAAAAGAAATAGAGAAAAGAATGTTTATGTATATGTGATTTGGGAAAGAATTTAGGGTTTAGAGAGAATGGTATATGTTGTGTATATGATGATATATATAACATATAAGTTGGTCAAAATGAAGAGTCAAGGAAAGAAGATATTTATTTTTGTTAAGTGTGAAGTTACTATAAAGGGCATGTAATGAATGGTAATCAAGACAAATGGTATAAGGGTGTTTAGGTAATTACTCTTGTTGAATCACTTGGTGGAGATTTAAAGAGGTGATATTTTGTCTTTTCTTCATTTCCTTCTTCTTCTTCTTCTCTTCTCCACGTTGGTTGGCTCCTCCTTAGACAAGAGAGAGCAAAGTGAGATTTTTTTAATTCTAACATCAAATTGAAGGGAGAATCAAAGGATTTAATTGAAGATTTGTGGAATTCAACAACTTAGGTAAGTTCTTTCTCTTGATTTTCCTTTGTTCTTTTGAAATTGTGTTTGGGATTGGTGAGTTGATATGGATGGTTGATGGAGTGTGTTTGTGTATGGTGTGTGTAAAAGTGTTGAAATGGAATTAAAGATAAGAAGCTAGGTTGGTGTTGGTGATGGAAGAGTAAGAGTTGTGTTTAGTGAATTTTTTTCTGTTTTACAATTAGTAAAGGCTGTGACTTGTATGATTTTTAATTAATTATAGAAAAATGTTCTTGAAGTGAATTTTTGATATGTTGTGCCTCTATGAGTCTAGAATGACTGAAAAATATGTTGATTCGATTTTGGAATGGTTATGAGTTTAGAAAGATTATTTTTATTAGACCTGTTCCAGCAGGTACCTTAACTGAGACAGCTATATTTCGGGATTTTTAATAAAATGTAGAAAAATCATATCCAATTGAATTTTGGATATGTTGTTGCTTAGTGAGTCTAGTATTTGAGAAAAATAATTTGGAACCACTTTGATTGAATTTGATTTATGGAATTCACAAAGTTCAGAACTGCTGCCAGGATGCAGGGCAATTGGGGCAGTCTGGTTAGGTGAACTATTTGACCAAGATTTTGTGTTCAGTTTGATCTGAAATTTTAAAGGAATGATTTTAAGATACAAAACTAAATTCTGTAAAAATTTTAGAATTTTTAGTCAAGTAGATTATTTTATACAATTTTTCAAAATAAGGATAAAATGGAGTCTTAAACCAGAATGTACTATTCATATGGTCATTTTGCTAATATTCCTTTGGATTAGGTTTTGAAGAGATTGGGTTGCATTAACCTAAATGTGGAGAATTCTTGGAAAGAAAAGAAATGTATAGATTGATGGGACTAGTTCTTGAGGTAAGTACCAATACATATGATTGTATTTAATTACATAATTTGAGGCTTAACACATTTGTTTGCAAATGTGTTAAGTGATCTATTATATTGTTAACATAATTGGACTAAGGTGATGATTGAATGATGTGAAGGATGTGAAGATCATTAACCAGGTAAGCATAAACCCTATTTGATTGTATATCCTTATATGTCTTTGAACATTAACACATTGGGATGAAAGTGTTAAATAAGCTATTATATTGTGAATGTAAATGAAGAATATATATAAAGGATGAAATATGAAATGGGAAAGGTAGGAAGAAATGAGGATCATTCTTAAGGTATGTGCAATTTGTTATGATAAATGCTCTAGTAATGAATGATGTTAATGTGTTTTGAGAAGTGAGAAAATGTTATGTTATATGCATTGTGAATCTTGTGTATGGCAATGTATTATATGAATAATATACTTTGAAATGTGATATCAATGATGCTATATGTATCATATGGATTGAGATATGATATGATATGAAGCCATTATGATTGGCTATGATAATTCAATTGAAAGAGATAAGGCATGTTGGCCTAATTGATGATGAGATTGATAATGAAATAATAAATGAATTGTTTGTTTAATATGTTATTCAGTTTCAGAGTTCTGGATTTGGGTGGCATGCCTAAGAAATGATGAAAGGTAACAGTCTTGCCGGGTTGAGGATCTCCTCATATGTGTTGAGTTGATGGTCCAAGAGACTGGGTCTGTTACACTATGAGAATTGTGAATATGAGATATATGATTTGTAACAGTCTTGCCGGGTTGAGGATCTCCTCATATGTGTTGAGTTGATGGTCCAAGAGACTGGGTCTGTTACACTATCCATGGATAGAGATACATGTATATACATTGCCTACGGGCGTGATGATTGTGACTATGAACCAAAGCAGTAACTCTGAACTTTGAATAACATATTAGTGTTTTGGGCCCGAGTCTGTCCTTATTGTCAATGTGAATTGCAAGTATTGAAATATTGATTGTGAGTATTAATAATGAATTATGCTTGGTGAATTGTGAATAATATAATGTTATTAAGTGTAATATGTAAATGAATTGTGGTTGATGATAAAGGTTGTCTTTATTGTAAATGTGATTTATGATTTGTATGATATGTAATTTGTGTATTGCAATAATGATTGGTATGGTATATATAATGTAGGGGTATTAATATATTGGTTTTGAGTATTGGTGATGCATTGGGGTTGGTGATAATATTATGTATATATGTACATCATATTTGAAATTAGCTAGGATATATTAAAGATGAAATTAAAAAGAAAAGAAGATATGATAAGAACTAATTATATATTGAATTGATGTATCATTATATGTCAATACTTCTATACTATATGTTTATATTTTATAGTTGGACTACTAAGCTCTCGGGCTTAGCGCGGGTGTTTATTCGTGCAGGTATATAGATGGAAGATATGAAGTCTTTTGTTATGCCACAAGAAGAGTAAAGTTTGTCGAGACCAACTAGAGGGTAATGCATACATGTATAAACTTTAATTATGATGTATTTCTGACGAGAGAGTATTTATATGTATAAATGAAGTTTTTGATAAAGATAATGATTTTGTAAATGTTATTTAAATTAATGTATTATGGTTTGAACTCTGTTACAGGTTTTTAAAAGGTAACAAAAAGTGACATCCTTATACTTTATATATTTACTGTATGTATACTAGGTATACGCATAGTACTTATATAGGGTATCGGGGTGTTACAATTATTTTGGTATCAGAGCTTAGGTTCGAGATTCTCGGCCTAAGTGAGAAAAAAAAATTTTTTTTTTGAAAAGTTTAAATAAAAGTAAAAAGGAAAAGTTTTGAAATGAAATTTGTAATACATGCATATGCATTGACACCTAGGTTGGTCTCGGATGTGGCATTATATGAATTATAGAATATTTGTGTTATATGAGATGTTCAATATAGTTGATGATATATGTGTATACTATTTTGATGTGATGAGAAATTATGATTGTTGACAATGATGTTGGAAATGAATTATAATTGAGGCATAGTGCCTAATTGATTATGAGAAACTAATTGTGAAATGTAATATGATATATGTATATTGATGATGCATATGAAAATGTCATGTTGTGTGCAACATGGAATGTAATGTTGATGTTTATGAGCAATATTATGTAGGACATAATATGAATTGAAACATAAAGAAATGAAAAGGAGAATAAATTTGAAAATGAGTTGTTTAGTAGAGACAAAGTGTGATTATGTAAAGTTGGGATGTGTATACAGTTAAGGTTGTGTTTAAAGGAAAAAGAGATGATAGTGGTTAAGTAAGAATATAACTTAGTATTGTTACTATAATGCGAGCATAGTAAATTCAATGTTAGAAATGTGAGATGCTTGGATATTGTGAAAGCTCATGGTAATGGTGATAATATGTGATATTTGAGATTTTTGAAGTGAGCTTTATGATTGTGGAAATTATATGTTTTAATATTGCTTTGTGATATATATTTGTAAGATGTTTTTAAAGTGATGATAGAAAAGATGAGTTTGGCAAATTGAAGCTTAAACGAAGTAGTAAATTGAGAAGTTAAAGTTTTAGTGGAATTTGATAAAGATTATTGGGATATTGATAGTTAACTGTATATGCAATGCATGAGCTAAGTGAAATGACTAGTATTGCATATGGAAGTATTATGAATTGAGTAATGTGATTGATAGTATGAGAATTTGTTTTGAAATAATCAAGGAAGTGGATAAGTAAATAGAAATGAGTTATTTTAAGTCATTTTACTGAACAGGGTAAGAATGAATATGGGAGTGTACTAAATATTTTTAAAGACGAAAGTGAAAGAGATGTCACATTGGGAATGTGACTGAGATGAATATGAAGTGTTACTATAGTCGGAATATATGTGTTTGTAGTGTGAATAAATACTTTATATCATATTGGAAGAATGAGAAGGATAGTGTTTAAAAGAAAATGATAAACACTAAATTTGTATTGAATGTATGAAAAAGAAAAATACCATAAGAGCATATAATTAAGTGTATACATGTATATGATATGTGAATTGAGTTTTCCAATATGAATGAAATTATGATATATAAACACATTTGTGAATCACATTATGAGGATGGCTTATGAAGATATATGTGGTATAATTATAGAATTAGTGATATGGAAAAACAATGTTATATGTATTAGTGGACCTAAGAGAGATTAGGTCTTGAACTGTGTAAAGCTAGATGGATTATGTGATGGAAGTGAGAATGGAAAGAACTTGAGTAATATTGGACAGTGGAAATTGTTATAATGTGTATTGAACTTGATGATTATATTATATTTAGAGTTTCAAAGTATTCACATATGAAAAGTTCTATGTAATTATATTATAAGAGATTGTAGATGGATTAGAAATGAAGTGATGAATAGAAATTGTATAAGAACTGTATATGATTGAATATGTATATAGTAATATTGTTAAAGCATGAGTTAAGTTGATAAGGATCATATAAGCGAATACAAATTGGTTGAAACGAAGTTGGAATGTGTTAACTTCTGTTATACTAAAAATGTTAAGATTGAGAATAGAATTATAAAAGAACAGTATTGAATTGAAAGTTCTAGGTTTGAATATTAATCTCTTAAAGTCATGTGTTTTGTTCAGTATTTTGGATCGGTTAATTTGTTATCCATGGATTTGGATCTTAGATATAATGATTGTAATACGGATTTGGTGAGGTTGACAATTTTGTTTGAGAAGTATAGTTAAAAATTATGATGGTTAAAGTTGTACCTTATTATTATTATTATTATTATTTTATGTTAAGAATTTGGTTATAACTGTGAAAAAAAAAATTTTAAAAAATTTAAAAAAATTTTGAAATGTGTTGAGTTATGGATAATATGACAAAAAGGTAATCAAAATAAATATACCAATGATAGGAAACGTGAAGAGTTAGTAAAAGGGAGAAATTATATTATATGAATGAAAGTTATACTGAATATGTTTATGGTATGTAACTTGAGGTTTAAGGGAATGAACTCAAAGTTTGAGTGAATGAATTATAGATATTAAGTATGATATAACATTTTTATGAGAATTGGTGGAAATTATACTAAGATAATAAAGAATAAACTATGTGTATATTAAAAGATATTAGAAGTGATTTGTTATCATGATGATTTGACTGAAAATAGATTGAAAGAGAGCAGAAATTGAATATAAGTTTGCTCTTATGGAATTAAGTTATATTTATACTTATATGAAAATTGTGAAATTTCATGATAAGTTCGATTACTTAATCGTTGGTTGGAATTGAACAAGATTGGAACGTGGGTATATTATGACAGATAGATTAATTGATCTGGATTTGGCTAAGATTATGGATCATTAATAAAATTTAATGTGTATAGTTGTATTAAGAAAATAGGTATTTACATGATAATGTATATGATGTAAATTTTAAAGTATGATTGGACATGAATGAGTGGAGTATAGTAATTGTTAATCATGATAAGAAGAGAAAAAGATTGGTTATCTATAAAATAAGTTGAAAGATAATGTATTAATATGTAAGTTAAGTGAAAAGCATGCTAAAGAAATAACTCCATTTATGAAAAATCAGGATTTTGTTATCTATTGAGAGTGATAAATGTCTATTTAGACAGTGATTGTGATGAAGGGATAATTAATGTTCAGATATAAGTCAATAGTTTTTAATGTTAAAGTTAAGAGAGTAATTATACAGAGGTGAAATAACAAAATATATTAAATATAAAGATTTGACAAAGTATTATTGTGCTATATGATGATCTGATTCTGGTATAAAGATATTAATAGGAAATGTAATGTGATCTTTTGAATGTTTGATTAAGAAAGTAACCAGATGTATAAACATATAGAATGATGAGTTATAGAATTTAAAGAAGGTGGTTGATTCTAAAGAGGAGAGTTGGAGTTATATGATTTGATGATATAATGACTTAAGCGTATAATTAACTTCATATGGGAGTTAAGATAGTATTTTGTTAAGAATAAATTGTTATGGTACTGATAATTTCGAGGACGAAATTATTTAAGGGGGAGAGAATTGTAATATCCTCATATATGCCCTAGAAGTTGTGATTATGTTGTTGTTGTTGTTATATAATTGGATTGAATATATGTGTTAAATTACAAGAGAAAAGAAATAGAGAAAAGAATGTTTATGTATATGTGATTTGGGAAAGAATTTAGGGTTTAGAGAGAATGGTATATGTTGTGTATATGATGATATATATAACATATAAGTTGGTCAAAATGAAGAGTCAAGGAAAGAAGATATTTATTTTTGTTAAGTGTGAAGTTACTATAAAGGGCATGTAATGAATGGTAATCAAGACAAATGGTATAAGGGTGTTTAGGTAATTACTCTTGTTGAATCACTTGGTGGAGATTTAAAGAGGTGATATTTTGTCTTTTCTTCATTTCCTTCTTCTTCTTCTTCTCTTCTCCACGTTGGTTGGCTCCTCCTTAGACAAGAGAGAGCAAAGTGAGATTTTTTTAATTCTAACATCAAATTGAAGGGAGAATCAAAGGATTTAATTGAAGATTTGTGGAATTCAACAACTTAGGTAAGTTCTTTCTCTTGATTTTCCTTTGTTCTTTTGAAATTGTGTTTGGGATTGGTGAGTTGATATGGATGGTTGATGGAGTGTGTTTGTGTATGGTGTGTGTAAAAGTGTTGAAATGGAATTAAAGATAAGAAGCTAGGTTGGTGTTGGTGATGGAAGAGTAAGAGTTGTGTTTAGTGAATTTTTTTCTGTTTTACAATTAGTAAAGGCTGTGACTTGTATGATTTTTAATTAATTATAGAAAAATGTTCTTGAAGTAAATTTTTGATATGTTGTGCCTCTATGAGTCTAGAATGACTGAAAAATATGTTGATTCGATTTTGGAATGGTTATGAGTTTAGAAAGATTATTTTTATTAGACCTGTTCCAGCAGGTACCTTAACTGAGACAGCTATATTTCGGGATTTTTAATAAAATGTAGAAAAATCATATCCAATTGAATTTTGGATATGTTGTTGCTTAGTGAGTCTAGTATTTGAGAAAAATAATTTGGAACCACGTTGATTGAATTTGATTTATGGAATTCACAAAGTTCAGAACTGCTGCCAGGATGCAGGGCAATTGGGGCAGTCTGGTTAGGTGAACTATTTGACCAAGATTTTGTGTTCAGTTTGATCTAAAATTTTAAAGGAATGATTTTAAGATACAAAACTAAATTCTGTAAAAATTTTAGAATTTTTAGTCAAGTAGATTATTTTATACAATTTTTCAAAATAAGGATAAAATGGAGTCTTAAACCAGAATGTACTATTCATATGGTCATTTTGCTAATATTCCTTTGGATTAGGTTTTGAAGAGATTGGGTTGCATTAACCTAAATGTGGAGAATTCTTGGAAAGAAAAGAAATGTATAGATTGATGGGACTAGTTCTTGAGGTAAGTACCAATACATATGATTGTATTTAATTACATAATTTGAGGCTTAACACATTTGTTTGCAAATGTGTTAAGTGATCTATTATATTGTTAACATAATTGGACTAAGGTGATGATTGAATGATGTGAAGGATGTGAAGATCATTAACCAGGTAAGCATAAACCCTATTTGATTGTATATCCTTATATGTCTTTGAACATTAACACATTGGGATGAAAGTGTTAAATAAGCTATTATATTGTGAATGTAAATGAAGAATATATATAAAGGATGAAATATGAAATGGGAAAGGTAGGAAGAAATGAGGATCATTCTTAAGGTATGTGCAATTTGTTATGATAAATGCTCTAGTAATGAATGATGTTAATGTGTTTTGAGAAGTGAGAAAATGTTATGTTATATGCATTGTGAATCTTGTGTATGGCAATGTATTATATGAATAATATACTTTGAAATGTGATATCAATGATGCTATATGTATCATATGGATTGAGATATGATATGATATGAAGCCATTATGATTGGCTATGATAATTCAATTGAAAGAGATAAGGCATGTTGGCCTAATTGATGATGAGATTGATAATGAAATAATAAATGAATTGTTTGTTTAATATGTTATTCAGTTTCAGAGTTCTGGATTTGGGTGGCATGCCTAAGAAATGATGAAAGGTAACAATCTTGCCGGGTTGAGGATCTCCTCATATGTGTTGAGTTGATGGTCCAAGAGACTGGGTCTGTTACACTATGAGAATTGTGAATATGAGATATATGATTTGTAACAGTCTTGCCGGGTTGAGGATCTCCTCATATGTGTTGAGTTGATGGTCCAAGAGACTGGGTCTGTTACACTATCCATGGATAGAGATACATGTATATACATTGCCTACGGGCGTGATGATTGTGACTATGAACCAAAGCAGTAACTCTGAACTTTGAATAACATATTAGTGTTTTGGGCTCGAGTCTGTCCTTATTGTCAATGTGAATTGCAAGTATTGAAATATTGATTGTGAGTATTAATAATGAATTATGCTTGGTGAATTGTGAATAATATAATGTTATTAAGTGTAATATGTAAATGAATTGTGGTTGATGATAAAGGTTGTCTTTATTGTAAATGTGATTTATGATTTGTATGATATGTAATTTGTGTATTGCAATAATGATTGGTATGGTATATATAATGTAGGGGTATTAATATATTGGTTTTGAGTATTGGTGATGCATTGGGGTTGGTGATAATATTATGTATATATGTACATCATATTTGAAATTAGCTAGGATATATTAAAGATGAAATTAAAAAGAAAAGAAGATATGATAAGAACTAATTATATATTGAATTGATGTATCATTATATGTCAATACTTCTATACTATATGTTTATATTTTATAGTTGGACTACTAAGCTCTCGGGCTTAGCGCGGGTGTTTATTCGCGCAGGTATATAGATGGAAGATATGAAGTCTTTTGTTATGCCACAAGAAGAGTAAAGTTTGTCGAGACCAACTAGAGGGTAATGCATACATGTATAAACTTTAATTATGATGTATTTCTGACGAGAGAGTATTTATATGTATAAATGAAGTTTTTGATAAAGATAATGATTTTGTAAATGTTATTTAAATTAATGTATTATGGTTTGAACTCTGTTACAGGTTTTTAAAAGGTAACGAAAAGTGACATCCTTATACTTTATATATTTACTGTATGTATACTAGGTATACGCATAGTATTTATATAGGGTATCGGGGTGTTACACCTCCACCTCCACCTCCACCTCCACCACCTCTTGCTACTTGATTTTAGATTTTTTGTATATGTGCAACGATATTTTAATTTCATATGGTTATATACAATTTATTATTTTTATGTTCATCTTTTTTTATATTTAAATATTTATTACATATAATATTTTTTAAAATATTAATTTTATTTTTATTTTTTTATATTTTTATTCTTATTAATAAAAAAATTTATACATACATTTATATATTATAAAATTTAAAAAATAATTTATTTTTTACCGACATATTTATTTTTTGTCAGCAATTTGTGTACTTTGAAATTACCGACAGAATAGAAGTTATGTCGGTATTTCCGATAGAAAATGTTTCATCGATATTACCGATAGAAAATATTTTATCGGTATTACCGACAGAATGGTAATACCGACAAATTTTCTATTCTATTAGTATTCAAAATTTTTTGTCAATAATTTTTCGTCATTACCGACGGAAATAATTTCTATCGGTAAATATTGCCGACTATTTTTTTGTCAAAAAATTACAGACAAATTCTGTTTTCGTTAGTTTTTTATTACCGGCGAAAGATTTAGAGATAGATTTTTTTTGTCGGTAATCTATCGGTAATAGTAATTAGCAACAAAAAAATAAGGATTACCAACGAAAAAATCTGTCGGTAATCCGCTACATTCTTATAGTGATCATTTTGGGGTTCCTTATAATAAAGATTTAATATGCAAATATGAAGCACACATTAGTGTTAAATTTTGTGTCCAATCTACAATGGTAAAATATTTATTTAAATATCTTTGTAAAGGTAGTGATCGAATTTGAACGATGATTAGAAATTATAGTAAATATGATGAAGACAATGAGAATAGTGATGATGATAATGTTATTAATGAAGTAGAAACATATTCAAATTGTCAATTTCTTACACCCCATGAAGTTGTTTGGAGGTTATATGAATACGCTATATAATATAGAGATCCAGCTGTTAAAAAATTAATAATAAATTTGCCTAATATGAATAATATTTTGTTCAAACCTTTTGATAGTTTATCTTATATTGAAAATAATCTTGATTTTGGTCAAACTATGTTTACTGAATGGATGAGTTCTAATACTATCTATGAAGATGTTAGGTTACTAACATATGTTGAATTTCCTACAATAGGTTTGGCAAAGTAAAGAAAAAATATGGGCTAGACAAAAAAAGGACATTGTATTGGTAGAATTGCTTATGTTCATCCAAATTCTGAAGAGCATTATTATTTGTGAATGCTTTTAAATATTGTTAAAGGGCCTAAAAATTTTGAAGATATTAGGACTGTTAATGGAATTATACATTCTCCTTTTCAATGAGCCTGTGCAGCATATGATTTAATAGAAAAGGATATTGAACGGATTAATGTTATAGACAAAACAGTTTTATATGCATCATTTTTTAGCTTCGCCATCTATTTGCAGTTATCATATTATTTTGTGAAGTAAGTACTACAATAAACTCTTTCATTTATTTTGGAAAAATTTTTCTGATGATATAAAATATGAACTTCATAATATATTAGATATTCCACTTTCATCTATTTTTGACATATATTTAAAAAATAGAGTTCTTCTTGAAATTGAAAGAATTTTTAATAAAAAAATTTCTACATTAGCAAATCATAATTTGCCAATGCCAAATAAATCATTCTTGGTAACGTTCATAACTGGTTATTGATTGAAGAATTAAATTATAATATCAAATAATTAAAAGAAAAATATGATAGATTAACTTTAAATGTTAAATAATTACAAGTGTATAATAATATTGTTGATGTCGTCAATAATAATAAAAGAGAATTATTTTTTGTATATGGATATAGTGGAACAAGCAAGACATATTTATATGAAGCTATCATATCTAAAATTAAGAAGTGATGAAAAAATTATATTAATTGTCACTTCATCTGATATTACAATATTATTATTATCTAGAGATAGAAAAACATATTCTAGATTTAAAATACCTATTAATTTAAGTGAATATTTATCATGTGAAATAAAAAAAAATGAACTCAATTAGCAAAATTACTATAAGAAACTCAACTAATTATTTGGGATGAAGCTCCTATGAGTCATAGGCATTATTTTGAGGCACTAGATAGATCATTTAGAGATATTTTATGTAATTCAGAAGAAAAAAAAATAGATAATCCCTTTGGAAGAAAAATTCTTTTATTATGAGAAGATTTTAAACAAATATTACCCGTAGTTGTTAATGGTAGTAAAAGTGATATTATAAATATATCAATTATAAAATCTTATTTATGGAATTTTTTAAAGTATATAAATTAACTATAAATATGTGTCTTACTTCAATTTCAAATAATATTAATGAAAGTAATGAATTCTGAGTGGAATTTGTCAATTGGTGATGGATCGATAGCAACTATAAAAATAGGTGAACATGATAGAGAAAAAAATTGGATTAAAATTTCTAAAAATTTGTTAGTTTAAAATTATGCTAATCCAATTGAACAAATAATTCAACATAGCCTAATTTTTTATATAAATATACTAATTATTTATATATCAAAAGCATAACTATTATCACACCAACTAACGAAATTGTAGATATTGTTAATAAAGAAATGATTAATTTGTTACCAACAGAGGAAGATATTTATTATAGTTGAGATTCAATTTGCAAAACATCAAACGATATAGAAAAATTAGAGGTTCTTTATCAATTGAGTTTCTAAATTCTTTGAATTTTAATGGTTTCTTTCAATATGAATTAAAGCTAAAGAAAAACATTCCTATTATGTTGCTTCAAAACCTTAATCCCAGCATTAGTTTATGTAATAAAACTATATTAATGATGACTAATTTAGGAACAAAGGTTATAGAAGCAATTATAATTACAGGGTCACACAGTGGTGAAAATGTTTATATACCTAGGATCATTCTTTCTTATACCAAAAATAAATTTCCATTCATATTAAAAAGAAGACAATTTTCAATAAGAGTTTCTTATTATATGACAATCAATAAAAGCCAAGGGCAAATATTAAAACAAGTTGATTTATATCTTCATAATCATATTTTTTTTTCTCATGAGCTATTATATGTTGCATTGTCAAGAGTTAACTACCAAAAAATTTAAAAATATTAATTAATAATAAAGGAAAAAATGAACATAATAATTATTTTGATTATGTTAAAAATATTGTATATACTGAAATATTTAATTATTTGTCTTTAAGTTTTGAGATATGAAAAAAATGGATATAATAATTACTTAGATTATGCCAAAAAAAATTGTATATACTAAAACAGTTAATGATTTGTTTTGCAATTATGAAATATAAAGTATTAAATTTTATTCTTTTATTATGCATTTTTGTATAGTAAGGATTTTTTAATAAATTGCAATTAAATTTATAAAATACAAACTTATTGTATTTCAATTTTTTTAAAATATAATTTAAAAATATGACATAAATAGCTTTATCTAATATCACTACTGAAAGCAAAAATATCTGAATAAATATTAGCATTGCAAGAATATGTAAGTTCATTAATCTTCATAATTCAGCGAATTATTTAGTCTTGACTTCTTGATGATAGACAATAAGGTTTGTAATTTAAATTGTTTTATCCAATTTTTTTTTCAAAGATACATTACATAACTATTTTTGTTATTTATTATTTTATTAGGAAAATACTAAGCAAGGTACAATACCAAAATAATGTATTGAACATTTTCGACCATTGCTCACTGAGGGGGCCATCTACCATAAATATGGTTTTATAATAGTTCCTACCCAACCTAATTACAAAATTAGCCACCATCCATTTTGAATTAGATTGTCAAAGAATGCCTTTATGAAAGCTCTTGATGAAGACGATCCCCCAATCCCATTTGAGAAGTTTGAATTTTATAGTTTTGATAAGGCTAAATCAAAAGCAGGCGATGAAAAATTTTTAATACGTATATTTTAGAAGTATCTGTATATATATATATATATATATATTAAACTTAAGCTTTCTCATTTTTAGTTTTTACCAACAATAATTAATTTTTTATAGATCTCTTAGGTAAGGTAATTTCAATTAGAAGTGTTGAAACAAAAATCATGAGAAGAAGTACAAAAAATGTCAATTGAAAATAAAAAATTATGAGTATGTATATTTTTAAATATTTTTATTTATTTATTTCTTAATTTTTTAAAAAGCTTGACTATTAAGATTTACATTACATGTGCAGCAATGACAAACTAAATATTACTCTCCGGGACAAGATTGTTGTTGAATTTTTTGAAGATGATGTTTTTACCTAGAAATCAAATGGAGCTATTATAATTACTTTTTTTTGTCTATGAATATCAAAAAATTAAAGGGTAGATAAAATAAATTATATCACTAATATAATTTAGCTTATTATATATTCAAATTGATAACCTTATTTGTATATGTACTACAGGTGAAGTCTCAATTAATAGCTCTTCAGTGACAAAAATTTTCATCAATTTGGATATTCTTGATGTCTATAAATTTAAATAACGGTAATTTTTATTCTATTAATGTTTAATTAAATCATAAATAATAATTATTATATAATTATATTTCAGACAGATTGAGCCACTTGATAAAATTGTCAAGCTTAAAATACACAATCTTTTATTTGTTGAGATGGATGCCAAAAAAAAATGTTAATAGAAAAAACTAATGAACTGTTATGTTTGGATATGCATTCTGATATGGCATGTTTAATCATTTTTTAAATTTTTTTATGAATATTAAAAAAATTTTAGACTACTTAATTAAAATTTTTAATGCTTATAGTTTATTTGTATACATTTATTCAGGACATTAAATTTATATGTGAAGCAGCCATAAAAGAAGTTGATGTTTCAAAAGGTTAGTAGTATAATGCATGTCCTCAATGTAGGTCTGGACTACAAAATTATATAGACCAACTTTGGTGCAATGAATGTGGAATAATCAAAGAACCTCCACTTTGTTGGTATACTATTGCAAATCATTCCATTTTTAAAAAAAATCAATTAATAAAATTCACATCTAAATAACTTTTAATGCATTTTTTAGGTAGAAGTTGAAAATTATTGTAGAGGATGATACAGGCTCTACTACCTTCAATATTTTTTTATCGCCAAGCAGTTGAATTGATTGGTTTACCAGCAAGCAATTTTGCCTAAAGTTCCAAAGATAAGTTTTCAGTGCCACCATTGATAACCAGAATTTACGGATTGCCTAGATTATTTCAAGTCGTTCTTAATACTCAATTTAATGATGCTTATCATTTTTCTTTTAATGTTACTCATATATTTTAAAGATGAAGCATCTTCCCAACTATCCGATGTGCCTTCGATGAAAGCAATTCATTCCAATCCAACAATTCTTTGAAGGCCAATATCAATAGCTGTAAAAAAAATGTTAGGCCATATTTGGATTTTCAAGAGAAAGACAAAGCTAATATGATAAAAGTATCTAGCTCATCAAATGCAAGTGAAATAATCCTTTCATCAATGACAGACCTATTTTTAGAAGAATATCCACTGAAAAAACCTGTGTTAGGTATAAAAAATCCATTATTTATTTAAAATGTCTTTTTGTTTAACTATATATCTTTTAAAATATTATTTTACCAGACGAGAATGTTCATCGCCCTCTGATAAAGATAATAAAGAATCAAAATTAACTTAATTTGCTAAAGGTAAAATTAAGTTATTATTGTATACTTATAATATTTATATTTCATAAATAATAATTTAATCATTTATTCTTTATATTGTAGGGTTTGTTATGTATCAAGTCAAGACTGCAATCCTAATCAGATGAATTTTCTTATCTTTAATTGTTTTTGTTTATGTCTCAAATATTTTCTTTTACAAACTTTTTCATGGCTTTTATAGTCTATGTAATTTTTATAATATGTATTATGCATATTTTGAACAAAATATGTTTGAAAATTATTATGCTTAAAAATTTTAAGAATATATGTTTTTTGTGTAATTATATGTACCACTAATATAAAAAAATGAATAGTTTCAAAAAGTCAAAAAAATCCTAAGTACAAGTAGAGAAATTCATATTAGTAGCATAAAGTATCAGGGATATAAAAGTTAACATTTTTCTGCAATACTATCATAATTTTAAAGTGTATATATTCATTTTCTATTTATGCATATAATATTTATACTCAATATTATATAGTAAAATAAAATAATTTAAAAAACAATTATCGCGGCGAGTTATAATGTAACGTCCCTAATTTTGAACATTAAATAAAATAAATTAAAATTGAATTGAATAAATTAAATAAATAATTTAAATAAAAAATGACAGGATTTTAAATAAAAAAGTGAAATATATATGTGATACATGTGTAAAATATACATAACATATACAAAGTTAATAAAAGTTAATTTTTAAAAAGTCAAAAGTCAAAGTTTCAAGGGCATTTTGGTAAATAAATTTTGAAAATTTAAAATTATTTTAAAAATAAATTATTTTGGATGGAAGAAGTAATTTTGGAGTTTTAATTAATTAAATCATTAATTAATTAATTAAAATATAATTAAATATTATATATATATATAGTTTAAAATAAAGTGGATGGAGAGAGAGAATAAAATTAGATCTTCTTCTTCTTCTTCTTCCTTCCATAGCCGAACTCCATAACCAATTCAAGGAGGATTTGCTTCTTCCATGGCTCATGAATTGAAGGATACCAAAGGTTCAAAAGAGATTTTTAGTGATTTCCACCAAAATTAGTAAGTTCTTTAACTTTTCTCTTTGGAATTTCAAGAAATTAAGAATATGTGTTTTGGATTTTTAAAGCGATATGTCTTAATTATCTATTTGGGTATGAATGAAGTTGTTTTAAGTAATTAACAGTGATTTTAAGGTTAGATTGAAGAAATGGTTAAGTTTGAGTTAAGATTGGTGAAGAGAGAGAATTTAGGGTTATGGGAGAATTGGACTTTTGAATTCATGAGTTTTAATTATGCAATTTTATACTAAACGTGTTATTTTGATGCATAAACAAGTATTCTAAAGTCAAATGATTGATGTGGTTGGGTTTGTATAGAGTAGTGTTGATTTAGGGTTTTGGAAAAGTAAATTTTCAAAGATGGTGAATTGTTTGATTTTAATATTTAAAGCAAGTTATTTAATGGTATTAAGGATGAAAATAAGCTTGGATTGGTAATTGGAATGGGCTGGAATGGAAAATCTTCAATGGTGAAGGTTATGTCATTTTAGGGTTTTGTACTAAGGTATGAGTTTAATTTGTGAATGGTTTAAACATGTTAAAATATGTTTGTAGTGATATACATAAGCTTAAAACACTAAATTAAATGGTTCAATATGGTTTTTAAAGTTCAAGTGAGGTTAACCTTAACGTTGGGATTTTAGTTGAATGATGTTTAATTATGATTTAAGATCAGAAATGCCTTTAAATGTGATACTAAATAATTATTTATGATCACATTTGGTATATGCATTGAGAAGAATTGATTTATCCAACCCAAGTGTTAAAGGGCAAGTTGGAAGAGAATGTTAGTGTTAGTTTTGTGGCTTGCATTTGGTTGCTTTTAGAGGTAAATACAAACTTTGGATGAATTTGACATGTTTGTATTACATTGGGATAAACACATTTTAAATTGAAAAATGTGTTAAGCTACTTGATGCATTGATTATTTATGAATAATGTGTTATGACATGTGTAATGTCATATATGTATTAAATGCATTGTGAAAATCCATTATTAATGGCTAAATTATGTAAAATGTGAAATATGAGTATTATGTGAAAATGACTCAAAATTTTTGGGTAATGTCATTTGTTATGTATACATTAAGGGCATTGTTAAAAAGTCATTATTAATGGCTAAAGTGCATAAAATATGATTGATTTGTGAATTATGTAAAAATACCCAAAATAATTGGGTAATGTGTTGTAAATATAAAATGTGGTACATTATGATTGTATGTTAATATATGATGATATAAAGTGAAATGATATCGATATGAATGAGAAAAATGAGAAAAGAGGCAATGTGCCTAGTTGATGATGAGAAATGAGGCGATGTGCCTAGCTTGATTATGGAAAAATGAGAAAGAATTTGATGATGAAAAATATGAAATAATTGTGTGCCAAGTATGCTATTCAATTTCTTGAGTTTTGTGTTTAGCGGCATGCCTATGAGGTTATTCTCATTATTTGCCTTCGAGGCTAGCTTTTGAGCAATTATTTGATTTACCTTCAGGCTAGACGTTGGACGTCACTTCTCTTCGGGCTAGATGCTGGGCATCACTATGAATTACCTTCGGGCTAGACGCTGGGCATCACTTGCCTTCGGGCTAGACACTGGGTGTCAATATGGACCAAAATAGTAACTCTGAGATTTGAATAATATATTAGATTATTTGGGCTCATGTTTATGTTTGTTTTATGTGAAATATAAACTGATTGAAAAAGATATTTAAAATAAAATAATATGACATAAGGTGTCATAATATACATAAGCATTATACATTGGTATTATTTTACAGTTTTATTTCTATCAAAGTTTGTATCGCTGAGCTTTTAGCTCAGCGCGATTGTAATTTATCTCACAGGTGACAGAGGCGATCCGATAGAGCCGGAGAGTTCTACTAGATAAGGTCGGATCTAGTTTGAGGTTGCTTGTTGAATTAATTTTTCTACGACAAGGTCAGAGCCATTTTGTCACCATGCATGTAGATATTATATTATAGTGCAATTTATTATGATGTATTTTATAATTATATTTTTGGAGAATAAATTGTAAATTATAAAGAAAATTTAGATAAATTGTGTAAAGTGGAATTTTAAATGTGTTTTGATAAAATATGTATATTTATAAATATTTTGAGAAAATGTAGAAAAATTGTGAAGTATTGGTGGAATAGTGATGTGATATTATTGGGAATATTATTTTACTCAGGTTGTGTTTTGTTGAAATTTTGGGATTGCTCATATTACAAATTAAACTCTGACGAATTTTTTTCAAAGATATTTTTATGTAAAATGGTTATTTTAGAAGCTATAACTAATGAAGAATATTTTATTACTATTTAAATGTACATTTTTAAAATATTTGGGACTTTGATTTGGTAAAGTAAAAAATTTTATGAAATCGATTTGTGACACTTTTGTACTATATATGTAAATTTTATATATATTGAATGTATGTATTATACATATATAAGGTATAAGAGTATTATATATAATCTAGTGTGTATATATATATATATTTAAATTTATGAATTAACTTTCATTTTTAATTCACTAAAATTTTGAAAAAGTATTTCTACAGGTTTACCTACTGTAGCACTTTTATATTTTATGTATATATTTTAGATATGTAGGATATAAGAGTATTACATAATATATTTTTTTAAATAATTAGTTTTTATTTTTCAATTATATTCAATTCATAATTAGTTTATATTATATTTATAATTTTTAGTTGATATTTACTTTATAATTAAAATAAATTATTATACTAAAAAAAACCTTAAATCCCAATTCACAATTAATTTTTATAATTTACCAAATTACAACAACACAAATTAATTAAAATAAATTATATACTAAAAAATCCAAATTCACAATTCACAATCAAGTTTCATAATTTACATGATAATCTTTAATTTAATATTCTAATTCCTTGAATCTTAAGTCTTCCTTAAAATTATTAGGTGAAAATCTTTATAGAAAAGAAATTAAAATTATATCTCAATTAAAAGTATGATAAAAAAAATTAAAATAGTAATAATTATTTTAAAAAATAAATATTAGAATGGAATATTACATTTGAAAAAGAAATAATAATAATAATAATAATAATAATAATAATAATAATAATAATAATAATAATAATTGCAGGCTATTATTATTAGAAAAAAATCTAAATGTGAAATATTTATAGTGAGAGGGCCAAAAAAAGGAACTAATATTCTTAAGTGACTAAAATTATATATACAAATATATGTGACATGAATTACTTATTCACTCAATTTCAAGCATAAACCAAAACATAAAATAAATAGAAGATTAAAAAAATAGCTTTGAATATAAACAACATAGCATGCCAAGCAAAAGCAAAACTAATATATTAGTTCTCTAAATATTTATATTTAAATTCTAAAATTTTAAGAAAAACTTGGAAAGAAAAAGAGAAAAGTATCATTAAAAAGCTTTAAGTTCAAAGAAATGCAATTTATCATTAGATATACTAATAATGCAGTCGATAAGGAAAACACTAGATTAATCTAGTGTCTCAATGGAGTCTGACCAAAAAATATTTGTGCTTAAAGAGAAATATGAAAGGGCAAAGAATATGTGCCAATAATTAAGAGATTACATTCATGGGTAATAATGGAAATCAATTAAAAACTAACAACAATTAATAAAAGTAAATAATTTTTTATAAGAAACATGAAAAAGTGACTCATTTATGACTTCATTAATATATGTTAATGGGTGCTAATTTGGCACACCTTAAGATAACCCTTTATTAAAATCAAAACTAACATTATAATTACACATTAAATTTTATCAACTTTAATTATATGCGCATAATTTTATCTTTCCGCACTAGTTATTGCGACTAAATCTTAATTTTTCTTGAACTAATAATTTATTTTTATTATTTTTATTTTAATGAATTCCAAATGGAATATATACATATAAATCATTTTGATCATTTGAAATAGATATATACATCATATTTTTAGTAATTGAATGGAAAATTAAATCTAATTCTAAGAATATATACTTACTCTTATATTATATTTAGATGTATGATTATTATTGATATTATTATTTAATATTCATAAAATAATTTTATGTATTTTTATTTAGTTTTTAATATCCATAAATTATATATGTATAGTTTTATCTTTTTGTACTATTTATTGCAATTAAATTTTAGTTTTTCTTGAGCTAATGATTTATTTTTATTAATTTCTTTTAATGAATTTCAAACGAATATATATATATATAAACCATTTAATCATTTCAAACGAATGTATATATATCACATCTTAATAATTGAATGGACAAATAATTCTAATTATAAGAATATATGAGGGTGTTTCTCAAAACTTAAAAGCTGGTCAAAACTGCTTATAAGCTGTTTTTAGATTATAAGTTGTTTATTTAAGAGGGTGTTTCTCAAAACTGGAGCTTTTCAGCTTATTGTGAATAAGTGATTTTTAGATTATAATCAGATTAAAAATAAGCAGTTAAGCATTTCTGTAAACTAGCTAATAATCAGCTGATAATCAGTTTATAATCAGTTAAGTGTTTCTGTAAAATCAGCTTATAATCAGTTTTTAATTGTAGAAACTGTCAAAATGACCAAACTGTCCATGAATTTATTTATTGTATAAAAATAATTTTTTAAATGTCAATTCAAAATTTATTTTGCAATAATAATAATAATAATAATAATAATAATAATAATAATAAAATTTAATAATAATAATAATAATAAAATTTCTTTGATGGGAACTAAAGTGTATAAGGTAGGTAAATTTGGAATATTGAAGATTAGGTAGGGATAGTATGGTCTTTTACTTGGTCAAAACTGCTTAAAAAATAAGTGCTTAAAAAAAAAGTAGCAAAACCCAACTTTTAAAAAACTGATTAAAATCAGATTATAATCTACTATTTAAGTTTTCAGAAACACTTAAATAAACAACTTATAATCTAAAAACAGCTTATAAGCAGTTTTGACCAGCTTTTAAGTTTTGAGAAACACCCTCTAAGTGTTTCTGAAAACTTAAATAGTAGATTATAATCTGATTTTAATCAGTTTTTTAAAAGTTGGGTTTTGCTACTTTTTTTTAAGCACTTATTTTTTAAGCAGTTTTGACCAAGTAAAAGACCATACTATCCCTACCTAATATTCAATATTCTAAATTTACCTACCTTATACAATTTAGTTCCCATCAAAGAAATTTTATTATTATTATTATTATTATTATTATTATTATTATTATTATTATTATTATTATTATTATTAAATTTTATTATTATTATTATTATTATTATTGCAAAATAAATTTTGAATTGACATTTAAAAAATTATTTTTATACAATAAATAAACTTATGGACAGTTTGGTCATTTTGACAGTTTCTACAATTAAAAACTGATTATAAGCTGATTTTACAGAAACACTTAACTGATTATAAACTGATTATCAGCTGATTATTAGCTAGTTTATAGAAACGCTTAACTGCTTATTTTTAATCTGATTATAATCTAAAAATCACTTATTCACAATAAGCTGAAAAGCTCCAGTTTTGAGAAACACCCTCTATATTTGTCCTTGCACTATATTTAAATGTGTGATTATTATTGATATTATAATTTAATATATGTAAAATAGTTTTATATATTTTTATTTAATTTTTAATCTTTCTGGTACTATCCCCTATTCATCGGGCTCATAAACCGAGTCTGGTACCCTATCAATGCCATCCACAGAGTTATATGAGCAACCTTATGAGTTCGCCTCAAGGGAAGCCTGGTTTTTTAATGTGGATGGAGCTTCTTGCAGTGAAGGAGCTAGTGTGGGAGTAGTCCTAACAGGCTTAGGGAAGATAACTATCAGGTACTCAGCCATACCTAATTTCTCAGCCTCTAACAATGTAGTTAAGTACAAAGCCATATGCCTAGGCTGAGACTAGCCATAGAAGTTAGACCTAAACTATTGCAAATTTTCTCAAATTCTCAGTTGGGAGTCAACCAACAAACTGGAAAATATAATGCCAGAGAAACGAACATGCTTTGCCACAAAGAGCATATAGTCAAAATCTTATCAGCCCTTAAGAAGAAAGGTTGCACTTGGGAGATCCACCAAATAGTTTGAGCTAAGAACAAATAGGTTGATAAGCTAGCTTATGGAGTTCTCATCGAATCCAACCAAAAGCCTAATCACAAGAGCTCAGTTGTGCTGGTCGTAGAGCCCATGGATGGATGGAGTTTACCGATCTATAAGTTCCTAGACTTGAGTGACCTCCCTAAAGATCTATTAGAGGCCAAGATGATTGTCAAAAAATCCAGCATCTATGCCATTCATGATGGACTCTTGTACAAAAGTTGGAGCAGGAGTATATCTGAAAGAAAAGGGTAATTACTTGCTTAGAGATATACACGAAGGCATTTGTGGATCTCATGAAGAAGCACAAGCAATGGATCAAAAGGCATTGCTAAGAGGTACTTTTGGTCCTCCATGGATAATGATGCAAAAGACCTGGTCAAAAAAATATAAAAAGTGCCAGAAGTATTCCAATTTATACAAATTAGTTGTCTACTGACCAGAGGCCCATTAAAAGCCCATAGCCCTTTGTCTAATAGAGAATGGACATCCAAGGTCCTTTTCCATAAGCCTCAACTCAAAGAAAGTTCTTGATAATTGCAGTAGACCACTTTACCGAGTGGGTAGAAGCTTGGCCTATAGCATCTATCACTCTAGCCTCCATCATCAAGTACTTTCAAAAGTCAGAAGTCATAAGGTTTGTCATTCCCACACTCTAATCGTAGAAAATGACAAGCAATTTGACTACAGACCATTTAAGGAGTACTATACTGAGCTCAAGATTAATCTCCGATTTACCTCGATTTACCAACCTCAGTCTAATAGTTAGATAGAGGTCACTAACCGAACCATACTTTTAGGGCTATAGAAGAGACTGGATGAGGCTAAGGGCCTATGAGTGGAAGAGTTATAATATGCTTTGGGCTTATTGCACCTCACCAAGGGCTACTACAGGAGAGACTCCCTTTAAGATTGGCACTGAAGTAGTCATTCCTATTGAGATTGGAATCCCATCGGGCAGAATTATCAATTATAAAGAAATTAAGAGCCTGTCTTCAAATATAAACTCAACATGCTTGAGTTTAAGAGAGAATAGACAGACATTAGAGTAGAGGCTTACAAAGCTTAGATTGTCACTTTTTATAATAAAAGAGTCTGTCATAAGTAGTTTAACAAGGGTAATGGTGTTGAGGGGAGTTATCTCTACCTATGGATCTGTTGGACCTGGAAAGTTGGGTGCCAATTGTGAAGGACCTTATAGAATTCTTGAAGCAGTCAAGGTTAATGCATATAAGCTCTAAACTATAGATGGAAATGAGATCCTAAGAACGTGGAATGCCAAGAACTTGAAGCGATATTTCTAGTAGCTCGCCCTTAAGCAATAGTTCCTTGATGTAAATTCTCTCTCTTTCTTTTGTATTTCTCTAATGTAAAAATAGTACTTGTACATATGCAAAATGAAAGAAAAGCAAGGGCACTGGCAAGACGCCCACATGGCATTACTCATAACTCTCTGTTAATAAAAAAAAAAAAAAGAAGCACACATGTATGAACACAAACACTGCACAACTCATATTTTCAATTCCTAATCGAGCACCGAGCTCAAGTAGGCACCAACACTATAATCATACAATTAACTTTAGCACTCTAATCATGCATAGTACAGTGCTTTGATCACGCATCGAATACTTAGCACTCTAATTGTGCATTAAATTATAGCACTCTAATCGTTCGTAGTAAAATGCTTTGATCACACACCAAACTCATAGCACTTTAATCGTGCAATATCAATAATGTCAATAGCACTCTAACCATGCATCCAACTAATGATCTTAATCAAGCTCCTAACAGTGAGCTTTATTCAAGCAAATAATTAGTTAATACATCATAGTCACACAACCTAATAAGTTACTGAATCTCAATTAAATAAAACAGATAAATGCTTAAGTTCATATAGATCACATATAAGGCTCGATATTTAAAAGTAATAATGAACTAATACAAATTAAAATAAACTTGAAAAATATATCAAAAGATGTTCATTTCATTTCACTAAATTTAATTAAAAGTTAAATTACATGTATGGCGAAGCCAACCTTTACATCAACTTTAAGCTAATATTGGTATAAGTTTCCTTATCTATAGAAGCTTTAAAAAAAATAAAAGTGTGGCTAAGCTCTATACCGAGCTATATAAAAAAAACAAAGAAAGGCTCTATAAGCTATACAAAAACAAAGTAAAAATTAAGCAAGGCAATGAGCCTCGTCCTATGACTCCTTGCTCCTATCCTGGACCTTCTCCTCCTCCAAGTCTAACTCATGGACCCAGCTCTAATCTTCCATAAGGAATTTCTTTTTTGGCTCCTTAACAACTTTCTCTTGGGTATTTAATGTTTCTTGAGCAATCTTATTGCCTTGTTGGTCCTAAAGGGCGAGCACAACATCTTGCTCCTCGACCAGCGACTATTGAGTTTAGATGAGGTCAGATCTAACCCTAGCATCTTTAACAACTTCTTTCTCACTCTCCTTGATCCATCACTCAGCTTCAACAACTTGTTTGTTGAACCTAAAGGCCCAACACTCAACACCTTTGATCCAAGCAGCCTGACAATCAAGATACTTAATTTTTTGCTCGACCTAGGCTACTCGTCGCTTAGCCTCAAATGACTTTGTCATTATTGCGCCCAACTCGATCATGGCCTCTTTGTAGAAGGCAACAGCCCAAGCATACTGATCACACACATGCTGGACAATAAAGGCAAACTACAAAACATAAAAAATGAAGTTAAAAAATAAAAACACAACAACACAATAATAGTAAAATAGATAAGTTATAACAACTTTATTACCTCGGAGGTATAGGTCCGTTATCATTCTAAGAAGTATGTAGAGCTTATCTTACTGAACTCTTCATTCTTTTGAGGAACCTTCCTTAAAAAGTCTTGCATCACGAACCTAACCTTCAGGTGGGAGATGGAGTATTCATTACCGAACCATGCCTTCAGTTCCTCGTGGACTACTAGGTTTATGCTGGCCTGATAGAGCATCTCCTCTTGATCCTCAAACATATCTCCCCCCCCCCCCCCCCTTTTAGATTTATGATAGAGGTACCGGGGGGAGCAAGTGTGGTTTTAGTACTCAAACTGGACCAGTACACCATCATCTTGCCCAATAACCACCCGAGGCAGTCATAATTTTAGAAACCTCAGCTGAAACCTCGGTTACCATGTCCTTCCTCTTTTTTCTTTAAGGAGGCCTTTGCAGATACCCTACTGGCAGAGACCTCGATAAAGTTTCTTTTCTTTTGTGCCTATTTCTCCGCCTTCTCTACTTTTGCCTTCTTAACACGATCCTTGAGACTCGAGCTCCTCCCTTTGCCTTCATCAATTTTTGCACAAAATAAAAAAATTAGAAAAAATCATTATTAAGCAAAACTAACATTAAAAATAAAAAGAGAATTATCAGCCTAATGTTTGGGGTATGGCTCAATCGGATCATCCCCGATCAAAAAAAAAACATTTTTATTAATTTCAGGACATTCAACTTCTTTATCTGAATGTCATGCTCTATTTTATCAAAAACAGCCTGCTCCTCAGACTCGAAATTCCCCTTCTTCATTTAGGGCCAATTTGCCCTAGAATTTCACTTTGTCAGTTAGTCAAAGAATCTGTCTAAAATGAAGAATATATCCTTCTAAACCTTTATGGACTTGAGCTTTCCAGTGAGGAGCCAAAGCCCTGGTTGGCCGTGAAGTAATAAGAAATCTTTATCAACCCTTGGGAGACCCTTGAGAAGGCAGAATATGGCTAGGACTCTTAGAAAAGGCACCATGCCTAGTAGCTAGCTGAAAAGCTCGAACTCTACCACGGTTCGCTGGGCATTTGGGCTTAACTGCCTTAGAGCGATACTGTTCATAGTCAAGAAATGCTTAGTGAATAAAGTCTTGCCTCATATCCTCTTCGTATATAATTATTTGGTCCACCCTTGAGGTGTTGAGGCCCCAAGAGTTCTCTCTAAGCAGCAACATCTGATGATTAGTTGGTACCTTATATTTCTTCCGAATGCCCTCTAGATCTGCCTCGGCTAAGGTGGATGGTATATCCTCGGCTAAGGTGGAT
Organism: Garcia nutans; assembly: GCA_947685225.1. Taxonomy (NCBI): domain Eukaryota; kingdom Viridiplantae; phylum Streptophyta; class Magnoliopsida; order Malpighiales; family Euphorbiaceae; genus Garcia; species Garcia nutans. The sequence goes on along the minus strand of CANTUV010000037.1, from coordinate 44,913,274 downwards.
GGTATATCCTTAACCTGAGGCCGATCTATCGAGACCCAAGTACCAGCACCTTCTTCTTCCTCTCTACCTTCCTCTTCCTCTTCCTTCTCATCTATTAAGGCAGGATAAGCCAATATGACTCGCCATGTAGCCTTTACCACCTCAGCCTTGGTTGCGCCATCCCCTTTCGAGCTCTCAACTAATGATGAGCTCTTAACATCATTATCTAATGGAACTAGATCATTATATTATAAATACTGCTTAGTCACCTTTTCACCCCCTTTAGATACATTATCACTATCTGAACTCATTTTGGTTATTTATGTTAAGAAAACCAGATCAAAATTTAATGTTTACAATAACAAGACATGACCTATTGCGACGAGTAGTATGTATAAACCTCAGTGAGTTAAAAAACACCAAACCACTCTCTAAACTTTTATTACTCACAAATTGAACAAAAAATATTGAATTTACTAGAGTGACTGAACTCTCAGAAACTTTAGAAGTGAAGAATGACCCGTAATCAACCTTCTATTTATAGAGGTAGGGGCATTAAATGCCCTTGATTGGAAATCGAATTCTATTTCCCGCCCATTTTGCCCTATAGCAACTGTGGCACTGCCTTTCTCTATAGGTGACATGTACTCAACCAAGCTCCAAGAGTGACTTATCCTCGTCTAACATAAATGTCAGATGGCTAGAGGGAACTCCCCGATACCAAGTGAAGCAATACATGTGCTAATAGATTCAGGTCTTATCCCCTACTCCTCAACTATAAATAGGGAAACTCCACAGGTAAAATATTTTTTTCCCATTCTTTTGCTATCTTATATGTAGACAAATCGAGTACCGACTTAAGCATCAGAGTTTTTCCATTAGAGCCTGATCTCTTCTCTTATCTTGCATATAGGTGAGCCAACAGCAAAACCCGAACTCGAACCAGAGAGTCTTCAAGAGTCCACCTCGTCATCACTTTCATTAAAATATTTTAAAATCATTATTTTTTAGTAGATTTAACTAACAAAAAAGTCTAAACCATCAAGGTGTAATATAGTGGCTAAAAGCATGTATTGCTTCACTTGGTATTGGGGAGTTCCCTCTACCCACATGTAATAAATAAAAAAAAACCAAAAAACTAAACATTATTAAAAAAAAACTACAATTATACTCAAAATTTGATATATCCATGATGTCTTGCATAAAGGTGTAATACTATATTTCTCAAATATAGCAAGTACAGTGATTTCAAAATGGGAAATTATAGACCTACTGGAGCAATAATTTCAAATGTTATTTTCTACCACTAAATTTTTTTTAACTTAAACCTATATTTATATTTATAAGGTCAAATGAAAATGACAAAAGGGCAAAACTAATTATCCATTATTAAAAAATTAGTAATTGTAATTGCATGAGTATGTAAGATTGTGAGTAAACTTAAATTTATTCACTAATAAAGTCTCTTATAATCTATCCAACACTTCATATGTGATAATGAAAAATTAATCATTAAAAAAATTAAGAGTATTGATCATATCTAATGAATTAATAGTAATATTATTTATATCACTTGAATTTGGCAAACAAAAATAAGGAGGAACATAAACAATAATAAAAGTTAATATTAACCATTTTACTTATTTTCTTGAGTATTTTATAAATAATAAAATACTAAATGAAATATGTAACACCTTTATACTCTAATATGTACAATACATATATCTTGTATATGTAAAATATGCATACAAAATATTAAAGTGCCACAATAAATTTCATAATAAAAATTCTCTTTTTAATTAACATAGTTAATTACTAATAAATAATATATATGCTTAAATAGTAAGTTGTTAAAATATAAATTTATAAAGAAAATCTCTAAAAAAATTTTGTTAGAGTTCTGTCTGTATTTTGGTCATTCCCCAAAATACAAATAATACAACCTGCAAAAGATTTTATACTTCCAAAAATATCAAGTCATCTATTTCTCCAAAATACTCAAATATATGCAAATATATATTTATATACGAAAATACTCCAAGTTTACAATATTTATCCAAAAACCATAAAATTTGCATCATGTACATATATAATTTTACAAACATTATAAGATTAACCAGAATTACATATTTACATGCTATACAATGGTACTGGTCTGGTGGCAAGCCGCTATACTTCTAGACTATGTACTTCTCACCTGTTATTTGTGCGATAGATAAATCGCGCTAAGCTAATAGCCTAGTGCTATATACTCTGATAATATAAACAACTTAAAAACAATGCATTATTGACCTCTTTAACACAACATAAATGATGTCTTTATATTCTTATATTTATACATATTTTTATCAAAATATTGCAAACACAAACATTGAGCCCAAATAAACTTATATAGTATTCCAATTCTAGAGATATTGTCATGGATCACGACATCAAGGATCTAAGTGTCGCATCTATCCCGTGTTAACACCTTTGTGTCTAGCTCCGAAAGCAAATATCATCAATAGTGACACCCAGTGTTTAGCCCGAAGGTAAATAATAGTGATGCCCAGCATTTGACCCGAAGACAAATAATAGTGACATCCAGCGTCTAGCCCGAAGGTAAATCACATCAATAGTGCCAACAATAATTCTCTGGAACAAGATACTAAATAAGATGACATACAAATCATTTCACATTTTCATAATCCATATTCTATCACATTGTTCCATTTACTCTTTTCTTTTCCATAATCATTCATAATTCTTTTAATTTATCCATAATTTACCGCATTTTTAATAATATATGTCACATCTACAATGTGACTTCATTGCCCATATACTTTTGGTATTTTTTATTTTTTCACATTTATCATATATTACTCATTTTAGCCATTTACAATGGCTTAATATAATATGATTAATGCAATTAATACCTTTTTTTTGCAATAATAATGTATCATATACAAAAACTCAAAATAAAAGTAGCTTATCACATTCATAACATCAGAATGTGCTAGGCCAACTAAATACATTTTAAATATAAAAAATTAAAGTATGTACATACTTTTAACTGAGATCACTCCCAAGCTAAATACACACATTTTCCTTTATTTTTTCTATGTGTTCTTTATCACTTGAATTTGACAAATATTATCTATTCAACATATAATCATATTTTGAATGTAAATACTTTATTAGCATCACATTTTTATGTATTTTAGCTAATAAAATTTAATTTAACACATTTCCTTCAAATTCTACTTTGAAATTCCATATTAACCGATTTCAAATTACATTTTAAGTTAATTTCTATCATTAAAATCATAATTTCACTTATTTTAACAATTTAAACTTTAAATTCTACAATTCTATCCAATTTTAAAATTTTTGCTCTAATATACCTTAATTCTAGAAAATTATTCTAAACAAATCTAAATTGTGTTTTAAGCTCAATTATGTCTTTAGAACCATGTTATAACACAATTCAAACAATTAAATTCAATTAACACCAATTCTTTTCAAACTTTCCAAGCTTTACTTCAATAAGATTTTACAATTCTTCACTTAATATATCTTGGCCTAAACACATAATTCAACAACAAACATCATGATTCATTCATACACATTTACATACCAATTCTATACAAATTTCTTACTAGCTATTCCATTTCCAATTAATTTCCAAGAATACTCTCATGCCTTTTTCTTACTACTATCTCCCACTTTCAACTATCCATAATCATTTCCAACATCTATCCTTAAATTCATCATCTATATATTAATTCAATAACTAATTATTTATGCAATTACATCAATCTCTATAACAAACCCTAATTATACATATGCAACAACAAACTCTAGTTCATAATTTAAATACACTTCTATGATTTGTTCATCAAATCATTACATACACTTCTTATTAACTCACTTACTATTAATTTTGCTAATTAAAAATACTTTCTTTCACTACCCATATCAAACATAAATCTTAAAATCAATCAAAATAAGCTTAAAGAAAAAGTGTACTTACTTGATTTCTTACTAAACCTTCAAAATCTCCGTAAATTCTCTTGAATTTCCTATAGATTTTGGTGTAATTTGAAAGAAATCTCTATCTCTCTTTCTCTAAATGCGAGGCTCGGCCATGGGAAGAAATAAAGAAGAAAATGAAGTCTTTTCTTCAATTTTTCATCCTTATCCTTTACTTTATAATTAATTAATTAATTAATTAAACTCACACTAACCACGTTATTCCCTTCTTTGACTTTCTTTCTTCTATTATTATTATTATTATTATTATTATTATTATTATTATTATTATTATTATCACAATCATATATCTTGCATAAATGTATTGTGTATCTCATGTATTTGCATATGTCTTATATATGTAGTTTATATTCCTTGTATACTTCAAGCATATATATTATGTCTATCATATGCACATCTTATATTTTCCTCTTCCAATTATACCTATTTAATGCTCTATATAGATTACTCTCATGTGCACTAAAAATGGAGATGTTATATTTTTTTTTCCTTAAATAATTTCATCGTCGAAATTATCTACCTCGATAAACAAATTCCATCAATCTCACCTCTTCATACATTCATTTTATAGAATCCATTGCAAATTACAATTTTAACCATTTTTATTCAAATAATTCTTACTCTCCCCCTTATGAATATAATCAAATAATATTAACCTAACTTATCACTATATCATTATAATATTGCCTCTACAACATCCTCACATTAATACTTGAATTTCTTAACTCCAGTAGTATCAACATATAATTTAATAATTCATTTCAAACAAAGTAATTATCTTAGATATAAACAATTATATCATATCAAACAAAAGATTTAATCATTATCCACACTTGAAAATTTCTAATTCCACGGTATCATAAAAATCATCAGTAAAGTTCTAATCTCCTTTTATCTAATTACAAATAAAATTTTGTAATACTTCAGAATAATACTAACTTTAATTTACCAATTAATAATTCATATACATGCGCTTTCCATTTTAATTTAATTATTTTCTTTAAATATAACATCTTATCTCTTTTTACATCCTTAACTATCTCTTTAACCTTTCAAATGTCTTTTCGTTATTACTTATAGTAACACAAGATACTAAAATTTAATTTTCATCAGATTTCTTTACTAATAATAATTTCTTTCTCTTTAATCATTTATCATCAATATGATTCAACTCATCCCACACTTTCTATATTAACTCAATTAACTATTTTAAATTCACAATTACTTTTGTATATATATATAATTTATCATTTAACTTATATCACTCTATAATATTACTACTAGGTATATCATATATATATATATATATAGTATGCATGTTTATATATAAATACATGATTCACAATATCTAATTTTCACCATGAAATTATTTTTGTTCTTCTCTTCTTAAATTCCTTTGTCTTTTTTTTAACCCATTCTAAATTATTAATAATTTATTATTCTTTACTTTAATAATGTGTTTTTTTCACTCTTAAAATAACTCATCAGTAACTACATGTACTCTCAAAATTCTCTTAATATATCTATATCATTTCTCCTATTTAGGTCAATCAAACAATGTCTAATACTTAAAGAATATAATCAATTCCAAGTTTAATCTTCCATAAACAACCCAACAAATTTATAACCATATATCTACATTAAACTTCATTTTCAATTATATATATTAATCTTTCTTACTTAAACTAATCTTTACACTTCAGTTCTTATTTGATAGCACTTATTTTTTTATTCATCAATATCTCAATATTTACAAATCATATCAATTTATCATCCATCCGAACACTAACTATACATTAACTTTGATTATTCACTTACATTGGTTAATAATTTTCTTAAAATTTCCATTTTTCACCATACTATTCATTACTTATTCTAGTATTTCTTTCTCATCTCAAATTTGTAAACATACTTACTTCAACAATGTAGGTTAACAATTACTTTCATATTTGATTTTACTTTTAATTTTCTTAAACAAAAATTCACCATACATATTTTCATCCTTTTATGGATAATTTTTCAAAGAACACTACCAAATATTTTATACTATATAATTCAAATCAAATCATGTCCATAATATACATACATATTAAGTTATATCATACATCTGTATAAAATAAATCTCTTTTGTCTTAAATATATTGCTTCACCAACTCACAACACATTCATATTTTCTTTATATGTACATCTATATGAATTCAATCTCTAATATTTTCCTCCAAATTGACAACACAACTTATAAATTCTATACTCTTAATATATATTCAATTAATACCACTTCAATTTTTTTTTTCATTCTTCTTTCAATACTCATAATTTTCATCAATCCTTAAACTCATATCCATAATAAATATATAACCAATAATTTATATATTTATTAATTTATATCCAAATAAACATTTATATATATATGAATATAAACTTCATGCATATAATCCAATAACTCAACACTATACTCATTTATTGAATCAAATGGTTAATATCCATCTCTTTCAAATTACAATCAAATTCAAATTCCAATCTTTATTTATTTACTTTCATGTTCCTCATTGCTCAAATCATTTATTCAAGCACATCTTAATCATATGACTCTAATGATTCTATTATCCTTAACTTTAAGTTTTATTTACTTAACCAAAAATTATTCTTTAATATACCTTATATTTACTCATGCACATTTCTTTATAATTGCTATCATAAACTAGTTCTTCCATCTATTTTAACCATTATATTTAATTTATTATAAGCTCTATATTCATTCTTCATACATCTACAAATCCATATGTAAATTTTCATAAAAAATTTTTCATTCATTTATTATATAAATTTTAATTTATTATTCAATTCCACAAATCCGTATGACTCCCTAACTTTCATGTCAATCTCATTTTTTTAACTATTCACTCATCACTAAATCTTTAATATGGGTTATAAACTTTTAACCATGTGCACTAGACACATATATAAACTTATATTTAAAATTTTAGATTTTTCTAAGTTTATTTACTATATTTAAAAATTAAGATCTCCAAACCCACAAATTCTATTTCTTTAATAGTTTCTTTGGCATTACCTATTTATCTATTTTTTTTAGATACCAAATCATGATAAAAATTTATGAAATTTTAACCATATTTTCTAGAAATACATATGATCTTGTAAAAAAAGTTTTATTTTTTTCTAGGTTTGTTTGCTATAGTTTTTAAATATGTTTTTCAACTTTTATAGATTTTAAATTACAGAGACAGCTCCAACAATTTATTTTCTTCTATTTTTCTTAAATAATAAATTATCTCTAAAAAACTATAAAATTTCATATATCACACAATAACACATAGATAAATGTTCACTTAAAATTTCAGACCCAATTACTATTTCTAGATCAGTCTAAAAATTCAGATAAAATCAGTTTGCAAAATATGAATAAAATTTTCAGCAATCTTCACACTCATCATTTCTTTATTAATTTCACCCACTTAAATCAAATGAATAGTATTTTGTTGATTAACTTATAAAAGTTTGGAGTGAACTTAAACTGAGTTTTGGCATATTAAATTGAGTTATGGGCCCACCAAGCTTCGCTGCGCCACTCTGATCTACGCATCCTAGATACCATATTAATTAATATCTATCACAACACACAAATATTGCCACATCAGAGATCAACTAAGGTGTCAATGCATATGCATGTATTAAAACTCAAATCACAGTTTAAAATTCTTCTTCATTTTCTTTTAAAACTCACTTAGGCTGAGAATCTCAAAATCTAAACTCTGATATCAAAATAAATGTAACACTCATATATCCTATATGCATACATACATATATCTCGTATATATAAAATACGCATACAAAATATAAAAGTGTCACAATAAATTCTATAATAAAAATTATCTTTTTAATTAACATAGATAATTACTAATAAATTATATATATACTTAAATAGTATGTTGTTAAAATACAAATTTTTAAAAAAATCTCTGAAAAAATTTCGCTAGAGTTCTGTCTGTATTTTGGTCATTTTCAAAAATACAAATAACACAACTTGCAAAAGATTTTATACTCCCAAAAAATATCAATTCATCTATTTCTCCAAAATACCCAAATATATATTTATATACGAAAATACTCCAAGTTTACAACATTTATCCAAAAACCATAAAATTTATATCATGTACATATATAATTTTACAAATATTATAAGATTAACCAAAATTACATATTTACATGCTATACAATGGCACTAGTCTGATAGAAAACCACTATACTTCTAGACTATATGCTTTTCACTTGCTACCTGCATGATAGACAAATCGCACTAAGCTAATAGCCTAGCAGTATATACTTTGATAATATAAACAACTTAAAAACAATGCATTATTAACCTCTTTAACACAACATACATGATGTCTTTATGTTCTTATATTTATATAGATTTTATCAAAACATTGCAAACACAAACATTGAGCCCAAATAACCTTATACAGTATTTTGATTTTAGAGATATTGTCATAATCTATCGCGATACTGGGGATCAAAATATTGCATTTGTCCCCTATTGATACCTTTGTGTCTAGCCCCGAAGGCAAATATCATTAATAGTGACACCTAGTATCTAGTCCGAAGGCAAATAATAGTAATACCCAATATCTGGCCCGAAGATAAATAACAATGACGTCCAGCGTCTAGCCCGAATGTAAATCACATCAATAGCACCAACAATAGTTCACTTGAACAAGATACTATATAAGGTGGCACACAAATCATTTCACATTTTTATAATCCATTTTCTATCACATTGTTCTATTTACTTTTTTCTTTTTCATAATCTTTTATAATTCTTTTAATTTATCCATAATTCATCACATTTTCAATAATATATGTCGCATATACAATGTGACTTCATTACCCATATACTTTTGGCCTTTTTTCCATTTTTTTCACATTTATCATATACTACTCATTTTAACCATTTACAATGGCTTAACATAATATGATTAATGCAATTAATCCTTTTTTTTTGCAACAATAATGCATCACATACAAAAACTCAAAATCAAAGTAGCTTAGCACATTTATAACGTCAAAATGTGCTAGGCCAACCAAATGCATTTTAAATATAAAAAATTAAAGTATGTACATACTTTTAACTAAGACCATTTTCAAGCTAAATACACACATTTCCCTTCACTTTTTCTGTGTCCTTTACCACTTGAATTAGACAAATATTATCTATTCAACACTTAATCACATTTTTGAATGTAAATACTTTATTAGCATCACATTTTTATGTATTTTAGGTAATAAAATTTAATTTACCACATTTCCTTCAAATTTTTATTTTTCTTACCCTAATGCATATTAACTTTGGAATTCCATATTTACCAATTTCAAATTACATTTTAAGTTAATTTATATCATTAAAATCATAATTCTACTTATTTTAACAATTTAAACTTTAAATTCTACAATTCTATCAAATTTCTAAATTTTTGCTCTAATATACCTTAATTCTAGAAAATTATTCTAAACAATTCTAAATTGTATTTTAAGCTCAATTATGTCTTTAGAACCATGTTATAACACAATTCAAACAATTAAATTCAATTAACACCAATTCTTTACTAACTTTCCAAGCTTTACTTCAATAAGATTTTACAATTCTTCACTTAATATATCTTGGCCTAAACACATAATTCAACAACAAACGTCATGATTCATTCATACACATTTACATATCAATTCTATACAAATTTCTCACTAGCTATTCCATTTCCAATTAATTCCCAAGAATACTCTCATGCCTTTTTCTTACTACTACTCCTACTTTCAACTATCCATAATCATTTCCAACATCTATCTTTAAATTCATCATCTATACATTAATTCAATAACTAAACAACTTATTTATGCAATTACATCAATCTCTGTAATGAACCCTAATTATACATATGCAACAACCAAACTCTAGTTCATAATTTAAATACACTTGTATGATTTGTTCATCAAATCATTACATACACTTCTTATTAACTCACTTATTATTAATTTTGCTAATTAAAAATATTTTCTTTCACTACCCATATCAAACATAAATCTTAAAATCAATCAAAATAAGCTTAAAGAAAATAGTACTTACTTGATTTCTTACTAAACCTTCAAAATCTCCTTAAATTCTCTTGAATTTCCTATAGATTTTGGTGTAATTTGAAAGAAATCTTTATCTCCCTTTCTCTAAATGTGAGGCTCGGCCATGGGAAGAAACAAAGAATAAAATGAAGTCTTTTCTTCCATTTTCCATCCTTATCCTTTACTTTATAATTAATTAATTAATTAAACACCCACCAATCACCTTATTCCCTTTGACTTTCTTTGTTCTATTATTATTATTATTATTATTATTATTATTATTATCTTCCCAACACAATCATATATCTTGCATATATGTATTATGTATCTCACATATATGTATATATCTTATATATGTAGTTTATATTCTCTGTATATTTCAAGTATATATATTATATCTATCATATGCACATCTTATATTCATCTTTCAATTATACATATTTAATCCTCCATATAGATTACTCTCATGTACACTAAAAATGAGGATATTACAAAATATGGATAAAAAAAATTCTCAAAAAAAAAAAGACAAAAACATGAAAAATATATCAAAAGTAAAAATAAGAAATTTATTCAAAATGAACTTCATTACTGTAAATTGGCTTTAGCAAAAGAGCACCAGAATCTGCTTTCCAATTTAACTAAAGAACCAATAAAAGTTTATAATACTATAAATGAGGTTATCCATAAAGAGTAGAGAGGGATATTTTTTGTCTATGGTTATAGCAGCACTGAAAAGAACTTTATCTGAAGAACTTCATCCTCTGCCATACAATTAAAATGTGTGAGATAGATTTAACTGTTTCATAGAGTGGATTAGCCTCATTAAAATAATATATAATCAGTAAAAAAATAAAATATATTAAAATTATAAAACCTAATATTGAAATTCAAATAAATTACATCAATTTTTTTTTATAATTTTTAGTAATACCCGCAATATTGTGCATGTTCTTTTATAATGTCAATGATAAATTCACAATCAAATAAATTAAGAAGGGTTAATTACATCCGTTATTCCTGAGAAATTCACTAATATCCATTGTCATCCTTCTATCCATATATTATCCAAAATCTAATGGACGTAAGTTCCTAAAATGAAGTTATAAATGACTCGGCCAGTCACATAATTTGCCATATTATTTTCTTGTCACATTATTTTAGAAGTTGAAGTGGCATCATATCATATTCTACGTCAGCTATATTAGAGAAATGACTAAAATTCACTTAAAATCAATGGCGGTGCAGACCTGTACCTCTTGCATCAAAACTAAGTAGTTAACCATCTAAGCTATATCTAATTTTCCATAAATAAAGTTACGTATTTTATGTTTTAACTATAATTCTCTAGAAAATTATAAATTAAAAAGTAAATTTTTTGATTAATTATATGCATGTGGTGAGGGGGACATCTATGACTTAAACTTAAAATCTAAGGGAGAGAAACATACCTAATTATCAAATTATAACTTGGCAGTTAAATTAAAAAGTAATTTCGTTTAATAATTAAATAAAATTTATTAATTAGATTAACAAATTAAATATAAAAAATGAAAAGAATTTAGATTATTTGCAAATATAATCTATTTTTTTTAAAAAATTTAGATTATTTGTAAATAAAAATTATAAAAAAAAATAATTTTGAAAAATTAAATCTAAAAATTTATATTATTGGAAAAGAATTTAGATTATTCAAATTTAAAAAAATAAAAAGACTTTAAATGATATGCAAATATATTCTAATTTTCTAAAAAATTTAGATTATTTGTAAATAAAAAATTGTAAAAGCATAATTTTAAAAATTAAACATTTTTAATAATTTACTCATAGGTTTGTTAATGTAATTAATAAATTTTATTTAACTATTAATAAAATTGCCATGTAATTTATAATTTTTTAAAAAATTATTATTAGAATATATAAAAAGTAATTTTATTTATATGAAATAAGACGTAGCTTATATGATTAAATACCTGATTTTTAATGCTACAGGTGCAGGGTTCGATTGATGACGATGAAAGACAAAATTTTAGAGACATACGAGTATAATTAACTCAAATTAAAAGACACAACAAAATTTTTTTTTCCTTATCAAACTTAGCACGCGTTATAAGACGAGACATGCGCAGATATAAAAGTTTAGGAAAAAAAATTATAAAATTTAAATTAGTGAAAATAATTTTAATTAAGCATATTTTGTCACTCTGTGTGAATGGATAGATGGATGGTCCAAATTCGCCATGTGAACCCTACCCGTCACTGTTTTGACTTGACCCGCAATCGGACAAGTATAGTTCAGAATCTAGAGTAACTGTGGCGTCGCGTTGGTTATAAGCCTAACAGCAGCTTCTATATTTCCATTTGTCTACGCCACCATCTTCATCTTCTCTTTCAAAACCCTAGTCCCTCACCTCCATTACGACAACAATGGAGGAAGTTTGCGAAGGAAAGGACTTTTCCTTCCCTGGCCAGGAGGAAAAAATCCTTTCCTTCTGGTCCGAAATCAAAGCTTTCGAGAACCAATTAGCCCAGACTGAATCTCTTCCTGAATACATTTTCTATGATGGTCCTCCTTTTGCCACTGGTCTCCCTCACTACGGCCATATCCTTGCCGGAACTATCAAGGACATTGTCACTCGCTACCAGACCTTGAGAGGCCACCATGTCACTCGTCGTTTCGGGTGGGATTGCCATGGTCTTCCTGTGGAGAATGAGATCGATAGGAAGTTGGGGATCAAGAGAAGAGATGATGTTTTAAAAATGGGGATTGATAAGTACAATGAAGAATGTAGGAGTATTGTGACAAGGTATGTTGAGGAGTGGGAGAAAGTGATCACAAGAACTGGAAGGTGGATTGATTTTAGGAATGATTATAAGACTATGGACTTGAATTTTATGGAAAGCGTTTGGTGGGTTTTTGCTCAGCTTTTTGAGAAGGGTCTTGTTTATAAGGGCTTCAAGGTGGTTTCTTTATAAGTTAAACTTTTGTTATTTACTTAGACTGGCCGAATGCTTTGTTATGCAAGCTAATTACAATGAGGTTTAAGGATTTTATGGTTGTGTTCAAAGAAAATTCATATTTTTTGGGTGATCATTTTTTTTTTTTGGTTTCTTGACTGGACTTAGATTTAATACTTTGATGCTGTTTTTTGCAGGTTATGCCATACAGCACTGGTTGCAAAACTCCACTGTCTAATTTTGAAGCTGGTCAGAATTATAAGGTTTGTGATAATGTACTTTGTTTTTATTTCTTGTTATTTTTATATGTAGGTGTTGTTAGTTACTACCCGATTCAATCTGACACCGCTTGATTAACACAGGATGTGCCTGACCCTGAGATAATGGTGGCATTTCCAATTATTGATGATCCACATAATGCAGCCTTTGTGGCTTGGACAACCACCCCATGGACGCTACCTAGTAATCTCGCCCTTTGTGTTAATGGAAATTTTGACTATGTCAAGGTCAGTTGTAACTTTGATTTGTTGATGGTAAGGTTTATATTAAAATGATGATTCATATGTTAAGTGTATATATTTTTCAATTGGAGATTTTTTTAGGCTGAAAGTTATTTGAATCTAAGCCAATTGCTCGGATTTCTATGATATTTAATCTTGAGTTGAACGCTTGCTGCACAATTGTTCATTTCATTTTTCTTTGTGATTTGTTGCATGAATTGTGGAAATTGCTTGATCTATATCACAGAGGAAGTTAAAATCACATGCATGTGTCTTCAAATTACTAAAGCTTGACATCGCAATCATTTAATATTTTGTTAATTTTTTTAAAACTGATCTCAAATAATGACTTGATTATGTTTAAAGAAAGCTTTCTGAGTTATTATCTGGGAATAAGATAGGAAGAAATGACGCTGTTGCAACTAAATTCATGTTATTAAATGAACTGGTTAGCTGATCCTTTTTTGTAATTTTTTGAAATTGATAAATCTGGTGTACTTGACTATCTATTGTTCAAAATGAAATCCAGGTTCGCAACAAGTACACTGAAAACGTCTATGTGGTTGTTGAATCTAGGCTTTCATCTCTTCCTGTTGAGAAACCAAAATCAAGTGTAGCAAATGAACCTGCTGGTGATAAGAAGACACCAGGTTCTAAATCTAAGGGAGGCAAACCAGAAAACTTGATGGATTCATTCGAGTTGTTAGAGAAAGTCAAGGGCAATGAATTGGTGAAAAAGAAGTGAGTCTGCACTGGCTTATACAATTTGAATTACTTGAACTTATAATTAATGAATTTGCGTATTTCTTTCATCTTGGTTAGAATAAATCACGTAGGGTCATTCAGTGAGATCGATTGTTAGAATTTAGTTTATTTGACTTTGTGGATGAATAAAAATTTTTGCAATAAAAAGAATTGAATGTGACTATATATAACACCCAAATTCTTTTCTGTTTCAAGAGACAGACATTTCAGAGGACTCTTGAGATTTGAGGGCAGACCATGACATTCTAAGATCTTTTTTTTAGCAAGCAATGACCAATTTTTTTTTTTTTTTTTTTTTTACTTTGTTAGCTCCATCTTCAAATTTTCACACAGAAGTGGAATTCTGCAAAGTGGAGGAACTTAAATAAAGTATTACATTTGAATTCGAAAAAATTGCGAAAAGAATAAACCAGACCAACAGAACTTAATTGAACTGAGTTTCTTGTTTTTAGAGCTTTTCAAACAGGCTCTTTGATATGTGTGCTCCTATTCCTTTTCCCTTATATGTGTTTTGATGTTTCATTTGTGGAGTATATAGTAAAAACTAACAATACAAGGTGCTGTTTAACTCTCATTGGAATAGTATTTTATATGTTGATAGATGGGATGTTTGGCGGTGTTAAATTTCTGAGAGAATGCATGCAGGTATGAGCCATTATTTAATTACTTCCCAGAGTACTCTGACACAGCATTTAGAGTTATTGCGGACAATTACGTAACTGATGATAGTGGTAGTGGAATTGTCCATTGTGCTCCAGCTTTTGGTGAAGATGATTACCGTGTTTGCCTCGAAAACCAAATAATCACTAAGGTTTGCTCTAATATTCTATAAAGTGGTGGCTTGATTATTGGATTATGAGCTTCTGAAAAAATCTTGTTTACCTCCTTTTTTTTCCCTCAAACTAGAGATTATAGAACAGTTACTGTAGTCTTTCCTTGTTATTTTCAAGCAAACTGTGATGCATGTTGCAAAGTCTTGGAAACTGTGGGCACAAATCAGTGTATGGCCCAAGACATGGGTACTTGACTTGGCTGACACTTTATTTGGCGCTAAAGTGCTTTGTTAAGCCAAAAAGCAACTAAGTTCGATTTCTTTGGTTTAGTGAAGAACTTGAATTCTTGTTGTCTTTCATTACGCATTATAAATGAAACATAGAAGTAAAAAAGCCCAGTTGAAAGTGGTGTTTCGTTCTGATACATGCTTTGATATGTCCAATCCTATGAAATATTATTTCCTTTGATTTATGAATCTGCATGCATTGGACTGGTTTGAGAATGCTTTACATGCCAAATTGGCAGTACTATGCATAGATTTAAGACATTCATAATTTTCCTTTCTTATTTTCTTATGGGTTTTCTTTTTTGCTTTTTCTTTCTCTTGCTATGATATCCATTCTTCAATTTTTTTAAAAAGTTTGTTAGTATACTATAATTTTTTTGGTGGGATTATAGGGGGAGAATTTGATTGTAGCTGTTGATGATGATGGCTGCTTTACTGAAAGAATTACCGATTTTAGTGGGCGCTATGTCAAGGATGCAGATAAAGATATTATTGAAACTGTGAAGGTAAGAATTTTTCCTTTTCATTCAAAGGGACCCAATAGACATCTTAATTGCATAACTAGCTTGCAAATACTTAAAATTTTATCATCATATATTATCTGTAGTTGTATTGTTTTTGTGATGGCTATTTAAGTTCATATGCTAATTCTGTGTGTTAACAGAGTTATTTTTTAGGTTATGATGCAAAATTCAGAAAACCTGGAACTCTTTTTATTTTATTAATTCTGCGCATATATAACTTTAAGTGTTTCAGTTACATAGTGTTCTTGCTGGTTTGGGAATTGAAAGAAACAGTGGTATGGAATAAATTGCTGACTTCTGTGGATGACTAATTATGAAAGATATTTCATGGGAGATAGCTCCTTTATTCGATACTATTTTATCAAAACCTTATCAGCCCTCCTCATCCCTCAACCCACACCAAACAACCACTATTTATATATTCCTTGCCACAAATCTCAGCTCCATTTTCTGTGACTTCAAAATGAAAGAAATAGTTTACTAAATTGGTAGGTATCCTCACCACAATCCTACTCGAAAACCATATATATCATTGGTCATAGTAGTTATCCTTATAGTGCCTATTAATCAAAGTTTAGGGGCCAATAAGGAAAGACAATATTAAAGAAGAGATTGCTGATAAAGGTGGTATAGAAGAATAATAAGCTAGAAAACTAGCTGGTGAACAAGTTTGAATTTGGGAATCATTTGGAAAGAGAAGTGCAAGGGACAATAAGGCAGAAAAGGAATTGTGTTATTAAAGTTTCAAGGTACCGCAGAAGAAAAAAAGATAAGAAAAGGATAGAGAGAGAGAAATAATGGAAAAATGGGAAACTGTCATTGTTTTCTCCGTCATTAATTTCTTTTTTTTTAGATTTCGAGTTTACATATAGTTCTTGATTTGGACAGACAATCTAATAGAAGCTTTAAAGGTAACATTTTAAAAAATTTTTGTATGGATTTGACGAAATAATGTGATTGGCTGAAATTCTTTAGAGGGGATAAAGTTTATGGTTTTTTGAGTAATTAATTGTTCTATTTGTATATTAAAGTTTATGTTTTGGATCTATTTTATCCAATTCTTGTAATGACACAGGGAAAAGGCAGGCTTGTCAAGTTGGGTAGCTACACTCACTCTTATCCGTTCTGTTGGAGATCTGATACTCCTCTTATCTATAAAGCTGTCCCAAGCTGGTATCTTTTTAATTTTTTTTTGGCTTATTCTATTAAAATTGTTCATGTAGCTATTCTTTTGTTTTGTGATGAAACCCAAGGCATATTGAAATCACTTGATCGAATCAATTACCTAATGCTTTTATTTGAGAATTTGAGTGTAACATCTTTGGCATTGCTAAGATGATAGTTTGGCCTAAATAAGAGAAAGATTGTTGTTGGTATTCAAATAATTCTTAGGTTGCTTGATCTTGTTGTTGGCTTGTTTGAATCCTGAAATTTAATTTTTGATTGGCTGTTTTAGGTATTGTATGATTCAATTGTTTCAACTCCTATCTTCAATTATTACTGTATTGTTAGGTTTTTAATTGTAAAAGTTTTTTCTTTTTTCTTGGTTAAGCAACTTATGTATTAATATTAAATTCTTGACCGGATGGCTTTTGAAGATGCTTAGGCATGCTTTTGATATCTTTGTGAGAACCATACCCCATAAACTAGCTCTAGAGTTGGAGAACCCAAAGCCCATAATGAACCCCATATTTAAATCCCATATTTTTAATAAAGATTGATGTCCAATACTGTGCAACTAGGATCATAACATCTGACAATGCTTTGCAATCCCCACCCACACGACTAGTTATGCACTAAGCTTTTCCTAGCCCTAAGCAGCATTGTGGTACCATTGTCACCACACATGCCACTCGATTGCAGTTGGTAGAAATGTTGGTTGACTTTGAAACCAATTGATATGAACCATGGGAGAATTACAACTAAAAAAGCTTATCTCAAGGGCTTTGAGAGCTCAGAGCCCATACCTCTCTCACTGGAATCTGATAATTTCAATGTGGGTTCCAAGTCCCATACCTTGCAATTAGGATTATAACAACTTCAAATATTTGGATGCAGTTATTATTATGATTCTTATGATTCTTGGACAAATTCACACCTTTGATTAGAGAAAGAAATTTGCCCACCCATGTCCTTAAGTGCATGATCAGGATTTGAAACACGAACGCTAGACAGAATCAACATTTGAAAGGCAAAGTGACCAAAAGATATGACCTTTGTATTCCTTTTCAATTTTAGCCATTATCAATTACGGCCTTGAGAGATCAATAACAATTGTAGTCAATTTTGTAAGTGACTGTATAATGCACACTTGGCCCATGTAGTTTGGTGAATTAGCAAAAAAAAAAAAAGTAGTTCTTATTTCTTTATGATGGTGATAAACACAATTTTAATTGTTTTTTACAAGAATAATGAACATTAATTATTTTTTGAAAGTTGATGAGTTTAAAAATATTATCTTTTGGAAGGGACAAATTTTTAAAACAAATTCTATATCATAAGAATTAGGAAGATATGAAATCATTTTTTAAAAAATGAGTTTTTGTTATATGGACTCCATGTATATGTTGCTACTCTCCTATGGTAAGTTGGCTGCTAGTCTTAAAAGTTCGTAGCTGCAATTAGTAAAATTGAAAATCTTTTTCAAAACTGCAAAGGTTCTGCACTGTCATTATGGTTTGACCTTAAATTGCCATTCTTTTTTTTACAGATGATTGTCATACTACTCTATTTGTGGTCCTTGTGGATGAATCTTTTATCTGCTTTTGATCTTATATTAAATTACAGGATATTTACTCCCTGTAATGGTTAAAGTGCAAAATGGTTAGTGCTTCGTCATAAGACGGGCATGTTTCGTCCAAATTTTGTTGGAAGTACTTTATTAATTCTTATTTATCTTTTGTTACCAAGTTTGTGTTAATTTTTGTCCTTTATTTGGAAGCATCAGCTCCCAAATTCATTGCTGATTTTTTTCCAGCTCTGATAAACTCTTGATTTTGTGGGCCTATATGAATATGTTTGAATCACATTGTTAATAGTTTCTTAATTTCTATATAGAGTGGGACTTTGGTTTTGTTAATGAATTTTTGCTTGTAAACTGACATGTTGCCTGGTAAATTCTGATCCAGTTTTACTGTTAAATTCTCTATTTAGGTTTGTTAGAGTGGAAGAATTAAAAGTGCAATTGCTAGAAAACAACAAACAGACATATTGGGTTCCTGATTATGTAAAGGTTAGAACACTTTCTGCCTCCCCCTCCCCCACTTTGAGGAAAGCGGTTCTGTTGATTGAAAGGTATTCCTGTATTTTAGACATCCATGATTAAACTTTTTAACTTTTTCATTTGAATGTATAGAATCATGTGAACCTTCCTATAACATCCTTTCGTTTAAGTGTGTTTTTTTTCCTGAGGATTTGAAATAGACACAGCTCTTAAGGTTGATGGACCTTAGTGAAAAGGTAAAAAGAGAATTTGATGTTTGATGTTCTATAAAGTTGAGCATTGACCTTTTCCATGAGAAATTTAGCAATCTGATTTCATGTAAGTTGTAGGACTGTGAGAAGAGAACTTATCTTAAAATAGGTATTACAACCTGTGTCATTTGAGTTTCACCTAAGAGAGCCTGAGCCTGCAAAACCTAGGATAAACTGCCCGGTATGGAATTTTTTTGCTAATTTTAGGTTACTCTTGCTTCCTGTTATGTCACTCAAATTAATTAAAGGTGCTGGAAATGGTTCGCTGTAGTTACCAGTGTATGGGTACAGCTAAGTCTGAAGAACATAATACATGTTTTTCTTAAGAGCATAACTAATATGTGATGGTGTTAATGATGTCCAAGGGTTCAAACTTCTGTTGTGTTTAAAATTTAGAAAAGCGCACAAGTACTTGAGGCATTACTTGTTTGTTTTCAATTCAAAAATCAACTTAATAACTGAATCAAATTGGACTATTGCAAAAGTAACTGAAATTATTATTTTAATTTGCTAGGCTTTTAATAAGACTCCTCATTTTTGGCCCCGACATCAATTGATCATCCAACTTGTGTCTTAGAGAAAATGGTTTAAACTCTGAAGATATAAAATCATATCAAGTATATGAAGTAAATTATGGAAATTATAAAACATAATTTATTTATTTTGGATTTTATGTAAAAAAAGTGACCTTTGAACCAATTCATTTACTTTGAGAACCAAGATCAAGTAAATTTGTTTGAGAACTTGATCAAATATACTGCAAGGCACTGGCTCAGTTTGATAATTTGGTTTGAACCAAAAAATGCTTATTCTTGCTAACTGGAGCTTTTATTGAGCAAACAATCCTATAAACAAGTTGGACCTTTTATAGAGGCCTTGTTTTTGTTGCAGCTGAATGATATTCAAATGCTTCAATTCTTTATTTGAGGCCATTTCTTTAAACACCTTCTTATACTGTATCTTTTGGATAGCCCCCACTTTTTAATTACTTGTGAATGTAGCCGTATCATTAAATGTGAGAGACAAAGGAATCCTCTACTCCTTTTCTTGGGAAGGACTTTAATTCACTTCAATAGTTATGTTAAAGTGGCTAGAACGCTTTCACTTTCAGTGCCTTTCTTCATTTCTGAAATCATCTCTAGAACCGTCTTTCACAAAGACCTAAGCATTCTAAAAACTACACACACACGCGCGCGAAGCTAGAGAACTTGCTAATTGATGGTAGCTTGAACATTTTTTTGGGAATTGCAGAGTTTCATTAGGTATATCCTTAAGTTAAATTCAAAGGCTTTGTTTTGGAAGGAAAGGAAAGTATGATAGAAGGAATGCGATTTGAGTTTGTATAAGTTAGGAGAACTATGGTAGCTTTGATGATTGTGTGTAATTTTTTCTTTTATTTCTAGTTTCACCTTTACTACTTTTTCCTTTTCTTTTATTCAAAGTTCAAAACATTTCTCAATGATTTGGATGGTTTTTACTTTATTGCAACGCCATAACTTTTTTTTTATTATTATTGTATTTTTTTATCCAATATCCGAATTTTTTAGGATTTTTTTTTAGTTGAGTTGAGTATCCAAATTTTTTAGGATTTTTTTTTTGTGTGGTAATTACAGGAAAAACGATTCCACAATTGGCTGGAAAATGCTAGAGATTGGGCTATTAGTCGAAGTCGATTTTGGGGCACTCCTATTCCCTTATGGATCAGTGAGGATGGTGAAGAAATAGTTGTCATGGATTCTATTGCTGAACTTGAAAGGCTTTCAGGTGCTAAGGTTTGGTTTTCTTTTTTCTCTCAACCCCCCATATAATGATTTTTTTTTCAGTTATGGTTTGTAAATCTATTATCTAAATGGATGGACTAATACATACATCTGGAAATGCTTACACAAACATGCAACCAAAGTCAAACTTAATTATCTAAAAACTAGGTTTGAACTTTAGTCGCTAGTGGTTTATGGATATATATTATACATTTTTTGCGTGTGTGTGTGTGAGAGAGAAAGAGAGAGAGATGATGAAATATATACTAGAAACTTAAATATACTTCTAACCTAGAAGAATAGTCTCAGCTACATAATGATATCTATCTATTTACAACTAATACTTGTAATATTCTCCTTCAAGTTGGATCGTAGATCTTAATCATGTCCAATTCCAATTTGTTACAAAGATATTCAATTATAGTTCCATTCAAAGCCTTTGTGAAAATATCTCCAATTTTCATGTAACTAGTGGTGATCAGTGATCACATTCTCTTGGATTTTCTCCGACAACTTCAATGTGTTTAGTTCTTTCATGATACACTGAATTTGAGGCGATATGATGGAAACTTGATTACCAAAGTTTTGTTGGTAACAAAGACTTCAACCCTACTTTAGTTAGAAGGTGATATATCTATAAAATTTCACATGCGGATTGGGCCATGGCTTTAAATTCTGATTTTGCACTAGATCAAGATACAACATTTTGCCTTTTGTTTTTCTAAGATACTGGTAAAAACCAAATATCCTATAGTGGATCTTCTATCCACTTTTGAACCCACCCATTTAGCATCTGTAAAATATTTAATGTTATTGTGTCCATTGTTTTTGTATGGTATTTTGAGTCCAAGAGTTCCTTTTGAGTAGCAGAAAATCTGTTCTAGAGTCGCCTAATTGTTAACTGTTGTAGATGACATGAATTGACTCACAATACTGATCGAGTAGGCAATGTATGGATGAGTTACAATTAGGTAGTTTAGTTCTCTTACCAACCTTCTATATCTTTCAAGATCTCCAAATAATTCACGTTCTTTTGTGAACTGCAAATTAGGAGTCGTAAGTGTGTTGCAAATTAAGAGTCATAAGTGTATTGCGTGGTTTTGCCCTTAATTTTCTCATTTCATTTAATAGATCAATTACATATTTCCTTTGGGATAAGAAAATACCATTCTTACTCTTTGCTACTTCAACTCCTAAGAACTATTTTAATACCTCTAAATCTTTTGTCTAAAAGTGAGTGTGAAGGAAGGATTTAAGAGATGTCATCCACACATACTACCAAAAGAATTATGCTAGCTTCATAATGTTTGTAGAAGACAGAATAATCAAACTTACTTTTTTGTCATTCTTCTCAATTGCCCAACTGAATTTCCCAAACCAAGCCCGAGGAATATGTTTTTAACCATACAATGATTTTTGAAGGCGATAGACGTTCTAGTACTCTCCCTGAGCAAGAAATCTAAGAGGTTGCTCCATATAAACTTTTTCTTGAATATCACCATGGAGAAAAACATTCTTAACATCTAGTTGATATATAGGCCAATTACAAGTAGCTGCAATAAAAATAAGCAGACGAACAAATGCAAGCTTAGCAATTGGATAAAAAGTGTCATAGTAATCAACAACATATGTTTAAACAAATCCTTTTGCTACAAGATGGGCTTTAAGACAAGCAACTGAACCATCAGGATTGACTTTCATAGTGAAGACCTTTTTACACCCAATGACCTTGTTTTTTGCAGGCAAAGATACCAAATCCCAAGTACCATTATCATCAAGAGTTACTATCTCCTCCACCATAGCAGCACGCCAGCCAAGATGAAATAATGCATCATTTTTTTAGGAATTGAGATATTATCTAAAGAAACAGTAAAGGAGCATGACGAAGGAGGCAGAAGATCATAAGAAACAACAAATGAAATAGGATAGGTACACTGTCTTTTACCTCTTCGATGAGCAATCAAAAGATCAAGAACTAGGAGCAGAAGTGCTTGATTCAGAATATGACGATGAAGGGGCAGGTGGAGGACATGCGGTAGGAACTTATATTTGTCTAGAGTAGACATGAACAACAACTAGTTGAGCATACTTGGTTGAAGGTGGGTCAGATGTAGGTGGAGGTGGTGGCTGTGGTACAACTTCCTCTCGCTAATCGTCAGTGATGGAAGAGGAGGAAAAGAATGAAACAATCTCTAAAAATGCGACACTCATAGAAACAAGTTATTGATGCAAAGTAGGAGAATAACACCTATATCCCTTTTGTACCTCGAGAATAACCAGGAAAGACACACTTAAGAGATTTGGGATTCAATTTTGTGACATGAGGGTGAATATCACGTACGAAACATGCGCTACTAAAATTTGTTTTGGTGCAATAAGGAACAAAGGCTTAGAGGTAAGAATAACCAGGAAAGACACACTTAAGGGATTTGGGATCCAATTTTGTGACATGAGGACGAACATTACGTATGAAACATGTGCTACCAAAATTTTTTTGGTGCAATAAGGAACAAAGGCTTAGAGGGAAATAAAATGATACAAGGGATGTCATCACGAAGAATAGTGGAAGGCATGCGATTAACCAAGAAACAAATTGTGGAGACAACATCGGCCTAAAAGGATTTTGGAGCTCTCATTTGGAAGAGTAGTGCTTGTGCAACCTCGAAGAGACGCCTATTTTTTCTTTCGGTTATCCCACTTTGAGAAGTTGTGTCAACACAAGAGGACTGATGCAGAATATCATTTTGAGTCATGTAAGACCGAAATGCATTGGAAAAATATTCTTTTGCATTATCACTTCATAAAGTTTGAACAAGAAGATCACATTGTGTTTTAATTTCAATACAAAAACTACCAAAATAGAATATACCTCGGAATGATTCTTCATTAAATAATGCTAGGTAATACGAGAGTTTTTTCCAACAAAAGTGAAAAAAATATCTAAAATCAGTTTTGGATATGATAGAACACAACCCCCGGACATGAGAATGAACTAAAACAAAAAGAGATGCAGCCTGTTAATTTATCCTAGAGTGGGAAGGAAGGCGGTGATGTTTGGCAAATTGACTAGACTTAGTCTAAAACGATACGTGTTGAAATTCAGGACAATTTTCACGGAAGGTAGACAAAGATGTCCTAGTTGATGGTGAGTCTCAAAAGGGTTTAATTGACTTTGACAAGCGATGGCTTTGGAAATCTCATAACTCAAAATATAGACACCTCTGGACACACGTCCTCTACCAATAATTCTCTTTGTTGAAAGTTCCTAAAACAAGCAGTAGTCAGGGAAAAAAAAGAAAACAATTTAAGGCAAATGTGAACTTATGATAGAAGTTAAAGGAGAAATTAGAAAGCTATAAAACAGAGGGTAATGGAATTGACGATATAAGATTAACACCAAGACCACATGACATGGAGTCATTTGCTAAGGTTACACTAGAAGGACTAGCATATAAGTAAAAAGTGGGAAAGAGATTTGAGTTACCTGTCATGTGATCTGCAACACCCGAATAAATGAGCCATTTGGATGATGAGGAAAGAAGGCATGTAGTGGATTTACATGACTCAATAATGGCAGTGATAGCAGAGGTAGCGGATTTTAATAAATCCTAGTACTAGGTAAATTGAGCAAATTCATTTGCAAAAAATTGAATTGCCTTATTAGGTGGACACGAGGGGAGTAATAGTAGCTATATGTGCAAACTGAGTTTGTTGTTTTTTATTTTGAAGTTCTTGACAATAACGCTTGCTATGGCCTGACTCATGATAGAATAACACAACCCTCCAAACTCTAGATGGCGAGTATCACCATCTTTGATGCCAAGATTGTTAGAGCATTAGAGTGTCTGCGACTCATAAGAGCACCATAAATAGGTGTAGAAGACTGAGAGTTTTCTAGACAAAGTATCCTTGTAAACGTACCATGCAAGAAGGAAATATTGGAATCAGAAAGAATATGAGATTTGGCTCCTCAAACTCTGGAAGAAGACTTGCAAGAAAGCTCATAATAGTTATTTGCTCTCGTTGGGCTTGTTGAACTTTGACATCAAAGCTAAAAGGTGATAAAATGTTTAGTTCCTCATATGTCCTCTTGAATTTCATAAAATAAGCTGTGAGAGATTGTCCTTGTTTTTCTGTAAGGTAGAAGGCTTTGCATACTTCATAAATTTGGGATATATTTCTTTTGTCGAAATATAAAAATTCTAAATATTTCATCAACTTCTTAACACATTCACAATGATTAATTAAGGTAACTACCTCACTGGTAATGGAATTAATAATCTGTGAAAAGATATGTGCGTCAACGCGTAGCCAATTATTTCTAGTCGCATCAATAGGAAGTTCATTAGTAAGATGATGGGCTTTATCAATGCTTCTTAAATAAAGTCGAACCATTTTACTCCAAGCTAGATAATTGGAACCATTCAAATTATGTTTGTGATCTTGGTCATTTCAGAGATAACAGCAATAACCATTGCTGACTTGTTTTCCATAACCGTATCTGCTTCTGTTATTTTTTTATTATATTTTTCAGTCGCACAATATATAGTTAAGACAAAAGAAACCCACAAACCAGCCTTAACAGTAGCTGCATATAATGCCAAATGAAGGTGACACAAAGAAAATCACTAGAAATATCACAAACCAGCCTTAACAATGTGTCAATGGCCATATCTAAAGCAAAACCGATTTGAAGCTGAAAATGAGCAAAGGAAATCACTGAAAATATCACAAACCAGCCTTAACAATGGCCAAATGCAAAAACCGATTTGATGCTGATAAGAAGCAAAGATAATTTTAACCCTAGAAGAGCAAATCTAAATGGCAGAGGTGAGAAAATAAAGGGTTCTTTAAGGCTCTAATACCATGCTAGATTTACTGATTGGGAGAACAAAAAATTGTCTTTCCATTAGAAAGAGGGTGAAATATATACGTAGTTACAAGCTTGGGGACAAAGTAATAAATCCTAGAAAGTCAACTACAAAGCTAGCCTAGAAGAATAGAGTCAACTATTTACAGGTAATACTTGTAAAAGTATGTATTTGTGCATATATTGTTAATAACTAGCCCTTCAACTTGCTCGACAGAATTCTTATGCTTGTATCTTCTGGTTGCCAAATGTTTCATTGAGGTGTGAAAATGGGTTAACTATAATTTTTCTTTCAATGTTATTGTGGGTCCATAAATCTCTACCTATGCTTATCATTGATTGACTGGTAAATCTGGGCTTCCTTTCACATATGCGTAGGGCTCAATTGGTTTTATATGTGTTGACTCTCTGTTTGTGCTTATCTACCTTTAATGATGCTTTTAGTGTTTTTATTTTTATTTTTTTATTTTATAAAGTATTATATGCATGTTATTGTTTACATTCATCATTTTTCAGGTTTTTGATCTACATCGCCATAATATTGATCATATAACTATCCCATCTAGCCGTGGTCCTGAATTTGGTGTGCTTCGCCGAGTAGATGATGTAAGATATCAGATCTCAGTTCTTCTGAACTTCATTTTTGTTTGGATGATGCATTGTTTATTATCAAATATGAAATGCTTTCCTTAAAGAAACAGCTTTTTATAGGCCTAATCCTGACTCAAATTACTTGAGAAATCCTGTGTAGTATAATAATGAGTTGTATTTGTAGACGCTAGCCATTTTGACTAGTTAGCAACTTAATATGCATCTGCATGTTCATGGCCAGAGGTCATTGAGGTTCAGTTTGAACTTCATCGGTGCCTGGCACAATGAAAGTTATTAATGAAGCCATTGTCTGACAGTAGCCTTCCCTAATCCCCCAACACATTTGAGTATGTGGGTAGTTACTACTAACTTGTATCCATTCCATAGAGTTTCAACTGACCTCGCAGTTACCAGTAGCATACTCTATTTATATGCTGCTTGGCTTCTACTGCTTTACGGATTTCTGTTTACGTACAATACCTTACTATTCTCTATATTTTCTAAATGTGGTCTATGGATGGGATCGAAGTCAATCCGCACGATTGAGAAGCATTCTGCATTGCATGATATTGTTTTATGGTTATTCTGAATTTAAACAAATTGTCCATATGTAGACCAGACTATAATGGTGGCCTTATGACTTGATACAAGGGGCAAAAAAATGATTTCTGGTCTGGAGAGGTGAAAATAGTGGGAATTATAATGTAGACTAGTGCAATATCGCTTATTTTTTATGCTTTTCAGATAGTTTACCTTTAGAACGTGTGGCATGAGTACCTATTGATTTTTTTTAAACCTATATTATATTGTTGGATTTCTGACGGTGAAACTGGATTGAGGCCTTGAATTCTCATGGCATGCTCTTAACTTTTTAGCCTTTTTAATATTCAGGTTCAAAAGAAAATTATCTCTGCCTATTCTCCTCTGTCTCTACTCAACACCCTTTTTTCTGACACTTGCATGAGAATGCAGTTCTCTCTCTCTCTCTCTCTCTCAAAGCTGCTCATATGATAGAAGGGTTCTGTATCTCCATGAAGGCTGATTTCTGGCTTTGGTGATTATGGATAATGTGAAATAGGGTTGTTAATATTTGGGAAATTATAATATTACTTGATCTGTGGATCTGAATCAATTTTGAAACATTATTCCTTGCTTTGTTTTACTTCCATGTATAGTCACCACATATATGGATTCCATTTACATATTTCAATTTTGCTTCAGATTTAAACTTTATTTTAATGACATTGATATATGTTTTTATTGCTTCAGGTCTTTGATTGTTGGTTTGAGAGTGGCTCAATGCCTTATGCTTATATCCATTACCCTTTCGAGAATGTTGAACTTTTTGAAAGAAATTTTCCTGGGCAATTTATTGCTGAAGGGCTGGATCAAACTCGTGGATGGTTGGTTCCTTGCTTCGAGATCTGGACTCCATGCATTATTTCTCGTCTTTACCCTAAACTATTTATATGATATAAAGATACTTGGATGTCTGACGTGATTGCGTAAAATCTATGGAAGTCTTGAAAGGTTGTGAGTCCAATCTGTGAAAGCATACTATATTTACTACTTGTACTAATGTCCGTGCAATAGACTTTTAGTACTATGTCAGATTTTATAGTCGAAGAACAATGCTATTGTAATAATTTTCCGGCTAGAAAAGAAGATCCATGGGTCTGTAGAATTGTACTAAAAGAATTTTCTAAAGAACAAAATTACCTATGGGAAATCAGGTCTTGTTCCTTATTTGTCTGCACAATGGGCAAAGTGAACAACTCAAGTTGTGAATTATCTTGTGAATTATCTATTTTGCATTGCAGGTTCTACACTCTTATGGTGTTGTCTACTGCGTTATTTGGGAGACCTGCATTTAAGAATCTTATTTGCAATGGACTTGTCCTGGCTGAGGATGGAAAAAAGATGAGTAAAAAACTGAAAAACTATCCATCACCTATGGAAGTCATCAATGATTATGGGGCCGTAAGTCTTTCTTGAAACAATATGATATCCCTTGAGTTGTTCATTCTAATCAATCTAATTTATTGTTTTGGGCCTTTTCTTTTGGGAATCAAGTTGCTTGGTCTTGTTTATATATGCATTACCATTTTTCCTTGTTTTAATCCAGGATGCTTTACGATTATACCTAATAAACTCTCCAGTTGTTCGTGCTGAACCCTTGCGTTTTAAAAAGGATGGAGTTTTTAGTGTTGTGAGTGTTTTCCTAAAACTTTTCTACTTTTATTTTACCTTTTGCATTCAAAGAGTTGTCATCTCAAATATATATATATATATATATATACTCATGTAAAGGTTCTCCTGACATAATATTTGATTCGTTTTAGGTCAAAGATGTTTTCCTTCCATGGTACAATGCATATAGGTTCCTGGTACAAAATTCTAAGAGGCTTGAGGTTGAAGGGCTTGCACCATTCACACCTCTTGATTTTGGAGCACTTCAGAGTTCATCTAATGTGTTAGATAAGTGGATCAATTCAGCCACACAGAGTCTTGTTCACTTTGTCCACCAGGAAATGGATGGATACCGACTGTATACGGTTAGATGTCTTTTATAAACCATTATTCAGCTATCATTATCTAGTTAAATAGGATATATTTTATTCTTTGAAATTATTGTCTCAGTTTGCTTGCTTCAATTGGTAATTCCGCATAGGAAGTGGCTTTTATATATATATCTTTTTATATGATTTTTTTGCAGGTGGTTCCATATCTCCTGAAGTTTCTCGACAACCTTACAAATATATATGTGCGGTTCAACCGCAAGAGATTAAAAGGTCGTACTGGGGAAGAAGACTGCCGGACTGCTTTATCAACACTTTACAGTGTATGTTGATAGAATTTTAGTGTAATGTGTTAGATTGTTACCTTTTGACCATATGGGCCATGCTATTGATATTACGTTTATCAGTGTCTTCCGGTTATGATAAGTGGTAACTGGATATGCTGACCTGACCTAATTACCACTAAACATTTCTGATTTCCATTTATGGGTATATGGTATCTTACATCAGATTTATGGTTACAAAGTTTCGTAGCTGGTAGAAGCCTTGTTATCTCTAGCTACTTGGTTTAGGGTGTGCTGATGGAGGTTGCTTCTTCTATTTGGTCCTTTTTTCTTGAGAGTTTAGCTTACAACATAATTGTCTAAAATTCCATG
The DNA here is from genome assembly GCA_947685225.1 of Garcia nutans. Taxonomy (NCBI): domain Eukaryota; kingdom Viridiplantae; phylum Streptophyta; class Magnoliopsida; order Malpighiales; family Euphorbiaceae; genus Garcia; species Garcia nutans. The sequence goes on along the minus strand of CANTUV010000037.1, from coordinate 44,883,457 downwards.
GGTTGTGTGAAGGATGAACTTTTTTGATATCCAATTAGGTTTTTTATGAATGGCATATTAAATTGTAACTAAGAGAGTGTCTTGCTATTTATCTTGTACATCGAAGTGATAGGAGAGTTCAATTATGGGTTATGGACAGAAGACGTCTTTGTCAGTTAGTTAGATTACATGTCATTTTGCTTCTGTTGGCTTTCAGGTGCTTCTAACATCATGTAAGGTGATGTCTCCATTCACCCCATTCTTCACAGAAGTTCTATACCAAAATTTGCGGAAGGTCTCTGCTGGATCAAAGGAAAGCATTCATTACTGCAGTTTTCCTCTAGTAGAGGGAGAGGTATGATCATCTATATTGTAGCTCTACAAAATAGTCAAATGATTTATGGTTTAGGAACCTGCAAATCTGTGTTAATTTAGATATGCTGACTTTATAATCATTTGAATTCTGAAAATATTGCTTTTGTGAAATTGTATAAACTGATTTTTTAAGACTTTTTCTTGAAAAAATATTTACACCATATATGTCTGAATCTATGTTTGAATCTCACTGACTGTTTTCTTGAATTTCAGACCAGCACTTTGGTCCTCTGTTCTCTCATTAATGATTTAAAAGTTACTTATAGAACATCTCTTGTGGTTTGCCTTAATTTATACTTTTGGTCTTTAATAATTTAGCTCATATGTTATTGAATTTTAAAACACTTCTAATTTTGAAACAATAGGAAAAAGGGGCAACCTGGTGCATAAACGCTCCTGCAATGCACAAGGTTTGGGAAAGGATCGGACCCATAGAGTTTATTAAACACTTCCAGAAACAATATGGGGCCAAATTATAAATAAGACTAATCTCAGGAGGATTTTCTGTGATTAATCCATGATTTAGCTGTTTCTGGAATTTATAATTTAGGGATCTTTTTATCATTTTTGTGACTAGGCATAGTTACTGTCTTTAAGTTTTTCTCATGTCGTTCTAATGCCATTGCAGATGGATGAACGAATTGAGCGAAGTGTTTCAAGGATGATGACCATTATTGATTTGGCACGCAATATTCGTGAGCGGCATAACAAGCCTCTGAAATCACCGCTAAGGTGCACATGGCTAATCTATTGTTCATCTCTTTAGTTTAGTTGCTACATTTTGCTAGCTCTTTCTTTATCGGTTCTTTACTTTCCATGATATGCATTTTACAAATTGCAGGGAGATGACAGTAGTCCATCCTGATGCAGACTTTCTTGATGACATTGCTGGAAAACTAAAACAGGTTTGTGAATAAAATGGCTTGTGTAGTGGTAGTCATGGAAGCAGTCATGTTTTTTATGTTTAGTTGTTCTAGTTGTCTTTCTGATTAATGCTATTCTCTATCTTGGTGATCAAGGTAGTTAAAAGCGCTAGGCGATATAAGGACTAAGGCAATACAAGGATGTATCGCCTTAGGCGCAAGGCGCAAGGCGCAAGGCGAAAAAAAAGCGATGCCTTAAGTGATGCAAGGTGTAAAATACTAATTACTAGTAATAGTATATAGTACATTTTTAAAGGAAAATAACATTAAAAAAAATACTAAAAAGTGAAAGAGAGCTAAAATTAAACAAGCCACGAAGCTAATATCAAACAAAAATAAGTTTTAAATAAGTTTTAAACAACAACAAGAAGAAGAAGCAACAACAACGCCGCCGCCGCCGCCTTAATCCAAGTTACTTGGGGTTAGTTATATGAATTCTTTTTTTTCACTCGGTTCGATTTAGAGTTATCTCTTTTTATAAATGTAAAACTATAAGATTATTTTGGACCACTTTTGTCCATGTTAGTTTAGGTCTACCTCTGCTTCTTTTAGCCATATCTACTTTAACTTGTTCGATTTTTTTGACCGGTGCATTACTAGGGCTTCGTTTTACATGATCAAACTATCTCAATCTGTGCTATCTTATGTTATTTTCGATAGGTGCTACTTTCATTTTTTCTCTAATGTACTCATTGTGAATTATATTCATCCCAGTGTGTCCATACATTCATCATATCATTCTCATTTCGGCAATATGTATTTTACTCATGTGTTGTTCTTTTATTGCCTAAAACTCATTATCATACATCATCGCAGGCTGTATTGCAGTGGGTAGAAGTTTTCTTTTAATTTAACTGGCATCTTTCGTTTGCATAAAACTCCTATAACACCCCTCCGCTTCATCCAACCAACTTTAATTTTATGACTTATTTCTTCCTTACAACCGCCATGTTCTTGAAGAATAGAGCCAGTGTACTTAAAATGAGTACTATGAGGTACTGTCACTTCGTCTATAGCAACTTCGTTTGCTTCTTCATTCATGTTCTTAAATCTACAGTGCATATACTTAGTTTTAGTTCTATTTAGCTTAAAACTTTTAGATTTCAAAGTACTTCTCCATAACTTCAACTTTTGACTTACCCTTGCTTGAGTCTTATATATTAACACAATATCATCTGCAAACATCATGCACCAAGGAATGTTATCATGTATATGCCTTGTTAGCTCGTTCATGATCAAGACAAAGAGATAATGGCTCAAAGTTGAACCATGGAGTAACCCAATAGAAACAAAAAAAAATTCTTAGTATCCCCTTCGAAAGCGCGAATACTAGTGATGGTTCTATCATATACATCCTTTATGACTTGGATATATCTTATAGATATCCTCTTGCACTTCATGACCCACTATACAACTTCTTTAGGGACTTTTATCATAAGCTTTCTCTAAGTCAATGAAAACCATATGTTAATCCTTCTTCATCTCTTTATACTTTTCTATCAAATTTCTAATAAAAAAGATAGCTTCCATAGTTGATTGACTAGGCATAAAACCAAACTGATTGACTAGGCCAAACATAAACGGTGTTCCACAACTCTCTTCTACAGTTTCATGATGTGACTCATAAACTTTATACCTCTGTAATTTGAATAATTTTGGATATCTCTTTTATTCTTAAAAATAGGTATCAAACTGATTTGTCTCTATTCATTAGACACTTCCTTAGTACTTAGGATCTTATTAAGCAAAACCGTCAACCACGCAACTCTTACATCTTCCAAATATATCCAAACTTCAATAGGTATTCCATCCGATCAACAAGTTTTATCTACTTTCATTCTCTTTAAAGCTTTCTTAACTTCGGAAAACTTAATTTGTATGGTATGCTTCTTATTTTTCTTGGCTATGTTGTCCAAACCTGCAATGTTTTTACTATGGTTACTATCAAGAAGATCCTCAAAATAACTTTTACATCTTTTCTTGATATCCTATTCTTGAACTAAAACTCTATTTTCTTCGTCTTTGTGGCACTTAACGTTGTTTGAATATCGACATTTCGTTCATTTATTTTAGCCAATTTATAGATAGCCTTTTCTCCTTCCTTTGTTCCAAGTTGCTTATACAAACTCTCTAAAGATTGTGCTCTTGCTTGACTAATTATATTTTTAGCATCATTTATTTTTGTACTGTTCAAAAGCATAATTGTCACTACACTTTGTCAAGCTCTTATACCATTCCCTTTTGCTTTTTATCGTTTTTTGCACATTTTCATTCTACCACCAAGACTCTTTCGAGGGATGACCACACATTTTAGATTCTCTAAGTTGCTTTTTAGCTACTTCTTTAATTATTGAAGTCATGTTCACTCATATTATTTGCTGATATATTCACATCAGCCTCCCAACCTTCAGCTTTGACCAACTCATCCTTAAACATCAATTTTTTTCCACCTTCTAAAGTCTATCATCAAATCTTGGGAATTCTATTTCTGTTTGGCCTACTTACAAATCTCTTAAACTTGACATTCAAAACTACTAACCTATGTTGAGTGGTCGAAGCCTCACCTAGAATAACTTTGCAATCCTTGCATCGGGTTTGATTGGCTTTTCTTGTGAGTGTGAAGTCAATCTGGCTTATATTTTGCTCACTTTTAAAGGTTCCTAGATGAGATTCTTTTTTTTTTTTTTTTATAAAATATGTGTTTGTCAAAATCAAATCGTAGGCTATGGCAAAATCAAGGATAGCCTTGCCTTCTTCATTTGTAATTTCAAAACCATATCCCCATGCATATTCTCAAAGCCTAATCTGTCTTTTCCTACATGTCAATTTAAGTCTCTTCCTATGAAGATGTTCTCATCATTCGGGATTCCTTATATAAGCTCATCTACATCCTTCAAAAATTTTTGCTTGCTCTCCCCATCCAATTCAACTTGAGGGGCATATGTACTAACTTTATTGATGGTCTCTTTTTGTAGCATAAGTTTACTGAAATGATCCCATTGCCTATTCTTCTCACCGCCACAACCGTCTTCTTTAGGTTCCAATCCTAAATTATACCTACTCCATTCTTGTTTCTGTCTATTCCTATATACCACACTTTGTATCTTAAATTTTCAACTTCTTTACTCTTCCCTCCAACTCATTTAGTTTCTTGAATGCAAGCAATATTTATTTTTCTTCTCTCCATAATATCGACAAGTTCTCTCAATTTACTTATAAGAGATCCAATATTTTAAGTTCTTATTTTAATTTTACTTTCCATCTGTACTTTCTTATGGCTCTTCTTATAGAAGCGTTTACCATTATCTGAATTTGTATCTCTCATATTACTCGTATTTTAGACTAACTTTTTTATCGACACCCCTCTTTAATGTAAGATCCCTTGCTTACTTAGCACCATATCTGGGCGCCAACATGACACGTCACATTCGAGGGATGCCCTACATTCTTGCTTATTTTTCACAACACTCGGGCTTTGATGCAGCGCATCGCAAGTTGGGGATGCCCCAATAATAATATCATTAGAATCCATATTATGAGATGTGATAAAAGTTTTACGCTGGCTGTCATATATCGTAACTCTCCTCCTTTACATGGGCTTGAGACCAACTATGCACAAAAAACTCATATATAAGCGGAGTTATTATGAAAAAAAAAAACATAGAAAAAAAACAGAAATAAGAAAAATAAAACAATAAAATGAAGAAAAAAAAAGAGTTTAATTGGTATAAAAATACTTGTCTTTATGTTCCTTGTTCATGGCTTGAGAACTACTCATGATGTTAAAAATCTATTATTTTTCTATCAATTTGATTTTGATTTTGATTTTTGATTTTTGTTTCTTGTATTAGTTTTCTATTCTGATAAGCTTTTTGATTTGAATGAAATTAAAAAGTCCTAAAGACTTTTAGATTTCCTAAAAGGACTTTAGATTTCCTAGAAGATTTTAAACTTTTAACTTCCTTTTAGATTTCCTTAAAAGACTGTAGATTTCCTAGAAGATTTAACTTTTTAAAATAACTTAATTATTAAAACATAGGCTATTAATAAGGGAAACAATATGTAGTACGTTTATTTAGAAAAAAAAAAAGAACTATGCGCTTTTGTGCTTCTTGCTTTCTTCTAAAAAGCACCTTCGCATCATAAGGTGACTATCTTTGGTCATCTAAAAGCACTAAAGGTTTTCTGCACATAGGCGAGCGCCTTGTGCGCTTTTAACTATAATGCTAGTGATTCTCTTTTTGATAATCAGTTGTCTGTTAGGGGTATTCATGTTCTTTCTACAATGAAGGGGTAGAATTTTATCCTTCAATAGTATCATATGATATTGCAATTATCTGCTTTGCCCATTGTTTTTGGTCTTAGCATATATATAATTTCATGTCTTTTCTTTTGATTATTATATTATTTTGAATTATGAAAGAAGTTCTACTGCTGATTTTTCTCTCTTTCTGGACAATCTGAGAAAGCCATTTGCTCTAGCGTTCTTTTCTCTAGTTTCTTTCTTGCCATTTTACCATTATGTTATCTTGTGAATGTCTTTTGATAAGCAAATGTAGAGCCTGGTAGCAGCCTTTTAGAATTCATGTTATTGTACATTTGGTGCAATATTCAAAGCCAGTTGATTTTTTTTTCCATTTCATTATAATCATAGGTTTCTTTGTTGTATCAGAAGATATAGGATCCGTTGGATGTACAAACTTTTTTATTTCTTGGCTTAAGTTGCAAGTTTCTATAGTTTTTGTCATGAAGTTTATAATTTGTGTCCATTAATGAGCGTTTTTACTGTGGTGTGAACACATTGATTCTAGTTTTGTTTGCTTTCTGTTTTTATTATTTGTTTCATCTTAATTATTGATGTATTCTACTTGCATGATAGTATGTACTGGAGGAACTCAATGTAAGATCTCTTATCCCATGTAATGATGCGCTCAAGTATGCTTCCCTGCGTGCAGAGCCTGAGTTTAGGTATGCAATTTTTTTTTCCAGAATGAAGGCAATCTCATATGAGTTGTGTGGTGCTCTCATTTATTTTCTGTTTGTTTTCTAGCGTTCTAGGTAAGCGACTTGGAAAATCAATGGGAGTCGTTGCCAAAGAAATTAAAGCAATGTCTCAGAAAGATATCTTAGCTTTTGAGGCAGCTGGAGAAGTTATTATTGCTTCACACAGTCTGAAGATGGCTGATATCAAGGTGCTGCTATTGTTGTTGCATTCTATTTGCGTGCTAACAAGTTTTATTTACATCTGTATGACACCTGTTTGGTTGGATCATTTATATCATAGAAGGTTAATGCTTCTTTTCATGTTGATAAAAGTGGAATTAATTTTTGTGCAACGAAATATTCTCTGATGGTAAACATCTGTGGAAACTCATTGAGGCCACCCGTTCCAAGTTTATCTTGGTGGATTCATTACTACGTCCTTGATAAATTGGGTTTATCTTTATTGGTGTCTTCAGAATTATTATTCCATTATTACCCCTTTTTGTACTTTGGGAATTTCTGATGTGCATTTTGTTTGGAAGCCTCTAATACGGTTTCTGAAACAACCTCATGTTGTTTCTTAAGAAACCGTCCGTTTTTTTTTTTATAATTTTCTTACTCTGAACCCTCATTTGGCTAATTGATTTACTAGGCTTTAATCCTTTTGAGAAGGATCAACTGACGTTATGCTTATATTCTATTTCATCTCATTTTTCTGGAGATGCAGATTGTTCGGGAATTCAAACGTCCTGATGGTTTGACAGAGAAGGAGATAGATGCCGCTGGAGATGGTAGGAGTTATTGCTTGCATGTAGTTGCACTATTTTTTGTTGCAGGTAACCTCATGTTTTGTGTCCATTGTTTTAGGTGATGTTCTGGTGATTATGGATCTGCGCCCAGATGAATCACTGTATGAGGCTGGTGTTGCTCGAGAGGTACTTTAAAAATTACTTTTCTGGTCAAATTACATTAATACTCCTTGTTTATTGTCTAGTTAAGTTTTCTAAATTTAAATTCTATTTTTTCATTTTTTTAAACCAAATTCCCCAAAAAAATTTCTCTCCCCCTTTACCCCCGTATTGATGTGTTCGCAAAACTGTAATGGCATTACTATCATGTATCTTAAAAATCCTTTTGGTTTCCATGCTCCACTGCTCATTGACTGTACTTTGATTTTGTCCTCCATCTTATTAGTGTTTTTAAAAGATGATTTGTGATGAATGGAGTGATTGAATCTGTTCCAAATGCAGGTTGTTAATAGAATTCAGAAGTTGCGGAAAAAAGTTGCCCTTGAACCTACAGATGTGGTGGACGTTTACTTTGAATCTTTGGATCAAGATGAATCAAAATTAGAACGCTTTCTGAGTTCCCAGGTAACATGTCGGTTCTTTAATTTTGTGGCTCTTTTTTTGGGATCCTTAACCTCATTTCCATTAGAGATCTTCACAAAATATTCTGCCTTCCTTTTGGTCACACACTGTATCTTTACAGACAGTTCTTAGGATATGTTGATAAGCTGTACTGGAATGTAATATAATCAAATGCATTTTTTGTTTAGTTACTTGTATTGGAACTGCAATTAATTATATTAAATTGCATTCCACTACAGGCCACCCATGTATATAACTGCACAGAGCTTAAATGTATTTAACTGGATTTGTTTATTTTTACATGCAGGAACTATATATTAGAGATGCGATTGGATCTCCATTGCTACCTGCTACTGTGATGCCACCACATGCAGTAAGTTGCACTGAATGAAAATGCATTTTTAGTTTGATAAATCTCCATAATTTCATAATCAAATGCATGCTAGTAGTCACTTTGAAAATCATCACACATTTGAGTTCTTAAAAATTAGATCAAAGTGTTGCGAACATAGAATAGAAAATTTGAAGAATTTGAGAGAAATAGAAAATTTTATTATTTCTCGAATCTTAAATTTACAATAGAGTTAGGATGAATTTATGGAGGGATACTATTCCTATTAGAAGTATATACAAATAAGGAATATACATATTTCATTATAGCAAGGATATTCTAATACTCTCTCTCAAGTTGGAGCATATATATCATAAGCTCCTAGCTTGTTACAAATATATTTAATCCGAGGTCCTCTTAGAGCTTCAGTGAAAATATCTGCTAATTGATCATTTGAATTTACAAAATTGGTAGTAATGCATCCTGATTTAATCTTTTGTCTGATAAAATGACAATTTATCTCTATATGTTTTGTTCTTTAATGGTAGGCTGGATTTGAAGTGATAAGGAGCGCTACTTGATTATCATATAGATCAATTTCATTGGACCATACATTCAAGCCTTAATTCCTAAAGTAGTTGCTTTAAATAAATAGGCTCATAAACAACTAAGATCATGGTTTGATATTTTGCTTCTGCACTCGACTTTGCTACATCTTGCTTTTTATTTTTCCATGAGATGATATTCCCTCCAATAAATACACAATATCCTAATGTTGATCGTCAATCTGTGGGAGAACCCACCCAATCAATATTCAAATGCCCGCCAATTTGTGTATGACCTCTATCTTCATTCAATAAATCTTGTCCCAGAGCTCTCTTGAAATATCTGAGAATGCGTATAACTACATTACAATGACTATCACATGGAGTTTGAAGGAATTGACTGACAACACTTATTACAAAGAAATATATGGGTGTGTGATAGTGAGATAATTGAGTTTTGCAACCAACCTCCAATATTGACTAGGGTCTTTTAGTGGCCTCCCTGTCCAAGAACAAGTTTAACATTTGATCCATAGGGTTTTCACAATAGGGTTTCCACAAGTTTACAATTCAGCATTGTAGTTTTGTTAAAAATATTTAAGGCATATTTCCTCTGTAAAATAGCAATGTCTACAGTTCATTGAGCTACCTCAACAGCCAAAAAATATTTCGACTTGACCAAGTCTTTGATTTGAAAATGATTGAAAAATGTTGTTTGAGTTGAGTAATCCTTTCATGATCGTCACCGGTTATGATATTTTTGCAACATGAGAGAGTGTCACCATAATCAATGCTAGGAATTTGAGTATATCATTTGGCAACCAAGCGGACTTTTAAACGGTCGACCCACCTATCAGAACCAACTTTGACTGTGTAAAGCTAACAACAACCAACCACAAATTGCCCAGATGGTAATAGAACTAACTCCCAAGTGTCATTAGCATGAAAAGCAGTCATCTCCTTAACCATAACTTGTTGCCAACCAGGATCAGCTTGTGCTTCACCAATGATTTTGGAATAAATATAGTAGACAAAGTGGAGATAAAAGCATAGTATGAAGGGGAAGGGTGGTGATAACTCAGAATATTATAAATCAGATGAAGGTTACGAGAAGAACAAATACCTTTCCGAAGAGCAATAGGAAGAGAAGGTTGTCATGACTGCTTTCTCATCTATGGGTAGCTCTGTTTTAGGAGAAGCTATTGGTTGAGGATATGAGTCATGTGGAGAATGTATGACTTCTGTACCTATTAGATGAACATTAAAAGTAGGTGGAGAATGACGTCTAAACTTGTAATGGGTTAAGAGATGGTTGATCGCCAGAAATAGGAAGAATGGGTATTAGAAGAGCCTTCTTAGTACCTGTTTGGTTGGTGGAGAAATATAGAGTTGTTTCAAAAAACGTCAGGGATAAAGTTCAAATACATCCCTATACTATAATGAAAATCTCACTTAAACATCTAAACTTTTTTTTGGTCCGTTAAAAGTTCTTTTTTTTTTTGTCAAAAACAGGCTAAATAAATTTTTTTCTGTGACGGACGTCTAATTTCCGTTAAGAAATTGCTGACCTGATTATATCGAGCCCACTGTCAAAATTATATTGCTGTCAAAATTATTATTTAAAATTATTATTATTTAATATCTACCCCATACAACTCTTCACCTTTTCACTGGGCTCTTGCTTGTTTGTTGGAGGCAGAACCGGTGTAGGAGAAGCTATTGGTTGAGGATATGAGTCATGTGGAGAATGTATGACTTCTGTACCTATTAGATGAACATTAAAAGTAGGTGGAGAATGACGTCTAAACTTGTAATGGGTTAAGAGATGGTCGATTGCCAGAAATAGGAAGAATGGGTATTAGAAGAGCCTTCTTAGTACCTGTTTGGTTGGTGGAGAAATATAGAGTTGTTTCAAAAAACGTCAGGGATAAAGTTCAAATACATCCCTATATTATAATGAAAATCTCACTTAAACATCTAAACTTTTTTTTGGTCCGTTAAAAGTTCTTTTTTTTTTTTGTCAAAAACAGGCTAAATAAATTCTTTCTGTGACGGACGTCTAATTTTCGTTAAGAAATTGCTGACCTGATTATATCGAGCCCACTGTCAAAATTATATTTTTAAATAATAAAAAAAATTAAATAATAAAAATTTTAAATAATAAAATAAAATAATATGGATGTCAAAATCTCCTTTTTTCCTCCTCTCAGCACCATCGCCCAGCCAGCAGTCCACCCATCACCATCATCGTCAGTCACTCAAGCTCCACCATCTGCACATCGTTGCAACCCTCCTGGTGCGTTTAAGCGCTGGAGTGAAGCGCTGGAATGGGTTACTGCTTTTCATATGTTTGGATCGCACAACTTCAGTAAAGTGCACGCTTTCTACGCTTTGTGTCTAACGTAAGATTCTGAAGCGCTCGCCTTTCTGTCCAGCATCTTTTTAGATTTTCTGAAGTAGTATTTTTAATAAAAACAAATTATTTTAGTTGCCTTTGACTGTAGGACTCTTTATATTCCTAAATAATAGTTACTTTTTGACTATTGGACTATTTATATTTCTAAATAATACTTACTTTTGACTATATGACTTTTTTATATTCCTAAATAATAGGTATTGCCAGCTGGTTGATTTATTATATTAATTTCTTTTTAAAACATCATATTTAGTAATACTATTTTAGTCAAAGAGGGCACCTATTCTATCTATTTATTTTTTTTAATCGAGTTGGCTGGCTGCTCTTCAAGCACATTTTCTTCTGTTCTTTATTAGAAAAAAGACGAGACAAATAGTTACACTTTTTATAGCCTTGGAATCAAACTAAGTTTGCAAAGTCAAGTGCTAATTTATAAGGCTCATCTTCACAACCTCAGCTTAAAGATCTTGAGGCTGACTTGGATGATTATGAAATAGATGTGAAGGAGAAGGATATGAATCTGAATTTGATAATCAAAGTGTTTAGGATTCAAGTGAGGAGTAAACTATTTGTTGTATTAGTTTTAGAATTGAGTTATTTCTCAAGTATTTTTATCTATTAATTTGCAAAAGTCAATCTTTCTTGACATGTGAAGTGATGTTTGAACTTTCATAAAATTTCTAGTCTTTTGATTTTTGTTTGTGAAGATTTCCAGTTTTGTTTGGCATATTATATTGTATTGCTATTTAATTATTTTAGATAAACTAGGTTTTACTTCAATGAAGCGAGCGCCTTTCGCTTTCAGTAAACTAGGTTTTACTTTAATTATTGTGAAGCGATATAAAAAAGTATATCGCTTTCAGTGCGCCTTTCACTTTTAACGACACTGTTGCAACCATCAACAACCATTGTTCCGTAGCCATCTGCGAGCAACCTAGTAACACAATTCCAATCCATCACCACCAATTCAACGCCACCACCATCATCATTTGCGAACAACCCAAGAATGAGGAATTGATCATTGTCGCCGCCATTGCCATCGCCGCCCCATCATACACCATAGCCAACAAAAGCAAAATTCTCAAAATTTAAATTATCAAATTCCATTTTCTACAATTTGTATTCTTCCAACAAAAGCAACATAAGCCACACGTGACATTAATTTAACAAAATCCAACAAATTTACCAATTTGAACACGAAACCAGGCTGCTTTTGAGCATGGGTTTGCAACACTCTTCGTAGTAGGAGGACAAGCAATTGCCAGCTAGGGCTTTTGATTGATTTGAAGAATTGTGTTAAGGTTTGAGGGATAGTTGACAAATTATGGATGAAATGGCATCTGTAAGAGGCGAGATTTATGGCAAGAGTAAAAACGATTATCAAATCTGGTCGTACCCATCAAATCCTTAGCACCACCATCGTCGTTCAATAATACTAAACATTTCAAAGCAAAAGAAAGTGACGCTAAATTTGTCTATCCCAAAACATTTCAAAGAAACCTCATTTGGTCGAAACCTCCACTACTTCTCAATGAATTTAAAAACATTTCAAAGTAATTAGATTTGTATTTCCAAACCACGAAGATGAAGATAAAATTTCTTATTTTTATTTCATTATCTTATTATTATTTAATTTAATTTTTTTATTATTATTTAATTTAATATTATTATTTAATCATTATTTAATTTATTTATATCATTTTTTATTATTTAATTTTATTATACTCCAATAAAAATGCAAAACATGTAAAAAAAAATCCACACTACCACATGGGTGACAGTTAACGGAAATTTAGTTTCCATCACGAAGATGGTTTATTTAGCTTGTTTTTGAAAAAAAGGGATCTAATTGCACCAAAAATAAGTTTAGGTGTTTAAGTGAGAATTTCACTATAGTACAGTGGTGTTTTTGAACCTTATCCCAAAAGGTTATATCTGTTGAAATAAAGTATTTATTAGTTGTAAGATCATAATATTTTTAACTCTTATGGAGGCGAGAATAACATAAGAATATACACTTAATGGTGGAATTTATCTTTACCAGAGGGTATGATTAGGAACGAAGCAAGTTCGCCCAAACACAAGAAGAGGGAGGATAAGGTTGTTGATTGGGAAACAAAATAGAATGAGGACTTTATTTTTGCAATACTGAAGATGGCTTTCGATTGATTAACATCCAATTAGGACAATATTCCTTAAAAAACGAAATGACACATTATGATGGATAATCATAGTGTGAGTGGTTTCAATGAGATGTCAATTATTTTGCTCGGCTACACGATTATGCGGGGGGTATATGTACAAGAAGATTAATGAATGATTCCCTGAGAAACCATGATTTTCTGAAAGGGAAAAGATAAATATTCTCATACATTATTACTATGTAGAACTTTAATGAAGACAATGATTTAAATTTCAGCACAAAAATCCTTGAAAATAGTAAATAACTCAAATCTATTTTTCGTTGGAAACAACTAAGTGTAGCGAGAATAGTCAGCGATTAAAGTAACAAAATAATGAAAACCAAAATTAGTATCAACACGGCTTGGATCCAATATATCTGAATAAAAAATGCTAGACATAGGTGAAGTTCTATTATTTAACTGTTTAGAAAAAGAACAGAGATTTTCCAAGTTGACATGACTTGCACTCAAGAGAAGACAATGTTGAAACACCGAGAGCCATTATTTAAAATTTGGAGAGGCTAGCATGACTGAAATGACTATGAAAGATATTAATGGAAGCAATAGAAGTAAAGGTATTAAAAGGATGGGAGAGAATATTTATAAGCCATTGGGCCCATGACCTTCACCAATCATCTTCCCTATACATTGGTCTTGCACAAATACAGAGTTGTAATCAAAGATTACTCTACAATCAAGTTGTTTTGATAGTTTAATAGTGGAGATCAAATTATAGGGACAATCAGAAGCATATAAGACTAACACTAAAAGGATAGAAAAGAGAGATTTACTTTCTCATGTTCCTTTAATCACTATTTGCGATCCATTAACCAAGGTGATTGTAGAGGATGAAGAAGTGAATGTAGTGAGAGAAGATAAAAGGTTTGTATTACTAGAGATGTTATTGGAGACACTTGAATCCAAGATTCACCAAGGTGATTGTAGAGGATAAAGAAGTGAGTGTAATGAGAGAAGTTAAAAGGTTTGTATTACTAGAGATGTGATTGGAAACACTTGAATCCAAGGTTGAATAGGTGAAGATTGTGTAAGACAAGCAAAGAAAGCACTTGGCTGAGCAACAAAACCCGTGGAAGAAGATGACTGTTGTTCCAATGCTTGATATTGCAAGTATTTATCATAATCAATCTCAGTCAATATAACTGAGTTGGATTTCTAGGCATGGGTCGTGGGTAAAGGAAGAATTGCATCTGCTTGAATCTGGATCATATTAGCATTTCCTACTTGCGACGCGCTACATCGATGCTCGAGTGTAGTGAAGAATAAGCAAGGGTATAGGGCATTCCCCGAATGCGATGCGCCATGTCGGTGCCCAGATGTGGCGCATAATAAATAAGGGTTCTCACATCATGGACGGGCGTGGGTAAAGAAGTTAGTCCAAAATATGAGTAATACAAAAGATACATATTCAGATAATGGTAAAAAATTATATAGGAAGAAACATAAGAAAGAACAAGTAGGGAGTAAAATCAGAATAGAAATTTGGAATATTGGATCTCTTACAGGTAAACTGAGAGAACTTGTTGATACTATGGAGAGAAGAAAAATTAGTATTGCTTGTATTCAAGAGACTAAATGGGTTGGAGGAAAAAGTAAAGCAGTTGAGAATACTGGGTATAAAGTGCGGTATACAAGTACATATAGAAGTAAAAACGGAGTAGGTATAATTTTGGATTGGAACCTAAAGGAGACGGTTGTTGCGGTGAAAAGAGTAAGCGACATGATTATTTCAACTGAACTTGTGCTCCAGAATGAGATCATCAATATAGTTAGTGCATATGCCCCTCAAGTTGGATTGGATGGGGAGAGCAAGTAAAAATTTTGGGATGATATTGGTGAACTTATGCGAGGAATTTCAAATAATGAAAACATTTTTATAGGAGGAGATTTAAATGGACATGTAGGAAAAGACAGTAGGTTTTGAGGAGTGTATGGAGAGTATGGTTTTGAAATTAGAAATGAATAATGTAAGAGTATCTTTGATTTTGTTTTAGCCTATGGTTTGATTCTGGCAAATACATATTTTATAAAAATGGAATCTTATCTAGTGACCTTTAAAAGTGGGCAAAATAGAAGTCAGATTGCCTTCATACTCACAAGAAAAGCCAATCGAACTTGATGCAAAGATTGTAAGGTTATTTCAGGTGAGGCTTTGACCACTCAACATAGGTTAATAGTTTTGGATGTCAAGTTTAAGAGGTTGACTAGTAGGCCAAGGATGAACAATATTCTTAAGATTAGGTGGTAGACTTTAAAAGGTGAAAAACAATTATTGTTCAAGCATGAGTTGGCCAAAGCTGAAGGGTGGGAGGAAGATGTGAGTATGTCATCAAATGATATGTGGATAGGCATGTCTACAACAATTAAAGGAGTAGTTAGAAAGATTATTGGAGAATCTAAAGGGTGTGGATATCCCTCGAAGGAGTCTTGGTGGTGGAATGAGGAAGTGCAAAAAGCGGTAAGAAGTAAAATGGGATGGTATAAGAGTTTGCCCAAGTGTAATAACAATGATGCTTTTGAGCAGTACAAACAAGCGAAAAAAATGCTAAAAAGACAATTAGTCAAGCAAGAGCACAATCTTTAGAGAGTTTGTATGAGAAACTTGGAACAAAGGAAGAAGAAAAAATTATCTATAAATTGGCTAAGATAAGGGAATAGAAATGTCGTGATTTAAACCAAGTTAAGTGTATTAAAGATAAAGAGAATAAGGTTTTGGTTTAAGAGGATATTAAGGAACGATGGAGAAGTTATTTTGAGGAACTTCTTATTGGTAATCATAGTGTAACATTGAGGGCTTTAGACGTTAGGCCGGAGAAAAATGTGAAATACATTAGACGGATTATGTTTTCGAAAGTTAAGGAAGTTTTGAAGATGATGAAAGTTGGTAAAGCCTGTGGATCAAATGTGATACCTATTGAGGTTTGAAAATGTTTGGGAAATATAAGAGTTGCATGGTTGACATTTTTGTTCAATAAGATCTTAAGTAAAAAGAAAATGTCTAATGAATGAAGATAGTAATTTGATGCTTATTTTTAAGAATAAAAGAGATATTCAGGATTGCTCAAATTATAGAGGTATAAAACTTATGAGTCACATTATGAAATTGTGGGAGAGAGTTGTGGAACACCGTTTACGGTTTGATACTTGTATCTCTCCAAATCAGTTTGGCTTTATGTCTGGTCGATCAAATATGGAAGTTATTTTTCTTATAAGAGATTTGATTAAAAAGTATAGAGAGATGAAGAAAGACTTGCATATGATTTTTATTAACTTGGAAAAGGTGTATGATAGAGTCTCTAGAGAAGTTTTATGGTGACTCCTATAGCGTAGGGAAATATCTATATGATATATTAAAGTCTTGAAGGATATATATGAGGGAGCCATCACCAGTATCCGCATTCTGGGAGGGGATACTAAAATTTTTTTCGTTTCTATTGGATTACACCATTGTTCAGCTTTGAGTCCTTATCTTTTCGTCTTGGTCATAGATGAGCTAACAAGACATATACAAGATGACATCCCTTGGTGTATGATGTTTGCAGATGATATTGTATTAATAGATGAGACTCAAGTAGGGGTAAGTCAAAAGTTAAAGTTATGGAGAAGTACTTTGGAACCTAAGGGTTTTAAGCTAAGTAGGACTAAGACTGAGTATATACATTGTAGATTTAATAGCGAGAATAGAGAAAGAGGCGAAATTACTTTAGACGGAATAGCAGTACATCATAGTACTCATTTTAAATACATTGGCTCTATTCTTCAAGAAGATGGGGGTTGTGAAGAATATGTAAGTCATAGGATTAAAGTTGGTTGGATGAAATGAAAGGGTGCTACAGAAGATCTATGTGATCGAAAGATGCCAATTAATTTAAAAGAAAAGTTCTACCGTACTGCAATACGGCCTGCGATGATGTATGGTAGTGAGTGTTGGGTAGTAAAAGGACAACACATGAGTAAAATGTATGTTACGGAAATAAGAATGATAAGATGGATGTGTAGTCATACTAGAATGGATAGAATCCGCAATGAGTGCATTAGGAGAATGCCTATTGAGGATAAAATAAGAGAGCATATATTAAGATGATTTGGGCATGTGAAACGAAGACCTAGCGATGCGCCGGTTAGAAAAACCGAACAAGTTATAGTAGATATAGCTAAGAGAGGCAAAAGTAGACCTTAACTGACTTGGTCAAAGGTGGTCCAAAATGATCTTATGATGTTACATCTATCATAAGAGATGATCCTAAATCGTACTGAGTAAAAAAAAAATCCATATAGTCGATCCCAATTCAATTGAGATTAAGGCTTTGTTGAGTTGAGTTGAGATCTAGGAGGTTGACCATGAAGAGCCCAACAATGGTCATGTGTATGCTCCTCCCTTATCACAATAGGAATACTGGAATTTGGAGCCTTTTTCTTCCATTTTCGACTATTTCCATGCTGATTATTTTTCCGTACAACTAGCTCAAAAAATTCAATTTCAGTATTGTTGCAGGAGATGTGAAGTAATCGAGCATAGATTTCATCGAATTTAGGGATGGTTGAAGAATAGGGCATGAGAGAGCTAAACTTATCCTTCAAAATTTTAACTTGACCATGGTAGATCTTGAAATTTGTTATAAATGAACATGAACAGAGACAACTTTATAAATATATTGAATATCATTAGTGTACGTCTTAGTCTTAGTTTAGACTTTATAATAAGTTTTACATGATTAAAATAGAGCAAGTAAATTTGGTTCTAGAGAGTGCTATAATAAATTAAATAGTTGTGCATCAATTTTAGTTTATGCTGTTCTATCATTTTCATTAATAACTATTAGCATTTTTGTCTAAATGATTATTATAACCTTGATCCATAAACCAAAGGTCAATAGATGCAGTTCATGAAATATGATTATCACAACCTTGAATTTAGAAGTTTTAATATTAGGAGAGTTAGAGATGGATGAAAAAAAAAGGTTTAATGGAACCTTAAGATTCAGGCATTTGAGAAATTATGCACCAAAAGGTTGAAAAGAGCATCAAGAATCTGTTGTTGCTGGAAGTTTGAAAAATGGCACTGAAAGTCATTTTTGACAAAGACCACTGCCAAATGATGTCCGTTGACTCAGATGAAGCTGCCAATGGAAGCGCAACAGCCAGGTGACCATGCTGGGAGAGTCGCGGCCAGAAAAGTTGCCATAAAAATGAACACGTGTCAGTGCGTGGAGCTCCGGCCATAAACTTGCACTGGGAGCTTGTGGTCGCACATGCCTTTTTCGGTGATAGGATTGTTTGGGGATTATAGGTTGGTGGCTGGCACTCCTAGTAGGACTAGTTGTGAGTGAAAAGGAAGCTTGGATAGTGATGGGTAGGTGACAGAGGTGCCGGAGAAAAGAAAACAAAGAGAGAGAAAAGGGGAAAAAAGGAAAAGAAAGAAAAGAGAGACTAGGGCTCTGAAATTGTGAAGAATTTGAGAGAAATAGAAAATTTTATCATTTCTCAAATCTTAAATTTATAACAGGGTTAGATAAATTTATAGAGAGAGAGCCTATTCCTATTAGAAGTGTATAAAAACAAGGAATATATACATTATAGCAAGGATATTCTAACAGTTTCCAACAGTTACAAATTGCCAAGCCATGTTATGGGATTTTTTTTTTTTTTTTTTTGAAAATCATGTTATGGGATTTTTTTAATGTAACTTATGTGCATTTTTGCTATACACCGTCTTTATGGATTTGCAGAAGTGTATTGGGCTTTCATGTAATAGAAGTGCCGAATGATGTCATTCTCGAAGCCATGGACTTCAGGATAGGGGTTGAAAAAAAAAGGTTCATCGGTTTTCGTTTAGAAAAATTATAAATCTAAACCGAAACCTAAATAAATGGTTAATCGTACAAAATGGACAGTATTTTTTTATTTTAACCTTTACACTATATAAAAAAATAAAAAATAATAAATTTTATGCATATTTAATAAAAAAAATCAAATAAGACTCATTACAAAAATTAATTTTAACACAAATATACAATTAAAATACAAAATCATTTTTTAACTTCAAATATAATCTATCAAAATAATTTAATATATATAATTTATAATTGATTATAATTTGTAATTTATTCTATAAAATTATGTATATAATATATAATTTATATATAATAAATATAATTTATACATAATTTATAATTAATATATATAAATTATAATATAATTATAAATTCAGAAATTAACCATATACAATTTATATATATATGCAATTATAATTTATATATTTAACCATTAACTGAACTGAACCTTTTTTAACAATAAAAACCAAAATCGAAAACCAAAAATTTTAAAAAAATAAAAAACTTAGCTCTTAACCGTTGGTTTGGTTAATTATAATTTTTGGTTCGGTTTAATCGGTTTCAGTTTGGTTTTCAATTTAATCGGTTTTTTTGAGCACCTCTACTTCAGGAGCTTGATTCCTTTGTTATGCATTTAAGCATTTTTAATTTTCTCAGCCAAAAGAAGAATGAGGATGTCTTTACAGATAGTTGCATGTGCATTGAAGTGTTTTCTTTCCCATATAAATAGTTACAAATATCAAGTTGAACATGGTGAAGAGACTGTGTATATGTTTAGAATTGCATTTTTGGATTTTTTTTTTTCCCATATAAATTGATGCACTAAATGCAGGTTGTGATTGGGGAGGAGAGTTACCATCATGTTTATGAGTTGTCTTTCACCATTTATTTGGCGAGAGCTTCTCTTGTATTCAAATCGGATGCTATTCTTTCACTATATGGAGGTAGCTTCCTCTCTCAAAGTTTCTACCCCCACTCTTCTGCTACTTATCCGGCCCTAATTCTCTCTCTTAAACCATGGCTGGGTGTTCTCTCAAGTCCCTTCCTGATATTTGTAATTGGTTTCAGGAAATACAAAATTTGCACATGGTCTGGAAATTTTCTTATTATCTAGGGACCATTCTAATTTGAGGTCAGAATTTCAGCAAAAAAATGGCAAGGTATGTCCCTGCTTATTACCTGAGTATATTTCAAAAAGTATGTTGACTATATTTAGTACTTGTCTCTCATGGACTTCATTCTTTCTGTTCTTCAGATAACTGTTGATTGCATTGAAAATCAGCCTGCTGCCGATGTGGTATTGGGAAAGCATTTATTTTTTACTGTTGGGGACTACTATTTAAGAACAAAAAGTGAGTAATTTGATTCCTAAAATTGATCCTTGATTTTTCTTTTTTCTTTTTGGTAAAGATTACAAAATGAAAGTGATTTGCATAATCCTGCAAAAAAAAAGGTTGGTGATGGGGGGTATACGGTTTTTCCTTTTTTTTTTTTTTTTTGTACAGAGGTTATCATGTACCCTTGATGGCTAATTTTATTTTGTTTTATTAGTGTGGAAAACCTATTTCAGTTACCAAATCATGTCTTATTCCTTTTATGGTTTAGTGTTTGACAGTTCTTTTTTTAATTTGTATTGGGCTTGACATTGTTCATGAAACCTTGTTTTCGACTTCAAAGTACATGATCAATTCAGAAAAAAAGTAATTAATCTAATAATATAATAAAAATAACTACTTTCTTTGTCCCAAATTGATAAATGTATTTTATTTTTTAGTTTGTCTTAAATTATAGTTTACGTAGTACTTTAATAAATTGATTAATACAATAAATTTCTATTCTATTCTTATTTAATATTATTTATAAAATTAAATAAAATGTATTTTATATTAAAGTAAGAATATAATAGAAAAATATGTAAAAAATTTTCTTAATTATTGTAAACTAAAATGTGTCTATCAGTTTAGAATGAAATATTTTTGTAAATGTTTTATAATATTTTCTAAGAAATAAAATTTGATTCCACATGAATTTCATGGGTACAAGTTACTCCTATGCATTAATAGTATTATTATTAGACGCTTTAAAATAAATATTATTTTCTTTATTCCCTTTTAAGTGTCCATTTTAACTATTTTATTAATATTAAAAAAATTATTTATTAGTATTATTTTTTATTTAAATATTTTTTCTTAAATAATGGAGATATATTTAATAAATAAAAAGTTAAGCTTAACGAGTTTGGATAATATTGGAATAAAATGGATAATTATATTTTATTTTTTAAAATAGATATTTATTTAGAAATAAAAAAAATTTAAGTGATCATTTAAAAGGGAATGGGGGGAATATTATTAGATAAAATCGTTAAAATTAATAATTTGAATTGGTTGAATTAAACAAAATTTGAGCTTCACAATCAAACAAATTAATCTTGAATGATTCGTAGGGAAAATTACAGCGTCTACCCCTTAAGCTTTGCGGCATTTACAAAACTAAGAAAAAATTATTAAATTTTTTTAAATAAATTTTACTTATTATATGCATAAAAAATAAAAATTTAAAAAATATTAATTTTGCTATGTAGATATTAAGTGCATATTTTGTATATTTTATGTAGATATTATAGATATATAAATATAATATGTATGTTATATATTTATTGTATATGTAATGTGTTAAGTAGATATTATGTAGATAATGTGTATATTGTCTGCATAAAAAATTAAAAAAATAAAATTAAAAAATATTATATATATTTTATATATATTGTGTAGATGTGTATATGTTTCATAGATGTTTATTATGTATGTATTTTATAGATATATATATATTTGTATTTTTACATGTATATTGAAAATATTAAAATAAAAAAATTTTATGAGTAAAAATATATAAATAGAAATAAAATAGAAAAAACAAATAAAATAGAAAAAAAAAAGATTAAAAATTACCGATGTTTTCCGTAAAAATGAAAAATATAAAAACCCAAAGTTACTAATTTGAAAACAAAACTCAGCTTTCCCTTTCCGTAATTTTGAAAATAAGATTTCAAAATAGCGTAGAATGAGTAAATATCTCTTAAGCTTTCCCTTTTTTAAATTTATGAAGCCTAAGTTTTTGTCTTTTTCATTTGCAGTAAACGCACGGTTTTTATTTTTTTCTGTTCTCAAGTTTTTATATGGTGATTTAAATTTTTTTTTCTTGTTTTATTTTTTCTTTGTTTTATTTTTGAATTTATTTATATTTATTTATTTATAAATATTTTTTTGAGATCATATTCTTCACATACGTATAAAAAAATAAATATATATACAATATATATAAAACATACATAATAAATAATAGATATACACAACATACAACAATATCTATCACATTTACTAAACATATATCTAACATATGTATAATATTTTTTAAATATTTTTTAATTTTATTTTTTAAAATTTTATATTAACTTAATATATATATATATATAATAACCATACAATATCTATATAAAATATATATAATATATATAATAAATATATAACATATTCAAAATATCTTCAAATATTTACGAAATATATACAGAACATCTATATAATATTTATATAATAAAATTAATATTTTTTATGTCTATAATATATAAAATTTATTTTAAAAAATTAAATAATTTTTATTAATATATTTTTATATATTTGCGAGTGTTATTTGTTATTTGTAATTAAAATTAAATTTTTTTTCTCAATAAAAATTAATTTATTTTATATTTTAAAAATATTATTTAAAATATTATTTTTATTATAATATATTTATTTAATAGTCAAATTTGAAAAAAAAAAGATGAAAAATTGAAGTTAAATATTAGTTATAGGGAGAAAAAAATATATTTTTTTAAAATTATTTTTGTAAGAAGTAAGATATTTTTAAAAATTCACTCAAAATTATTTCTAAAAGTATAAATATTTTTATTTTTTATAGTATTTTTGAAATTCAATTTATTTTTACAGAGTTTTGTTAAACCTCTACAAATACTTTTGTAAAATCTCTAATTCTTATTTAATGAATATTAAGCACGAGTTTTGAATTACATTTAAGTAAATTAAATTTAATTACTGAATTTAGTTAAAAGACCTATCCTTGATTATGGAAAGTCAAAATTTCAGGGCGTGTTTACTTTTATTATAGATTTTTTATTTTTTTTAAATCAAAAATTATTTTTAATTTTTGTTTTATATTTTTTAAAAATCTATTTTATATTTTTAAAAACAATATACCATAATTATTAAAATAAAAAAATTTTAAAAAAAGTTAAAAACTAATTTTTGTTATAAAAAAAAAGTTTTATTGATATAAAATGTCTTATATCAAATAAAGAATTTTATTAATATATAATATTTTCTAAGAACCAAAATCTTTAAAACTATTTTATGAATTACTTATTTAGTTTTTATTTAATAAAAATAACCTAAAATTTAATGATATTACTGAATAAATTTTAATTTTTTTTCTAAAAAAAAATAAAATCAAAAAGCAAAAACTATCGGGAACATATCCTAAACTAACTGATTTTTGTTACTCTATAAATGATAATATCCCCAATTTGAAAATTCTAACGTAATAGATTTATTTATATATTTTATGTTTATTTATACTTATTAATGAAAGAAATGTTTTATAGTTACATATATTAATAGATTAAGTTGATTAATAAAAAATCAAGTATTTCAATGATTTTAATTACTTATTTTGAGTACTGAAACTTTTTTTTAATACAAAATAAATTTTTATTAATAAATAAAAAAATACACATGTAAAATATAAATAAAATTATATAATTTTAAACTGTATAAAATATACATAACTACTGAATTTCTTTAAACTTTTTTTATATAAATAGTGGATAATAATAATATATAACAGATAATATGACTTTTAATGAGACACTCATTTCATCAATCAACTGTAAAAAAAATATGGAGTTATATTCTATACAAGAATAATATTTCATTAAAGAATGACAAAATTCTATTAAAGAAAGATA
The DNA here is from genome assembly GCA_947685225.1 of Garcia nutans. NCBI lineage: Eukaryota > Viridiplantae > Streptophyta > Magnoliopsida > Malpighiales > Euphorbiaceae > Garcia > Garcia nutans. The sequence goes on along the minus strand of CANTUV010000037.1, from coordinate 44,859,477 downwards.
AACCTCCATTAAGGAGGGACAAATTTTTATTAGAAGAGCATATATAATTTTCAAACAATAAAGTATAAAACTCTAATTTTTAATTTAAATTGTATTTAGTTTTATTCTAAAAAATAAATTAAATTAAATTAAAAAAATAAATAATAAATTTCATATCTATATTAATTTAAAAATTTATTTTAAAAATAAATAATAAATAAAAATACACAAAAATAAAAAAAAATAACTATTAAATTTTATATCTATATTAATTTGAAAATCATTTTGAGAATAATTAAAAATATAAAAATATAAAAATTAAGAAAAAAATAAAAATCTAATATTATATGAGAAATAAATGAGAATAAATACCAACGGGCTACCGCCTTTAATATGGACTAGCGTCAGTTTTACTGTCAAATTAAGAAAGGAAAAAAAAACGTATAAAAACTTAAATCACGGGTGATGTTTAAATGTTACTGAAAGATTAATTGCATTAAAAAAATAATTTTACTATGAAAATAAAATTTTCCCATTTTTGTGTGATAAAATTTTCCAATATCTAATAATTTCTCAATTTTCTAATTCTCCATTGTAATTAGCAGCTAATAACAGCTGACGAATATTTTTAGCATCTGTGAATGGCTTGATAAAGACTCTATTTCTCTTTATAACTAGCACCCCATAAACAACACAGGCTGTGTTTCAGTGACCTGATATAAAAAGCGAATTAATAAATATAACAAGTGAATAAATAATTATGACATGAAAATTACAAATAATCATTTATATATTATTTTAGAATGTCAATTTTCTTTTTAAATTAAATTTAGAAGAAATTACATAATTTGTTTTAAAAATACAGAACTTTTTTTAAAAAAATTTTGACTCTTTCGTTTTTAAATTTTTATTTTGATTTTATTATTTTTTTCATTTTCGAATTTACAGTCAAAACACGGTTTTTGTCACGCATATCCAACATTTCTAACATACATCTATAATATATATTATATAAAATATCTAAAATATATTCATAATATATACACAATATATAAACAACATTTATAATATATTCACAACAAATATAACATCTACAACAACATAAATTTTTACAAAGATAAGAAAATTTATTTTAGAATTTTTTAAAGAAATTGGTGAAGAAGATAATACCGTTTATCTTTCTCGCATTTCAACATATTTTTTTTTAAAATAGTTTTGAATTTAGGTTAGTTATGTAATTTTTCTTTAAATTTGTTAACATATTTTTAAATGTCTTTTAATGTACTAACAATAAATCGTGTTGTTTTAGAATAATTAATAAAATTATCTGTCGTATGGTAAAAATTAAATAGTAAAAGATATTATTGAATTTTTATACCAAAACAAAAGTAAAAAAAATTAAAATTCCTGAAAATGTAATTACAAAATATAATTAAGAAAATGTAATTAAATATTAAATTCATATTATGTATAAAAAAGACACGAAAAATAATATATCGATAATATCCTGGCACATAGTGACATTGGGAAACACGTGTGAATTTTATATCAATTGACACAATGAGCTTTGGTTTAGTCGTAATGAAATAATTGTTCAAATTTGACCCCTCGCCTACAGCAAAACTTACCAAAAATAAAATTCAAAGACATTTACATTTCTACTTTAAACTAAGAAAGGGCAATGGCCTTGATGGAAATTACACTAGGGATCCCCTCTTTTCAGTAATAATAATAATTTCAACTCGAACTAGAAACAGCTTTCTGACAATTTATTGATTCGAAACCGGCTTCATCTTCAGGGAAACTAGGAGCTTTTGGGATCAAACCAAGTACCTTGAACATGAGTTGATCCGCATCAAAATCATTGTTAGGAGTTGTCAACAACTTCTCACCAGTAAATATGGAATTTGCACCAGCAAGAAAGCAGAGAGCCTGTTCAGGCATTGAGAAGCGCACTCTGCCAGCTGACAATCTCACCATTGCTTTTGGCATGACTATTCGGGCAGTGGCAATCATTCGAATCATCTCCCATATTTCAACTGGCTGAGAAAAAGTGGAAGACAGATTAGTTTCTATTTAACTTCAAATTTTTCTTGAAGCAATCTAAAAGTATATGGATGAGGCATAAGTCTTCTGATGAAAGTTGTATAACTAAGCAACTCATCTGATAATTTAGGAGGTGCCCCAGATCAACAGAGTGTTTTTTAGCAATAATTACCATTCACTCAAGAAGAAGAGATCCGAAAAGTTTATTGAACATATTCTTGAATTTCCATCATCCATACTTTAATTGCTTTAGCATTATGGCCTAAAGTCACAGGCACAGACCAAAAAGGAAACGAAAATAGAGGCTTCCTTGAACAGCACATTATGCGCTCATAGATTAAGGCCCCTTTCTGTTTTCCGTTAAAATTATTGATTCTTATATTTTTCCAACCAACAAAATAATCAAGGACAACAATCCAGAACAAAACAAAATATGCATGGAGTTATTACGAATCAAATACAATTTTAATATTTTAATTTATGCTACAACAATGACCCGCACCTCATACCAAAACTTTTCTGCAAGATAGGGAACAAAATCTGAAAAATAAAAATAAACCAGATACCCGCAATAGAACATTATGCATAATCCTGATAAATTCCAGAGCAGCAACCATACTCTTGTATCAAACAGAATTAGTATTACCTTCTGATCTTGCAGAGGTGTGCCCTTCACTGCAAGTAGAGCATTGATTGGAACACTCTCTGGGTGACTAGGAAGTGTTGCCAATGTATGCAATAGACCAACACGGTCTTTCTCTGCTTCTCCAAGTCCTATTATGCCTCCTATAAACAGAAAGATATACAGTCATATGCCTATACTTATTCATCTTTCTCCTGTCTGGCATCTGTGATAAAGAAAAGCATCGAGCCTTGGTGCAAGTGCCCTCTCAGTCACAACAAAGGTTGCTGTGTTGCATATAAAGAAGAAATCTTAACTGGACTAGTTAAGCTCTGATATATGTATCGGAAGATGGATTTTAGAAAGACAAAACTGAAAGGAAAAAAAGATTACCAATTAAATATTACAGTTCTAATTTAAAAAGTAATAGAAAAGGGAACTGATTACAGACGATAGAAGTCTATGTATGGCAGTCAAAATTGAAATACACAAATATACTGTTGTTGTTCTACACATTTTATGACAGATAAGGTTTATAACAACTATGTAGATAGCGTGTGAAAACACATGTTTAACTCACAAAAACTGTTACTGGAGTTAGTTGTAAGATAAAAGAAGCTCAGCTCATTAACCTATTAAATGCCATACCTCATGGAAAATAAGAGTAAATGAATTAACACACATCTAAAATATCAGGAAGAAATTATATAATACTATAGCTTTTGTAAAAGAAAAAAAAATCTGGCAGCAGACATTGGTCAGAAAGTAATAGGAGCAGTCTGTATTATTACTGTTACAGCATATTGCTAACTAAATCTTCTTGTTTCTTCCTCATTATTTGAAATTAATCGGAAACCTCACTATCACAGACAAATAGTTGCTTCTGCTGAATAGCTCTAGAAATAGGGGGTGGGAATCATTATGTAAATTTTTAGTTCACATCTTATTAATAAAAAGAAAAGAAAAATATGAAGGTCTATTCTTTGCTTTTTCATCCAAGACTTAGATAGAAATTAAGAAAAAGATGAATAAGATAAAGCAAAAGCTTACCACAGCTTCAATTCCATATAAAACTCTCTGTAGACAATAATCATTCTGAAATTTAAACAAATCACCTGAGCAGACATTAATTCCTGCTTCTCGGACATATTCAAGGGTTTGCAAACGTTCATCATAAGATCTTGTTGTGATAATATTTGGGTAATATTCTCTTGAGGTATCAAGATTATGATTATAAGCAGTAAGGCCAGCTTTCTTGAGTTCTTGAGCCTGTTGCTTCTCTAGCATGCCCAAAGTGCAGCAGACCTCCATGCCCATATCCCTGGTGCACATGAGACAATTCATTCGCAGACTAGATATTTGATTTAAAGACAATGAAAGATGGGAATTCTGGGAATGGTCCTGCCCTTAAATGTTTTTCATAAAGTGACTGCAGTCAAGCTTGCAACACACATTCTTTTATTTATTTGCAAGCACAAGATTTGGAAATGCATGAATGAAATTGCCAGAAATTTCAATATAATATGGCAAATAATCATGAAAATGAGATCTAAAGATAACACAGTTCTTTCTTTCAAAGCACTACACCAATAAAAATGAAAATAATTGAAGACTCTTTCTACTTTCCTATAAACTCAGCTCAACTCAACTAAGCCTTAATTCCAAGTTAATTGAGTTTGGCTAATGTTTTACCAAGAGAAGAATAAGTAAATCAATTATTGTGAGGAAAAATATGTCCTTGTTATTGTTAGCCTCCTTTTTAAGTAGCAGATGGCTCTTGCTGAGCATCAATTGAAAAGGATTTTTACACTTATATGGCTTCCATCAAATTCCATGATGCTATGCCAGAGCTCACTTGCAAGAACATTAAAACAATAGCAGTAACACAAGAAGAAGCCTTAGAACTGTTATTTATTAGCTATAACTCCAACTCTATGAACACAGTAGAATCTTGATTTTGATGCAGTAGAATTTTCTTTTTTTATAAAAACTGATAAAACTGACAAGTATATACAGAGACAATCATCTCAAACACAGAAAACCAAAAATATATTGATTTCCTTATTTTTCGCCGAAGTAACAATGGCCGCACTAGTGGTAGTGGACTCTTACTCAATTTCTCACATGGACTCCTAGATAGAACACTATCTATGCCATCATGTGTGCAATCAACCTCATTATATGGTTCATTACACCTGACCATAGAATTTCTTCTGTAACAATGAAAAGAATTATTACCTATATTCCTACACAGGCCAATGCTTTTCTGACTGTACAACAAGTGATATTTTCAAAAAAAGATCCCAATGATATGAAAATCCAAAATGACTATGTCAGTTTATTAAAAAGAAGCCACTTTTTCTGCATTTTCTTTATTCCATCTGGTTTCAACATTTTCCTCTGAAGATTATATGAATATCTAAAGCTTCATTTTTTTGGTAAAGACAGCAAATTCACAAGTTCAGATTCACATTCTAAGACCTATCATTATAGATGCAAGAATTTTTCTCATAATTCTCTGATCCAGAACATACTTTCATATGAACACAACAGAATAATGGTAACCTCATATATAATTATTTCTAAATTAACCACCACTCCTTTTGTTACATGAATATTTGCCACACATTGATTGTGTTTCTTACCTTATTTCTTTTACATAATCTAGAATCTGATTAAAGTTGGTCTTCCTTCCTACTGTATCCCTCCATGCAGCACCCATACAAAAACGCATGCTACCAGCCTCTTTTGCCTGATAAAGCAAATCAAAGAATCCAAATCATATGACTACTTTATCCGATGCATAATTGAACATACATCAAATACAGGTCCACTGCTATCTGAAATAATACTATTAGTTTCAATTAGAGAAAGTAGTCAACTAATTTGCAGGCAATCGTCGTATAGCAGCATTTCATCATATTTTTTAGCAGTATATTATTGTAAGAATACTATTTCTTGAGCAGTACGCAGCTGCCCCCTTTAGTGAATCATGCTTGCAAAATAGAATTTCCGCAAAATCATGAAATTTTAGTTAAACACAATGCTTATCAAAACAAGAATAGTAAAAACACTTTTCTATCAAGAAATACATATCCAGAAAAATCAAGAGCCTTCCTAGCAAATGAAAACTCTTCAATTCTAATATACAAGTCTGCAGAAACAACAGAGAAATTGATGGAAGATGTTCACCGGAGAAGTCTTAAATTAGCCAAATAAGAAAAGTCATAATTGAGAAGGATGTTTAGGTTAGGACAAAATTTTTCTTCCACAACAAGGTGAAAGAAACTCTACCCAGAAATAGGTGAAACAAAAGGCATCGTGATTCAGATTTGTCATTAATCATACTTAGAAGTGCTAGATAAAGCCAAAAAGGACTAAAACGGCACATACCCTTTTGGCAGCCTCCATAACATCCTGTTTGGTCATAAGCTTCTGGGCTTTAACCCCAGTTTTATATCTTGAAGATTGAGGACAATATGAACAATCCTCACTACATCCACCAGTCTTTATAGAAAGTAAAGTACATTGCTGCACTTCTCTAAAGTTTTGAGTATGCCTATGAACTTGAGCCTAAAAAAAGAATGAAAACCCATCATTACAATGCAAGTTTCAGCTGCCATATACAAGGAAACAAGTGTAAATACATGCAAAAATAATTAAAGAAAATAAAAATCAAGAAACTAACTCCATAGAAAAGGAGATCAAGAAGAGGAGAGTCATAAACATCTTTGATTTCTTCACGGGTCCAATCATTTCTTGGACCTTCTCTGATAGTTTTTTCAGCCTGAGTTGCAGCAGCTGAAGAAAAAAAAGAAGAATATGAAAAACAAAAAGTGGGTCTTATTTGTTGGGATCGAAAAATTGATCTAATCGAAAACATTTTCTTATTTTTGTTTGCGAAATTGAAATGTCGCGTTTGCTTCAGTTTCGTTAAAAACAAGGCCAAAAGGAAGGAAGAAAAAGAAGCGGCAGCAGGCAGATGATGGGATTTGAAGAAGTGAATAAGCCCAACAATTAATTGCTACCTAACCAGCAACTGCAACAAAACCTACAACTCCAAAATTTCAAAGAGAAGTACCGTTTCACGCTACCTCGTGGCTAATTGGTTGGTGTATTAGTTAATAACCTCTATCGTTAAAAAAAATTAACATATTTATTTATTTTCATACATTATTAGAAATATGTTGTAATTAATTAACTATAAAGGTTTAGGGGTTAGGCATTAAAATTAAATAGAATTTTTGGTATTAAAAATTAATTAGATTTTTTTGGTGTTAAAAAATTTTAATTTTAAAATAAAGAAAGAGAGTTTTAAATTATATATATATTAATAAACTATTAACTTTGTGTTTTAATTTAATTTTTCTTTCACTTGAGAATTGAAATATTTTAATAATTACAACTCATATAATTTAACATTCAAAATCAAAATTTTAAACGTACTAGTTTTAAGTTGTTTATTATTTATAAGGTATAAGTAATTAAAGGGACATTTAAAATTTTTAACTCAAAATTTATAATAAATAATTAATTTTTAGTTTTAAATATTTCAATATTTATTTTATTTATACTTAATTTTTTTATTTTTATAAATACCAAATTGAAAGCACGAATTTATTTTTGCTATATTATTTTAAATATAGTTCAAAATTTATAAAAATAAAATTCATTTTATTATATGAATTTTTTCGAGGCACATGTTAAGTAATAATAACATTATGTTTGGATAGTTGACAGTATGATTTATTAATATATGATGTGATATAGTATTTTAAACAAAATTTATCATATTTGAATAGATATTATAGTATATATATTATGATTAATTAAGTTATTTTTATTCGGTTTGATAATATGGTATGATTATAAAACCAATAAAATGATCAAGATGTCCTCAAACTGAAATTGATATTAGTTTTAATTAAAATTCATGCAAAATATTTTAAATTTACTTTTTACAATCAATAATTTATTTTTATTTTTATTTTCTATAGTCAATGAAAACTAAAACTAATTAAAATATTAATATACTTTTTGCTTGAAAAAAAAATAAAGATAAATCTTATTTATTTAGATGGATATATAATTCTTTTAAAATATTAAAATCAGATTTAATTCCCTAGAAGTAAATAAAAGGATCCATAAACTATATGAAAAAGAATGAAATTAAATTAGAAAGATTAAATTTGTAATACAATAAGATTAGTGAAGGTAATTTTGGAAGATGACTTTAGGAAACTATGGTGACCCACCTAATTGGTGGTTTTAAAAAATTAAGAAAAGTGAGTTTTTTAAACCATAAAAAAATCATGCTAAACTATACCATGATTGTGGAGATGAAAACAAACAACTTATTAAATAATATCATACCATACTAAACTATCATTTACCACCATCCTAACAAAGTGTAAATATTTTTGTAATATGTTTCATTTTCATTGAAATTTATTGCTAGTTTTCTTATCAATCACTTTGAAAAAATAATTACAATAAAATTTAATAAAAATGAAATTCATAAAAAAAAAACTAGAGTTTTATTATTGCTTAATGAAGGTACATATTAAAAAATTCTTATATTATATAGAAATGTAGGACTTTAATATTTCGCCAAATTAATATATATTAAAACTAAAAGTCTTCTTCTCTCTATTGGCGTTCCCTCTCTCCTAGAAGCTTCTCTCTATTTTTTTGACTTTCGATCTAGGGCATGATGGCGGTAGCTTTTAATTCATCTTTCCTCTTGGGTTTCTATCTTTTTCTTTTTTTCAAGTTTCTATGGTTTTTAGTTGCTTCCTTTTCTAGTTTTAGCCTTCAATGGCTTTTTTTTGTCTATCACTTCAATGGTGACTTATGTTTATTTTGCATATCTAGTAGCTAGAAGAGGATTTTACTTCAAAGCTCCAGACTTTATGTGTATTGGTTTAGTTGTGATCTTTTTATGGTTGTCACCCCCAGCCCCTTCTCTTCTTTGGGCATTCTCTCTAGCTTTGCCATGAGAAAGTGTCATTTCCAGCTATATCAAGAAGATTATGTGGCCAGCTCTTGTTGAATGTTAAATTTGAGCTTCCTTTTTAAAGATCCTAGAATGGAAGTTTATATTTTCCCATTCCCTCAATCACTTCTGCAGCAACATATGAGGAAATGTGGGATTTATGGAGTATGGACAACTTTAGTCATTGTTCTTCATCTTCATCTTTACTTTTTATTTGTGAACCTACCTACTAGGGATATTGTGAGCGGTGATTTTTGCCCCCACTCCCGGTGGAATGGTTCTTGCGACTTCGGCACTGTTTAGGCTCGGGCCTTAGAGAACACGGGCCTAAGTCCGGAGAAAATGGAGTAGCCACCCGGACGGACCAGAAAAAATAAAGGGGTGGATGACTCGATTCCTAAGGAACCCCCAATCGAAAAGTTGGGTACATGTGGGGAAGGTGAGAAATGGCCCAGCACCCCCACAATGCCCAGTTCATTGGAACCTGCCTTCTTTGCAGGTCTTAATATTATAAAATTCTTAAATATAACAATATTATCCATATTACATGCAACAATTAAAATATAACATCATTATATTAAAATCAAAATAATGTCCAAATAAAATAAATAAATAGACACTCATCCGAGGATGAAAACATGTCCTTACATCGTCCATGTCTAAACTAAATAGGACACCCATCGGAAGGTGAAAACATATCCTTTATATTGGTCAAAAATATAAAAGCAATTTAAATTACATAATACTTAACTAATGAGGTACCCACAAAGTGGAAACATACCTCTTACAATTTTAATACTAAAACAAACAAATAATAATCATAATAATAAAGAAAATAACCATCCATGATAAATTAAATAAATCAAGCATTGAAATTAAATAAATTAACCATCAAAACATATAATAAACTACATAATCAAATCTAAAATTAAATAAAGCAAATAAAGATACAAATTTAGGTTTATGTCTCAATTTAGAGTTCTTTAATTAATATTTAGGTTTTTGGGATTTTAAAATTATTATCATTGTTATTGAGGCTACTGTGAAGATTTTGAAAAATTGGAATGGATTAGGGTTTTATAAATTTAAGAAGTAGTAAGGTTTTTTGGTTAATCAAATTAGAGTTTAAGGGTAACATCATGAACTTAGGGTTTTGGAATCTTAAGACATTAGAGTTTATAATTCATGGTTACTGGATTGTGATTTTACGTTTACTGGATTATGACTTTAGGGTTTAGATTTACTAGATTGGGTTTTAAGTTCACTGGATTAGGGTTTAGGGTGTTGATGAATTTGTCATAAAGTTTTGATGCTTTAAGAATTTAGGGTTTAGAAAAACTAGGGTTTACTGTGTTGGGTTTTGAGAAAATTAGGGTTTTTGATATTTTAGAAAATATATTTGATCTTAATATTTAAGAAAACAATTTAGAGTTTTATGAAAGTAATTATGATTTTTAGAAACTGTAAAGAAGATTAGGGTTTGGAGATTTAAGAAGACATTTGGAAATTTTGGACAAAAAGTTAGAGTTTAGATGAAAATAGTTCGAGGAAAACAATTTAGGATTTTTAAGATTTTTGGAAACAGAAAAAACAATTTAGGGTTTTTAAGGTTTTCGAAAACAGAAGAAACAATTTAGGATTTTTAATGTTTTTTGAAACAAAAGAAACAATTTAGGGTTTTTAAGGTTTTTTGAAACAGAAGAAATAATTTAGGGTTTTAAAGTTTCTGGAAAGAGAAGAACAATTTTAGGGTTTTAAAGTTTCTGGAAAGAGAAGAACAGTTTTAAGGTTTTGAAGTTTTGATCACTGATTAAGGCTACTAGATGAATGTACGATTTAATGTAAAACATATTACTAAGTTTAATAATTTAGGTTACTGACTTATTATCAAAAACAAACGATAGAAACATTATAAATAACATCAAATCAAAGATTTATAATCAAACCTCCGTTCGTTGGTTCCTCCATAATTTGCTTCTGAATGAACAAAGACAAAGATAGTGATACTACCTTTGATGGGTTGATAATTGTTAATGTCTCTTGCTTCTTAGGGTTTCTGTCCTCTTTTCCTCCCAAGTCAGAATCCCAAGTTTAGCTTAGTAGAAATAAATTTTCGATCCAAAATCAAAAGTCCAAAGTCCTCTAATTCTGTGTTGTAATGTGGTATTTATAGGAAAAAAAATAAACCTACTTCTAATTGCTTAAGGAAATTAAAACCAATTAGGAAAAAAAACCAAAACCAAATAGAATTTGGTTTCGAAAAAAACTGCGTTGGAAAATTACGCTGGTGAAGAACTTGCTGCGGGCTGAAATTGCGAGAACTGCGAGGGAAAATTGCAGGCGGGTGCCAATTCGCCGCAGGAAATTCCTGCGGGCAAATCGACCTGTGGCCGATTCACCTTCGCGATGAATTTTTTCGTCGCCGATTTTTATTTTTTTTATTTTTTTAACTTTACCATTTTTATTTTTATTAAAAATTATAAATAATAAATATTAAAATAAATATTATTTAATTAAAATACCATAAAATTTATTTTGGACTATATAAAAAATATCGGACCAGACTGAGTCAAAAATTAAGGGTCTACAGATATCTATTTTTAGTGGTGCTACCCAAAGACTTAAATGAATAGCCATCACTGTTAAGAACAGCCGAGATCATGAAAAAGAATATTCGGGTTGGATAGGCAGTAGAGATAGGAAGTGTTTTTTTTACGTTGTTTACCTTAGTTATTGGGGGATTTCGGGGAAGACTTATGTGGTTATTTGTAGGCCTTAGACTAGTTTGTCTGTGGCCATGGTTTAGTAAGGGGATGTTGATACTAAATGGTAGATTTTTACACCTTGTAGGGAAGGTAACTTTGGCATTATTTTATATATGTTGGATATTTACCTTTTGTATTTCCTTACTTTCTTAATATTTTTTTTTCTTATTGCTAAAAAAAATAATCTTGATTAAATGGGAAGACTTTTGTCAATAAAAAAAAGATAATTTTGTTATTCAAATAACAAAATTTATAAGATACATATTTACATGGATGCCCTCGCACATTGTTAGCTCCAAAGTTTGCCTCCATATTTTCCCTCCAAAATTTTCCAACAAGTAATTTAATGTTTATTATTTTTAGATTACTGTTTATTGTAACATTAATCTTCCATTATAAAACTACTTGTAAACTCAAAGTACATTAAGCAACTGCTCTTTTTTTTCGTTTGCAATATCCAATTTGTTCAATATGGACCTATCAAAATGACAAAATTTAAATTACAGTTGTAAATATGTATTTGGCTTGATTGATGATGAATATGATTTTAATATCCAAGAAGATGAAGAAGAAATGGAGAATGAAGCAAATTTTGATGGTGAATGAGACAATGATAGAACTAGTGTTGAAGAGGAAGCTCATCTTGCAGATGTTAATGATTCTGAAGGTGATTAGTTTGACTTTGGCTCAAATTTTGATGATAATCAAGATTTGGATAAAGCATTTGAAACATTACTGGAGACTTCAAAAGTGGGAATACACTTAAATTCCATTGATAAATTATTCAAATGTTATTTAAACTATACAAAGTTAAATGACTTTACGCTATCAAAATATTTGCTTCTAAAAACAAGCTTGACATACACATATATCAAAGTGTAAGCTACAGGAAGTGTAGAAAATGTTATAATGAGAAGGTGTAATAATCCAATTTTATTATTGATTTTAAAATACTATTTAAAAAGAAAATATAACAATTTATGTTATTTGTTAAAAAGAAAATATAACAATTTATGTTATTTGTCCACTTTTTATTTTAATTATTGAATTATTTTAAAATTATATGTTTTATAAGAAAATAATAATTAACTAAATTTATATACCAATTTAAATTATTGAAAATATAATGATGAAGGAGAAAATAATAATAACAACAACAACAACAACAACATTATAAAAGTAAGCTAAGAAAGAAAAATATGTTGGAGTGTTGTTACAATGGTTTGAACCTAGGACCAAATCGAAGGTCAACAAACTTTTTACTATTAGGATAAGTGTCTATACCTATTAAAACATTCTTTCAAATAATATTTAGAGAGTGAGTTGTATTAAATGTTTATAAAAACCAATCAACTAATCATAACCAGACACTTAAAGGGGAAAGAGAAAAAGAGAGACAAAGAGAGAAAAGAAAAAGAGAAAAAACAGCATCCTCCGGTTTTTCAACTATAATTCCATCACTAGATTTTTTATTAATGCACCGTTTGTGGCATTAAAAAGGCATTAGAATTACTCCTATTAGAGATCATACAACACCGGACGTGCTTCCTGAAGTTGCTGCCATGAATTCTAACAACATCCAACAATCAAAACTTTAAATGATCATGTCTCTCTCATCTAAACTCCAATTTAGGTAAATTCAAGATGCATTAGGTCATAAGTGGATCACTGGAGTGAGAAAAAAAATTTCAACAAAGATAGAAATATTCTGGTGAGATTCTGATAATTCTCTAGTGAGTTAGTCAATACCTCTAGCATATTAGGGCTCCTAATTTTATTATCTTTTCAATTATACTAATCACGCTTCATTTGGACATCAAAAACCTATTGAATGGTGATATGTGCAATAACTGGCGAGAAATTTGACGTGGCTCTGATGATGCTTCGGCAAGCCCAAGACCAAAAGTTTCATTTTGAATGCGCTGGTGACCTCGGTTTGACTGGATTTTTTTGTTGGTAAGTCTTAGACTCTCAAATTTTAATTAGAAATTATTTATTTATTTTTCTGCACATTTGAATTTTTATAATGAGCGATTTGAAATTCATGAAATTAATTTATTAAGTAATGATTGAGTTAATTTATTAATGATATTATTGTTATTATTATTATTATTTTTATAATGAATGGGTAATAATTATTACTATTCATATAATTATTGTCAATATTATTATTATTATTATTATTATTATTATTATTATTATTATTATTATTATTATTATTATTATTATAATCAAGTTGTCATTATCATCATCAGTAGTTATTATTTCCATAAACTAAGGTAAATTATATATATATATATATGTGTGTGTGTGTGTGTGTGTGTGTGTGTGTGTGTGTGTTGGTCTTGATTGAAGGATAATTATCAAATTTATTTTTCTAAAGTTATTGAACGATTAATTTAGAATATATACTTTAAAATCTTAAATAATTATTTTACGACAAAGATTAAATAAATGATATTAAAAGTTTTATTGAATAAATTTATTATTAATGTTATCGTTATTATTAAATTATTCAAATAAATGAATTAAATTAAATTAATAGCATATCATGGTTATTTTAAACATTTAAAAAATATTATACTTGTAAAATTGTATTGAGTTGTTGTTGGTAACGGTGATGGAGGTCCAAATAAGGCAAATGAGTTGATGTTAACTATTGTGGGCTATTTAGAAGCGTGAAATTATTTGTTTTATTTCAGGGAGGAAATATCTTAATTATAGAGAAGTCTCAGTTGAAATTTCAGCAAAATATTTAGTGTCATCCGTTCAATCCTACTATAATAGTTCTTGTATATTGCTTAAAAATAATATTTCCATATGTTTTTTCATTTTTGATCAGGCACTTCGAAGAAAGCCATAGGATTTTTATCTATCTGTGAGTTATATAGTTTAATATAATATCTTATTTCACTCAATTATTTTATATTTATTCTTACATACAAGCATCAAATGATTGTATTTTATATATGTATAATTATTATTAGTATTAGTATTAGGTCAGAAAAGCTTATATGTGTGGGTAATAAGATGATTATAAATGTGCATTTCACTTATATTTGCTGGATAAAGGTAGGATGACATAAGACCACACATGATTTGGGATATGATTTTGGTTTATGACATGATAATTATAATATGATGATGAACTTTGACTAGCGTGGTGGCTGGAGCTTGCTCATTACTTAGCACTATTTGTCAGTCGAGTTAGCGCTGATTAGGCTAGGCCACGATAGCCAAACCCTATGTATTGGATTATAAGAGAAATATGAGGACTAAGAGAGCCAAAAAGGTAGATCGCCTCCCTGATTTGGGTTTAGTGTGGTTCTCATCGGTTGATCATGTCATTGTGTAATTATGTGATTTGTTTGTTGATTTACATTGGCATAAGCACTATATACATGGGAATGATATATTATATTGATTACTATATAGCTCATTGAGTCAAACGCTCACTATGTTCACCAGTTTTTCTCCAGTTTGCAAGTTGAGCATGGATAGATAATTTTATATAGTTACTTCTATATTTGGTTCCTCGGAAGGAGAGTTTCTTGATTTATCTCAGAATATAATTATTTATGTATATTTGTGCTTTAGAAACTCCGCATTTTATATCTTTTCTTATCTCTATTTCTAATTAGTTTAGCTAGTTGTTGTGATGTTTCTATTGAGCAATATTTGCTTATGTGATTTGTAATGGTTGCTTAGTTGTAGTTGTGATATACAAATTTTACTTAATAGGTGGATGCATAGCCCTAGTTTTGTGATAGTGATGACTGTCGTTATGCAATTTTCTCGAGATTTGAGTTGTTAGGTTGACTATAAATTCTAGAAGCCATGTATTTTTTTGTTCTTTAATATTGGTTATGTGCCCTTGAGTTTGGGTCATGACAGTTACAAGGAGAACCAACTTCCTTACAAAGTTAAATGTAACTCTTAGAGACAATGGAATGTGGCAGATTACCAAAATTTAATCAAACCATAATAATGAATTGGACTTTTTTCTAAATAGATTCATGGCATGTCAAAGGGGTTTAGAAGCAAACACCAAGAGAAAGCCTGAGGCAAACAATATTTCTAGAATTAGATCCTACAAGAACATTTAAATCCTTAAAGTACAAGCTGGAAGCCTTGGGAGAATGAAATGTTTACTAATTAATTATCGTAATTTCATACATTTTAAGAGGAGGTTGAGGCTAGGTGATGGTGATGTAGAATTAATAAATTAGTTATTTTTGAGGATGCAACAACAAGACAAGGATTTTTTCCATTCAATTAATATTGATGAGGATTAAACATTGTTAAATGTGATATGAGTTTATTCAAGAAGCAGAGCTTATTATGAGGAATTCAATGATATTGTCAGTGTGGACATAACATACCTTGTAAATTATTACAAGATATGTTAGCTACAATTATTGAGCAAATCATCATGGGTAGTCCATTTTATTAGGATGTGTATTAATTTCACATGAGGATGTAAGAATCTTCATGTAGCCATTCAACACTTGATTAACGACAATAGATGGAGTTGCTCTGAAGGTAATTACTACTTATCAATACGAGAGTATGAGAAAGGCTATTAAGGTGGTATTGCCAACCTTTATGCATAGGTTTTGCTAATGGAATATACTTAGCAAGGTACTTGAGAAATTTAAGAATATGATAAAGTTATAGCTAATTTCAAAGGACTACTTTACGATAGCCTAAATAATTAAGGAGATATTTTATGCTGATTGGCATGAATGTTATAGGAAATATGGTTTGGAAAGTGATGAATGGTTGCTCAAATTATTCTTTGAAAGGCATAACTGGGTACCTATTTACCTAAACCATATATTTTAGGATGGCATGATCTATACTTAGAGAAGTGAAGGCATGCATTTACTATAATTGCAAACCACTATTAGGATGTGCATTGATTTCACATTAAGATGCAAGAACTTTCAAGTAGCTATTTAACACTTGATTAGCAATAATAGATGGAGTTGCTCTAAAGGCAATAGTGACTTATCAATGTGAGAGTATGAGGAAGACCATTAGGGTGGGTATCACCGACCTATGTATAGGTTTTATTTATGGCATATACTTAGCAAAATACTTAAGAAATTTAATAATATGATAAAGCTATAGCTAATTTCAAAGGACTAGTTTATAATAGTCTAACTAGAGATATATTTGATGCTAATTGACATGAATTTTGTAAGAAATATGGTTTTGGAAAGTAATGAATGATTACTCAAATTATTCCTTGAAAAGCATAACTAGGTACCTATTTACTTAAACCATATATTTTAGTTTGGCATGCTCTATGCTTAAAGAAGTAAAGGCATGCATACTTATTTTGATGGTTCTGTAAACTTTAGCAACACACTTAAATAATTTGTTGAGTAATATCAAATTGTATTGAGGAAAATGGCTGAG
This sequence comes from Garcia nutans, assembly GCA_947685225.1. Lineage (NCBI taxonomy): Eukaryota > Viridiplantae > Streptophyta > Magnoliopsida > Malpighiales > Euphorbiaceae > Garcia > Garcia nutans. The sequence continues at coordinate 44,842,646 of CANTUV010000037.1, read as the reverse complement.
AAAGAACTACAAGTAGATTACAAATGTAAGAATTTTGTTATAAAGTGCATTTTTGAGTTTAAATGAGAGAGACAATTTCAAAGAACTTACAAATATGCAATGTTCATGGTAGATCAAGCTGAGACCATAAGGATTTTGTACTATCATCTTGTTGAATCAGAAGAGGATGAAAGGTAAAACAAAGATGAGGATGAAGGTATTGAGAGGACTAAAATTATGGAATGATCACTAATTAGTATAAAAAAAGAATTTACATATACTGTCAATTACAAAGAAGTTGGGGTTGAGCCGATATACCATTGAAGTTTGAATCTACATTTATACTATATTGTCATATATTGAAAGTTGTTACAACAAAAAATATCAAGCATATTAATGAAAGATATCTATTGGATAGATGGAGGAAAGATGTTTACAAGCATACCAAAATTCTGTTTGTTTGTAGTTATCCACATAAGGAGAATAAGAAGTACAAAGACCTAGAATAGTGCTTTTATGATGTATATGACATGGCTAATGGCATTTATTCCAAGGAGAAATCACTTTAAAAAAAACTCATATGAGTTTGAAGGAACTTTTTGCAAGGTGGAACCCTGTTAATGATGGTATTGGCAGTGAAGACGAAGCTTAGAGAATGAACAATGACACGACACATATAATGGATCAATTGATGATTAAAGTAAGATAATTTTGACACTAGATCCTAATGTCTCACATTTTCAAGGATGTCTAACGAAAAAATCATTCTAAACCTCACTAGGAAAGTTATAAAAGGTAGAGAGTCAACAAAGCCATTCACCAAAATCAACCAAGTCAAAGGCAAACAAGCATTAAAACTAGAGAGAAAGTTCTGGCAATGTTGGCATGCATTCTAATTCTAATAGCATGGAACCAAGTAACACACCGGTTAGTAACTTTATTGTTTTTAAGTATAGTTTTGAGTTTTTCTCTTTTTAGTTTTAAGATAATTTTGATATTTATGGTTGGGTAATTTTTTGTGGCATTAGATTATTATTAGTAGCTAGTGTAGACTTTAACTCAATCCATTAATGATAACAAATTCCATGATGATGAAGTTGTTCATTCAAATGAAAGCCAACCCCTTGACAACATGTTAACTAATAGTCAGACTAGTATTCAGAGAATGGGTTATGTTGATTTGAATGTTTGGAATGAAATATTAAGGACACTCAAACAATTTATCATCTATAACCATTGACAAAGATATTTAGAAAATAATTCAATCACTTTTGTGACAAATACATTTTTATATTGTAGTACTCCCAATTCATACTTCCAATCACTTATGTTTTATGTAAAAATATGTTGTACATTTGTTTGGCATATTGATTGGAATGTCAGTTGAAGATTGTGAGACTTTACTTGAAGATATGGAACTATGATTTTTGCATTTTGTACTCTTTTTCTTTTTGTTAACTTAATAATCTATTCAAAGTATTACTGATGTTTTGGTACAAAATTATGATTTGACCGGTAAAAGTTCATTTTACTTTTTAATTTTTTAGTAGTTGGTAACGAAGCTTATTCATATTTTCCATTATAGCTTTAGATTTTATAATGTCAATCAATGCTCGATATATAAAATTATAGTTATAAATGGAATACATATATTTGTTTGTATTATGCTATGTGGAAGTAATAAGAAAGACTTGCATATATTATAACAAAAAAAAGCATATATAATCAAAGGAAACCATGTATATATTGATAATAAAAAAATAATAACCATCCTAAAAACATATATAAAACCATATAGGATTAATCACCAAAAAAATCCTCAAATTATAGTTTTTCTCAATTTAAACATATTCTTTTTCTTTTGTCAGTTAGATACACAAGTTATTTTTCATCAATTTTATCCTTTATTAGGCTAAGAGGAACCCCAGCCTGCATGGCTTGCTAACATGGCAGGCTCAGATATTTATCATCTAAGCAACAAATCATATCATTTTCAACCCAACCTGTTGCACTTCTTTTAGCTTCTTGATTTTCTCTCTCTTTCTCTTTTCATAGAAACCCCATCCATTTTCAACTTTTCTTCTCTTCATACTGAGAGTAAAAAGATAAGAAAGAGAGTGCTAAGAGAAAAGGTTTAACATCAATTAATTTCCACATTTTTAGCATCATCTCCACACAATTTGAATCAAGTTTCAGTACCACTGGTGGTTCCGAGCTACGCTATGGTTATACCGTAAGTGCACGGGTTGCCCAAGTAATATAATAGTGAGTGAGTTATCGTTCCACTGGGACAAGGCCAAGTACTAGTGCAAATCTTAATCGTTGTTTAGCAAATTAATAGTTGTGTGATGCTTTGTAACTAAAAACAACTAATTAATGACTGAAAATAAAGGGAAATTAAATGCTGTGCAAAAAGGATTGATAATAATATTAATAGTACTATCCAGATAATATTTATGATCAATCAAATCAGCTAAATCATTTAATAGAATTGAGTTGGTATCCCTCTAAATTAGATTAAAGCCTCTCTCGAGTGGATTAATCCCTAATCACTAAGTAGAGTGCTGGAATCTCTTCTCAAACACAATTAAATAGATCTTGCATTAAGAACAAAGAATTATAAACCAAAGGATCTTGTAGGTCTATCTCTAGCACCCCAATCAATCCTCAACCCTTATGAGTATTCAATTCACATCAAGCTTTCTCAAGTCAATAATATGAAAATAACAACCAATCAATAAGCATGCTATTATCAATTGGAAATAACATCAAACATCATAAGAATAAAACAACTCAATCAAATGATTCAACTAAATATAATTGTTCAATTCATACAAATGAGCTAGGGTTCATCAATATCTAGATAGAGAAGGAATTAGCTCATATTCAAAACTAGAAAAACAGAGTAAGATAAATGAGTAAGAGAAACCAAACAATTCATGGAATGAATTTGTATTTCTTCACTTCAGTCCTTGATTCTTGGTTTAGGGCTTGTGTAAGATGTGAATCTTTCTTCAAACTCAACTCAAAACCCTTCTCCTTGCTCCAGCAGCTGGCTCCTCCTCCTCTTCTTTGTTCTTTGTTTCCAAAAATGTCCCAGCAAAAACTGCTGTTCTTCTCCCCCTCTTCTCTTTTTATTTCCATTCAAATCTCCAGCCCATACCTCCAACTCACCATACCCATCCATTGTCTACCACCTTCCTTTGGTTCATCACCCTTTTCCCTGATTTAGGCAAGCTTTCCTTTTCTTGTTCTTTCTTTTTGACAAAAGCACAGCTGTTGTCCCCCACTTGTTCCTCAATCAGTGCAAAGAATTTAACTTTTCGACAGGTGACACGGCCACTAACACGCCCATGTCACTGGGCATGTCATAGCCACTGTGATTCTGAATAAAGGGCACGCCCATTGACACTCCCGTGTTACTGGGCGTGCCACAACTACTGTGAGTCTGGATAAAAGGCACGTTCATTGACACGCCCGTAGTACTGGGTGTGTCACAGCTACTGTGATTCTGGATATAAGGCACGTTTGGTGATACGCCCATGTCACTGGGTGTGTCAATGCTTCTGTATGCAATACCAAGGGCACGTCTATTGACACGCCCGTGTTCATGGGCGTGTCTATTGATGAATTTTGCTCTTTTCTTCTACTTTCATCCGTGATTTCTCCGAAATGACCATAAGCCTCAAATTACAAAGAATTCCTGAAATTAACCTTAAGACACACTTTGAACAAACAAATTAAACTCAATTGGATAATAATCATATTAAGAAATAGGAATAAAATATCATCAATTATGTACTTATCAACCACATTTTCAACTTCTTACTCTAGACAATTTGAGTTAAATTCTAAACATTTCAAATTATTTTGTGAGGGCTGCCATTCTCGTTAACCCTAAAAAAGGTAAATAATAATTGAAATTAATCTTGAAAAAGACTATGACTAGTGTTTAAAAAAGATTCCATTAGAGAAATGAAATAAAGTAAGGAACGAAGAAGAAATAAAGACCTAAAAAGAGGTAGTAAAGAGCACCAATTTTATGAAGAAACCCATCAATAGATCTCAAGTTCACTAATCTGAAATGGGTATTGAGTAAAAAGGTCTTTGGAGAACACATCAATTTAACCCCTCAACTCCTTTTTTCATCTTGAATAAAAAAAATAGAGCAAAGAAATAGAATAGTCAAAACTGCCAAATGACGATGATATAAAGAAGAGTACTCTCTACATAGCTCAAAATTCTAGCCTCCGACCAATCTATTTCTATTATCGCTCAATTGGTATCTCCCAAACGATCCTTAATTTTCCCATCTTCTTCTGCCTCTCTCTTTCGTCTCCACTTGATTTGTACCTCTGTATACTTTTGAAATTTCATTCTCGTTTCATGCTTTGTTCTTGTATGGAATTATAGATCTTTCATTTCTTGATCTTTTTTATCTCTCACATTTGAAATTCTTGATTAAATTCATTTCTCTATATTATAAACTGCATTCTTGGTAACATTTTAGATTTATGAAATTAGGTTTAACTATAAAAGAAAAACTTAAATTAATTTCTTATTTTGATGAAGCGTCTTAGAATTTAGAGGAGGGAAGAAACGATGTGTTTTGTTTTGGTGAAATAATGAGATTCTTTTAAAGCCTAAAGCAATGTGTTTTGATTTAGCAAATAACTGAACCTACCATGTTAGCAAGCCATGCAGACTTGGCTTCCTCCCCAGCTAGATGGAGGATAAAGTTGACACAAAATAATAACTTATTTATATAATTGACATTAAAAAAAGAATGAGTTTAAACTGAGAAAACTTGTATTTTTAAAGATTTTTTAGATGGTTCACCCAAACCATATATATGTTATATCAACTATATGTTAATAAAATTTAATTAAATAATGAATTATCAAGCTTGCCTTCTATTGAATCTGATCATCATAGTGCATGTACTTAAATTCACTATTTCTAAAAACTACTTCATAATACTTCTTAAGAAGAAGGGTATTGCAAAATGATTCCATCCCTTTTCTCGATCTTAACCTTGAAGTTGCCTTTCTTCATATGTCTCTTCACCATCAACACATTGAAATAAAACTCATCACACCCATCATAATTCTCAATCTTAAATTCCTTATGATTAGTATTGTACATGGCGATAAAAAGGTGTTTTCTAAAGTAATCTAAAAGGATGTTCTTCATTGTAAATCATTAAAAAAAATGCGCATTTTAGAAATAAAAAGAAGGAGATAAGTATCATAAAATTGAGAATGTAACTTACCAATCTATACCTACAGTCATAAGTATATGAAGAGATAGATGATGAAGAGATTTTCAATATTCCTCGGAATATTGGAGGATTGTTCTTCTCAATCATTATACCATTGTGTCCATAAAACCCCAATTACAATGATTAATTTTTTCTCCAGACAAGCCTAAGACTCTAATTACTTTCTTTGTATTATAAACATCTTTAATCGTCTTGTTATCATTCAGAATGATCTCTATCAAAAATTGCACAATACCATCCAAACATCTTTTAGAAAAATGACGTATGTTAAAAACAATTGAGAATGTCATTCACAACCTGGCCAAAATTTAACATTTATTGCATCTAACATATTAAAAAAAAATTTGTTCTACAAGGTTTTAATTTTCTTTTACTTCATCATCGACATCAAAATCCCTTCCATTGACATCCATAACCATTTCACGATATGGATTATTTGTTTTAGTCATAACCGACTATGTGCTGAAAAATTATTCTTGCTCATTGTTTCTAAATGAAAGATTGCACACCGACCAAATATTCTGCACTAATAAGTCCATGTTGATCAAGCCTTTGATACATCCACATTCTTCCATTATTTAACTTAATCACAACAAATATAAGTTGGCCAAATACATCATGTAGCTTCATAAACTTATAGCATTTAGTCACTTTTTCTCTTGAAATTTCATTTTACCCCCTTTATCCTATGTATTTGTCTATTTTTTACTAATAAACACTTATATTAATGAATACCAATTATTTTTCCCTTTGTATTTATATATTTTATACTAATAACTCGAAGTGACTCAATTGACTCAACGAGTTTGTGTTTATAAGTTAAGAAAAATATAAGTTCTAAGCAAAGTGACTAAATGTTACAAGTTTAGGAGGCTACTTATGTATTTGACTATAAAAGTTTATAATGATTATTTAATATCATTTGTATTGAATATTACTTAGTATTCTCCTTATATCACCTAGAATCGGGACCTAACCCATTCAGGAATGCTTACATAATAAATGACCACAATAATCATGTAGAAACTTTGGCAGCATCTCTCTTTAGGTCTCTAAGTACATGAGATGGATATAATTAATATACCCAAATACATACTCAGAGAATATTACAAAATACTGCTGAAGATATCTATATAAAAATAACAATGGTTATATAATGAAATATTTCCAAACTATCCAAATAGAATAATTCAGTGGAATCCTCAATACAATATGAGAATTTTGTTAGAGGGGAGTTAAGGTGTATGTATTTATTCATTTTCTAAATTTATTAACAAAATATTCTCAACATTCAACCATTCAATCATACAAATTTATAAAAATAAATGTATACCCCCGTACTTCACAACATAGAAATACAAATCCAATTTAAAGGCCTAAAGCCTTACAAACCCATCCACCTTCTTCAATCCACAACAAAAATTTTAGGAGGCCTAGATAGGGACATGATTGTGCCTTGCACCTACCGCACGCATCATAAGTGGATACCCATTCCTTGATTGCTTGCTGAATTTGAAGCCAATAGAAATAAGCTTTTAATTTATTGTAGGTGGCTTGAATGGCCAAGTGCCCTCCCATGGTTGAATTGTGAAATTGAGACAATAATTTGGATCTTAACTTAGTTTTTTTGCCAATGAAAACCTTGCCCTTGAATCTTAGAACTCCTCCCTAAAAAGAGTTATTTGATTGTGATGAAACTCCTGCTGTGGTGGCTACAATTAACTTTTGGGCTTGAGGGTCTTCCTTGTAGCTTTCCTCGAGTTCAATCATCTAAGTCGAAATTACAAAAGAAGTGATTAATAGGTAGCTGGCGTCTTGATTGTGCTTTCTGGATAAGGCATCTGCAACCTTGTTTTCTGAGCCTTTTGTTGGACATATGTGGGTAGCCTTTGCTCAAGGAGGTGTTTGGTACTCTCTTAGTATGTTTTTATGAAAAATTAACCTTGTTGGAGGTAGTGTTTTCATTTAATGACAACCATCATGATAGCCAATAACTCTCTCGCTCATAGACAGAGAGCATCTGATTTTGAAGGCTCAAGGGCTTGGACAGGTAGGCAATATGTCTTCCATTTTGCATCAGTTTTGCTCCCACCCCAGTGCTGCTAGTATCATACACCAACACAAGAGGCTATAAAAAATTGGGCAATGCTAATATAGGGGGATGTCACCATCTCTTCCTTTACACTGTTTTGATGATGATTATCCATGGTCTCACAAGGTATGGTGTGGTTTAATTTATTGTTTGTTTTGACTTATACATATCATATTATAGTTTTCTATGGTAATCTTATGATTTAAAACTGTAAAATAGGGTTTCTCTTCATTATTTTCATCAATATGCATTAACATATATATATATACACACACACACACAACTCATTTTTTAATTAAGAAGACAATTTCCTGAATTATGGCCTCAATCAAGGAAGCTACATCTCAACTGCTACAATCCCTAAATTAAGCCTAGAATTATGTATATCATAACACTCCCCCTCAAGTTGGAGCGTATACATTATAGGCTCCAAGCCTGTTACATGTATATTCAATTCTAGGTCCTCTTATAGCTTTAGTAAGAATATCTGCTAATTGATCATTTGAATTTATGAAACTGGTAGTAATGTAGCCATATTCAATTTTCTGTCTGGCAAAATGACAATCGATGTCTACATATTTTGTCCTTTCATGGAAGACCGGGTTTGAGGCTATGTGTAGTGCTGCTTGATTATCACAGATCAATGACATTGGACCCGTATTTTTACACTTTACTTTTTGAAGGAGTTATTTTAACCAAATGAGTTCACAAGTAATTAGGGTTATGGTTCGATATTCTACTTTTGCACTTGATCTTGCTACAACATCTTGTTTTTTTCTTTTCCATGATACAAGATTTCCTTCAACTAGGACACAATATCTTGAGGTGGATCGTCTATCTGAGGAACCTGCCCAATCAGCATCTGAATACCCAACAATTTGTGTATGCCCTTTGTCTTTACACAATAAGCCTTGTCCTGGAGCTCCCTTGATATATCTGAGAATGTGTATTACTGCATCCCAATGACTAGTGTACGGAGCTTGAGGAAACTGACTGACTACACTTACTGCAAAGGAAATATATGGTCGTGTAATAGTGAGATAATTGAGTTTTGCAGTCAACGTTCAATATTGACTAGGGTCTTTTAGTGGTTCCCCTTGTCTTGGTACAAGTTTAACATTTGAATCTGTAGGGGTTTCCACCGGTTTACAGTCTAACATCCAATTTTCTTCTAAAATATATAGGCCATACTTCCTTTTTGAAATAGTAATGCTTTTGTTTGACTGGGCTACCTCAATGCCTAGGAAATATTTCAATTTTCCCAAATCTTTAGTCTGAAAGTGTTTAAAAAGATATTGTTTGAGTTTAGCTATTCCTTTATGATCATCACCTGTTATAGCAATATCATCCACATACACCACTAGGTAAATACATTTTCCATGATTTGTATGATGATAGACCGTTGAGTGATCTGCTTCACTCCTTTTCAGGCCAAAATTTTTAACGGTACTGAATCATCCAAACCATGCTCGTGGAGGCTATTTCAGACCATATAGAGATTTCCTCAATCAAAATTAATTCAGACTCCCTGAACAATAAAACCAGGTTGTTGCTCCATATAAACTTCTTCTGTCAAGTCTCCATGTAAGAAGGCATTTTTAATGTTGAGTTGGTAAATACTCCAATGGTACATGATAGCAAAAGAAATAAGAAGACAAACAGAGGCAATTTCAGCAACTGGAGAGAAGGTCTCTCCATAGTCAAGGCCAGAAATTTGGGTGTATCCTTTAGCAACCAATCGGGCTTTTAGTCGGTTCACCTTTCCATCAGGGCCAACTTTCACTGTATAGATCCAACGACAACCAACTATAGTTTCCCAGAGGGTAACGGAACAAGCTCCCAAGTATTGTTATCATGAAGAGCAGATATTTCTTTGGTCATTGCTTGTCGGCAACCTGGATGTGCTTGTGCTTTAGTAATAGTTTTTGGAATAGACAGTGGATAAATTGGAGATAAAAGCATAGTATGAAGGCAACAAGCGATGATAACTCAAGAAATTACAAATAGGATGAGAATTAAGACAAGAACGAATACTTTTTCTGAGTGCAATAGATGGAGAAGTGACTTCTGTTGGAGGCATGACCGGCGTAGGTGAAGCAGATGAGAAAGGAAATGAGTCATGTGGACATACTTGCTTTGTACCTGAAAGAGGAACATCAAGAGTATGGAAAGAAGGTCGTCGAGAGTAGACTTGTAGTGGTTTAGGGGATGGTGAAACATCAAAACAAGAAAGGTTGAAACTGGAAGAGCCTCATTAATACCTTATTGGTTTGTGAAAAAATAAGAGGATGTCTAAAAAAATGTTAACATCTGCTGAAATAAACTACTTGTTAGTTGTCGGATCATAACATTTATAACCTTTACGGAGATGAGAATATCCTAAAAAAATGTACTTAATGGACTTGGGTTGGAGCTTATCTCTACTCGGTGTGTGATTATGAATAAAATAAGTACACTCAAAGACACGAGTAGAGAGAGGGTAAGATGATTGACCTAGGAATATAATATAATGAGGACTTTAATGTTGTAAGATTGAAGAAGGCATGCGATTTATTAAGTAGTATGCAGTCAAAACATCATCCCCCCAAAAACGAAGTGGCACATTATGATGGATTAGCATGGTGCGAGCCGTTTCAATGAGATGTCGATTTTTGCGTTTAGCTACATCATTTTGTTGAGGGATATATGCACACGAAGATTGGTGAATGATGCTTTGAGAATCCATGAACTCTTGAAAAGGAAGAAACATATATTCTCATGCATTATCACTACATAAAATTTTAATGGAGACATCAAATTAAGTTTTAATCTTAAGACAAAAATTTTTAAAAACTGTAAACAACTCAGATTTATTCTTTATAAAAAACAACCAAGTATATCGAGAATAATCATCAATGATACTAACAAAATAATGAAAAACCCAAATTGGTATCAATACGACTTGGACCCCATATATCTGAGTGAACAATATGAAACATAGATGACGTTCTATGATTTAATTGCTTAGGAAAAATACTATGTATATGTTTTCCAAGCTGACACGACTTGCATTCAATGAAAGATGTTTTGAAATACTGAAAATCATTGTCTGAAGTTTGAAGAGAGTAGGATGACCAAGACAGCTGTGAAGAAGGTTAACTGAAATGACAGAAGTAAAGGCAGTTGATGTGCCAGGACATGAGAGAAAATATAATCCATGTGACTCATAACCTACGCCAATCATCGTTCCCGTATGCCGATCATGCACAGAAACAAAAGCAGAATAAAAAATCACTCTACAATCAAGTTGCTTTATGAGTTTACTAATAGATATCAAATTGTATGGACATTCTGGAGCATATAAACTGACTCTAAGGATAGAGGAGAGAGGGGTCTACATTTTCCTACACCTTTAATCATGGTTTTTGATACATCAACTAAAGTGAGTGTAGGAAATGGAGAAGTAAGAGTTGTTAGGGAACATAAAATGTTTTTATTACCAGAGATATGATCAGAGGCACGGAATCCAAAATCTAGGGTCCATTGAGTGAAGATCGTGTTATAGAAGCAAATGAATTACTTGGTTGAGCAACTAATACCATAGAAGAAGGGAAATGTTGTTTTGAAGATTGATACTGCAAGTATTCTTCATACTCAAATATAGTTAATGTAATTGAATTAGAACTTTGTTGATTACTTTTAAAAATAACTAAGAGTTCTGCCATCTTGCTAGAACCTAGAGTGTCAGACATTCTAATAAAACACCAAAAGCAGCTTTACTGTTAATTAAAATAGAATTGGAATTTTTTTTTCAGGCATCAAGGTGCTGCCAAAATCTTCACATTATATCGGTAAAGAATGACTGCCCTAAGGCTCTAATACCATGTAAAATAGGATTTCTCTTCGTTATTTTCATCAATATATATTAACATATATATATGCACAGCTCATTTCTCAATTAAGAAGACAATTCTCTAAATTATGGCCTAAATCAAGGAAGAGAGACAGTTCCTTGAATTATGGCCTAAATCAAGGAAGCCACATCACAACTGCTACAATCCCTAAATTAAGCCTAGAATTATATATATTATAACAAAAACCATGAGTTATTTAAACCACCAATTCAGTTGTTTTCCAATTCTAACTTTCAAAAATATTCAAATAGACTTTTTAAATACTAAACATATTAAAATCTTACAAAATATCATTAAATAAAAAAAATTATTTAACCATGATTACTATACGTTACTAAATTATATTATCAGTCATCCAATCAAGGGGTTAATTTTTGAAAGGTGAAATACGCTTTTGAGTTCCAATGGAGAGCATCTTTTTCAAGTAATTGTGTTAACGGTTGTCTTAATAGACCATATTGCTTGATAAACCTTATGTAATGGCCTGTGAGCCTTGAAAACACCCTTAATTGCTTGAGAGTGGTTGGAACATGCCAATTGAGCATATCCTGAATTTATGATTCATCAGTAGCAACCCCCTTTGTTGATATTATATGCCCCAAGTATTCTACAGATAACCCTCCAAACACACACTTTACCCATTTTGCAAAAAGTTGGGCAGAAGTCAACACCTTAAATACTAACTCCAAATGAGTTAAACGCAGTTCATATGATGCACTGAAGATTAATATACCATCAAAGAAAAACAAAATGAACCTTCTTAAAAATGGTTTGAAGAGGCTGTTCATTATAGCTTGGAAGGTGGTTATGGCTTTTGTAAGGCCGAAAGGCATCTCCTGAAATTTGAAATGCCTTAAGCGGGTTTTGAAGGCTGTTTTGTACGCATCTTCAAGCTCCATTCTGATTTGGTGATGCCCTACCTTGAGATCAAATTTGGAGAACACTACTGCCCCATGAAATTCATCTGATAAATCTTCGATTATGGAAATGGGCAATTTATCCTTTACTGTCAAGTCATTCAATTCTCTATAGTCAATACAAAAATGCCAACTCCCATCTTTTTTTTTTTTGACCAAGAGGGCTGGAGAAGCAAAAGGACTTATGCTTGGCCTTATAATTCTAGAATCCTACATCTCTTGGACCAACCTCTTAATTTCCTGCTTTTGAAAAAAGGGGTAACGGTATGGTCTAAGGTTGACTGGCTGAGCATTGGGGTTTAAGAGAATTTCTGTGGTTGATGCTTCTAAAGGGGGCTAAGGATTTTGACTTTTGGAATATAAGTTGGTATTTGTTGAGTAGTGACTGAAGGGAGTTTTGGAATTGGGATTCTGTTGCCAGATATTGTGCTGGGTTGATTGAATTTGTGGTCATGGCAAATAATCTGGTTGATAATTCATTCTAGCCACAGAGAAACAGAACATATTAGATAGAAAAGAAATGAGAGGGAGAGAGAAAGAGGGGGGGAGAGAGAGAGATAGAGAGAGAAAGGAGAAAAGAGAGAGAGTATGGGGAATAACCGGATTTTCATTCCATGATCATATTCACATCAGCACCTTTATCATAAGGCACCATTCTGCTAAATACAAATTCTGTTAAGATTCCTATGCATTACTTTCCTCCTAATTCTGTTGAGCTATGGTTTGTCCTATTTACAGCACATGCTCACTCTCTACTTGTCCCTATCTCAACATTCCTTTCAGTTCTTTCACCCTTCTTCCTCCTATACATAACACATCGATGCAGAAGTTGATCAGTAGCCAATTACACTACTAGTTAGTTTTAATTAAATGTTACATGCTACTTCGATGGAAAAGTTTCAGTAAGTCCTTCCCACCCACTAGCTGATTGAATTGAATCTTTATTTAACATTCCAAATAGAGCTTTACTGTTATACTCAATCCAAGTGTGAGCTGTGGGTGTGTGACTGTAGTCTCGCATATGCAAAGGCTCTGCTACCGGTTCTCCTTTCTGCTTTCGTAGTCGAGCACTAAAAATTGAACTACTGATCACAAACCTTTTGCTGATCATTCCCTAGTAATGTAGCTTCTTGCATTTGTACAAGATGAATTTCATACAGAAGAAGGAAATTTTTTCTATTTAATGGAATTAAAGTAGCTGCTTATGAATTGTTGTAGATCCTAACTTATTGCTACCATAGGAGGTAAAAATGACTATTGATTTATAACATTACTGATAGAATGGCCTCCCTCTGCAAGGAAGGCAATCAATTCCGTTGGATGATTTGAAAAGGCTTGGCATTCCTCCTCCGCCGGAAGGAAGATACATGTCCCGTTTTCAGGTATCTTTTGATTCTTCTGACCTGCAGCTGCTTTAGTGTTCATCTTGCATTCCATGCCATATGGTTGTTGCCATGCCACAAGTCTCATCAATGTGCGTGGTTTTACTTGCTGTATTAATTTTTTTTTCTTAATATCTGCATCACCAAGTTATCCAACTTTTGTTCCAAAAAAAAAAAAGTTATCCAACTTTTGATTAACGTATGTTTCCGTTGATTCGTCAATAATTATTTGCTGTTAAATAATTGTCTTGATAAAACCTTGAATTTTGCACTAGAAATAATTAACAAATTTCATTTAGGAAACTTTCGTTTTTTTGCTCACTTTTCAGTTAATGTTTAGGTTCCATCACCCCCTAGAAGAAATCAGAGTTCCATAGACAGAGAAGAGAGTTCCCTCATCAGGAGATCTATTGACAAGGAAGAATTTAGCCACAGAAGCAGCTCTGCAGAGAGGGAACGCTATAACTAAATGAGCTCTAGGGGTAAGGAGCACTCTGGCAAATGGAGTTCTGAGGAGAGGGAAGAATATTACGACAAGGGAAGCTCTAGAGACAGGTCTCAGCATTCATATAAAAAGATGTCACGGGAAAGAGAGGAAATTCGACATGAAAGGAAATTTCTGGGCAGGGAAAAGCATGATGAGAGAAGGTACTCTATGGACAGGGAAGAAAGCCCTGGCAAAAAGTCTTCAGATGTGGACTCTCATAGAAGTTCTAGGGATAGAAAAGAAGGCTCTCACAAACGCCACAGGCATGATAACAGGTCCGAAAGACACAAAAGAAGGTCCAACACTGAGGATCGCTCGTCTGATCATTAACAGAGCAAGCATCTGGGCCAATCTTCCACAGAAGAGATTGCTATATGCTTCCTTGCTAAATCCTAATGAACCTTCGAGTTCAATTGCAGTGTTAGAACATGGTTGAATGAACATGGAAATGGAAAATTTTTTGGTTTGTAGAATTGCCTTGAAATCCTTCTAAACTAGAGGAAGTCCAAGCAATTCAGAAATTAGTATCAAGGTCGATCATAAGCAGCATTGAAAGGAAAAAATATGACTTCAAAAGGTTTGCTAGAACATGAGAAAAAAATACAGATGAACAAGTCATATGGGATGTATATAATGTTCATAATTTAGGTTGATATTTTGATGACTAGATTTTCCAAGTATAATTTTCATATTTTAAATATTCCTTCACTTGATTAAAACAATTCCAAGAGATTTAAATGCATAATCATCAGGTTTTATATCAATAGCGGTTGCTGCCATACCATCTATGTTTATGGTTATATTTTATGTTATGATTATATCTTTTAAGTGAAATATATAATGGTGCATTTTATACATTACATACTATTATATATATAATATTTATAAGATAAGTACATATCTGAGATCCAATCCGCTCATCTACAATCAAACCCTCCTATGTGGGTAATTACAAAACTTCTCCATTGCTTAATTATGACCATCAATGTAATTTATTATTTTTATGTATTTTTTATTATATTTAAAAATAATATAAAAATACATATATTTTTTAATTTTTAAACATGATATGGTTTCATAAACTAAAAATTTTGTTTTTTATTTAACTTAATATGATAACCAAACAACAAAAAAATTAATTCTTTAGTTAGATTTTCTTGGAAAATATTTTCCAAAAAAAGTTCTTTTCATAGTAAATGAAATACTAAATAATTATATTTTGTGCATTAGAAATTAACAAAAAAGTAAAAAAAAAAATTATCGAGAACCCCAACCTGTTAACATTGTGGATTAGGTCCTCAATCATTAAACTATTAGCCCAATGAAAAAAACTGAATAATAATGGATGTTTCAAAGAATGATTAATTAATTATAAAACAATGTATAAACTTTACCTTTTTCTTTCAGAGGAAATTATGCGGAATACGCATAATTTACTGTAGCTTTTCAATAATATGTCTATAAAATCTTTTTTTTTAAATCTTTTTTGTTTTAAATAAAAAAGATAGTAGATATATAGAGAATGATAAATCTGAGGACTCTCTTTATTATGAATTATATCATATATATCATCCATAATGGTGTATATATAGTGATGTAAATAGACTTTTGATAAGAACAAAAAACTATGAAGTTAATCTTAATATGGATAGAATAAAGTTAATCATAATCCTAATATGATAAGATTAATCCAATTAAATAATTATCCACATATCTCATAATACTTTTCCTTGGATAACTATCCCTATGAGCATGCCTTTTTAAAACCTTGCTAAGAAAAACTCAGTGGAATAAAAACTTAGCGACAAAAAAGAGTATACTATTCATAGGTGACTTCCCCTCAAAAATATATTCAACTAAAATATTTTAAGTGAACGCATCCTAATATTGTATACATATCTTTTGAGGACTGATATCGGTAGTGTCTTTGTAAACAAATCTGCTGAATTTTCGCTTGAACGAACATTGCAAATATTGGCTTTTTATTTCTTCATTCTTTCTTGTGTATAAGAGACTTTTGATGATATATATTCAGTTCTGTCACCTTTGTGTAGCCTCCTTCGATTTGTGCAATTCATGATGCATTATCTTGATGCAATATGGTTGGTTTGTTGATTTCTATAGGTAATCCACAAGCTTCTCTAATATGTTTGTAGTAGTGATTATATGCTTCACATATAGCCATAAAATAGTAATATTACTATATGTGAAGGTGTAACACATATCAGATGTGTCACATGGATAGCATAGAATATGTTTCACTCCATTTCAATGACTTCTAGTTGGTGTAGAACTAAATCTTGTAAATTGTTAACTGCAAAAATAATATATGATCTTTTATTGTTAGCAAGATATAAAATAATTCATATTACATTGAGATATGATACTTCAGGACCAATAATCTCTTCATTTTCTTTTTGTGGGTGAAAATAATCTCTTTTTACATCAAGAGAATGAATAACTATTGGAGTATATGATGAACAAGATTTATATTTGATAGCATTCCTAACAGAGAAATATATCTCATCATAATCTATACAAGGTCTTTGTGAGAATTATTATGCCACAATTTGTACCATGTGTTTCACAATTTTAACTCATTTCTCTTAAGAGTCATATGAGCAAATTATTATAATATAATGCCGAGCCCTTTAGGGGCTACAAAACTAAATTTAAGAGTAATTGCATTCATAATAGAGGAAATACACTTTTTTCATAATCTTATTTGATTTATTTTTTTTAAATATAATATCTCATGGGTTTGACATCTTTTGGTGTTTGGACTACTGGTCCAAATTTTGTATGTTTTGTAATTGATTATAGCTCATCCTTGATTACTTTTTATTTTGGCCAATTACTTCAACGTTGATAATTTTAATAATTTTTAGGCTCAAATATATTTCAATAATTTCAGCAGCAACATATGCAAATATATTATCAACAATAATTTCACCCATTTCTCACATATTTCTGGGTTTTAATGAGATTTCAAAAATTTTTGATACTGAAAGCACTTATGGGATTACTTCTCTAGAAATATGTGGCTGTTGATCTATGTTGCTTTTGACCTCTTCAGGAGTGTCATTTTGAAATTATTCATTTTTCCTTCTTTCAAAAATAATATTTTGAACCATGTAGTCCACTACACTTTAGGCATATATTAGATTCATTGGCTGTCATATTAATAAGATATTCTACATGGACAATCAATCAAGTAAGAGTATTAGTAGCTGGAACATATGATTTAGATACATTCTGTGTATCTGTAAGATATCTGGTAGCTGATTTATAATATTCTGCAAACGAATTAGTTTTTGAACTTTTAGTTCATATTTATTTGTGCTTGTATTAAGATTGGACAAAGTTGGTATATTCTAACTAATCTCTTTTACTTTTAGCCCTTTACTTTTTATCTTCCCCTAATGGTAGAAAAATCAACTCACTAAAAATCTTACTCTAGAAAATTTATCGATAAATATCTATAATATCTAATGTAGACAATCAAAACCTACATAGATATCAAAATAATATTGATAATCCAAGTTATTTCTTTAAGGAGATGGAATAAGAATATATACACTGAACAAGAAATTTTAATATCACAAATTCTAAATAAGACATATTAAGTCAGATAAACATAAGTTGCAAAATAAAAAACTTGTGATATGCAGACAATCAAATACAAATTAAAGGTGCAATATAAATAATAACATGTATCCAAGCGTATATGGAAATTTTTTATTTGATAAGTATAAAATAATAATTAACCATAAAATCTTAATAAATAATTATTCAACTAAACCATTTTGAGTATGAACATATGTAATAAAATGTTCAATGGTAATATAATCATAAAATAATTTTCAAGTGAACTCATATACATTATTCAAATAAATTGTCTTGATATGACAATCAAGAAACAATGAGCTTAACTTTATAATTTAAGCAAGAAATTTAGCAAAAACAATATTATAAGTTGATAACATATAAACATGTGACTATTGAGTTGAAGTACTAATTAAAATCACAAATATCTAAATGGTCTACAAGATTGATGGATAGAGCCATAAATATCCCCATGTATATTTTTTTGTAAGAAATTTTTTTGTGAGAAATTCATAGGACTCTAAATATAATTTAAATGGTGAAGGTAATTTATTTACCTTGAGCACAAGAAGCACAAAAATAATTATTAAACAAAAGAATTTTCTAATTTTTTTAGTGGATATCCATTTATATTCTCAACAATACGTCGTATCATTTTTTAATATGAATGACTAACAAGGTCATGCCAAAGAAAAAAAAATTTAAAAATTTATGCACTTTCGGTGCATATAGTGTAACTCAACCATCTTTATTTTTATAAAGTATAATCCAGTTAAGAAATTTTAAATTTCTTAACTATGAACTTTTAGTTCAAATTTATAAATTTAATACATGAAAATTCAATATATTTCTCACTTTATTTCAATGGAATATTCATTATGAAGTATTCTTTGAAACTTAGTAGATTTCTTTAAGATCTACAATGCATCATCAATATATTATTTTACTCAAATTTAGAATATTCAAATTCAAAATATAAGGTGAATACTTTTGGAGTCTTCAACCATATTTGCAGAACCAGATATCATTTTAACATTAATTTCTGCTAATATTAACTATAACAAATATTTTTAAATTATAAAAAATTATAAGAATTATGCCAATATATAACTTTTTAGCACTTTTATTTTCAAAATTGGTAAAGAAATTTTTTTTCTCCATGACCATTTTTATTAAAATCTCGTCCATGGTCTTGAAAATAAAATATTACATTCACTTCAGGGAATGATATTAAGTTAGTATTTTTGCTTTTAAAAATGGCAAGAAAAAATTTTACCATGGCCTTTTTTATTATGACCTCGTCGACGACCATAAGAAAATGTCACATTCACTTCAGGAAATGGTATTGAACTAATAGAACAAGTTTGATGATTTTTCATCAAAAACTAAGAATTTTGTTTAGCTACAAGTAAACAAAAAATCTAATTCAAAATATTTGTGAATCTATGCTTTCAATATTACTACTGCATGAGCATATTTGAGGCATACAAAATTTAATATTTATCAAAAGACTGTAATAATTAATAATGAGATAATTAATTTTTAATTTCTCATTTGAGTAATCAAAAGGAAAATTATTACTTCTAAGTGATCCTGCAGGGATGCTAGATTTTCTTCTCAAATATCTATAAGATTCACAATATCAAAGTGAATTTCATTATCAAATACCTATAACAAATAATTTCTTTGAAAAATATCAAGGATAATAAATTCATGTTTTATGAGATTTAACATTATAAATATATCAAATTAAAAAATCATATATTAAATATATTATAGAGCTAAAAATTAAAAATTAGAATTAGAATTAAATATCATAACTCTAAAATTATAAGTCATCATGTCAAATCATTTAATCATAATATAAAATAATGCTATAGAATATTATTTTTAGCATAAAAAAATATTGACACTTAAATAAAAAAAAATATTGGCAAAAAAGAAACTCACCAAAGATATTGTCATGAGAATAGCTATAATTATTATAATATTTATATTTTAAATTGGATTAAGATTTTATTGAAAGTGTTATTACTGTACTTAATAAACTCCACTTATCTGGCATCCAATTTCCTTGGCCAGCTATGGATTACTGTTACTCTACCTATTGATTTTTATCAACCTTGTTTACTGTTCTTGTACATTAAGCTATGTACTCATTAAATTTTTCTCAATTTACCTGTGAATTTTTTTTTACCTTTTTATCAGTAGATATAATTATGTGATATTGCATATTTTATGAATTCAAAGTCTACAACTCTCTTGCATTTTTAAAACTTAAAACTTGAATAATCAAGATCTACTTTGCAAAGAAAACACAACAAAACACTAAATCTATTATTCAAGGACTGTTTAAGTTTCAAATTAACTTTTTTCTTAATGCAGTTATTCATATGATATAAGTATGGATTGTTACGTATCTAGAAATCAAGCTCCATGCAAATTATACAATTGCAACCTCAATTATTCAAATTTCAGTTCGTTCCTTCAATGATTTGTATTTAGCATACTTGTCTCCATCACTCTAGCTATTTTGCTATCTATATTTAGAGATTATTTTTCTTTTATATTTCCTACGAATTGCTCTTTAAACTTTTACTTTAACATTAACCTTTTAATAATAATCACATAATAAAAAAATAATAATTAAACATGAGGAGCTCTAATACCATTTGTAAATAAAATCCTATATTACAATCTTGCCAAAATTAATTATGTCAAATTATCAAAAAATATAAATTAAATATAAAAGTATACCTTGATTTAAGAGATAGAATAAAAATTCTCTTATAAATTAGACAAAATAAATCTTTTTTCCTTCATTATTATAACTTGTAGAGACCATCGTGATGATAACATGTTGTAAATAAAAGAAGAAAGAAGATATATAGAGAATGATAAATCTGAGAAATCTCTTTATTATGAATTATATCATATATATCACCCATAATTGGGTTTATATAGCGATGTAAATAGACTTTTGATAAGACCAAAAGACTATGAAGTTAATATTAATATGAATAGAATAAAGTTAATCATAATCCTGATAGAATAAGATTAATCCAATTAAGTAGTTATCCACATATCTCATAACACTTTTTGTATTTTATTTTTTTCATTTTTATTTTTATAACCATGTTTTTTTTTCTAGTTTTGTTCTTATTTTTTCTATTTCTATTTCATTCATTTTTTTATTTAAAAATTTTTTTAGTATCATATTTTCAATATATATTCAAAAAAATAAAATACACACTCAACAAATTATATCCATAATACATCCACATAATATTTTTAATATTTATTTAATTTTATTATTTAATTTTTTCTTATCACAATATCCACACAATATTCACACAATATTCAATAATTTTTATATAAATATATATAACTTAGATAACAAATACATACTATACACATAACATCTATAATATTTATAAAACATACACAAAATACCTATTAACTATCTATTTAATATCTACATAATGAAATTGTGTGTATTTTATTATTTTCATGTGTATAACATATAAAATTTATTTAAAAATAAATTTAATAATTATTATTAATATATTTTCATATATTCTATTTTGAGTGTTATTTATTTTTATAATTAAAATTAATTTTTTTCTTTATAAAAATATGATTTTATATGCTAAAAATAATTTAAAATATTAATTTTTATTATTTTATTAGAATATTTTTATTTAATAGTAAAACTTGAAAAAAAAGAGATAAAAATTAAAGTAATATATTGATTTAGTGAGGAAAGAAATATTTTTGAAAAAAAAAACTCATTTTTTAGTCAATAGTAGAGTATTTTTGAAATTTTACTTTAACTTTTTATAAAAAATATAAATATTTTTAGTTCTGTAATATTTCTAAAATAAAAATTATTTTTTTAGGTAGTTATGTAAATGTCTCTTACTTTTAATTCTATCTCAAAGCTTTCAATTTTAACAAAAGAGACAACAAACTTTATCATAATTTCAAATACTATCATCTAATTGATTGGGGCAAATACGAGATAACTAGTATTTAATATGAATGTCCGCTCGTATTAGTGATTGCCCCTCCATTTTGATTAACTAACATAGAAACTATAAATTTACAACCTAAAAAAGTTAATAACTCTGCAACTTCTGCAAATTTAGTCGATCAATTTATTTATTTGATTAACTTTTAAAAAAGCTCTATTTATGACTTTATTTCCAATAAAATTTTCAAGTTTAATTTTTTTGCTTAAGCTTAATATCTATCATTGATAAAATATAAATATAAACTAATATTGAATATAAACCCCAACCAAAGGCCGAGCTAAGATTTAGATTCAGTTTTGAAAAAAAAAAAATTAGCAGGTTTAAAATAATTTATAAATAAAATAAAATATTGTAAGATTTGATGGTCAAAAATAGAAAATATCTATGAAAAAGGTAAAAATAATACATATTATAAAAAATGTTAAAAGTGCAAAGGTATTAATCAATGTAGTAGATTTTGAAAATATTATATATAATTTGGAAATAAAATAAAAGAATAAAATTTTGAGGTTCAAAATTAAACATATTTATAATTTACATAAACAATACAACAAAAATAATAACATTTAACTACAATAACAATAACAAGTTTTCATTTTAGAATTTTTAGACATGCTAAGCTCCCTTTAAATATTTTCAATTTATGAACTTGATGATCCCTTCAATTTTCTGGCAGTTTCAAGGCTTACAGGCCTCTTAAATCATTTTTGTATTTTTGAAATATGTCGGTTACTTCTATTTCTTTGCAGTTTCAAAATATACCGGTCTCTTTCATATCTTCAAATTTTTTGCAATTCAGAGACTTGCTTATATCCCTTATATTATCACCCATTTGCATTAGAAAGAAAATTTTCCAGTCCATCTTCAACACAAAAAATAAGAAAAACAGACAAGAAAAAAGCAAACTCAATTTCCTTTTTCTTTTTCATTTTAGAAAATTACATCAAATTTCTCTCTTTTCCCCACAAACTTCTTTGCAAGTTTTTTTTTTTGTCTCATTTTTCTCTGTGTATTTATTTTTCATTCATTCATAACACATATATAGACATTTTAATATAAGTTTTCATATTTTTTTTTATTGTTGATTAACTAATTTACTCTGCCAATTGCTTTCGCAATTTAAAAAAGCATACTTACATACTATGAGCCATACTGCATTAGGTGACCGCAAAAATGGCATGATCAGCACATTCTCTAAGTCTCTTTATTGTTTCTTTTTTTACTCTAAGTCTCTTTATTGTTTCTTTTTTTACTTTTCTTCTTATTTTTTGACTTTCAAATTTTTTATTAATTGAAATATAAAAATTAGTATCTCATGTACAAAAAATTGGGTTAAGTTAATCCAAACACCCATAAACTTGAATTCAGAGTAAAAATAAAAAATAAAACCAAAAAAATGATAATCTTAAATTGAATAAACTCCAGTTTTTAAAAGTGAAACTCCATTTTTTTAGAATAAATAAAATTCAATTTTGTTTTAAGAAAATTCATTTAGTATAGAACTTATGTGGTGTTTTCAAATGAAAAAGATTGTGAAAAATTATAAATATAACTATAATAGTAATATTAATATAAAGTTAATAATATTATTTAAAATTTAAAATAAAAAAATCAGATATAGTAATATTATTAAATACAAATATTAGTAATACTAATACTATGCATTAAAGAAAATTGATTGTAATGTTATTAAATATAAGAAAAATGATGCACCTTATTCTCTGCCATTTTTTATATAATACTATCTCGGTCTCGATTAAATTATCATTTTTACAAAAAAAAATATTATCTCACTTATATTGTCACTTTATAAAATTAATAAAAATTAATTATTATTTTTTTAATTTTATTCTTATTATTAATAAGTTAATTAATAAAGTAAGAATATAATATTTTTTATATTAATAAGTTAATGAAAAATATTTTAGTCTATTTAAAATAATTTTATATAATATTGAGAGAATTTAATTATTTTTTTAATAAGTATGTATGAATTAAATATAATAATTTAAATGAAAAGAAGATAGTAATTTATATGATTACATGATTTTATTAGAAAAAATAAGTAGTAATATTATATTTAATAAGGGGTAGCCAAAATTTAAGGTCCAACCAATCACCGAAGCTTCTAATTGACTTTTATATATAAATCAACCACTCACATGCATAACACTCCTTTTGTCAATAATAAATAAGCTTATTTTTATTATTTTTATTAATTTTAAATTATAATTTATTTATTATTTTAATAAATTAATTAGCATATTAAATTTTTATAATATCTTATTTAATATTACTTATTAAATATATCACATATTTAAATAAAAATAAGCCAAAAATTTAAATAAATACTTAAATTATAGTTTAAGTAGCAATTAAATATTTAAATATTTTTTAGATCATTTAAGTATTTTTTTTATGATCAAAAGTTTAAATAAGCATCTAAATTATAATCTAAGTAGCAATTAAATATTTAAACTTTTTTGGACTATTTAAGCACTTCTTTTATTAAAATATGGTTAAATAAATACAAATTTAACAACAGCTATAATATTCATTAAATAATATTCTTTTTGGTAAATATAAGATTCAGTCTTTTTAGTTTTTATTGGATAAAAATTAATTCTTTAGTATCATATGTATATTTTTATAATTGAAAGATATTTTTTATGTATTGAAATTGGTATTATAGGTTGATATTACTATTATTATTATTATTTTGTATTATTATTATGAAATTTTTGCTATTATTTTGGTATTATCATAATAATTATTAATTAATTAAATGCGCACCACTATAAAAAAATATAAATAAAAATAGAAAAATAAATTATTTATTTGTTAATTAAAAAATAGAAACAAAAAATAACATATTAATAAAAATAGAAAAAAAATTCATTAATAGAAATATAAATTACTAAAAGAAATTATTAATTTGTTAATATAAATTAATGAAATAATTTATTAATTTTTATTCAATAAAACTAAAAAGTGAGTATTATATTTGTCAAAAATAATATTATTATTTGACAGTGATTATAGTTGCTATTAAATTTGTGTTTATTTGACCTTATTTTGATAAAAAAAAATGCTTAAATGATTAAAAAAAAATTTAAGTATCGAATTATTATTTAGATTATAGTTTATGTGTCTATTTAAACTTTTGACCATAAAATAATATTTAAATGATCTAAAAAATTTAAGTGTTTAATTGCTATTTAGACTATAATTTAGTTATCTATTTGAATCTTTGGCCAATAAAAATATAATAAAAAAATATATAAATTTATATTTTTAATAAAAATAATTAATTTTTTTATTTTATTAGAATATTTTTATTTAATAGTAAAACTTGAAAAAAAAGAGATAAAAATTAAAGTAATATATTGATTTAGTGAGGAAAGAAATATTTTTGAAAAAAAAAACTCATTTTTTAGTCAATAGTAGAGTATTTTTGAAATTTTACTTTAACTTTTTATAAAAAATATAAATATTTTTAGTTCTGTAATATTTCTAAAATAAAAATTATTTTTTTAGGTAGTTATGTAAATGTCTCTTACTTTTAATTCTATCTCAAAGCTTTCAATTTTAACAAAAGAGACAACAAACTTTATCATAATTTCAAATACTATCATCTAATTGATTGGGGCAAATACGAGATAACTAGTATTTAATATGAATGTCCGCTCGTATTAGTGATTGCCCCTCCATTTTGATTAACTAACATAGAAACTATAAATTTACAACCTAAAAAAGTTAATAACTCTGCAACTTCTGCAAATTTAGTCGATCAATTTATTTATTTGATTAACTTTTAAAAAAGCTCTATTTATGACTTTATTTCCAATAAAATTTTCAAGTTTAATTTTTTTGCTTAAGCTTAATATCTATCATTGATAAAATATAAATATAAACTAATATTGAATATAAACCCCAACCAAAGGCCGAGCTAAGATTTAGATTCAGTTTTGAAAAAAAAAAAAATTAGCAGGTTTAAAATAATTTATAAATAAAATAAAATATTGTAAGATTTGATGGTCAAAAATAGAAAATATCTATGAAAAAGGTAAAAATAATACATATTATAAAAAATGTTAAAAGTGCAAAGGTATTAATCAATGTAGTAGATTTTGAAAATATTATATATAATTTGGAAATAAAATAAAAGAATAAAATTTTGAGGTTCAAAATTAAACATATTTATAATTTACATAAACAATACAACAAAAATAATAACATTTAACTACAATAACAATAACAAGTTTTCATTTTAGAATTTTTAGACATGCTAAGCTCCCTTTAAATATTTTCAATTTATGAACTTGATGATCCCTTCAATTTTCTGGCAGTTTCAAGGCTTACAGGCCTCTTAAATCATTTTTGTATTTTTGAAATATGTCGGTTACTTCTATTTCTTTGCAGTTTCAAAATATACCGGTCTCTTTCATATCTTCAAATTTTTTGCAATTCAGAGACTTGCTTATATCCCTTATATTATCACCCATTTGCATTAGAAAGAAAATTTTCCAGTCCATCTTCAACACAAAAAATAAGAAAAACAGACAAGAAAAAAGCAAACTCAATTTCCTTTTTCTTTTTCATTTTAGAAAATTACATCAAATTTCTCTCTTTTCCCCACAAACTTCTTTGCAAGTTTTTTTTTTTGTCTCATTTTTCTCTGTGTATTTATTTTTCATTCATTCATAACACATATATAGACATTTTAATATAAGTTTTCATATTTTTTTTTATTGTTGATTAACTAATTTACTCTGCCAATTGCTTTCGCAATTTAAAAAAGCATACTTACATACTATGAGCCATACTGCATTAGGTGACCGCAAAAATGGCATGATCAGCACATTCTCTAAGTCTCTTTATTGTTTCTTTTTTTACTCTAAGTCTCTTTATTGTTTCTTTTTTTACTTTTCTTCTTATTTTTTGACTTTCAAATTTTTTATTAATTGAAATATAAAAATTAGTATCTCATGTACAAAAAATTGGGTTAAGTTAATCCAAACACCCATAAACTTGAATTCAGAGTAAAAATAAAAAATAAAACCAAAAAAATGATAATCTTAAATTGAATAAACTCCAGTTTTTAAAAGTGAAACTCCATTTTTTTAGAATAAATAAAATTCAATTTTGTTTTAAGAAAATTCATTTAGTATAGAACTTATGTGGTGTTTTCAAATGAAAAAGATTGTGAAAAATTATAAATATAACTATAATAGTAATATTAATATAAAGTTAATAATATTATTTAAAATTTAAAATAAAAAAATCAGATATAGTAATATTATTAAATACAAATATTAGTAATACTAATACTATGCATTAAAGAAAATTGATTGTAATGTTATTAAATATAAGAAAAATGATGCACCTTATTCTCTGCCATTTTTTATATAATACTATCTCGGTCTCGATTAAATTATCATTTTTACAAAAAAAATATTATCTCACTTATATTGTCACTTTATAAAATTAATAAAAATTAATTATTATTTTTTTAATTTTATTCTTATTATTAATAAGTTAATTAATAAAGTAAGAATATAATATTTTTTATATTAATAAGTTAATGAAAAATATTTTAGTCTATTTAAAATAATTTTATATAATATTGAGAGAATTTAATTATTTTTTTAATAAGTATGTATGAATTAAATATAATAATTTAAATGAAAAGAAGATAGTAATTTATATGATTACATGATTTTATTAGAAAAAATAAGTAGTAATATTATATTTAATAAGGGGTAGCCAAAATTTAAGGTCCAACCAATCACCGAAGCTTCTAATTGACTTTTATATATAAATCAACCACTCACATGCATAACACTCCTTTTGTCAATAATAAATAAGCTTATTTTTATTATTTTTATTAATTTTAAATTATAATTTATTTATTATTTTAATAAATTAATTAGCATATTAAATTTTTATAATATCTTATTTAATATTACTTATTAAATATATCACATATTTAAATAAAAATAAGCCAAAAATTTAAATAAATACTTAAATTATAGTTTAAGTAGCAATTAAATATTTAAATATTTTTTAGATCATTTAAGTATTTTTTTTATGATCAAAAGTTTAAATAAGCATCTAAATTATAATCTAAGTAGCAATTAAATATTTAAACTTTTTTGGACTATTTAAGCACTTCTTTTATTAAAATATGGTTAAATAAATACAAATTTAACAACAGCTATAATATTCATTAAATAATATTCTTTTTGGTAAATATAAGATTCAGTCTTTTTAGTTTTTATTGGATAAAAATTAATTCTTTAGTATCATATGTATATTTTTATAATTGAAAGATATTTTTTATGTATTGAAATTGGTATTATAGGTTGATATTACTATTATTATTATTATTTTGTATTGTTATTATGAAATTTTTGCTATTATTTTGGTATTATCATAATAATTATTAATTAATTAAATGCGCACCACTATAAAAAAATATAAATAAAAATAGAAAAATAAATTATTTATTTGTTAATTAAAAAATAGAAACAAAAAATAACATATTAATAAAAATAGAAAAAAAATTCATTAATAGAAATATAAATTACTAAAAGAAATTATTAATTTGTTAATATAAATTAATGAAATAATTTATTAATTTTTATTCAATAAAACTAAAAAGTGAGTATTATATTTGTCAAAAATAATATTATTATTTGACAGTGATTATAGTTGCTATTAAATTTGTGTTTATTTGACCTTATTTTGATAAAAAAAAATGCTTAAATGATTAAAAAAAAATTTAAGTATCGAATTATTATTTAGATTATAGTTTATGTGTCTATTTAAACTTTTGACCATAAAATAATATTTAAATGATCTAAAAAATTTAAGTGTTTAATTGCTATTTAGACTATAATTTAGTTATCTATTTGAATCTTTGGCCAATAAAAATATAATAAAAAAATATATAAATTTATATTTTTAATAAAAATAATTAATTTTTTTATTTTATTAGAATATTTTTATTTAATAGTAAAACTTGAAAAAAAAGAGATAAAAATTAAAGTAATATATTGATTTAGTGAGGAAAGAAATATTTTTGAAAAAAAAAACTCATTTTTTAGTCAATAGTAGAGTATTTTTGAAATTTTACTTTAACTTTTTATAAAAAATATAAATATTTTTAGTTCTGTAATATTTCTAAAATAAAAATTATTTTTTTAGGTAGTTATGTAAATGTCTCTTACTTTTAATTCTATCTCAAAGCTTTCAATTTTAACAAAAGAGACAACAAACTTTATCATAATTTCAAATACTATCATCTAATTGATTGGGGCAAATACGAGATAACTAGTATTTAATATGAATGTCCGCTCGTATTAGTGATTGCCCCTCCATTTTGATTAACTAACATAGAAACTATAAATTTACAACCTAAAAAAGTTAATAACTCTGCAACTTCTGCAAATTTAGTCGATCAATTTATTTATTTGATTAACTTTTAAAAAAGCTCTATTTATGACTTTATTTCCAATAAAATTTTCAAGTTTAATTTTTTTGCTTAAGCTTAATATCTATCATTGATAAAATATAAATATAAACTAATATTGAATATAAACCCCAACCAAAGGCCGAGCTAAGATTTAGATTCAGTTTTGAAAAAAAAAAAAATTAGCAGGTTTAAAATAATTTATAAATAAAATAAAATATTGTAAGATTTGATGGTCAAAAATAGAAAATATCTATGAAAAAGGTAAAAATAATACATATTATAAAAAATGTTAAAAGTGCAAAGGTATTAATCAATGTAGTAGATTTTGAAAATATTATATATAATTTGGAAATAAAATAAAAGAATAAAATTTTGAGGTTCAAAATTAAACATATTTATAATTTACATAAACAATACAACAAAAATAATAACATTTAACTACAATAACAATAACAAGTTTTCATTTTAGAATTTTTAGACATGCTAAGCTCCCTTTAAATATTTTCAATTTATGAACTTGATGATCCCTTCAATTTTCTGGCAGTTTCAAGGCTTACAGGCCTCTTAAATCATTTTTGTATTTTTGAAATATGTCGGTTACTTCTATTTCTTTGCAGTTTCAAAATATACCGGTCTCTTTCATATCTTCAAATTTTTTGCAATTCAGAGACTTGCTTATATCCCTTATATTATCACCCATTTGCATTAGAAAGAAAATTTTCCAGTCCATCTTCAACACAAAAAATAAGAAAAACAGACAAGAAAAAAGCAAACTCAATTTCCTTTTTCTTTTTCATTTTAGAAAATTACATCAAATTTCTCTCTTTTCCCCACAAACTTCTTTGCAAGTTTTTTTTTTTGTCTCATTTTTCTCTGTGTATTTATTTTTCATTCATTCATAACACATATATAGACATTTTAATATAAGTTTTCATATTTTTTTTTATTGTTGATTAACTAATTTACTCTGCCAATTGCTTTCGCAATTTAAAAAAGCATACTTACATACTATGAGCCATACTGCATTAGGTGACCGCAAAAATGGCATGATCAGCACATTCTCTAAGTCTCTTTATTGTTTCTTTTTTTACTCTAAGTCTCTTTATTGTTTCTTTTTTTACTTTTCTTCTTATTTTTTGACTTTCAAATTTTTTATTAATTGAAATATAAAAATTAGTATCTCATGTACAAAAAATTGGGTTAAGTTAATCCAAACACCCATAAACTTGAATTCAGAGTAAAAATAAAAAATAAAACCAAAAAAATGATAATCTTAAATTGAATAAACTCCAGTTTTTAAAAGTGAAACTCCATTTTTTTAGAATAAATAAAATTCAATTTTGTTTTAAGAAAATTCATTTAGTATAGAACTTATGTGGTGTTTTCAAATGAAAAAGATTGTGAAAAATTATAAATATAACTATAATAGTAATATTAATATAAAGTTAATAATATTATTTAAAATTTAAAATAAAAAAATCAGATATAGTAATATTATTAAATACAAATATTAGTAATACTAATACTATGCATTAAAGAAAATTGATTGTAATGTTATTAAATATAAGAAAAATGATGCACCTTATTCTCTGCCATTTTTTATATAATACTATCTCGGTCTCGATTAAATTATCATTTTTACAAAAAAAAATATTATCTCACTTATATTGTCACTTTATAAAATTAATAAAAATTAATTATTATTTTTTTAATTTTATTCTTATTATTAATAAGTTAATTAATAAAGTAAGAATATAATATTTTTTATATTAATAAGTTAATGAAAAATATTTTAGTCTATTTAAAATAATTTTATATAATATTGAGAGAATTTAATTATTTTTTTAATAAGTATGTATGAATTAAATATAATAATTTAAATGAAAAGAAGATAGTAATTTATATGATTACATGATTTTATTAGAAAAAATAAGTAGTAATATTATATTTAATAAGGGGTAGCCAAAATTTAAGGTCCAACCAATCACCGAAGCTTCTAATTGACTTTTATATATAAATCAACCACTCACATGCATAACACTCCTTTTGTCAATAATAAATAAGCTTATTTTTATTATTTTTATTAATTTTAAATTATAATTTATTTATTATTTTAATAAATTAATTAGCATATTAAATTTTTATAATATCTTATTTAATATTACTTATTAAATATATCACATATTTAAATAAAAATAAGCCAAAAATTTAAATAAATACTTAAATTATAGTTTAAGTAGCAATTAAATATTTAAATATTTTTTAGATCATTTAAGTATTTTTTTTATGATCAAAAGTTTAAATAAGCATCTAAATTATAATCTAAGTAGCAATTAAATATTTAAACTTTTTTGGACTATTTAAGCACTTCTTTTATTAAAATATGGTTAAATAAATACAAATTTAACAACAGCTATAATATTCATTAAATAATATTCTTTTTGGTAAATATAAGATTCAGTCTTTTTAGTTTTTATTGGATAAAAATTAATTCTTTAGTATCATATGTATATTTTTATAATTGAAAGATATTTTTTATGTATTGAAATTGGTATTATAGGTTGATATTACTATTATTATTATTATTTTGTATTGTTATTATGAAATTTTTGCTATTATTTTGGTATTATCATAATAATTATTAATTAATTAAATGCGCACCACTATAAAAAAATATAAATAAAAATAGAAAAATAAATTATTTATTTGTTAATTAAAAAATAGAAACAAAAAATAACATATTAATAAAAATAGAAAAAAAATTCATTAATAGAAATATAAATTACTAAAAGAAATTATTAATTTGTTAATATAAATTAATGAAATAATTTATTAATTTTTATTCAATAAAACTAAAAAGTGAGTATTATATTTGTCAAAAATAATATTATTATTTGACAGTGATTATAGTTGCTATTAAATTTGTGTTTATTTGACCTTATTTTGATAAAAAAAAATGCTTAAATGATTAAAAAAAAATTTAAGTATCGAATTATTATTTAGATTATAGTTTATGTGTCTATTTAAACTTTTGACCATAAAATAATATTTAAATGATCTAAAAAATTTAAGTGTTTAATTGCTATTTAGACTATAATTTAGTTATCTATTTGAATCTTTGGCCAATAAAAATATAATAAAAAAATATATAAATTTATATTTTTAATAAAAATAATTAATTTTTTTATTTTATTAGAATATTTTTATTTAATAGTAAAACTTGAAAAAAAAGAGATAAAAATTAAAGTAATATATTGATTTAGTGAGGAAAGAAATATTTTTGAAAAAAAAAACTCATTTTTTAGTCAATAGTAGAGTATTTTTGAAATTTTACTTTAACTTTTTATAAAAAATATAAATATTTTTAGTTCTGTAATATTTCTAAAATAAAAATTATTTTTTTAGGTAGTTATGTAAATGTCTCTTACTTTTAATTCTATCTCAAAGCTTTCAATTTTAACAAAAGAGACAACAAACTTTATCATAATTTCAAATACTATCATCTAATTGATTGGGGCAAATACGAGATAACTAGTATTTAATATGAATGTCCGCTCGTATTAGTGATTGCCCCTCCATTTTGATTAACTAACATAGAAACTATAAATTTACAACCTAAAAAAGTTAATAACTCTGCAACTTCTGCAAATTTAGTCGATCAATTTATTTATTTGATTAACTTTTAAAAAAGCTCTATTTATGACTTTATTTCCAATAAAATTTTCAAGTTTAATTTTTTTGCTTAAGCTTAATATCTATCATTGATAAAATATAAATATAAACTAATATTGAATATAAACCCCAACCAAAGGCCGAGCTAAGATTTAGATTCAGTTTTGAAAAAAAAAAAATTAGCAGGTTTAAAATAATTTATAAATAAAATAAAATATTGTAAGATTTGATGGTCAAAAATAGAAAATATCTATGAAAAAGGTAAAAATAATACATATTATAAAAAATGTTAAAAGTGCAAAGGTATTAATCAATGTAGTAGATTTTGAAAATATTATATATAATTTGGAAATAAAATAAAAGAATAAAATTTTGAGGTTCAAAATTAAACATATTTATAATTTACATAAACAATACAACAAAAATAATAACATTTAACTACAATAACAATAACAAGTTTTCATTTTAGAATTTTTAGACATGCTAAGCTCCCTTTAAATATTTTCAATTTATGAACTTGATGATCCCTTCAATTTTCTGGCAGTTTCAAGGCTTACAGGCCTCTTAAATCATTTTTGTATTTTTGAAATATGTCGGTTACTTCTATTTCTTTGCAGTTTCAAAATATACCGGTCTCTTTCATATCTTCAAATTTTTTGCAATTCAGAGACTTGCTTATATCCC
Source organism: Garcia nutans (assembly GCA_947685225.1). Taxonomy (NCBI): domain Eukaryota; kingdom Viridiplantae; phylum Streptophyta; class Magnoliopsida; order Malpighiales; family Euphorbiaceae; genus Garcia; species Garcia nutans. The sequence goes on along the minus strand of CANTUV010000037.1, from coordinate 44,809,142 downwards.
TTATATTATCACCCATTTGCATTAGAAAGAAAATTTTCCAGTCCATCTTCAACACAAAAAATAAGAAAAACAGACAAGAAAAAAGCAAACTCAATTTCCTTTTTCTTTTTCATTTTAGAAAATTACATCAAATTTCTCTCTTTTCCCCACAAACTTCTTTGCAAGTTTTTTTTTTTGTCTCATTTTTCTCTGTGTATTTATTTTTCATTCATTCATAACACATATATAGACATTTTAATATAAGTTTTCATATTTTTTTTTATTGTTGATTAACTAATTTACTCTGCCAATTGCTTTCGCAATTTAAAAAAGCATACTTACATACTATGAGCCATACTGCATTAGGTGACCGCAAAAATGGCATGATCAGCACATTCTCTAAGTCTCTTTATTGTTTCTTTTTTTACTCTAAGTCTCTTTATTGTTTCTTTTTTTACTTTTCTTCTTATTTTTTGACTTTCAAATTTTTTATTAATTGAAATATAAAAATTAGTATCTCATGTACAAAAAATTGGGTTAAGTTAATCCAAACACCCATAAACTTGAATTCAGAGTAAAAATAAAAAATAAAACCAAAAAAATGATAATCTTAAATTGAATAAACTCCAGTTTTTAAAAGTGAAACTCCATTTTTTTAGAATAAATAAAATTCAATTTTGTTTTAAGAAAATTCATTTAGTATAGAACTTATGTGGTGTTTTCAAATGAAAAAGATTGTGAAAAATTATAAATATAACTATAATAGTAATGTTAATATAAAGTTAATAATATTATTTAAAATTTAAAATAAAAAAATCAGATATAGTAATATTATTAAATACAAATATTAGTAATACTAATACTATGCATTAAAGAAAATTGATTGTAATGTTATTAAATATAAGAAAAATGATGCACCTTATTCTCTGCCATTTTTTATATAATACTATCTCGGTCTCGATTAAATTATCATTTTTACAAAAAAAATATTATCTCACTTATATTGTCACTTTATAAAATTAATAAAAATTAATTATTATTTTTTTAATTTTATTCTTATTATTAATAAGTTAATTAATAAAGTGAGAATATAATATTTTTTATATTAATAAGTTAATGAAAAATATTTTAGTCTATTTAAAATAATTTTATATAATATTGAGAGAATTTAATTATTTTTTTAATAAGTATGTATGAATTAAATATAATAATTTAAATGAAAAGAAGATAGTAATTTATATGATTACATGATTTTATTAGAAAAAATAAGTAGTAATATTATATTTAATAAGGGGTAGCCAAAATTTAAGGTCCAACCAATCACCGAAGCTTCTAATTGACTTTTATATATAAATCAACCACTCACATGCATAACACTCCTTTTGTCAATAATAAATAAGCTTATTTTTATTATTTTTATTAATTTTAAATTATAATTTATTTATTATTTTAATAAATTAATTAGCATATTAAATTTTTATAATATCTTATTTAATATTACTTATTAAATATATCACATATTTAAATAAAAATAAGCCAAAAATTTAAATAAATACTTAAATTATAGTTTAAGTAGCAATTAAATATTTAAATATTTTTTAGATCATTTAAGTATTTTTTTTATGATCAAAAGTTTAAATAAGCATCTAAACTATAATCTAAGTAGCAATTAAATATTTAAACTTTTTTGGACTATTTAAGCACTTCTTTTATTAAAATATGGTTAAATAAATACAAATTTAACAACAGCTATAATATTCATTAAATAATATTCTTTTTGGTAAATATAAGATTCAGTCTTTTTAGTTTTTATTGGATAAAAATTAATACTTTAGTATCATATGTATATTTTTATAATTGAAAGATATTTTTTATGTATTGAAATTGGTATTATAGGTTGATATTACTATTATTATTATTATTTTGTATTGTTATTATGAAATTTTTGCTATTATTTTGGTATTATCATAATAATTATTAATTAATTAAATGCGCACCACTATAAAAAAATATAAATAAAAATAGAAAAATAAATTATTTATTTGTTAATTAAAAAATAGAAACAAAAAATAACATATTAATAAAAATAGAAAAAAAATTCATTAATAGAAATATAAATTACTAAAAGAAATTATTAATTTGTTAATATAAATTAATGAAATAATTTATTAATTTTTATTCAATAAAACTAAAAAACTGAGTATTATATTTATCAAAAATAATATTATTATTTGACAGTGATTATAGTTGCTATTAAATTTGTGTTTATTTGACCTTATTTTGATAAAAAAAATGCTTAAATGATTAAAAAAAAATTTAAGTATCGAATTATTATTTAGACTATAGTTTATGTGTCTATTTAAACTTTTGACCATAAAATAATATTTAAATGATCTAAAAAATTTAAGTGTTTAATTGCTATTTAGACTATAATTTAGTTATCTATTTGAATCTTTGGCCAATAAAAATATAATAAAAAAATATATAAATTTATATTTTTAATAAAAATAATTAATTTTTTTTAATATTTGTAAAAAGAGGAATGAGTCTATTGATATTGGACGAAGGGAATAATAAATTTACCATATAGTTTCCTTCTCACAGTTGCCAATCAAATCTCATTAAATAATATTTTGTTGCCTGTCCATACCCATTAATGCCAGTTTATATTATTATTATTATTATTACAATAAAAAATTTTTTAGTAAAATGAATTATACAAGAAAATATTCATTTTCCCTATCATGTCCAAAATGCCTTTGATCTTTTTAAATAAATAATAAAAATAAGAATTTGTGTTTTTTTATATCTTCGTACACAATTCTTTTTCTTGCGTATGAAGAATAGGGGAGAAGTTACTCATAATAGAAGGGGCAACTACCCCCTTTCTAGCTTCAAAAAAAAAAAAAATTGTCCTCTTTCTTTTTTAGAGGAAAAAAAAATATACATTTATGTTTATTAAAATTTTGAGAATACTTAATTGCTTTCCTTTCAAAATTTTAAATTATTCCACTACTTTTTAACATATGCAAGAAGTTAACTAAAACAAATCCTGTAAATCATTCTTTCTCAAATAAATACATATCTCTCCCATAAAAAAATTAACCAAAAGAAAATTAACACTATCCAAAAGCAAAAAAAAAAAAAAAATTAAGAAAAGGGGCATACTCATTTATGAAATAATACAAGGTTAGAATTTTTATCTTTTTTAATATATTTTTATCTTTTTTAATTTCTTCTTTTTATTTTATTTTTATTACTCATACTTTTAATATTGTAAGATGATTTTTACTTCAACTATTTCTTAAGATATTATATTCTTGATTTAATATTTATTATATTCTATTTTATTTTTGATAGATCATTAGGTAAATTTTGAAATATATACATATATATAAATATTAATAATTTATTTAATTGTATATTTAATACTATTTTTTTAAATTATCAATAATTATTAAAGCATGAAGGCACGTAGAGTTATTTTTATATATATGAGAGATATTTACATATATATATATATATAAAGTGATTATTCATTTATTTTTTAATATATATAATGATATTTTTATTTTGCCTCGTTGGCTTAAAAATTTGGTTTTGGCTCTGTTGAAAGAGACAATGTTAAAAAATAAATCACTTTTTTTTTAGTTATTATCATATTTTGATTACTTGAAATTTAATATATTTAATTTTATTCACCATTTTACTCGCAAATTCCATAAATTTTTTTAAAATATGTATATTTAACATGTTAAAAAATATTGTTTCTATAATAAAAATAAACTATTTATAAATGGAGGTCAAATTTAAAAATTGAGTCAACATAAACCACCTCACAGCAGCTGTTTAGAACAAATAAAAAAAAAGATAACAAATTTAAAAAAGAAGACCACAGATTACATCTGCAGACACTAATAATTTGGTTGAAAAAAAAACTGCAGACAATAATAAAAACAATGTGAAATCATAAAATAAACTCCAATAATTTCAAATATTTTGTCAAACTGAACAGTTTATAATAATTTAAAAACAACTAAATAATAGATGGCTAGTTCTACAAGTAAAGCTTTTTCAAATTGATTTTCCTATTATATATAGATGCTAGTTTTTGGATCATGCATTTCACCAATTGGGTTTCTCTTCTTTTTCTTGTTTTTGCAATCTTGCTCTTTTATAGCTACCCACCATTATCCTTTTCTTTATCTAAAAAAATGGCTGGAGAAGCACCCAAGTCTATCTATGATTTCACTGTCAAGGTATCTTTCAATCTTAATTTCTTGCTTGGAGTCTCATATCTGGGTTTCTTACATCTGTTTTTTTTACGTTGTTAAAGAAAATTAAATTAACAAAGAAAGTTTTCATTTTTGTGCTTTATCTGTTCTCTCACTCTCTCAGAAGATATGGAATGGAATACAAATGTTTCTTGCTTGTATTCTTAAATCTGGGTTTCTATCATGTTTATTCTTTGTGCGTTCGGAAACTTATATTACATAAGAGAAAGTTCTCAACTTTGTGCTTCATCTGTTCTTTTTCTTGAATGGGATGTAAAGGAGCAAAAATCATTGCATTCTTTGTGTTTTCCAATTAAGCAGTGGGTTTATGGTTATTTAGAAGAAAAGAAAAGACTTTAGTACTGACATACTTGTTCTCTTAGCAATTGAACGCTACCTGATTGTTCCTTTTGATTTTTCCATTACTAGCTTTTGATTTTAGGGTTCTTTGCTTCTGCTTCATTTTCCCCTCTTTGCAATTAATCTGCTATTATTCTGTTTATGATTTAATTCTATTTCTTAAGCTTGTATATATTAATTTGATGTTGCTTACCATATTCTTATTTGATAATATTAGAAGCAATTATGTTCCTTGGTATTTTCATTATTGTACATACATGCATTGCTATTTGAGTTTACTCTGCAAATTACAACTTTTATTTGTGAATATCTGCTTATCACTGTAAGAAAAAAAAATATTTTCTAATCCCAAACTTTAAATCTGAAGGGTCTCTGTTGATTTTCCTTAAGTCAATTACTCTTTTATTTCTTGGATAGAATATGTTTTAGATAATTTAATCTATCACCCAGTTTTGTCACTTGGATTTTTAAGTAAAAGATAGTCTCTCTAATCGCATTGAATGACAGGATATCCGCGGAAATGATGTGAGTCTGAGTGAATACAGTGGGAAGGTTCTTCTGATTGTGAATGTTGCCTCCAAATGGTAATACTAGTTAAATATGTTTTCTGTTTGACTTGGCTAATCAATTTCTCTTGGTCTGTGATTTATTCCTTTGTTACGAGTTTTCTTCAGTTTTTGCTTCCTTGATTTATTAAATTACATGTAACTCTCATATTGGCTTGATCCTAAATGGTCACTATTTCTTTCTTTCCCTAGGACTTGGCAAACTAATTAAATCTCACAACTGCTGTTCACAACTAAATGGCTGGAATATCTAACCTTCTTTCACTGTCATCAATTTAGCCACCAAAATCAATTAATTTTCTAGTAGTGTTAACCTACTCTGTTCTGTTTTGCTGAGAAAATGACATGGAAAATCCATTTCTAGGATTGAGAAAAAAGTACTTCTTCCTGAACTGATTACTTACTGCTTTGAATTTTTGAGGGCTGTGGTCGGGTTGGTGTTTGGCAAAAGATTTTTTCCTCATCATTTGGAATAGACATGATTTTATTGTTGATGCGTTTTTGCAGACTTATGTATCTATTCTATATCAATATACTGTTTTGGATTTGCATTAGGTTTAAGGTCAAAAGTTAGCCATCATTGAGTTGCTGGAAAGAAGTTGAAACTATGTTATTGAACTTGAAAAACTGGGTTATGATCACTAAGATAGCATGATCTTGCATGGTAAAATAGCTTCTGCAGGATGAAATTATTGTATAAAGCAGTAAAAATTCCCAAATTACATCAAGTGCTCATCAGTATCTTGTTTCTGTGCTCGGATTCACTTGCAATGCAGAGATTTGCTAGTTAATTGTATGTATATTATTTTTTTTTCTAACCATGAAAATTTTGTTCTGGTTAAGCTAGAACTTTTTGCCTTTTCATACTTTTTTCTTATTCTTGTTGACAATGCAGAAAGTTTACACTTCCAAGAAAAGTAAATTGTACCAATGATATTTAAAAGCTTTTGCATTGGTATTGAATCTAATTCTTCTTTATGTAGCGGTTTAACACAATCAAACTACAAGGAATTGAACATCTTGTATGAGAAGTATAAAAGCGAAGGTTGGTCACTTATTGTTGTGGAGATAAGCTTTGTTGATTCATCTATTTCACAATGTATATATTGGCTTGAAGTTTATAGCTTATGGACTGGTAATGTTATGGCAGGTTTTGAGATCTTAGCGTTTCCTTGCAATCAGTTTGCAGGGCAAGAACCAGGAAACAATGAGGAGATACAAGAAGTTGCTTGCACAATGTTCAAAGCAGAATTCCCAATCTTTGATAAGGTAATATCAGAAGATTCAGAACTTTTAAATTTGAGAGATGAATGGGAATCCTTTTCAAATATTCTTTTCTGATTATTAATGTAGATTGAGGTAAACGGAAGGAATGCAGAACCCCTCTACAAGTACCTAAAATCAGAAAAGGGTGGATATTTTGGAGATGCCGTCAAGTGGAATTTCACAAAATTTTTAGTGAACGAGGGGAAGGTTGTCGAACGATATGCTCCGACTACATCACCCCTTAAAATTGAGGTATGATCTTTTTTCCCCCTTTCAGCTGTTTTTGTTGATTATAAGAATTTCCATAAACTCCATATGATATTTCTTCTGTCATTTTCTTTTTGCAGAAAGACATACACAATTTGTTGGGATCTTCTTAAGGACACAAGATCGAGATAATTTATGGTCGATAATTGCTATATATTTCCGTTATAATAGTATAATAAAGTACATAAACTGGAAATGTTGTGTTTGGATTTGACTTTTTTAAGTTCATGTGAATATACTGTCCGACTTATAAGCATGGATATTTTTTACTTTTATAATTAATATCTTTACTGTGATGTCTATTTCTGCATTACCATTCATCTGAACTTGTAAAGTATCCAGCCTAGTGTTAGTTGCCAGTTCTCCAATCCAATATGAATGTCTCCATTTTGAGACATTTGAAAGAGTATCTAAGGCAAATTTGTTACTTGTTTTGGTATTGTGCAGAAGCCACAACATCTCAACAAGATTGAGCCATGCATACCAGTATGGCGCAAAGAACTAAGGCGGTAGACGTTCAGATAACAGCACCAATTTGCCTTATAAATCCAGCTGCTCCAGTAACTACTCTCAGCACTCCCGTCTGCTCATCATTGCATTTACTTTGACTTAGTGTCAGTAATAAAAAGTTGACTTATCAGTGAGCATTTTTAACATATATAAACACACACACACATATATATGATTAATTTGTAGCAGTAGCATTTTCAAAATTCTTTCAACACTGTTCACCATAACTCATTTCCCTAAATGAAAATGAAATGATTATCACATACCATTGCATTTAGAATTCTCAAAATCCATCAACTTTGAAACACAAAATACAGTTCAGTAAAATAATTAATGTAGAAATTAGTATAACAACTTTGCTTCATTAAAGCCCAATTAACAGAGCACTGACCTCATCAAGCTCATTGCTTTCGAAATTTTTGGAATGCTGACAATACCCACCTTCTTTGATCGAACCTGAAGAAGTTCCAATAGTATAACTCCCAGCCCTCCAAAATTTTACCATTGAAACTAGCTAGTAAAGACATCAAAATGGCAATTCTCCAGCTAGTAAATCTGTAAATGGAAAAGCCCCCCACAAAATTAGCTTTATCTGCACATTTCTGTTGGATGACCAATTGATTCCTCTCCTACCATATAGCTTCCTCTGTAACTAACAGGGTAATTTTGTTTTCTTACATACAAAAAAAGAGAAGTCAACCTCCAACACAAGATCCTCCATTGGCTTCAGTAATATAAATTAAAATGCACACAAATTTAACAAGTATCAGTGTTGTAATGCTAAATTCAGCATTTTAACATAAAACAATCCAACATATATAAATGTGATTTAATTAGTATACAGCAATTGAAAACTCATTCAGATTTATGTACGAAATATATAAATGCCCAAATTAAAACTCATTTCCCTAAATGAAAATCACATTCCATCATTACATTTAGAATTATCAAAACCCATCAACATTGAAACACAAAAATAATGCAGCAACAATTCGTGAAATATTTTGTATTATGTATGCATACATTACATCAGGGACTAAAACAAATCTAAGTAACTAAGACTTGCTTATGCTGTATATCATTCCTTGAGCGTCATCCTTGATTATATTGTCAAGTTCATGAGGAAACATAGCAGGCCATAAAACAATATCACTTCCCTCAACATCCATTCTTGAAAGATAATCAGCAGCTCTGTTTGTTTCTCGCCATGCATGAGATACTACACACTTGTTGAACTTACTTAAAAAATTCCATATATCCTTCAAGCAGTCATGAGCTGATGCATTATAAGACTGCTCTTTGTTAATGATTTTAACAGCAATCAAAGAATCAGATTCAACCCACACTAATTTAATTCCAAGAGTTAAGGTAAGGATAAGACCTTTCCTTTTAGCCTGTAATTCAATCAAAACAACATTATTCGACTTAGGTGCTTTAGAGACAAAAGCACGTATAGGGTGACCATTATGATCACGAAGCAACCCACCCAAGCCAGCATTATTATTATTTTCATTTTGTCTACCCATAGATGCATTAGTATTTAATTTGGTCCATCCAAAACTTGGTTTTTCCCATCTGCACCATGTAATCGATGTTACAATATTAATAGGACATATTTGAAAAGCGTATAGCACTGGCAGTGTTAATGCCAATTCAACAGGGCTCCATGTTCGCAAAGTATATGCCATTCTTCTTTCTTTCTTTCTTTCTTGGCGATGTGCAGTTGGAGAAAGCCTTCAAAAATTCGTCAAATTGGTCAAATGATTACAATATTTCCTAACTGCAAATATATGGATGCTAAAATATCCAAATCCCTGTAGGATTTAGGAGAATTCCATTTAATTTTAGTTATTTTTTAATTCTTTAAAAATTGTAATCTTCCAGCAAATCCCTTTGGGACAGTGTCTCTCCATATCCAAATCCATTTAGGATTAGGAGAATTGCATTTTTTTTTCCTTACCACCATTAATTTTAGTTATTTTAATTATTTAAAACATATAAAAATGAAAATGGAAAGAATTTCAAGATCTGGTATTTAGAATTAATTACATTTAAAATTTTAAATTATTCAAAATCTTGTATTTTTTTTCCTGCTATATATGTCATAGAAATTAGGATTTTTAACAAAAATACAAGAAAAATTAAAAATAATTTCAAATTTATCACATTTATAAAATATTTATCAAAATAACAGAATTTATAAAATATTTATCAAAATATCATATTTTTATTAGTTTACAAACAATTTACAAGGAGTTTATAATGAGTTTTTAAATTTTACATAGTTTATAATAAGTTTATTATGTATTATAATAAAATGACTAAAATGATCCTGGTAAAAAAATAAAAATTTTTAAAAATGTGGTGGAGGGTGTCATTTTTTCTAAAAATTAACGGAACTCATTTTCATATATATATATATATATTAAAAATAAATTGAGGGTTTATAACTAAGATCCCAAAGGAAAAACTATACACAAATATAGCATAAATCGAGTTTTGTTTTTTATATTATTTACTTCTACAAATAAAATATTCGTAAAACAAATAAAATTATTTTAAATAGATGTAATTTTGTGGAAAACATTTTTTAAGAGAGGATAAAAGAAACTTATTATTACATTTTCACATAGAATATCTTAAAAAGTTTATTAATTAGATTAAGTCATTTAATAGTTGTCTTACTTGTTCCATTAATTTTTTTTTCTTTCTTTTCAAAATAAGGATATTTTTGTAGTAAAGGTAATTAAAATTCATAAGAACTTTGTTGATTATTATTTATAAATAAAACTTGAAAATTTTATTGAACAAAATTGAAATTTTCCTTTCTATGTAACTTTAATGATGGAAAACTAGTCTTTTTTTTATTTTTATACTTTTAGACTTTCTATTAAAATATTTAGTATGTATGAGTTTACTTTTGTGTTGATTGGTATTAAAAAAAATCTTTTAAATTAATGAGTAATAGTAAAATTGATCCTAATATGACTCTGCTTGATTCAATTAAAGGGCTGCGTAAAGAGTTTAAAGGGATCCATTTCAATTATGCCTTCTGAAAAGCCAATTTTGATGCTTATTTTCTCACTAATCAGGCAAAGAATTTATGAACGAGACTTAGCCTAATGGTAAAGTGCACCTTTTTCTTTAAACAATTGACCCAAGATCGATTTTCCTTCACCTAATGTAATATTTAAAAAAAAAACTCATGCAAAGAATTTCCTATTAGTTCTACGTTATTAGAGCATTCACTAACTCCCCTTCGATAGGGGTTTTCTTTTCTCCTTATTTCTCTATAAGGCCCTTTACTCCCTAGTGATTCAATCTCTAGGGTTCTTCCTTGTATCGTCCTTGAGATTGGTTTTCAACTTATCTCTCAAACCAAAATACCATGGGGACATCAAATAATTTAGATGACTTATGGCATCCCTAAGATTGACTGAGGAGGAAACACAGATAGGGGAAGTAATCGTGGATCAAGATACTAAACTAAAACAAAGGTACCGTATTTCATAATGTTTGATTGGTAAGATCTTTACCAAGAAGGAAATCAATGTCCCTACTTTTAGATCCACAATGTTTAGAAGCTGATGTAGATCCTTAATTTTGGTCATGAATGAGTTTGATTTTAATGAAAGACCTAAATTAAATTTAATCTGATTGAATTAGGTCCAGTTGAAGTTGAACCAATTAAAATACATACCAACTCGGTTCGATTGGTTTAGCCAAGCTCAATATGAGCCAAATGACCCATGAGCCAAGCTTATAAGGAATTTGGTTAGCCAAATTAGCCATGACCCATGGTTATAATGAATTTGGCATGCCAAATTTTCCGTGGACACTTGACCATGGCGAATTGGCAAGCCCAAATTTGCTATGGTCCTTTAATCCGAGTTTAATATGGGTTATTAAGGGGTTTTAAGCTTCCTAATTAATATGGGACCTCGAATAGATTTCGGATAAGCAGAGATTAGGGTTTTAATTGAATGATCTTTGCTTATAAATAGATGATTAAAAGAACGGAGAGGGAAAAAAAGTAATAGAAAACACAGAGAAATTCAAAAATAAAAAGAGACAATCAAATACAACAATGAAAAGTAATCAAGGGAGGCAGTAGTTTGCCTTCGGATTGTTTCCCCTCGACCAAGATTTCAATTGATTCAAGCACATAGTAGTAGTAAGGCAGAAAGCTTGATTCAACAATCTCAAATTTTATGGAGCCAACAAACGGAGGTTTAACTTCTTATTTAAAATTTACAGTAGCCATTTACATTATTATTTCATCATCTTGCAATTGTTTAAGTTTATACTAGCAATTTCTTAATATCTTGTATAAGTTATATTTGTCCAGTAGCAATAAATTTGATAACATATTAACACCTAGTGTTCATCAATTTACAAACACAATCACAATAGTCAAATAAATAATTCAGTAACAAAATAAATGATTGTTTCAGGCATGAACTAAGTTTAAACAACATATGTATTCATGGATTTAATCACAATAGCAAAGATTAAACATAAAATCCTAATCTTGTTTTCTAAAATCATAAAACCCTAATTTCAAAACTAAAACACTAGTTTTCAAATTAAAATCCTAGACTTCCATCCAAAGCCCTAATTTCCAAACTAAAACCTTAGTTTCCAAATTAAAACCCTAGACCTCCATCCAAAACTCTAATTCCAAACTAAAACCCTAATTTTCCAAATTAAAATCCTAAAACCCTAATTTCCAAACTAAAACATAATTTTCCATCTAAAACCCTAATTTTGTTTTCAAAATCCTAAAATCATGTTTTTAACCCTAATAAATCCAAATTTAATATGTGAACCTTAATTTTGTATATTTGATGCTTTAAACTCTAGTTTTGATTATTTAATTTATTATATACTTGTGATGGATGATTTATTTTATTTGGTTTATAATGAATGATTTGCTTCTAATTATTGTGAATGTTTGAATGGTTTAATTTATTTATTTAATTTATTTTAATATTGATTATTTTGATTTTAAAGATGTAAGAGGTATGTTTTCACTTTATGGATACCTCATTAGTTAAGTTCAATGTAATTTAATTTATTTTGAGTTTTGGATTAATGTAAAGGATATATTTTCACCAAATGGTGGGTGTCTGTGAGCGGGGATTTTCGCCCCCACTCCCGGTGGAATGGTTCTTGCGACTTCGGCATTATTTAGGCTCGGGGCCTTAGAGAACACGGACCTAAGTCCGGAGAAAATGAAGTAGCCACCCGGACGGGCCGGGAAAAAAGAAAGAGGTGAATGACTCGATTTCTAAGGAATCCCCAATCCCCTAATGAGTTCGAAAAGTTGGGTACATGTGGGGAATGTGAGAAATGGCCCAACACCCCCACAGCGCCCGGTTCATTGAAACCGACCTCCTTTACAAGTCTTAATATTATAAAATTCTTAAATATAACAACATTATCCATATTACACACAATAATTAAAAGAAAGCATCAATATATTAAAATCAAAACAAAGTCCAAACAAAGCAAATAAATGGATCCCATCCAAGGATGGAAACATGTCCTTACATCACATGCCTAAATAGGACACTCACCAAAAGGTAGAAACATGCCCTTTACATTGGTTCTAAAATAGAAAAGCAAATTAAATTACATGATGTTTAACTAATGAGATACCCACCAAGTGGAAACATACCTCTTACAACTTTTGGAAATCTAAATTAATTGAAAAAAGTAAATAATCATTCATCACAAATAAATCATTCATCAAAGCTATTAATCAAAATAGAAAATAAATATCCATTAATTATAAATTAAATAAATCAAGTATTAAAAGTAAATAAATTAAAGCACAAGAGATAAATCAAAGCATAATCAAGTATAGAATTAAATAAAGTAAATAAAAGTCCAATTATAGCTACTGTGACTTTTTATGGAATTAAAATAGATTAGGGTTTTATGTTTTAAAAGGTTGGTAAGACTCTTTGATTAATTAAATTAATATTTGAATGGTGAAATCATGAAACTAGGGTTTTATACACTTTAAAATATTTTTGATTCATGGTTTTAAATGGTGATTTATAAGCTACTGAGTAAATTTAAAGTATTTGTGGTTTTATGTTTTTTTTTAATGTTTTAAAGGATTAGGGCTTAGAAAAAAAAATAAGATTTAAGGTTTTAAAGGAGTTAAAGTTTAATATTTTAGGTTTAGAAGTTGAATTAGGGTTTTAATGTTTTAGAATTTGGGTCTCGGGTGATGAATGAAACTTTTAGGATTAAAAATCAATTTGATACTTTTATAAGATTTTGTAAAAATAAACCAAACAAATTAAAGTTTTTATAAGTAGAAAAGATTTATATAATTGGAAAAGTATTTTTAGAGTTTTTATAAGAAAACAGAATATGTTTTAAGAGTTTACATAATTTGCCCTATTAAAACAACGAATTAGTGTTTTTAACTTTGAACAAAAAGGTGGATTGAATTCTGGGATTCTTGAATTAAAAGAACAAAGGAAAATTTAGCTACTGTATAAAAAAAACAAAGAATTTAATACATACCTTTTTTTCGATGATTCCTCCAAAAATAATTCTTCTTGGATGAACAAGCTCCAAAGACAAACTTTTTTTTATCTTTGAATTGCTTAAATCGTGATGCTGCTCCTTTAAAAATCAATTGAATTCAATTATTACTTTTCCACTTCACTTTCGGATTCAAATTCTCAAAGCTACTGTGAAATTTTTTCTCCCCCAATTTGGTTGTCTTTGGTCCTTATTTATAGAGGTCTTTCTATGTATATTCCTTATTTTGCACAGCAAGTAATATTAATAAGAAAAGGAAACCAAAACCTAATTAAATTAGGTTTTGAAAATTTTGCGTCGGAAAAAATTGCGCTGCCGAAAAAATTGCCGTAGGAAAAAATGCGCTGGGGAAAAAATTCTGCCGCAGGAATCTACGGCAGCGGGGAACCCAGTGGACCTGCGAGAGAAATAGAAAAGCTATTTCGCTCGTAGGAATTTCCTGCGGGCGAAATAGCCCACGGGCCAGCGCGACGATTTTTTCGTCGCCGATTTTTCCTACTCCGATTTTGATTTTTTGATTTTTATTTGTTTATTTTTATTTTTTATTAATAAAAATTAGATAATAAAGCAAAAACTATTTAATTAAAATTATTTTGGACCAATTAGACAATAAAAATTATTTTGGACTAAATAAAATATATTGGACCGGATTGGGTAAAAAATTAAGGGTCTATAGTTTGCCCCCTGTTTGAAAAATCTGAAACTTTAGTGAAAGAGAGTGAAAAACAATAAGACTTATTTTTTAAGATAGTTGAGGTTTTGGGTTCTGGACCCGGTTTGAGTTCTGGACTCAAGGATAAATTCTAGGTTCTCGACCTAAGAAAAATTTGGATTCTAGACCTGGTTCGAAATCTAGATTCAAAGATGATTCTAGGTTTTGGACCTAAAGAAAAATTTAGATTCTGAACCCGGTTCGAATTCTGGACTCAAGAATAATTATAGGTTCTCGACCTAAGGAAAATTTGGATTCTGGATCCGGTTCGAGTTCTGGACTCAATGGATGATTCTAGGTTCTGGACCTAAGAAAAATTTGGATTCTGGACCCGGTTCTAGTTCTGGACTCAATGGATGATTCTAGGTTTTGGACCTAAGAAAAATCTGGGTTCTGGACTCGGTTTGAGTTCTGGACTCAAGGATAATTATAGGTTCTGGACCTAAAGAAAATTTGGGTTCTGGACCCGATTCGAGTTCTGGACTCAAGGATAATTCTAGGTTCTCGACCTAAGGAAAATTTGGATTCTGGACCCGGTTCGAGTTCTGGACTCAATTGATGATTCTAGGTTTTGGACCTAAGGAAAATTTGAGTTCTGGACCCGATTTGAGTTCTGGACTCAAGGATAATTCTAGGTTCTCGACCTAAGGAAAATTTGGGTTCTGGACCCAGTTCGAGTTTTGGACTCAAGGATGATTCTAGGTTCTGGACCTAAGAAAAATTTGGGTTCTGGACCCGAAAGGTTTGGATACTCGATCCTAAACTGGATTGGGATACTCAATCCTAACTGGATTTAGATACTCGATCCTAAATTAGACTGGGATACTCGATCTAAACTTGGATTTGGATACTCGATCCTAACTTGGATTGGGATACTCGATCCTAACTGGACTTGGACACTCGATCCTAAATAGGGTTTGGATACTCGATCCTAAACTTGATTTGGGTACTTGGACCCGGGATTGAATTGATTTGGGTACTTGGACCCAGGATGATTTCGAGAATGGGTGCTTGGACCCGAGATTGAGTTTGACTGACCTTTTATTATTTGAGGAGTCTGACTGCTCCGGCTGTTTTATGCATTGTGATTCTTCACCATCAAAATGGATCTTCATCCTTTGAGATCGGGTCTTCATCCTTAAAAATGGATCTTCATCTTTTGACATCGAGTCTTCACCCTTGAAAATGGATTTCCATCCTTTGAGATCGGTCTTCACCCTGGCTTTAGTTCTTTTAGCTAGATTGATCTTCTATCTTTTGTATCTTCATTCTTTTGAGAGTTCTAATGTTTCATTCTTTTGTTCTTCCTTTTTGCAAAAATTCAGCTATTTTTAATTGGACCTTATATCCTCTCCTTGCCCCCCTGTATGGCAAAATATTTGTAAGTGAGTTTAAAAATATTTGGAATATAAACTCAAAAAATTGAAAAGGAGAAACATTGCCCCCTGTGTAGGCTCAAACCAAAGATTTTATCCATGCAAGCTTTGATTGATGTTTTTGCCGTCTAGTTCTTCGCACAAGCACGTATTTCTTCTCTTTGCAAAATTACTGGAGCTTTCTCAAGCAATGGGCTTTCCGTGCCCCCTGATTTGACATCTTCTTTAGATTCTTTAATTCGCAGAGTGTTTGTTGTTCATTTTGCCAAAGAATAGACAAGAAAGTGTGATGTGTTATACTCATATATGCATGAATGATACTTACAATGATTTTATTGACTCACAGACCGAGGTGATCCGCAGAAATATTCTCGTTGGTTCAATTTTGACGCTTTCTCAAATCTTGCATTGGAATGATCGAAAGCTTTGTATTTGTGGCTTTTATCTTCAAGATGATGAAAACATGAGTGGTGGAGACCCTAAGCAGCAGAGTCAAGGATGCATCCATTTCCAACTATAATTTAGTATGACCTTGCCAATAATCATTTCCTTTGTCCAATGTGTTATTCAAGGTTCAACGTACTTCCCTTAATTTGAAGGCTTTGTATGACAAAACATTTTTTGAATTTTTTGAATTTTGATTTTGAAATCAAATGTTGGCTTTGCCAAATCAATGTCAATGTACCTCAGGACTTGATTTTCCAAATTAATATATCTATAACATGACAACCCTAATTACCGTACTAAACTCGGAAATCATTTCTATTTAAGCAAGAACTGTTGCACTTCAGATAGACACATACACATTACTTGGCCAAAGGTCTCATTTGAGTTTAAATATTGTCTATATCATATGCATGCTTATCCAAACTATCTCCACTAATAGACTCTACTTACCAAGAGAGATCAACAGGTCTTTGATAGGCTTGAAATGGGGTCTATAAGGGACAAGGGTTTAAATGAAGGCCATTTTGAGATAGGAGCTGACATGACACAAGGGACAAACTATAAATTTCTTGTTTGAATTTTAGGCAGCTGGGAGGCAATCTTGCTAGACTCCAAATTCCTCTTATCTTCTTGGTATTAATCTGGATCTTGATTAGGACAGTCTTTGCCCTTGCAAAAAGTTTAAGACCCAAATCTGTTTCTTTTCTTCTTTTCCCTTTTCTTTCCACTTTATTTTTCTTACTCTTCCCTCTTCTTTCTCTTTATTTTCCTTACTCTTCCCTTTCTTTGAGCATTTTATCATTTTGTCCTTCTTCCTTGCAGGACTGTTAAGTACAGAACATTCAAGAACTGAGTGCTCTTTCTCCTTTTTCTTTGAATCTTTAACTGGGCTGGACCAATTCAAAAATATCCTTATAAACCAAATGAAAGCCTTTTGTTGTCTTAGGTAAAAGAGAACTCAGTTGGCTTTCTAAACCGCCTTTTTGGGTTTTCTTTTCTTTTTCTTTTTCTTTTTCTTCTCTTTTTTTTCTTTTCTTTTTCTCTTTTCTTTCTCTTCTTCTTCTTTTTTTTGCTCTCATTTCTCTTGTTTTCTTTTCTTCTCTTTTTTTTGTTGGTTTTGTTTTTTTTTTTGGTTCTAGCTTTAAAAGAGTCGTCTTGTTTGTACTAACTTAGGCTTCCAATAATGGATAAGTGGAGTAACATAAATATTCTTTAATAGAGATAAATCATTTGTTACTCTAATGTTGTTTTGATATATTGGAGATATTAAGGGAACTTCAACTACCCTTATGGTCTTGAAAACTTCAACTATCCTTATGGTCTTGAAAATATCAACTATCCTTATGGTCTTGAGAACTTCAACTATCTTCATGATCTTGACTATTCATTGCTTTCTTTGATCTTTTTGCCTCTTCATCTTAGTGATCATAAGACTTGCCAAAAGTATCACAATAGCTCAAGGCAGGTAGTTGGGGTTATATGCCAATGAAAAGAAAGCTAAAATTTTATGAAGGCTCAAAGGGACAACTAGGGGTTGATATTTAATAGGTGGATACTAGTTGTTGGCTAACCAAACAATGCCTAGATCATTTCTCTCGTAAATAAGCAGAGTTCAATTTCGCCTCGAAAGTTTGTCAAAGCATGTTGTTGCGCTCGAATTAACTATACTACCAAACGTCACTCGCAAGTATACAAGGTAGCTGTAGCAAAGGTGATTGCCCCAAGGTCGTTTCCCCAAGAAGGTGTGATTCGTAATAGCTTGATTGACAATTTATTTAAATGCAGAAGTTTGTTGTTGGAATTGTAAAAGACAATTTAAACCTAAGATTAACGTACGAAGGGTTTGATGTGTGTAATGGGTGCACAAGATCAATTCAGTTCTCGGGAAAGTGCCTAGGGTTATAGGTCCATTCAATCAAAGCTCAATTCTCAATTATCCTTTAACATGGCCTTGTAATTAATTTGTTTCTTAAGATTAATTAGTCAATTACCAATTCATTAGTTCTCACATTCATGAAATAGCAATAACCAATTATTTTATATTTGCAAATAATAAAACCCTAGAACTTATATTTCTAATTCATTCATAGGGTAGTCGATTGCATAATTCCGATACCAAATTTCACCTCTCGGTCCTTCATTCAATATCTAGAGATCAATAGGTAGCTAATCTATTAACCTAGCATACAATCCAATGCAATCAGCCAACAACAAGGTACATCAATGGAAATATCAAATCAAAGACATTCAATCAAATATACTACAAACCCCAGGCATGGGTATTTAGCTCAACGTCATCAATTTAGAACAATCATTCAACTCAATATAAAACAAATACAAATTGTTCATTGCAATATCAATCTCTTAATATAACAAAAACAATGTTGAAATGAATTAAAAGAGAGAATAGAAAAACCCCTTGTGAAGATGCCAAGAGTAGGATTACTAGTCTTCCTCCTAGCTCCACTTTGATGTTTGATGAAGAACTCAAGCCTCTTCAATGGTTGATTCCCTTTGCAATGTAGATGGAGCTTTCTCAAGTCACCAATCTTTCAATTGATTGTGCCTTTAGAAGATGGAATGGAGCTTTCTCAAGTCACCACTCTCTTCAATGAAGCTTCTTCAACCTTTGAGAGCTTATTGACCCACTTGATCCCAAAGAACCAAATTGAAGCTTGTCAATGGAAGATGGAGAAGATGAAGATGGAGGATGAAGATGAGGGACAAGGAGAGTGTCACTCTCTCCTCATCCCAAGTTGGTGTTTGCCTCCCTTTCTTCTCTTTTGTTTTTGTTCTCAAAACCCTAGCCGCTCTCTCCAGATCTCCCTTTTCTTTTCGTCGTGCGAAAGAATTTATAGCATTCTGGTGTGACACGGCCAAGTTAAAGGAGACTTGGCCGTGTCTGAGTCTTTTGTCCATGAGAGACACGGCCAAGATGGATGAGACTTGGCCGTGTTGGTGGTCTTTAGAGGGACAAGGCCACTGACTTGGCCGTGTCCCTTGCCTGTGTTGGCTTCTGTGAGAATTGTTCTTCTTTTCTTCTTTGGTTGAGTGACACGGCCGTGTTGGAGGTGACTTGGCCATGTTGGAGGTGACTTGGCCGTGTTGGACCATTTTGGAGGGACACGGCCAGTGACTTGGCCGTGTCCCTTGCATGTGTCACCTACTGTGAGAGTTTCTTCTTCTTTGCTTGGGATTTAAGTGAGACACGGCGAAGCTTGAGCAACTTGGTCGTGTCTGGGCTTCTTTGGAGGGACACGGCCAGTGACTTGGCCGTGTTCCTTGAGTGTGTCAGCTACTGTTCTTCGATCTTTGCTCTTCTTGCACTGTTTTGATCCTCCAAGGGTCTTTTTGCACCTAAACCTAAAATAAACATTTTAAACTCACTTAAAACAAAAATTAATCAAAACATTAACTAAAAGACACATAAAATCATACTAAAAACTAGTACAAAAATGACCTAAACAACTACCCCACATTTAACTCCTTGCTTGTCCCCAAGCAAGACTAAAATCAGAACACACTAATCAGATGAATTTTTCTAAGTTCAAGAGTTATAAAGATGCATCAAGACTTCCTTATCTCTAAATCCACAATCAATATCAAATCAAACAAAATCGACACTCATGCAATTAAGTGATTTTCCATGCAAAACCAATGTTATCACTCCCTCACCAACTCTTACAAGTGTTTGATCATGGTGGTATTTACACTCATAACAATCAATGAAAGATTATTACTATAGGCTTGCTTATCAATCAAATCTCCACCACCAAATTTCAATCAAGCATCAATCAAAAGGTCTTTCTTTTGGTTGTAATGGGGCTAAGGTAAAGGCATGACATTTTGGAAATGTAAGCTTAATAATTAAGTTCAAGAGCACTTCAAGAATGAAGTAACCGATCATATGTATAACTAACAATCCCAAAACACCTTCCTCTCATATACCCATTGACATTCAATAGCTTTTCAAGGGAACTCACTTATTAAATCTTGCAATGATACATTCAAACCCTTTCAACAAGAACAACAATTATTCTTCTTATTATATATATATATTATTTTATTTTCTTTTTCTCTTTCTTTTTTTTTCTTTTTCTTGTACATAAGTTTTTTGTACAAGTTTTTATTTTGCTTTGCAATCTTAAACTACTAAATTTAACCCCACACTTTATTCAACACAACACTCGGTCATAAACGCTCTTAAAATGCTCTTGACTTAATGAAAGGATAAGAGTTAAACAATAAGGTTCAAGCTAATGGTGTTGTGCAAAAGAAAGAAAAGGAAAAATAAAATAGGCTCAAAATTGGCTAACTAAAGTTAAAAATAGGGTTGGTCTTTTTTAAGCCAAAGTGATTTCACCTAATTGCCTTAATCATCTTGATGCCTAATTAAAAATTTATGTAGTCTTAAAATGCATGTCAAAGCAAGTTCTAGAAATTCATCAATCAATGATGTTCACCCACAAAAAGAATAATAAGTTGATGGCTTAATTCTCACAAGGTTAATGGCAAAGCAAGGAAAAACCAACAGAATTGACAATAAGCACCAATTCTACTCAATTCTCCAAATCATGCTTCAAAAATTTAAAGGTCATCCATCAGCAATGTTTAAAACAATTGAACTTCTCAACATTCATTTATTCAATGAAAAACATTAAAAACAGTAACTAAAACCTAAACAAAATGCAATTGAAAGTAAAAACATAAAACACCAAATGCACCCCACACTTAAAAATTCACATTGTCCTCAATGTGAGCATGCATACTACAGAGAGAGTTTAGATGATACCTGATTTCCATCGTTCCCATATACGAAGTGTGGGGCTCCTTCCACCCATAATGCAATTGGAGCTCATGACTGAGAGGATCAACACCATGCAATTTTGAAAAGTGCCAATATATTGAAAAGCTTAGGTAGCATTCTTAGGGGAGCAATTGTCCAAAAAGAACATGTGAGGGTTGTCTTAGCATGATTTTTTAAAGCTATAGGGACGTAGTAAGAACCTTTTTCAGTTTGCAACATGGTTTTATATGGTTTTTGCTCGTTCTCACCACCAAGAGTGGGAGAGATGATAATTTGTTGCATACTGTATTCCCCAACCAAAACATCTTTCAAAATTCCTGGGGTCTTTTTAAGTTCAACCAAGTTTGGTTGAATGTGTTCTACATTCTCTTTAGCAATTTGAAAGTCTCCCTCAACAATCTCATTATTCACTAGTAAATTGCTCTCATCAATTTCTAATTTGGAAGAATTAGGCTCTACGTCTATGGTCATGGCCACCTCAAGCTTATCTACACTATCTTCACTATAGGGCATGTCATGGAGTTCAGAAAGTTGCATACCTTGTTTCTCTGCATTCAGCTTACTTGGGAATGGGATTGGTGGCATACAAGGATTTGGAGGTTCGCAATTTTGTCGAAGTCGATGCTTCCAAATTCTCCTCCTCCTTTGATTGAATTAACTCCTCTATGTTTGATTGCATTTCCTCGCCATCTTCTTCATTGTTAGTTCCTGCATCAAAGGAATCACAAAAATCGTTATATATCACCTGTTTATTCTTAAAATTTGTGATGACCTCTATTTGCTCCAATTTCCTAGGAAATTCCTCCTCTTGGTGTTCTTGGAGTTGATGTGCCAGTTGCCCAAGTTGCATTTCCACCCTATTTAATGTTTCCTCCAAAGAATCTAACCTCTCATTGCTTCTTTCCTGAATTTCTGTGCTAATTTGAATGTAAGCATTCAAATCATCTTCCACTTTGGATGTCTTGTATTGAATATGATTTTGTGCACTAATTTGAATGAAGGTATTCAAACTATCTTCCAAAGTGGGTTTCTTAAGGAAATCTTGATTTGAATATTGTTCTTGAGAGTAAGAACTTCTCTGGTAAGGTTGAAAAAAATTTGGAGGTGGAATGTGCTGCTGGTTTTCCAAAGAAAAATTTGGGTAGTTTCTCCAATTTGGATTACAAGGATTGGAATATGGGTTACTTCTACCCCTTTGCTGGAAATTTTCAGAGGCATATTCTTCCTCTTGCCTCTCTTGATATTGTCCATAACCAAATGAACACATGTTTGCGCTATGTCCTGCAATGCCACATGCTGAACATACTCTTCGAGCAGGCACAGGTGTTTGTCCTCTTGCATTTAGCATCTTAAGTTGGTTCGTTAATTTTGCTAATTGCCATGCCATGTCAGAATTAGGGCTATCATCGTAAACCCCTGCGTACCTTGAAAATTGCATATTTACACAAGGCACTTAGCAACTTAAAGAAAACAAAAAAATAAGTAAATTTAAAGAAAAACAAAACAAACAAACAATGCACAGAAAATAAACAAACAATGAAAAGAAAGATCAAACTATCACTACTTAACAACCTTCCCCGACAACGGCGCCAAAAACTTATTGCGCTCAAATTAACTCTACTACCAAGCGTCACTCGCAAGTATACGAGGTAGCTGTAGCAAAGGTGATTGCCCCAAGGTCGTTTCCCTAAGAAGGTGTGGTTCGTAATAGCTTGATTGACAATTTATTTAAATGCAGAAGTTTGTTGTTGGAATTGTAAAAGACAATTTAAACCTAAGATTAACGTACGTAGGGTTTGATGTGTGTAATGGGTGCACAAGATCAATTCAGTTCTCGGGAAAGTGCCTAGGGTTATAGGTCCATTCAATCAAAGCTCAATTCTCAATTATCCATTAACATGGCCTTGTAATTAATTTGTTTCTTAAGATTAATTAGTCAATTACCAATTCATTAGTTCTCACATTCATGAAATAGCAATAACCAATTATTTTACATTTGCAAATTAATAAAACCCTAGAACTTATATTTCTAATTCATTCATAGGATAGTCGATTGCATAATTCCGATACCAAATTTCACCTCTCGGTCCTTCATTAAATATCTAGAGATCAATAGGTAGCTAATCTATTAACCTAGCATACAATCCAATGCAATCAACCAACAACAAGGTACATCAATGGAAATATCAAATCAAAGACATTCAATCAAATATACTACAAACCCCAGGCATGGGTATTTAGCTCAACGTCATCAATTTAGAACAATCATTCAACTCAATATAAAACAAATACAATTGTTCATTGCAATATCAATCTCTTAATATAACAAAAACAATGTTGAAATGAATTAAAAGAGAGAATAGAAAAACCCCTTGTGAAGATGCCAAGAGTAGGATTACTAGTCTTCCTCCTAGCTCCACTTTGATGTTTGATGAATAACTCAAGCCTCTTCAATGATTGATTCCCTTTGCAATGTAGATGGAGCTTTCTCAAGTCACCAATCCTTCAATTGATTGTGCCTTTAGAAGATGGAATGGAGCTTTCTCAAGTCACCACTCCCTTCAATGAAGCTTCTTCAACCTTTGAGAGCTTATTGACCCACTTGATCCCAAAGAACCAAATTGAAGCTTGTCAATGGAAGATGGAGAAGATGAAGATGGAGGATGAAGATGAGGGACAAGGAGAGTGTCACTCTCTCCTCATCCCAAGTTGGTGTTTGCCTCCCTTTCTTCTCTTTTGTTTTTGTTCTCAAAACCTTAGCCGCTCTCTCCAGATCTCCCTTTTCTTTTCGTCATGCGAAAGAATTTATAGCATTCTGGTGTGACACGGCCAAGTTAAAGGAGACTTGGCCATGTCTGAGTCTTTTGTCTATGAGAGACACGGCCAAGATGGATGAGACCTGGCCGTATTGGTGGTCTTTAGAGGGACACGACCACTGACTTGGCCGTGTCCTTTGCCTGTGTTGGCTTCTGTGAGAATTGTTCTTCTTTTCTTCTTTGGTTGAGTGACACGGCCGTGTTGGAGGTGACTTGGCCATGTTGGAGGTGACTTGGCCGTGTTGGACCATTTTGGAGGGACACGGCCAGTGACTTGGCCGTGTCCCTTGCATGTGTCACCTACTGTGAGAGTTTCTTCTTCTTTGCTTGGGATTTAAGTGAGACACGGCCAAGCTTGAGCAAC
The DNA here is from genome assembly GCA_947685225.1 of Garcia nutans. Taxonomy (NCBI): domain Eukaryota; kingdom Viridiplantae; phylum Streptophyta; class Magnoliopsida; order Malpighiales; family Euphorbiaceae; genus Garcia; species Garcia nutans. The sequence goes on along the minus strand of CANTUV010000037.1, from coordinate 44,784,834 downwards.
TTGGCCGTGTCTGGGCTTCTTTGGAGGGACACGACCAGTGACTTGGCCGTGTCCCTTGAGTGTGTCAGCTACTGTTCTTCGTTCTTTGCTCTTCTTGCACTGTTTTGATCCTCCAAGGGTCTTTTTGCACCTAAACCTAAAATAAACATTTTAAACTCACTTAAAACAAAAATTAATCAAAACATTAACTAAAAGACACATAAAATAACACTAAAAACTAGTACAAAAATGGCCTAAACACATGTTCTAAGACTGACTAGGACCTTGACAAAGGTAATTATGTAGGAGCCCTCTCTAAGTAAGCATACACAACTCAATGTTATAGAGCAATTCCCCCACCTAGTAAAGTCATTCAAGTCATGATGCATAAATATATTAATTCATGAATTATCAAGCTAGATTCCTCATCGGTTGAATACCAAAATGAACAAAGACCAACAAATTTTTTGATAAAAGTAATTTATTCAAACAAATTTAAATTTGAAAAACACGATAGTTCCAATTAAATATTAAAGAAAAAAAAGCAACATTCAAGCTAAGGAAAGTTCATTGAGTTTAAGCTTCTTTTCCTTTCACATCTTTAACATTCCCATCTTGAAAAGAGGATAAAACAAAATCTTCTTCTTATCCTTTTCCCACCATGAAGGTCTCCGGTGGAGGTACTTTGTTGAACCTTGGAAATGGATTACCTTTTGTATTGGGCTTATCCGGCTCAGGCAACTTGCCATTATCAATTAAATTCTGGATCTCATGCCTCAACTTCATACAATTGTCCGTTTCGTGTCCAGGCCTTTGATGGAATTGGCAAAATGCATCAGTATCAAAGTTAGGTGGAAGAGGATTAGGCAAAGGACGAGGAGTCAAGGGTTGTAACAATCCCTTCTTTTGCAGCTTGCTGAAATCCTAAGATAGAGGCTTCCCCAGATCTGAAAATTGTCTTTTATTTTCTTGACCGGTTATATTAATATTAACTTCTTTTTGCGTGCTTTGATTACTAGGCTGGTAATTCCCTTTCTCATTCCTCTTTATTGAAAAGCGATTCCTCTCTCATTCCCACTCTTCAATTTGCAGACCAGCTTGGAGAAGGTCTTTAAAATCACAGATGAGTGTATGAGACATCCTCTCACGAAGACTAGGCAACACCCCTCTCACGATCATCCTTATTTGATCAAATTCATTGGGCATTTTCTTGAGCAAAGCAGCCTTATGTCTCCATCTTTTCACATAGTCCACAAAATTCTCATTTGGCCTTTGTCTTATGGACTCAACTTCCAACTCGATATTATACCCATATTGTTGGATGAAGGCTTTGTAAAGTAGATCCCAACTCTTTTGTGTTCCATCATCTAAGGTAGTAAACCAATTTTGGACAATAGGGTCCAATGAGAGCATAAAGAACCTTAAGGTTTGAGCCTTAGTAGCTCGGGCAGACTGCATGGTATTGATGTATTGCTTCACGTGAAGATGAGGATTTCCGGTGCCATTGTACTTAGCAAAGGAAGGCATCTTGAATTTATAAGGGACCTCTTCATCTTGTTCAAATAGTTTGTCGATCTCGGACATCTCCTCGATTTTCATCTTCTTCTCAAATTTCTTTTCTAAATCAGCAATCATCTTTTTAACATCGGATATCTCGGTCTTTTCAATAGTTGCTTTCTCAATAGCCTTCAGTTTTTTCTTCTTTTCTTGAACCTCTTGGTAGTATTGAGCCCAATCATCATCATCGTCAATGATCACCTTTTCATCATCAAAAGCTACTTCATTAATTTTAGCCTTCCCCTTGACTTTTTTGGTGCTAGCAGATGCTTCGGCATTGTTTCCTAAAATTGCAACTAGTTGATTCTTTATGGTCTCGGCCATGGCCTCTTTTATTTCTTGCATCTTGGCATTGAGGGCTTCATCCACCATTCTTTGAATTTGTTCGGGCTCCATTGTTTTTAGTGAGCAAGTGATTGAGTCGTTGCTAGATACCTCATCTCTGGCGTAGGTCGGATTGTTGTAGGCTTTTGAACTTTCGTAATCCAGAGCTGTGAGCCGGAGAGTATCAATGATATGAGATGCAAATGTATGCATGTATGCATGTATGCACAAACAATCAACAAATAAGGATAGGACGTTCCTTCCAATCTTACAACATCCACACACGAATGGCGAGTCCCTTTTCCTAGGTATATAGTTAACAAAATACTAACATGGGGTATCTTGCTTTCGAATAATTCCCTCAGACGTTTCAGCCAATAGTTATATTTTCGAAAATGGAAATAATCCATGATAATTCCCATTAATTAGGTTTTAATCCATCCAACCAACTAAAGTAGCTTTTATGCTATGTTGGATTAAAACGAAATTAAGAGATTTATTATAAATAGATTTCTCACTTGAAAAATGTAACTAATGATTCATGCCAAAAACAAGCCCATGGTTAATTTATTCTTAGTGTAAACTAGGCCCACAATTGATTTTTGGTATTTCATAATTGACCTAAATATTTTTGCAAGCTCTTTATAAGAAAAGATTGGGTGAAAATAGTTTTGTTTCTAAGCCCATTGTAAAAGATTTTAGAAAATTAGATTTTGGGCTTAGTATTTGGGCCATGGGCCAAAGAATTTATTTATTTTTTTTAGAAAAGTCTTATGTCCAAAGACCATCTTGAAAAATTTTGAAAATAGTTTTGGTCTTTTGGATTTTAAAGAAAAATTTATTTTGAGCTTACAATATACTTAGTTCATATTAGAAAAGAACAAACCAAATAAGCCATGATTTAGACTAAGATAAACTAACTATAGTCAAACAACATGCATTTGGGGTAAAATCTAAGGAAAGTAACTAGGCCAATTACATGAGCTTTAGTCTTTGGGTTAAAATGCTTAGGTTCCCATAGCAAATATATACCAAATGGTACGAGGCTATGAGTGGTTATGCCATGCTCGATCTCCATACCTTAACACGGGTAACACGGGCATCCTAACTCACGCACACAATGCAATCTAATATAATGCAATGGATAATATCATTACAAAAAAGAATAGAATAATATAAAGACTAACGGAATCAACTTCTCTTATCCCCAGTGGAGTCGCCACTGTGAGTGAAAATTTTTGCCCCCACTCCCGGTGGAATGGTTCTTGCGACTTCGGCACTGTTTAGGCTCGGGGCCTTAGAGAACAAAGACCTAAGTCCGGAGAAAATGGAGTCTCCACCCGGACGGGCCGAGAAAAAAGAAAGGGATAGATGACTCGATTCCTAAGGAATCCCCAACCCCCTAATGGGTTCGAAAAGTTGGGTACGTGTGGGGAATGTGAGAAATGACCCATCACCCTCACAACGCCCGGTTCATTGGAATCGGCCTCCTTTACAGGTCTTAATATTATATAATTCTTAAATATAACAACATTATCCATATTACACACAATAAGTAAAAGAAAGCATCAATATATTAAAATCAAAGCAAAGACCAAACAAAGCTAATAAATGGACACCCATCCAAGGATGGAAAGATGTCCTTACATCACATGCCTAAATAGGACACCCACCAAAAGGTAGAAACATGCCCTTTACATTGGTTCTAAAATAGAAAAACAAATTAAATTACATGATGTTTAACTAATGAGATACCCACTAAGTGGAAACATACCTCTTACAACTTTTGGAAATCTAAATTAATTAAAAAAAGTAAATAATCATTTATCATAAATAAATCATTCATCAAAGCTATTAATCAAAATAGAAAATAAATATCCATTCATGATAAATTAAATAAATCAAGTATTGAAAGTAAATAAATTAAAGCACAAGAGATAAATCAAAGCATAATCAAGTATAGAATTAAATAAAGCAAATAAAAGTTCAATTATAGCCACTGTGACTTTTTATGGAATTAAAATAGATTAGGGTTTTATGTTTTAAAAGGTTGGTAAGACTCTTTGATTAACTAAATTAATATTTGAATGGTGAAATCATGAAACTAGGGTTTTATACACTTTAAAATACTTTTGATTCATGGTTTTAAATGGTGATTTATAAGCTACCGTGTAAATTTAAAGTATTTGTGGTTTTATGTTTTTTTTAATGTTTTAAAGGATTAGGGTTTAGAAAAAAAAATTAAGATTTAAGGTTTTAAAGGAGTTAAAGTTTAATATTTTAGTTTAGAAGTTGAATTAGGGTTTTAATAAAGAATTTGGGTCTCGGGTGATGAATGAAACTTTTAGGATTAAAAATCAATTTGATACTTTTATGAGATTTTGTGAAAATAAACCAAACAAATTAAAGTTTTTATAAGTAGAAAAGATTTATATAATTGGAAAAAGTATTTTTAGAGTTTTTATAAGAAAACAGAATATGTTTTAAGAGTTTACATAATTTGAAAAGTAAATTGGAGTTTTGAGGTTTTGAAGAAATAAAATTAATAACTTTAAATTCTTTGGAAAATAAAGCAACGGATTAGTGTTTTTAACTTTGAACAAAAAGGAAAATTTAGCTACTGTATAAAAAAAATAAATAATTTAATACATACCTTTTTTTTATGATTCCTCCAAAAATAATTCTTCTTGGATGAACAAGCTCGAAAGACAAACCTTTTTTTCTTTTGAATTGCTTAAATCGTGATGTTGCTCCTTTAAAAATCAATTGAATTCAATTATTGCTTTTCCACTTCACTTTCGGATTCAAATTCTCAAAGCTACTGTGAAATTTTTTCTCCTCCAATTTGGTTGCCTTTGGTCCTTATTTATAGAGGTCTTTTTATGTATATTCCTTATTATGCACGGCAAGTAATATTAATAAGAAAAGAAAACCAAAACCTAATTAAATTAGATTTCGAAAATTTTGCGTTGAAAAAATTGCGCTGCCGAAAAAATTACCGCAGGAAAAAATGCGCTGGGAAAAAAATTCTGCCGCAGGAATCTGCGGCAGCGGGGAACCCAGTGGTTCTACGAGCGACTCACCCGCAGGAAAATCCTGCGGGCGAGCATTTTGGCCGCAGGAATTTCCTGTGGGTGAAATAGAAAATCTATTTCGCTCACAGGAAAATCCTACGAGCGAAATAGCTAAATAGAAAAGCTATTTCGCCCGCAGGAATATCCTGCGGGCAAAATAGCCCACGGGCCCACGCGACGATTTTTTCGTCGCCGATTTTTCATACTCTGATTTTTATTTTTATTTTTATTTTTTGATTTTGATTTGTTTATTTTTTATTAATAAAAATTAGATAATAAAGCAAAAACTATTTAATTAAAATTATTTTGGACCAATTAGACAACAACAATTATTTTGGACTAAATAAAACATATTGGACCGGATTGGGTCAAAAATTAAGGGTCTACAGTGTCCTATTTATTTAGTTTTGGACATTAGACAATTATTGTAAAGGCATATTTTCATCTTGTATGTGTGCCCATCTATATTTATTTGGACCTTCTTTGCTTTAATATAATGAATATTAATAATTTAATAATTTAATAATTTTTAGACCTGAAAAGAAGGCCGGTTCCAATAAACCAGACATTATAGAGGTGCTGGGTTATTTCTCACATTTTCCATGCATACTCAACTTTTTGAAACTAATAAGGGGATTGGGGATTTCTAAGGAATCGAGTCATCCAGCTCTTTCTTTTTTTTCAATCCGTCCAGATGGCAACTCCATTTTCTTCGGATTTAGGCCCGTGTTCTCTAAGGCTCTAGCCTAATAGTGCTAAAGTCATAAGAATGATTCCACAAGCAAGTGGGGGCAAAAATCTCCGCTTACAATGGCTTCTCCAGTGGGAATAAGAGAAGTTAATTATGTTGGTCTTTATATTATTTTATTTTTTCTTATTATAATATTATCCATTGCATCGTTTAGATTGCATCATGTGCGTACGTTAGGATGCCCGTGTTATCCGGATTATGTTATGTAAGGGATACCATAATTTCACTTAAGATATGGAGATCGAGCATGGCATAACCACTCATAGCCTTATACCTTTAAGTATATACTTGCTATATGAGCCTAAACTTTTCAATCTAAAGACTAAAGCTCTTGTAATTGGCCTAGTTACTTTCTTTAGGTTCTTACCCAAATGCTTGTTATTTGACTGCGATTGACATATCTGGATTTGAACCATAACTTATTTGGTTTATTCTTTTTCTAATATGACCTAATTATAATGTAAGCTCAAAATAATTTTTATTCCTTTAAACCCAAAAGACCAAAACTATTTTCAAAATTTTCAATATGGTCTTTAGATATAAAATTTTCTAAAATAGGTCAAAGATTCTTTTCTACCTCATACAAAGCCTAAAATTCATTTTTACAAATGGGCTTTGAAATAAAATTATTTTTCACTTCATCTAAATTACAACTTTTCTTAACTTCTTCTTAAATGAGCTTACAACTATTTAGGTCACTTATGGAATACCAAAAATTAATTATGGGCCTAATTTATACCAAGAATTATTAATCATGTGCTTGTTTGTAGTATAAATCATTAGTTATTTTTCCAAATAGGAAATCTATTTATGATAAATCCTTTAATTTAGTTTTAATCCATAATATAACATAAAAGCTATTTTTAGTTGATCCAATGGATTAACACTTAATTAATGAAAATTATCATGGACTGACTTCTATGTTTGAGAATATGACTATTGGTTAAACCGTCCGAGTGAACCTTTTCAAAAACTAGATGTCCCATATTGATATTCTATTGACCATATACCTATAAAAAGAGACTCGACATTCATGTGCAAAAGTTATAAGGTTGGAAGAGACATCCCGACTTTACTCATTTGTTTGTTTGCTCCACATGTATACATGCATTGCATTATATGGCATTGATTCTTTCTGGCTCATAGATATGGAGTACAGTAGTTCAAGAGCCTATGACAATCTAACCTACGCCAGTGATGTAGAATCTAGTAATGACTCAGACAACTTCTTACCAAAAGCAATAGAACCTGAACAGATTTAAAAGATGGTAGTTGACGCACTCAACTCCAAGATAAAAGAACTAAAGGAGGCCCTAGCTGAGACCATGAAAAGCCAGCTGGCTATATTATTGAGAAACATTGTTGAAGCATCTATTAATACTAAGAAATAGAAAGATAAGGAAAAAGGCTAAGATTGGTGAAGCAGCCTTTAATGATGACAAAGTAATAATTGATAATGATGATTGGGCTCAATATTTTTAAAATTCTCAAGATAAGAAAAAAGAGCCAAAGGATGTGGAAAAATTAACTGTGCAAAAGACTAAAACATCAAATGTGGAAAAAATATTGCTGATTTAGAGAAAAAGTTTCAAAAGAAGCCGAGGACTGAAGAAATATCAGAGGTAGACAAGCTGTTTGAGCAAGATGGAGAAGTTTCTTATAAGTTCAAGATGCTTGCTTTTGCTAAGTGTAATGGTATGGAGAATCCTTATCTATATGTCTAGCAGTATATCACTGCTATACAGTCTGTTAGAGCTACTAAAATTTAAACTCTAAGGTATTTCATACTTTCATTAGATTCTGTTGTGCAGAATTAGTTCAATATCTTAAAGGAAAGTACTCAAAAGAACTTAGATTTGTTGTATAAAGCTTTTATCTAGCAGTATGGGTATAATGTGGAATTGGAAGTTAACCTGATGGAGGTTGAGTCAATTAGACATAAACAGAATGAGAACTTTGTTTACTATATGAAGAGGTGGAGGAATAAGGCTGAACTACTTAAGAAGGGGCCAGATGAGTCTGACCATATTAGGATGATAGTGAGAGATATCCTATCTAATCTATGTATATGAATGTCTCACACTGTTATCAAAGATTTCAAAGATCTTCTCCAAGCTGGCTTGCAAATAGAAGAATGAGAAAGAAAGGAGAACTATTTTTTTGGAAGAAGGAATTAGAGGGGGAATTATCATTCTAGCAGTCAAGACACACATAAAGCAGTAGATGTCAATACAATTGGTTAAGCAAAAAAGAGGCAGTTTTTAGAGTTGAAAAAACATCTATCTTGGGTTTTCAATAAGTTGCAGAAGACAGGGCTATTACAGCCATTGGCTCTTCGACTGCTATAAGATCCTCTGCCATCAAACTTTGATGCCAAGGCCTTCTATTAATTCCATCAAATGCAAGGGCATGATACAAATAAATGTGCTTTTTTAAGGCACGAGATCTAAGATTTGATTGACAGTAGAAAGCTACATGAGCATGATAAGTCCAACACCAAGAATAATCAATTGCCTAAGTTTGGAAGAGTGTCACTGCCAGCAACATTCATGATAGAAAGAGGATCGATGGAAAGTTCTGTCTTATCATCTTTTCAAGATGTAGATTGAGGAATTATGGATGAAGAAGTGATAACCATTGCCCCTGACATGTCTAAGTAGATGAAGCACCATCGATTATAGTTCAACAAACTTCCTTAGGCTTGAGTGCTACTTATTTTATTTTTACTTTCTTTAATATTTTTGGAACAATTATATTTTTTAAATTAAGATTGTTTGAGTAAATTACTTTTATTAAATTTTTATTGGTCTTTGTTCATTTTGGTGCTCAACCAATGACAAGTCTAGCTTGATATTCATAAATTACTGTATTTATGCATTATAATTCGAATGACTTTACTAGGTGAGGGAGTTGTTCTATTGCATTGAGTTGTGCATGCTTACTTAAAGAGGGCTCCTATATAATTATGAGTGCCTATGTCCTAGTCAATCTTAGAACATGCTTTGACGAACTTTCGAGGCAAATTGAACTTTGCTTATTTAAAGGAGAAATGATCTAGGCATTGTTTGGTAAGCTAACAACTAGAATCTACCATGTTAACATCAATTCTTAGTTTTTTTCTTTGAGCATTCATAAGATTTTAGCTTGCTTTTATTGGCTTGTAAACCCCCAACAACCTACTTCGAGCTATTGTGACATTTGTGGCAATTCTGATGATCACTAAGTTACTAAGGACCAAAGAAGACCAAGGAAAATGATACATACTCAAGACTATAAAGATAGTTAAAGGTCATATGAACTATCTTAGATCTATTTCACCATTTAGATAATATTAGAGTAATAAAGGATTCCTCCTCATTGAAGTAGACTCACTATACTCCACTCATCTATAGTCAGAAGCATAGATTGGTGCAAACAAGATAACTCTCTTAGAGCTAAAAAAAGAAAAGGAAAAAAAGAAAAATAAAAAAGAGAAAGAGAAAGAGACAAATAAAATCCAAAGAGGGGCGGTTCAGAAAGCCAACAGAGTTCTTGTTACCTAAAGCAATAAAAGATTTCCACTTAGTTTAAGAGGACAAATTGGCTTGATTTAGTCCAGCCCAGCCAAAGACTCAATAAGAGAACGACCATCTTATCACAGCTCCAAGTCCGCAATCTTGAAAGTCTTAGACTTGATATTTCAAAAAAGAGAAAAGGACAGAATAATGGTCCTGAGTTTCTGCAAAAGAAAGAGATCAAGATTGTACTAATTAAATCCAAATTTCTACTAAGAAGACAAGCTCTATACTTTCATAAATCAAGATTTCAAGTTTTGTCTTTCCATGAAGCAAGGTATCAAGATGCCTGAAAGGTGAAAATGAAGTCTAGAGTTTAATATTTTTAACTATCTATAGTTCCAGCAGAAAGTTCGTAGTGTGAACGTTTGTCTATAGTGTTACATCAACTCTAATCTAAAGATGGCTTTCACTTACCCATGCCCCTTGTAGACCCCATTTCAAGCCTGTTAAAGACCTATTGATCTCTCTTGGTAGGTAGAGTTTATTGATGGGAGATTATTTGAATAAAAATGCATATGAGATAGACAATATTTAAACTCAATTTTACCTTTGGCCAAGCAATGTGTATATGTCTATCTAAAGTGCAATAGTTCTTGCTCAAATAGAATTGATTCCCGAATTTAGTATGGTAACTAGGGTTGTCATACTATAGATATGTTAAATTGAGAAAATTGAGCCCTAAGGTATATTGACACTGATATGATGAAGCCGAAATGTGAATTGAAAAAAATATTTTTATCATATGAGTCTCCAAGTTTAGGGAAGTGTGTTGAACTGTCGAACCTCAAAGGACATATTGGGCAAAAGTGGGCTAATAAAAGGATTACTTGCAAGATCATGAAGAGGTCGCCAATCAAATGTGTTAAAATGGATGTTTCTTGTGTCTCTAACTATGCTATTTGGGTCCCCCACTACTTATGTTTCCAACATTATTGAAATAAAGCCATATATGTGAAGTCTCCTACTATTCTAATGCAAGACCTGAACGAGAATCTGAAAAGAACCAATGGGAGTGATTTGGTTCATCATCTTAGTCTGTGAGTCAATGAAGCCACCGTAAGTATCTTTTATGCATATCATGCATACATGCATACATAAGCATATCACACTGCATTTTTCTTGTGTTGCCTATTCTTTGAACAACAATACTCTATAAAGCAAACATGAATCAAATATGGGATCAGGGTGTATGGAAGGCCTATTGCTTGAGAAACATTCAATCACTTTATAGAAAGAAGAGATGCATACTTGTGCAAAGAACTAGACAAAATACAAATATCAATTAAAGCCTACATGAGAACAAAATCATTGGTTTGAGCCTACATAGGGGGAAAAACTCTCTTTTTAATTCTTGATTTTATGTGCATATAAAATATTTTCAGACTCATTTTTAATATTTTGCCACGCACGAGCAAAGAGAGGATATGAGGGTTAGCTAAAAATAGCTAATTTTTTTGCAAAAGGAAGAACAAAAGAAGAAAGTAAGAACCCTAAAAAAATGAAGATACAAAAAATAAAAGATCAGTCTAGCTAGAATAGCTGAAGCCAATATAGAAAAATGTCTAAGGATGACGATCCATTTTTTAGAGTGAACACCTAATGTCCAAAGGATGAAGATCCATTTTGAAGGGTGAAAACCCACTGTTTAAAGGATGAAGATCTATTTTGAAGGGTAAAGACCCAATGTCCAAGGATGAAAATCTGTTATGAAATGTGAAGAATGGAACAAGTGGCTAGAAAAAAGCCAAAACTTTTAGATGATAGAAGGTCAGCAAAATCCATTGAAGAATGGAACAAATGGTTAGAAGAAAGCCAAAACTCTCAGATGACAAAAGGTCGGCAGAATCCATTGAAGAATGGAATAAGTAGCTAGAAGAAATCCAAATTTCTCAAATGACAAAGGGAAGGTCAAGCTAAAAGATATCAAACCAGAACCCAACCAATTCAGCCTCGGGTCCATAAACCAAAAACCAAAGTATCAAGTCTAGAACACAAACCAAACTTAGGTCCAGAATCCAAATCCAATATCGAATCCAGAATCCAAAATCAATCTAGGGTCCAGAACCCATATCCAATCTCGGGTCCAACACCCAAATTCAGTTTCGGATCAAGAACTCAAAATTCAGTCTTGGATTGAGAATCCAAATCTAGCATTGGATCGAGTACCCAAATTCAATCTTGGGTCGAGTACCCAAATTCAGTCTTGGATCGAGTACCCAAATATAGAGCCCAATCTAGTCTCAGATCGAGTATCCAAATTCAGCCTTAGGTCGAGAATCCAAATTCAGTCTTGGGTGGAGAACACAAATCTAGTCTCGGGTCGAGAAGCCAAATACAGTCTCAGATCAATAATCCAAATCCAGTTTCGGATCGAGAATCTAAAATTCATTCTTTCATCGAGAATCCAAATCCAACATCGGGTCAAGAACTCAAATCCAGTTTTAAGTAGAGAATCCAAATCCAATCCTGGATCAAGAACCCAAATACAATCTTGAGTCCAAAGCCCATTTTCATCCAAAATTATCTCAAAGTCATGTTGTTTTTCGCTCTCTTCTACTAAAGTCTCAGATCGCTTAAGTAAGGAGCGAATTGTAAACCCTTAATTTTGGCCCTGAATGAGTTTGATTTTAATGACAGACCTAAATTAAATTTAATCTGATTGAATTAGGTCCAGATGAAGTTTAACCAATTAAAATACAAGCCAACTCGGTTCAATTGGGTTAGCCAAGCTCAATATGAGCCAAATGACGCATGAGCCAAGCTCATAAGGAATTTGGCCAACCAAATTAGCCATGAGCCATGGTCATGACGAATTTGGCATGTCAAATTCACCATGGACTCTTGACAATGGAAAATTACCAAGCCCAAATTTGCCATGGTCCTTTAATTCGAGTTTAATATGGGTTATTAAGCAGATTTAAGCTTCCTAATTAATGTGTGACTTCAAATAGCTTTTTGATAAGTAGAGATTATGGTTTAATTGAATGATATTTGCCTATAAATAGATGATTAAAAGAACGGAGATGGAAAAAAGGCAATAAAAAACACATAGAAATCCAAAAATAAAAATAGACGGAATCAAATACAACAATGAAAAGCAATCAAGGGAGGTAGTAGTTTGCCTTCGGATTGTTTCTCCTTGACAAAGATTTCAATTGATTCAAGCAGACAGTAGTAGTAAGGCTGAAAGTTTGATTCAACAATCTCAACTTTAGTGGAGCTAACAAATGAAGGTTTGACTTCTTATTTAAAATTTACAGCAGCCATTTACATTATTATTTCATCATCTTGCAATTGTTTAAGATAATACTAGCAATTTCTTAATATCTTATATTAGCCATTTTTGTCCAGTAGCAATAAATTTGATAACTTATTAACACCAAGTGTTCATCAATTTGCAAACACAATCACAGTAGCCAAATAAATAATTCATTAGCAAAATAAATGATTATTTCTGGCATGAATTAAATTTAAACAATGTATTTATTCATGGATTTAATCACAACAACAAATATTAAACATAAAACCCTAATCTTATTTTCTAAAATCATAAAACCCTAATTTCAAAACTACCCTAGTTTAAAATTAAAACCCTAGACTTTCATCCAAAATCCTAATTTCCAAACCAAAACCCTAGTTTCCAAATTAAAACCCTAGACTTCCATCCAAAATCCTAATTTCTAAACTAAAATCCTAATTTCCAAATTAAAATTCTAAAACCCTAATTTCCAAACTAAAATCCTAGTTTTCCATCTAAAATCCTAATTTTGCTTCCAAAACCCTAAAACCATATTTTTAACCCTAATAGATCCAAATTTAATATGTGAACCTTAATTTTGAATATTTGATGCTTTAAACCCTAGTTTTGATTATTTAATTTATTATATAATTGTGATGGATGATTTATTTTATTTGGTTTAAAATGGATGACTTATGATTTATTTTATTTGGTTTAAAATGGATGACTTACTTTTAATTATTGTGAATGTTTGAATGGTTTAATTTATTTAATTAATTATTTTAATATTGATTATTTTGATTTTAAAGATATAAGAGGTATATTTTCACTTTGTGGGTACCTCATTAGTTAAGTTCAATGTAATTTAATTTATTTTGAGTTTTGGATTAATATAAATGACATGTTTCTACTAAATAGTAGGTGTCCTATTTATTTAGTTTTGGATATTGGACAATTATTGTAAAGGCATGTTTCCATCTTGTGTGGATGCCCATCTATATTTATTTGGACTTTCTTTGCTTTAATACAATGAATGTTTATTTATTTTAAATTGTATGTAGTGTGGATAATATTATAATGTTTAAGAATTTAATATTTTAGACTTTAAAAAGAGGTCTAAACCATCTCTTCCCTCTCCCACACGTTGAAAATAATACACAATAGTTTTTACCATACCAATGATACATGTTGCCTCTTTAATATTTTTAATTTCTTACATCATAGCATTATTAGGCTAGTGTCCCCATATTTTTAACATCATAATTGTCATATTAGCATTTGTCATTTTTTTTTCACTTCTTTCTTCTTTCTGCACGTTACCACAAACTAAGTATTATATTGACATATGCTTCTTCTTTACAAATATCTATATTATTATTATTATTATTATTATTATTATTATTATTATTATTATTATTATTATTATTATTAAATTTTAATAAAATTTGAATTTCTATCTTCCTTTTTTTAAAAGAAAAAAATAAAATTTTATTTTTTTTTACATTTTTACCTAGTTTTATCTTTTAGTGAAGTTATATAGTTTAGGTATATGTCCCATATACCCAATATATACATTTTATATTTTTCACTTCTAAATCCTTATTTATTCCTCAAAATATTTCTTTTTATTTAATTAAATTTTATTTTAAAAAAATATGTTATTATAATTCCCTCCCTTTAAAGAAATTTCATCCTCGAAATCATCTAATACCAACTCTGAAAGAGTTAAGGGTACTAACTCCGCATCGTTCGCTCACTCTCCCATGTTGTTTCTTCGGTAAAATGATTCCTTCAAAGAACTTTTACCAATGACACTTTCTTATTTCTCAATTTTTTCATTTCTCGTGCCAAAATTGCTATTGGCTCTTCTTCGTAGGTCAGATCGGGATTCATCTCGATAGTTTCAACATATAACACATGAGATGGATCTGATCTGTATCTCTAAAGCATCGAGACATGGAAGATATTATGTATCCGATCTAACTCGGGCGGCAGAGCCAATCTATAGGTCATGAGTTCCACTCACTCCAGAATCTCATATGGCCCAATAAATTGAGGACTCAATTTTTTTTCCTGACCAAATCTTAGAATCCTTTTTCAATGAGATATCCTTAGGAACATCTTATCACTTACATTAAACTCAATATCTTTTCTCTTCAGGTCTAAATAAAACTTTCGTCGGTTTCAAGCTGCTTTTAAATGATCCCAAATTATTTTAACCTTTTCTTCTATTTTTTTTTATTAAATTGGGACCCACTAACTTTTCATCTTCAGCTTCATCCCAACATAAAGGTGTCATACATCTTCTACCATACAAGGCCTCAAATGGTGTCATTCTAATGCTGGATTGGAAACTATTATTGTAGGCAAATTCTATCAGTGGTAAATATCAATCCCAGCTTCCTATAAACTCAATGATACAACTTCTCAACATATCCTCTAATACTTGTATCACCCTCTCGGATTGTCTATCTGTCTGTGGATGGAAAGCAATACTAAAGTGCAATATAGTACCCAATGCATCTTGCAAACTCCTATAAAATTTAGATGTGAATCTAGGGTCTCGGTCTGACACCAAAGAAACTGTGACTCCATACAAACTCACAATCTCACTGATATGCAACTCAGCCAATCTATCAAGAGAATAGTCCACCCTAATTGGAAGAAAATAAGCTGACTTAGTCATCCTATCCATAATCACCCAAATTGCATTATGTTTCTTCTGGGTCAAAGGAAGCCCTGACACAAAATCCATGGTCACTCGCTCCACTTCCACTCAGGCACTACTAAAGGTTGTAACAACCCTGAAGGAACCTGGTGTTCAGCCTTCACCCTCTAACATATGAAACATCTCCAACACAAACTCTGCTATTTTCCTATTCATACCAGACCGCCAATAATGTTGCTTTAAATCCTGATATATTTTGGTACTGCCAAGGAGCATAGCATATGAATATTGACGTGCTTCTTTCAAAATTCTCCTTTTCAATTCTATATCATCAGGAATACACAATATATCTCTATACCATAAGCTGTCATCATCCCTCACATGATAATCTTTGCTCTCCCCATTTTTACAGTTCTCTATAATTTTCTGGAGTTTCATATTCAACTTCTATGTTGCTTTAATCTGATCAAGTAGTAATGGCCCATCTGTAATTGGGCCATTAGAGCACCATCATCAGAAATCTCAAATCTGGTATGTAAAGCTCTCAACTCAATAAGTAATATGAGAGAATAGGCAGTCAACCCTACCATAAACTTTCGACTCAAGACGTCTGCAATTATATTAGCCTTGTCAGGATGATAATCAATCAGATAATTATAGTTCTTTATCAACTCTAACCATCGCCTTTGCAGAAGATTCAACTCTTTCTAGACACCCAAATATTTTAAACTCTTATGATCCGTATGGATGAAACACTTCTCTCAATACAAATGATATCGCCAAATCCTAAATGCAAAATCAATGGCTGCCAACTCCAAATCATGAGTTGGATAATTTAACTCATGAGGTTTTAACTATCTGGAGACATAAGTAATGACTTTACCCTCCTGCATCAAAACATAACCTAAACCATGATGTGATGCATCACATTGTATATCACATATGGTTCACCTTCCATAGGAAGGATAAGAATCGAAGCTTGAGTGAACATGTCTCTCAATTGTTCAAAGCTTGCCTGACATCGGTCCGTCCATACAAACTTCACATTCTTTTGAAGTAATCTAGTAAGTAACAAATCTATCATGGAAAATCCTTTCACAAACCGATGATAATAACAAGCCATTCCTAGAAAACTTCTGATCTCTGTTACATTCTTTAGCGGACTCCAATTTAAGATTCCCCGAACTTTACTCGGATATACTCTAATCCCTTCTGTTTAAATCACGTATTCAAGAAAAGTCACCTGATCCAACTAGAACTCACACTTGGATAATTTGGCATACAATTGTTTCTCTCTTAATGTTTGCAATACAATCCACAGATGTCTATCTTGCTCTTCTTTACTGTGGTAGTATATCAAATATCATCATTAAACACTACCGCAAACTGATCCGAGTATGGCTTGAATACCCGATTCATCAAATCCATGAATAAGTTGGTGCATTTGTCAGTCCAAAAGGTATTATTAAGAACTCATAATGCCCATACCTTGTCCTAAAGGTAGTCTTTGGTACATTCACATCTCTAACTCTCAACTGATAGTACCCAGATCTCAAATCAATCTTGGAAAACATCGGTACTCCCTTCAACTAATCAAACAAATCATCGAAGTGAGGCAATGGGTATTTGTTCTTAATGGTCATTTTATTCAAGTGCCGATAATCAATGCATAATCACATCGTGCCATCCTTCTTTTTTATAAATAGTATTGGTGCTCCCCATGGTAATATACTAGGGTGAATAAATTCATTATCAAGTAGCTCCTGCAACTACACCTTCAACTGCACCTTCAACTCCTTTAATTCTGCAGGTGCCATTTGATAAGGGGTAATGGAGATGGGAGTGGTACTGGGCATCACATCGATACCAAATTTCACCTCTCTCTCTCTGGAGGTAACCCTAGTAACTCCTCGGGGAACACATCTAAAAACTCTGCTACTGTAAGTATATTGTCTAACTGGGATCCTACTACTCTGATATCTACCATATGATCCAAATGAGCCTCACACTACTTTCGAATCATCCTTTTAGCTGATATATCTGAAAAAAATGTAGATACAAGGTGTCTCTACTAACTAGATACTACTACTTCTCTCCCATCAAGTGTTTTCAGAGTAACATATTTCTATGGATTGTCTACTATAGCCTCGTGTCTAGATAACCAATCCATACCTAAAATCAGATCATATTCCCTAAAGGGCATCTCAATTAGGTCACCAAGAAATTTCTCATTATGAACAACAACTTAGCTATCTTAGTGTACCCTGCTAACTACCATACTATACGCCAAAGGGTTGGTCACCAACACATCAAACCCTAATGACTCTGAATGCATATCACCCATAGGTAAAATGGATGCACTGATATATGAATGTGTCGATCCAGGATCAATCAATGCATGTATAGAAATGCTAAATGAAAGAAATATACTGGCCATAACATACGAAGCCTCTGCCTATCTCTGCATCACATACACTCTCTGTTATGATTCTACCTAGTCTGGTCCACTAGTCTCCATTGTGGATCCTCCTCTCCGACTGAATCTAGGTCTACTACCTCTACTGCCACCTCTACCACCACGACCCCCTCTATCACTGGGTCTATAAAATGTTGCCTCAGTCTGTCTATCTATGGGTCGCATTGGACAATCTCTAAGAAAATGATCTATGGAGCCACACCTGAAACAAGCTGGAGTATAGGGCCCCCAACATACACCCTGTGTGTTCGTCCACAATGAACACAAACAGGTAAAGGAGATCTCTATGGAATCGAGGTCAGGGCACTAGCTACTGAGGCCATAGGTCTCTGCCTCTGTTGCTAGAATGATCTACCAGACAATCCCTGATTCCCACTAGACCTTTGAGGAAAACTCTCTCTGCCTCTCTTTCTAGATGAAGACCCTGCCTCAACTTGGGGGGTCTTTTGCCTCTACTCTCTTATGCTCTAGCAGCTGCTGCAAGTCTCTGTGCCTTCTCTATATTTCTGGCAGCTGAAGCTATCTTGAAAAGTTCTCATAATGAGAGGCTGCCACAACATACATGATGGATGGCCTCAAACCTTCCTCAAATCTCTTGCATCTATTTATCTCATCTGACAATAAATCCTCTGCATACTTACTCAACCGGATGAAGTCCTTCTCATATTCTGTAATTGTCTTCTCTTCTTGCTTCAGACTCATAAATTCCTTCTTCTTAACATCTTTATACTCTCTGGGGTGTATTTCTTCTTTAATTCTCATAGGAAGTCAACATAAATCAACACTGGCGGATCATCCATCCTATGGGGTACAGTCTTCCACCAGTCATAGGCATCCCCCTACAGAAGAGACAAAGCATAATCAAACTTCTCCTCTCAGTGGCCTGTAACTTAATAAAAATCCTCTATACTCTATCCAACCATTTCTCTGCCTCAGTTGGATCAATGGTGCCAACGAAATCTGTAACTCTGTACTTTTGTAACTTATCATACTTTCTAGTCTGTGGCTACAGTTGCTGCTGTACTAGGGCCTAACGGTGCAGCTCTACCATCTGTTGCTCCCAGATTGGTGGAACTCCCAGTTCTGCTAGTCCAGCTAGCACTGATGGCGATGCCTTCCCACAATATCAAAACTAGCTCTAGCTCTACTCTCATTTGGAGCACACTCTCTATATTCTCCTCTGACTCGTGCCCTCCAAATGCCATCACTAACTATATTTGTTATAATAACAAACATTGCCATATCAGGGACCAGATAAAATGTCAATGCAAATACATGTATGTTATAATAAATCACATTTAAAATCTCATTTTCTCTCTCTAAAAATAACTTAGGTCTAGAACATCAAACCTAGGTCTGATACAAAAATAAATTATAAAACCCTTATACCCTATACCCATGTAATATACTCACCTTGTATATATAAAATACAAATACATAATACAAGAATGTCACATATTTTTTTTGAAACTTCCGTCATTCCAACTCAATTATTTAGAACACTATATATATATATATATATTAATAAATAAAGAAAATTATTCCTTAGTAATGTAAATATAAAAAGACACATTTTAAAGTAAAATCTCTGGAAAAAATTCGTCAGAGTTTTGTATGTATTTTGAATATTTTCAAATTTCAATAAATTCAACCTGCATTTAAAATACACTCCCAAACATTCATTCAACACAATCATTTCCCCAAAATCTCCAATATAATCACAAAATACACAAGTGTTTATATATAACCCATCTCTCAAATTTTCAACATTAAAACTAAAAATCCTTTTATAATTTAGATCATATACATGTAGTAAACATAATATTCATATTTAAGTAAATTTTACAAAGTTTAAAATGTATACGTGATATGCAGATAGCTCTGGTCCGTGGCAGCTTGACAAACTCCAAAGGTAAACAACTATGATCTAGACATGGTGCGGTCTAGCAGCACTCTCTGAATCAGCTTTATCACCTGCACGATGCAATTCAATCTCACTAAGCATAATGCTTAGTGGTATACACTTTGGTATAATAAATAAATAGTACAACACATAAAATGCTATAAATGCATCATGATAAAAATATATGACCATTTATTTCTTTTTGCTCATTTTAACAACACATCAATCATCTACATGCATTGGGCCCAAAATCCTTATATATATATATATATTAGTCTAGTTTCAAAAATATTGTCTTGAGCTAGCTCAATCATTTGTGACACCAGCGTATCTCATCCCAAGGCGAAATAATGTCTATGACACCAGTGTGTCTCACTCCAGGGCGTAATACTATATGTGACGCTAGTGTGTCTCACCCAAGGGGCGTAATAATATCCAACAACAATATTCTGTAACTAGACCCTATATAAGGTGATATGCAATTATATTTTCTCAAATTCCACTTTTCTCTTATTTTTTCACATTTTAGTGCACAATTTGCACTTTTTATATTCTGCACAAATATTTTATTTAGCCATTCTCAATGACTTATGCTATAATTAAAACAAATCAAACATTGTTACTCCAAACAATGCTACACACACATATTCATGAATGCCAAGTAACATAACACATTCAACATACACAATGTATTATGCTAAAAATCAATGAATTTTAATATATTATAAATCAAAGTATGTACTAACCTCTTAATAAAAGCACTTCCAAGGCAAAATCACCATTTATCTCTTACTTTCAAAATGTTCTTTTTGCTAGTTTTTAGGTAATTATTATTTACTCAACACCTAATCACATTTTGAATTTAAATACTTTATTAATATCACATTTTTATATATTTTAGGTAATAAAATTTAATTTAATACATTTTCATAATTAAAATCATATTATAACATAGTTTAAACAATTAAATTTTACCTCATTTCTAATTCACGATTCTTCAAGCTTTTATTTGATCATTTGATTCCAGAATTTTTTTCTTACATGTAGCCTCAATATTTCAAGTGTTGAATTTAAAGAAGATAAACACAATTTGCCTTTTGTTTCTCTTGGTTTTTGCTTACGGTTTTGAAGACTTAATAATGGGTTTTATATTTGTTATCTTTGAATATGCCTAACAAGTATCAAAATTTTACTTCATAATTTGCCACTTGTCTAAACCATCCCTTCCATCTCCCACACGTTGAAAATGATACACAATAATTTTTACCATACCAATGACATATGTTGCCTCTTTAATATTTTTAATTTCTTAATCCTAGCATTATTAGGCTATTGTCCCCAAATTTCTAACATCATAATTGTCATATTAGTAATTGTCATTTTTTCACTTCTTTCTTCTTTCTACACGTTACCACAAACTAAGTATTAAATTGACATATGATTCTTCTTTACAAATATCTATATTTATTATAATAATATTTTAATTAATTAATTAATTAATTTTTAATAAAATTTGAATTTCTGTCTTCCTTTTTTTTAGAAGACAAAAACAAAAATATTATTTTTTTACCTTTTTACCTAGTTTTACCTTTAGTGAAGTTATATATTTTAGGCATATGTCACATATACCCAACATATAAATTTCATATTTTTCACTCCTAAATCTTTATTTATTCTTCAAAATATTTATTTTAATTAAATTAAATTTTATTTTAACAAAAATGTGGTTATTACAGATTCTGCCTGAGGGAGATTGATCATAAGGTATTTATTTTCCAATTCTTTCTTGAATCAGATAGAAAAAAGGTTATGGATATGGGTCCCTGGTGTTTTGATGATTACTTACTGATTCTAAAAGCAATGGATGAGAATGATACAATAGAGACTGTGGATTTTAAAAAGACTAGTTTCTGGGTACGAGCATATAAAGTCCCATTTCGATGGCTATCAACAATGAGCTAAAATAATATCTAAACAAATTGGAGATTTGATTCAGGTAGATGAGGGTAATTGTCTGGGCTGGAGACATTTTCTATGCATCAGAGTATTCATCTTTGTTGAGAAACCACTACAATGTGGAGTTTTGCTTCTCCTGGGCTCGAAGTTAAATGGATTAAACTAAAATATGAATGGCTATCCCTTGTCTATTATTGCTATGGAAGAATGGGTCATAAAGTTAGGGAGTGTGAGAATAGGGAGTTAGAAAAGCCCTACCAGTATGGAGAGGAACTAAATGCTTCTCCTAGGAAAATTTTTCAGTTGAGAAACTCTGTAGAGAATTTGAAAGAAGATCAACTTATTGTTGAGCTTGTTCCTATAAAACAGCCTGATAAGCAGCCATAAATGAATCATAACAACAAAGGGGGATAGAAGAAGTTGACCAAATCATTAGTGGATGTTCTACATGAGGTTAATCGAAAGGAACAGAGCAACATGGATGATGGAAGTAGTGGCTAGTCAACTATAACCCTACAAATAGAGAAAAATTCTAATGTAATAGAAGAGGGAGAAGCAAAAAAGGGATGTAATGGCAGTAGTGAGAAGAGGGTGAGCTTGGAGTCAGTTATTAATGAGGCATCTGTTGAAATAAAACCCTAAAATTTTAATACTGGCATTACTAATGTGTTAACCAAAGTTGATACTTTTGCAAAACTATATGATCCTACAAAGCTGTCAGATGTGGAAAATGAAGCTCTAATTACCACATATAGAAAAACTAAAGACAAGAAGAATAATGAGGGCACCTAGAAGCAAACTAACAGTGAATGAGGTACTAATCTAACAAGTGGGGGAAAGCAGTTAACACAAGTGAAGCAACCTCTTAAGGAACCTAGTGTAAACACTAAGATGGAGGTGGAAAGTATAGCCAAAAAATATAAAGAACACCCTTCAGAGACCTTAATGATTATAGAGGCAACCAGTGGGACAATCACTGGTTACCTACAACTATGAAAATTATAAGCTATAATTGCCGAGGTTTGGGGAGTACCTCGATAATTAGAAAAATAAAAAATCTTATACAGCTTGAAACTCCTTCAATTGTTTTTTTAATGGAGACAAAAACTTCAGGATATTGGATATTGTTTGTGAAAAATATATTGGGCTTTCAGAATAGTTTTATGGTTCGTGGATATAATACAGTGGGGGCTTAGCTTGCTTTTGAAATTCTGATCTTCTCTTTTAATTATTGTCCTACTCAGTCCACCATATAGATTTTCATGTACTAAATTCTGACATAGCTATAAAATGGCAAATTACATGTTTTTATGGTTAGCCTGAGTGAAGTAATAAACATGGATCGTAGGACCTACTACGTGCATTGAAAAATAAATCAGACCTTTCATGGATGGTTATTGGGGATTTTAATGAGATTCTTTCTCATTCAGAGAAGAGAGGAGGAAATGACCGACCTAACTCATATATTGATGCTTTCAGAAATTGCTTATTAGATTGTGGATTGCAAGATTTATCATATGCAGGGTACAAATTTACTTGGGATAATAAATCGATAGAGGGATAGTAAATGTCAAATGGTTAATGATGTTTCATATCACCTTAAACATTTGCTATATTTGGGTCTGATCATCTGCCGATTGACTTAATAGGGAAGCCACAGTTGTTGGACATCAATAAGGCTCAGTTTCATTTTGAAAATATATGGTTATAGAACTTGAAAGTTAAGAAGGTAGTTCGTGTCTCATGGGAAAGAAATGAAAATGGATCATGGGCTTCAAAGTTGAATGTATGTAGTCAAACTTTGAAGGAATGGGGATAGAACAAGTTTAGTAACTTTAAAACCAAATGTCAAGCTACAACAGTAAGATTGAAGCTACTAGAGTCATCTTCTAGTTTGGAGGCGATGGGCTAACGAAAATCCTTGAAAACTGAATTAAGTAATCTGCATTCTATAGAGGAGACTGTGTGGAGACAGAGAGCTAAAATTCAATGGCTTCCTGAAAGGGATCGAAACATGAGGTATTTTCAAGAGGTGGCTACTAAACGAAGGAAAAATTAATACTGTTTAGTGTTTGCTGGATGAGAATGGGTTTAAATTATTTGAGCAACCTCTTAAATAACATATTATAAATTTTTACAGTAAGCTTTTCCAAACAAGTGGTGGTGAAGTAGCTACTTTGACCTTGATTTTCTACCCCATAAAATCACTACTGATATGAATGGTGAACTGGATAAAGCCTTTACTGGTGAGGAGATTTATCAAGCAGAAAAAATGATGTATCCAATCAAGGCACCATGTTCAGATGGTCTATCTCCGGCTTTCTTTCAATAGTTTTTTCCTATTGTTGGGCAGGATATGGTGAAGGTGGTTAAGAGTGTCCTCAAAGGTGAGGCATTTCCTCTTGGATTTAATCTTACAAATATTTGCCTAGTCCCCAAACTGAAATTCCCTATAATAGTATCTGAATTTAGACCCATAAGCTTATAAAATGTTATTTATCGTATAGCTACAAAGGTGCTAGCAAACAGATTGAAAACTATTCTTGGGGATGTTATAGATCAAATACAAAGTGCCTTTATACCAAGGCGACTAATGACAGATAATATTCTAACTGCTTATGAAGCTTTCCACTGTATGAGAACTGTGAGACATAGTCAAATGAAATATATGAGTATGAAATTGGATATGGCTAAGGTATATGATCATGTGGAATGGAACTTTTTGAAGGCAGTGATGACTAAATTGGGCTTCTTTGAAAAATGGATTAACACCGTTACGAGGTTTGTTACTTCTCCTTCTTACTCCATTTTAATTAATGGTGCATAATGTGGGAATATTATTCCATCTATGGGTTTGAGACAAGGGGATCCCCTGTCTCCATACTTATTTCTACTATGTACAGAGGAATTAATTGGATTACTCAATGAAAAGCGAAGAGAAATCGTGTTCATAGTATGAAAATATGTAATAGAGCCCCAATGATTTCTCATTTAATGTTTACTGATGATTGTATAATTTTCTTGAAAGCCTATATGATCAAAGTGGGTGTTGTACATAATATTCTAAAAAAATATGAAGCATTGTCTGGGCAAAAAATTAATATGCATAAATATGAGGTGTGTTTTGGCAGAAGTGTTGGGGAAAGATGCAAAAAAAATATTATTGACTTCTTAGGTGTTCAAAAAGTAGATAACCATGCTTTCTACTTAGGGTTGCCTACAGCAGTTGTTCGATCAAAGAGAATAATTTTTCAAAGACTTAAAGATCGATTATGGTCAAAGTTGAATAGGTGGAAAGAGAAGTTGTTCTCTTGGCTAGTAGGGACATCCTTATAAAAATTATTCCCCTGGCTATTCCAAATTATGTTATGCCATATTTCAAGATTCCTATAGATGTATGTAATGAGTTTCAAAGCATTGTTAGTCAATTTTGGTGGAGTTAAAAGCTACACGAGAAGTGTTTGCATTTATTCTCTTGGGATAAACTGTGTAAGGCTAAAGAGGAAGGAGGTTTGGGTTTAAGAAATTTTGAGTGTTTTAATATTGCCCTTCTAGCTAAATAGGGATGGCACTTAATCATTAAACCAGAATCTCTTGTTGCTAAGGTATTGAAGGCCAAATACTACCCTAATTTAGATTTTATACATGCAAGTTTAGGTAGATTACTAAGCTTTACATGGAGAAACATTTTACAGCGAAGGGAGATTTTAAGGAAAGGGTTAATGGTCAAAATTGGCGATGGTAAATCAACCCTTATATGGAAGGATAGATGGATTCCAGAGCTAGTGGCTTTAAAATCATCACTAATCTAATACTCTACCTGTGGAAGCAACAGTCTCTGTATTAATTGATAATGAAATACAAACTTGGAAGTGGGACCTCATTAACTTGGTCTTTCTCCCTATTGATGTCGAACACATTCTGAAAATATCTTTGGGTGTCTCAAATTGTGTTGACCAGTTCTTATGGCACTATCATTCATCAAGGGATTACCTTGTCAATAGTGGAAATAGACTATGTTTTAATGCTTACCAAAATCAATCTCAAGCTTCTTCATTGTAAGACTTTTGGAAGGGAGTTCTGAAAGGCAATGTGGAAGTTAAAAATGCATCCTTGGGTCCTTAACGTCATTTGGTGTGCAACGCTTAATATTCTTCTGATAAGTACACAATTGATGATATTTTATTCCTATTTCTTAATATGATTATTATCCAATTGAGTTTAATTTGTTTGTTCAAAGTGTATTTTAGGGTTAATTTCAGGAATTCTCTGTAATTTGAGGCTTATGGTCATTTCGGAGGAATTACGGATGAAAGTAGAAGAAAAGAGCAAAATTCATCAATGGACACGCCCATGAACACGGGCGTGTCAATAGACGTGCCCTTGATACTGCATTCAGAAGCATTGACACGCCCAGTGACATGGGCATGTCACTGAACGTGCCTTATATTCAGACTCACAGTAGCTGTGACACGCCCAGTGACATGGGCGTGTCCCTGGACGTGCCTTATATTCAGATTCACAGTAGCTGTGACACGCCCAGTGACATGGGCATGTCACTGGACGTGCCCTATATTCAGAACCACAGTGGCTATGACACGCCCAGTGACATGGGCGTGTCAATGGCCGTGTCACCTATGGAAAAGTTAGATTCTTTGCACTGATTGAGGAATAAGTGGGGGACAAGAACTGTGCATTTGCCAAAAGAAAGACAAAAGGAAAGAAAAGCTTACCTAAATAATGGGAAAAGGGGATGAAACAAAGGAAGATGAGGAGATTTGAATGGAAATAAAAAAAAGAAGATGAGGAGAAGGAGGGGGGAGTCTTTAGGACGTTTTTGGAGACAGAGAACAGAGAAGAGGAGGAGGAGCCAGCTGTTAGAGCAAGGAGAAGGGTCTTGAGCTGAGTTTGAAGAAGGATACACATCTTGTACAAGCCCTAAACAAAGAATCAAAGATTGAAGTGAAGAAATACAAATTATTTGCCATGGATTGTTTGGTTTCTCTTACTCATTTATCTTGCTCTGTTTTTCTAGTTTTGAACATGAACTAATTCCTTCTCTATCTAGATATTGATGAACCCTAGCTCATTTGTATGAATTGAACAATTATATTCAGTTGAATCATTTGATTGAGTTGTTTTATTCTTATGATGCTTGATGTTATTTCCAATTGATAATAGCATGCTTATTGATTGGTTGTTATTTTCATATTATTGACTTGAGAAAGCTTGATATGAATTGAATACTCATAAGGGTTGAGGATTGATTGGGGTACTAGAGATAGAACTACAATATCATTTGGTTTATAGTTCTTTGTTCTTAATGCAAGCTCTATTTAATTGTGTTTGAGAAGAGATTCCAGCACTCTACTTAGTGATTAGGGATTAATCCACTCGAGAGGGGTTTTAGTCTAATTTAGAGGAATGCCAACTCAAATCTATTAAATGATTTAGCTGAATTGATTGATCATAAATATTATTGAGGCTAGGGGGATTCAATATCTGGATAGTACTATTAATATTATTATCAATCCTTTTTGCACAGCATTTAATTTCCCTTTATTTTCAGTTATTAATTTAATTGTTTTTTAGCTACAAAGCATCACACAACTATTAATTTACTAAACAACGATTAAGATTTGCACTAGTACTTGGCCTTGTCCCCAGTGGAACGATAACTCACTCATTACTATATTACTTGGGCAACCCGTGCACTTGCCGTATTGCTATAGCGTAGTTCACCCTTATCAAGTTTTTGGCGCCGTTGCCAGGGACAGAGAACAGAGAAGAGAGAAGAGGGGGGAGTCTTTGGGACGTTTTTGGAGACAGAGAACAGAGAATAGGAGGAGGAGCCAGCTGCTGGAGTAAGGAGAAGGGTCTTGAGCTGAGTTTGAAGAAGGATACACATCTTGTACAAGCCCTAAACCAAGAATCAAATATTGAAGTGAAGAAATACAAATTATTTGCCATGGATTGTTTGGTTTCTCTTACTCATTTATCTTGCTCTGTTTTTCTAGTTTTGAATATGAACTAATTCCTTCTCTATCTAGATATTGATGAACCCTAGCTCATTTGTATGAATTGTACAATTATATTCAGTTGAATCATTTGATTGAGTTGTTTTATTCTTATGATGCTTGATGTTATTTCCAATTGATAATAGCATGCTTATTGATTGGTTGTTATTTTCATATTATTGACTTGAGAAAGCTTGATATGAATTGAATACTTATAAGGGTTGAGGATTGATTGGGGTACTAGAGATAGACCTACAAGATCCTTTGGTTTATAGTTCTTTGTTCTTAATGCAAGCTCTATTTAATTGTGTTTGAGAAGAGATTCCAGCACTCTACTTAGTGATTAGGGATTAATCCACTCAAGAGGGGTTTTAGTCTAATTTAGAGGAATGCCAACTCAAATCTATTAAATGATTTAGCTGAATTGATTGATCATAAATATTATTGAGGCTAGGGGGATTCAATATCTGGATAGTACTATTAATATTATTATCAATCCTTTTTTGCACAACATTTAATTTCCCTTTATTTTCAGTTATTAATTTAGTTGTTTTTTAGTTACAAAGCATCACACAACTATTAATTTACTAAACAACGATTAAGATTTGCACTAGTACTTGGCCTTGTCCCCAGCGGAACGATAACTCACTCATTACTATATTACTAGAGCTACCCGTGCACTTGCGGTATTGCTATAGCGTAGTTCACCCGTATCAAGTTTTTGGCGCTGCTGCCGGGGACAACAGTTTCAATATTAGTAATATAATTAAGATTGTTGATTTAGTTTTACTTTTAATCATTTTTAATATTGGTTCTTGCTGGTTTATTATCATTTTAGGTATTTCTTGCTGTTTATGACCAGATCTAGCTCGTCCCAACTACTGGAGTTAGACCCAGAGCTAGAGAACGTTGAGGAGAAAGCAAAAGGAAGAAGAGGAGGCAGATCTGGAAGACGCAGAATCAGGAATAAATTTGGAAATAGAACAAGAAGAAGTATTCGAAGTGATGGAAGGAGCTGGACCAAGAACAATGCAGGAGTTTGCTAAGCTCAATTTAAATGGGGCTGAATCTAGTATCCAGAGGTCAACAGTTGCTGCAAACAACTTTGAAATAAAGGCGAATGTAATTCAAATGGTCCAGCAGACTTGTCAATTCGATGGGTTTCCTGATGAAGATCCTAATGCACATATTGAGAATTTTCTGGAGATATGTGACACATTCAAGATAAATAATGTCTCAGATGATGCAATTAGGCTGAGGTTATTCCCATTTTCCCTTAGAGATAGACCAAAAAAGTGGTTGAAATCCTTTTCTCCAGGGACTTTTACTACCTGGGGTCAGTTGGCAGAGAAATTCTTAGAGAAATACTTCCCACCATCAAAAACTGCTAAGTTGAGGAATGATATCTCATCCTTTCTGCAGCAAGATGGTGAGACCCTTTATCATTCCTGGGAAAGATTTAAAGATTTGCTGAGAAGGTGTCCTCATCATGGACTTCCACTATGGCTTCAAATTCAAACATTTTACAATGGGTTGAATTATGTAAGTAAGCAATCCATTAATGCAGCAGCTGGTGGTACCATAAACAACAAGACACCTGAACAAGCAAGGAATTTAATTGAAGATATGGCTATCACCAATTATCAGTGGCAAGCCCCAAGGGAGTAAGGAAAGCTGAAGGTCATGGGTTCACACCAATTAGATCTGGTGGTGGCCTTGACAGCCCAATTGGAAGCATTGAATAAGAAATTTGATTCTTTGGCCTCTTCTTCTGGGAAAGTAATGCAGGTGATGTCTTGTGAATGGTGTGGGGGTGGACATCAAAGTCAAGATTACCAAAGTGGCAACATGTTTGCTAGGCAAGAGCAAGTAGATTATGTTGGAAATATGCCAAGGCAACAACAGAATAATCCCTACAGCAACACATACAATCCGGGGTGGAGGAATCATCCAAACTTCTCATGGAATAATCAAAATAATCCAAGACCTCCCCCTGGATTTCAGCAGCCCCAACATCAACAAGCTACCCCTCCAAGAAAGATTAATTTGGAGGACATGATGGAGAAATTTATAGCAGCTTCTGAAACTAGGCTCCAATCAACTGAAACCACCCTAAGGAATCAGCAAGCTTCCATTCATAATTTGGAGAATCAGGTGGGGAAAATTGCAAAATTACTCAGTGAGAGACCACAAGGAAGTCTGCCTAGCAACACTGAGGCAAATCCTAAAGAGCAGCTCAAGGAAATTACACTAAGAAGTGGAAAAGAGATCAAGAGCAATATGGTTGAAAAAAGAGAAGAAGTGGCGGAGAAAGGGACTAAAATACAAGAAAAAGAAGATGATCCTCCTATCACTTCGGGAGAGAAAACAAGTGAAAAAGAGAAGCAGCCACAAGAAAGCAATCCCATACTGAAGGAATATCGACCTAGAGTACCCTATTCGGCGAGATTGAACAAGGACAAGATTGATGCTCAGTTCGGTAAGTTTCTTGAACTTTTTAAACAATTGCACATTAATATTCCATTTGCTGAAGCTTTGTCACAGATGCCTAAATATGCTAAATTTTTGAAAGATATCCTTTCTAACAAAAGGAAACTCGAGGAAGCATCTTTAGTGCAGTTATCTGAAAAGAGTTCAGCAATTTTGCAAAGGAGGTTACCTAAGAAGTTAAAAGATCCAGGTAGTTTTACCATTCCGTGTTTGATAGGTAACCTTGAGGTTAAAAGTGCATTAGCTGATTTGGGGGCTAGCATAAGTGTTATGCCCTATAAAATGTTTAAAGAGTTAGGCATTGGTAAACCTAAACCAACACTCATGACCATCCAACTTGCTGATAAGTCAATAGTCCACCCTCGTGGCATTATAGAAGATGTATTGGTAAAAGTCGGGGATTTCATTTTTCCCAATGATTTTGTTGTCATTGATATTGATGAGGATGTAGATGTTTCGCTTATTCCTGGTAGGCCATTTTTAAATACAGCCCGTTCCCTTATCGATGTTCATGATGGCACGTTAACTTTGAGAGTGGGT
Organism: Garcia nutans; assembly: GCA_947685225.1. NCBI lineage: Eukaryota > Viridiplantae > Streptophyta > Magnoliopsida > Malpighiales > Euphorbiaceae > Garcia > Garcia nutans. The sequence goes on along the minus strand of CANTUV010000037.1, from coordinate 44,754,304 downwards.
GATGAGAAAGTTATTGATGAGAAAGTTATTTTTAAGATACATGATGCCATGAAACATTCACTTTCATTTGATGGGGTGGAATCATGCAATGATGTTATTGAGCATGAGACCGTAAATTGTGTTACTAACATTGTTTCCAAGGATCCCCTTGAGTTGTGTTTATTGCAGGAAATTGTTGAGGGTCAAGAAGCAATGGAGCAGCTTGCTTTTCTTGAAGCAAGCAAATCGTTCAAATGCAGGGCATATGAGACTATTGAGATGCCAAAGGAAGAAAAGCCAAAACCATCGGTGATTGATCCACCCAACTTGGAACTGAAACCTCTTCTAGGTCACCTTGAGTATGGATTTCTGGCAGAGAAGAAAAAATTACCAATAATTCTGAGTTCCCACCTATCTTCTGAGCAGAAGGAAAAACTTATCCAGTTGTTGTAGAAATATAAGTAAGTGATAGCTTGGAAGATAGCAGATATCAAGGGTATTAGTCCATCCTATTGCACTCACAAGATACTAATGGAGGACGAATTCAAGCCGGTAGTACAACCACAAAGGAGACTAAACCCAAAGATGAAAGATGTAGTGAAGGCTGAAGTGATAAAACTACTTGATGCAGGGATTATATATCCGATCTAGGATAGTTATTGGGTGAGCCCAATCCAGGTAGTACCAAAGAAAGGAGGGATGACTATGATCCCTAATGAAAATTATGAGCTGATTCCAATAAGAACAGTTACCGGTTGGAGGGTTTGCATTGACTACAGAAAATTGAATGATGCAACTAGAAAAGATCATTTTCCTTTACCCTTCATTGATCAGATGTTGGAGAGGTTATCCGGCCATGAGTACTACTGCTTTTTGGATGGCCTTTCAGGCTATTTCCAAATTCCTATTGCACCGGAAGACCAAGAGAAAACTACATTCACCTGCCCATATGGGACATTTGCATATCGAAGAATGCCATTCGGGTTATGTAATGCACCGACAACTTTCCAAAGGTGCATGATAGCAATCTTTGATGAGCTTATAGAGGATATTATGGAGGTGTTTATGGATGATTTCTCGGTCTATGGCAGCTCATTTGAAAAATGTTTGGAAAACCTTGAAAGGGTCTTGATGAGATGTGAGGAAACCAATTTGGTGCTTAATTGGGAAAAGTGTCATTTCATGGTTCAAGAGGGAATCGTGTTGGGACACAAGATTTCAAGCAAGGGCATTGAGGTGGATGGGGCAAAGGTAGACATAATTGAGAAGTTACCACCACCCACATCTGTGAAAGCCATCAGAAGTTTTCTAGGACATGCGGGTTTTTATCGGAGGTTCATTCGAGATTTTTCTAAGATAACCCGTCCATTGACAAGACTCCTTGAGAAGGATGTCGATTATGTTTTTGATGAGGATTGTCTGAGAACATTCACAACCCTAAAGGAGAAATTGACCCATGCTCCAATCATGGTAGCTCCTAATTAGAGTCTACCATTTGAACTAATGTGCGATGCAAGTGACTTTGTAGTAGGAGCAGTCTTGGGTCAACGCAAGGAGAAATACTTTCAGCCTATCTACTATGCGAGCAAGACCTTGAACACAGCTCAAGCTAATTACACAACTACAAAGAAAGAGCTGCTAGCTGTGGTTTTTGCTATTGACAAGTTTAGATCATATCTAATCTTGTCGAGAGTGATTGTTTATACAGACCATTCGGCTTTAAGGTATTTATTCGCAAAAGTTGATGCTAAGCCTAGGCTAATCCGATGGGTTTTGTTGTTGCAGGAATTTGACTTGACAATTCAAGACAAGAAGGGTGCCGAAAATCTTGCAGCAGATCACCTTTCTCACTTGTAGAATCCAACTTTGGAGAGGTTTGAAGAAGGGGACATTGATGATCACTTCCCCGATGAGCAGCTGTACGCCATGGTAAGTGAGGTAAGAAATTTAAATTCTGAAACACCTTGGTTTGCCGACTTTGCTAACTATTTAGCTGTTAGGGAACTTCCTAAGGACTTAAATTATCAAGCAAAGAAGAAATTCTTTTCTGATTTAAAATATTATTTTTGGGAGGATCCCTTTTTATTTAAGTTATGTAAGGATCACATGATCCAACGATGTGTGGCATGGCCCTTTTTACTCACTTTGCTTCAAACTCTCTTTATAATACTACTAGAACACTTAGAAAAGAAGAGGAGATGAGAGGAGATGGGATGATTTGCAAGCTCTTCTTCTTGCCTATTTATAGGTGAAGAGCTCCCAAAAATATGTGGACATAAATTTAAAATTAATTAACTAAACTTGGTATTCCTAATGCCAAGTATCCTTATTTTCTTCCATACAATTTATTTAATATGTGGAGCAATGTTAAGCCACATATTTGGTTGATAGTCTTTTTAGCCAAGTAGCTAAAATTCTCACCACACAAAATTTTTTTATTTTATTAGATGATAATTTATGTTGATTTTTAATACTCCCCCTCAACATAAATTATCTTCTCTTGTTGCTTCTCTAGAAACCATTCCAAGTTGACTTCGAAAATTTTCAACATTTGCTGGTGGCAAACTTTTTGTCAATATGTCTGCAACTTGGTCTTCTGTTTTTACATATGTCATCTTGAGTTCACTTCGCAAGACTTTCTTTCGCACATAGTGATAATGTACCTCCACGTGCTTGGTTCTAGCATGGAACACAGGATTCTCTGCAAGCTTTATTGCGGACTGATTATCACATTGCAGTTAAATGGCATATTGCATAGGTTGATGCAGATCCTTCAGCAACTGTGTTATCCATGCACTTTCCTGAGCTGCCATTGCTGCTGTTCGGTACTCTGCTTCTGTCGTTGATAGTGAAACTATCGGTTGTCTCTTGCTACACCAAGAAATTGCTCTCGATCCCAATTTAAACACATACCCAGTAGTTGATCTTCTTGTATCATGATCTCCAGCATAGTCAGCATCACAATACCCAACTACTTTCCAGTCTTCACCTCTTTTGTAAAGGAGACCATAGTCAACGGTGCCTTTCACATACCGCAGGATTCGCCGAACTGCTTCGAGATAAGGCTTCTTTGGATTTTGCATGAACCGACTCACAACTCCTACTACAAATGCAATATCTGGCCTTGTCAGTGTTAAGTAAATTAAACTTCCAACTAACTGCCGATACATGGTGATATCTTCTAGCCCCTTGCCTTCTTCTAAGCAATACTTGACATTTGGCTCCATAGGAGTTGATATCGGTTTGCTTTCTGACATCCCAAACTTAGCAAGCAAATCTTTTGCATATTTTTGCTGACAAAGAAATAACCCTTCCTTAGTGTAGTCAATTTCTAACCCAAGGAAATGCTTAAGTTCTCCAAGCTCTTTCATCTGGAACCGTACCGACAAATTTTCTCTGATTTGGCGAACTTCATCTTTTTCATCTCGAGTAATTATGAGATCATCAACATAAACTAGTATAATGACTAGTTTACCACCACGTTCTTTGACAAACAAACTTGAGTCTGCATGGGTAAGAGAGTACCCACTTTGAATTAAGAACTCGGCAATTTTGCCATACCAAGCTCTAGGTGCTTGCTTCAATCCATATAGAGCTTTCTTTAACTTGCACACATAGTTGGGATTTTTACCATTTTCAAATCCCTTTAGCTGCTCCATGTAAATTTCTCGGTCCAACTCTCCATATAAGAAAGCATTCTTTACATCCATCTGCCATAACTTCCATGACTTCTGGGCAGCTATTGCTAGTAGCACCCGAACAGTTGTAATCTTGGCCACAGGACTAAATGTCTCATCATAGTCTAATCCATACTACTGAGTAAATCCTCGAGCCACCAATCGAGCCTTGTGACTTTCAATCGATCCATTTGGACGAGTTTTGATCTTGTAAACCCATTTACACGATATGGGCTTCACGTCTTTGGGTTTTGGAACTAAATCCCATGTTTGATTTATTTCCAAGGCACTGATCTCCTCCACCATAGCCTGAATCCATTCATCTTTCTGAGATGCCTCCTCATAGGAAAATGGCTCCTTTTCTTCTTCAACTAATGCCACATTAGAGCTAACATATTTTAGATTCGGCTTCCTTGGTCTGGTTGATCTTCTTAATGGAGGTGGTGACAATTCTCCTGTTAGCTGATCTTCTGGGATATCAGCTGCTGCTGGAGATACTTCTTCAGTTTTGTGGTAGACTCCTGTCTGCCATGGCTTTTCTTGTGGTGATGATGATGAAGCTACTTCTGTATGGTGTTGTAAACCTTTAGATTGCTCTTTGAACGCCTCTTGCACTTTTTCCTCTATCTCTTTGGATTGAGGTAGTACCACATATTCTGGATTCCACCAGGATGAAGTCTCATCGAATACGACATTTCGTGAGACATAGCATCTACCACTATTAGGATCACAACAGCGCCAGCCTTTTCTACATTCATCATATCCCACAAAGATACATCTTGCTGCCTTTTTATCAAATTTGCTACGTAATTGGTCTTGCACAAATACATAGCAAATACACCCAAACACTCTGAAGTGAGTTATTGTAGGTCTCAGCTCTTTTAACTTTTCAAAGGGAGAAACAAAACCCAACTTTGGTTGTGGAAGTCTATTGATGATGTGAGCTACTGTTGCCATACATTCTGCCCAAAATCTACCAGGAACATTTTTAGCATGTAACATGCTCCGACAAACTTCTGCAAGATGCCTATTTTTTCTTTCTGCTACACTATTCTATTGCGGTGTGCCCAGACAAGTTAACTGTCTTCAAATCTTGCTTTGGCAAAGATACTCAGAGAATTCATCAGACATATACTCTCCTCCATTATCTGTACGAAGGCATTGGATTGGCTTTCCAACTTCACTCTCCACCATCATCTTGAATTTCTTGAATTTTGCTAGAGCTTCAGACTTCTCCTTCATGAAGTACACCTAGACGTATCTAGAATAATCATCAATAAATGTAATCATGTAGTGCATTCCATTTATTGATGATTGTTTGACTTTTCTAAATACATCTGAGTGAACCAACTCCAGTGGTCTCTTAGCTTTAAAACTTGACTCCTCGTATGGTAGCTGGTGCGCTTTTCCATATTGGCAACCTGCACACACTGTGTCAGTGCGAACATCAAGATGAGGTAGTCCTCTGAGTGACTCTTTGTTTATCATCATCTTTAACTTCTGGTAATTTACATGTCCGAGTCGAGCATGCCATAGATCTGCTGTCTCATTGCTTCTTGCTTTATCTACATAAGCTTCCTCAGCATACATCACATACATAGAGTCTACCTTTCTTCCTTCTATTATCGGTGAATCAATTATTTTGACTTTTCGACAAACTTTGACATCATTTTGACTGAAGACTAAAAAATAGCCAGGAGCTGTCAATTATGATATTGACAAAAGATTCTTCTTCATCCCAGCAACTCGATAAACATCCTCCAGTTGCACTTGCTTCTTGTTGCAACTTGAGTTTATCACAGTGCCACCAACATGAGTTATTGGCAGTCGTGAGTTATCTGCTGTTACCACTACCCACTTACCTTTGTATTTTGAAGCATTGTGAATTTTCTCCATTTTTCCTGTCATATGACTGGAACACCCTGAGTCAAAGATCCAATCCTTCTCATAATTTATCTGACGAGAGTCAATAGCAGAGGCTGCTAGCTCAGTATGGGCATTTGATGACTGTCCTTCTTCTTCAATCAACAATGCCATTAGACTAGGAACTTCCATTATTTGTGGATCAAAATTCCCTTCTTCTTGCAATGGTTCTGTAGATGCAAACTTTGCTTCAAAATTCTACTCAGGTTCATTTTGATGAGTCCCTGAGACTTTTGCTGCATTACTCTCCATATTCTTTTTATTATGCCAACAGTCCTTGGCATAATGTCCTTTCTTTCCACAGACATAACATTTGCCATTCTATCTACTACTAGACTTTGACTGACGGTAATTTTGGGACCGCCTTTGATGAGCTCCCCCTGATTGAGAACTTTCTCCAGTTTGCTTCGCTCCTCTTGATTGGGAACCTTCTCGTGTCTCCCCTCTTGGTTGATCACGACCTGAATTCTTCTTTCTATTGGTGAATAGTGCCACCTCTTCTGTGTTTGATGATACTCCAGCCATTTGTCTGGCTAAAGTTTCCTGACTCACCAATAGATTCTCTAATTCTTTAATCGAGGGTTGTGTTGGCCACCCTTGGATTGCAGCAATAAAACCTCTATATTGAGGTCTTAATCCATAAATGATTATTCGTCTCATCCTGTCGGTGTTGACTTTGGATGATTCATCTAGCTCTCCAATTTCTCTGCAAAGAGATTTTATTTTTATGAAGTACTGACTAATTGTCATATCACGTTGTGCGATAGACATTAGTTCACTCTCCAAGACCTGTAGTCTTACATCATTTTTCTTCGTAAATCGAGACGCAAGTGAGTCCCAAGCCTCCTTTGGTGTGGAAGCTTCTCTAACATGCTCCATCATTTCCTCTTCAATTGTGGTCTTTATAGCAAACATCGCCTTTCCAACTTTAATCTTCCATTTCTTTAGAAGATTATCATCCGTTGGTGGTGTAGTCTCAATCCCAGCAATAACCTTGCAGGTATGACTCCATACAGGTCTTCCATATGCCATAATTATTATTGTTGAGCTTTCTGATGCTCCCAACATTAATTGATTCTGCCATCGTGTCTTGTCAAAGAAAATACCAAGATAAATTTTTTTCAAATGTGGAAGATCAGTCTAAGCTGTAACCACAGTGCCTACTTAAAATAATATGGGTATTTAACTTGATTTTGACAACCTTGGCTCTGATACCAATTGTAGAAAAAAAAATTTAATTAATTGAAGAGGCTAAGTTGAAATAATGGAGATGGATTAAAGTGAAAGAAAATTTTAATTAAAGAAAAATATTACAAAAACTAATTCTTTCACTCTACTCACTTTGCTTCAAACTCTCTTTATAATACTACTAGAACACTTAGAAAAGAAGAGAAGATGAGAGAAGATGGGATGATTTGCAAGCTCTTCTTCTTGCCTATTTATAGGTGAAGAGCTCCCAAAAATATGTGGACATAAATTTAAAATTAATTAACTAAACTTGGTATTCCTAATGCCAAGTATCCTTATTTTCTTCCACACAATTTATTTAATATGTGGAGCAATGTTAAGCCACATATTTGGTTGATAGTCTTTTTAGCCAAGTAGCTAAAATTCTCACCACACAAAATTTTTTTATTTTATTAGATGATAATTTACGTTGATTTTTAATAGGTTGTTTGTTTGTTTTGCAGTCATCTAGATTTGTAGAGGAAATTTGATTGTGAGGAGTAAATTGAACACGCCCATGGACACGCCCGTGTCAATGGGCATGTCATTACCTTTTTCAGGTAGTATCTAGAACACGCCCGTGTCTATGAGCGTGTCATTAGTTTTTTTTTAAACAGAAGCTATAACATGCCCACGGACACTCCCGTGTCCATGGGCATGTCTCACAAAATAAAAATAATAAAAATAAATAAAAATAAAAATACCCAGCACGTCCTCATAACACGCCTAGACTAGTGGGCGTGTCGTTTGCATGTTTGTCACAGAATATGTGACAAGCCCACAAACACGCCCGTGTTGTTGTGCGTGTCGATTGTAATTTCACGCAGTATCTATGACACGCCCATTGACACGGTCGTGTCCAAGAGTGTGTCATACAAACTGGCTTTTATATTATAGGGCACGCCCAGTGACACAGGCGTGTCACTGGGCGTGCCGACGTCTTTATATATAGAGCCGACGCCATTTTCACAAAAATTTCAAAATTTTCTCTTATTTTCTCTCTTTTTCTCTCAAATTTTTTTGCACTCTCACCGACGCATTCACACACCCATTCGATTTAGGAGGGATTCTCACTCCTGGCTTGCATAGTTTGCGTGTATTTTCTCATTTTTCCCATTGAAACTACTCGTTTCATGCGGATTTGCGTTTTTCATGTATAGGATCTCAACTTTTGCGATTTTTGTTTGTTTTCTTTCGTTTTTCTTTCATTTTTCATATACATTCCTTGTATTTTCTTGTGTTTACCTTGAAATTCAAAATTTCATGACTTGTTTGCTTTATTCTGTTGTGTTTTTATTTTTTCGTCATTTTTGCGGCATTTGATTAATTATAATTTTCTTCGTTTTGAATTCCGTTTTGATTCGGCATATGTTTATTTTTGAAATTGTTTTGAATTATATTGATTGTTTCAATTGTTAGTTTCTAGTTACTCGTGATTTTTGGATAATATATTATTGTGAGGATTGATTTTATTGTGTGTTTGTGCTGACGTTTGGGTTAGTTTATTGCTTTCGGTTAATTGAGAATGTGTTGCTATAGGTGGATTAAGTTTGTTTTGCGTTATCGTTATAATGCTGGAATTTCGGTTAAACTTGTATCATGTTATGCTTTTGTTATTGAGGAACCTTTTGATTTGTTTTGTAGATTAACCGAAAATGGGCCCTCGCAAATAATCATCTTCTTAGCTTCCCACCAAGCGGGCACGAGGGGAGGGTAGTTCCAACCAACCCGCTACACGTCCAACTTCTAAATTTATGGTGACACACAAATGCCTCAGATTTTCAAACGCCGAGGAACGAAGGTGATTCGAACTTTTCGGCAACAAAGAATGGTCCGCCCCTCGTGTCTTAGATTGAGAGGCTATGGAATTGGTTAACATTGTAGTAGATGTGCAAGAATTAATTAATCAACCAGGGTGGGACCAACTCTTCTCTATCAACGAGCCCTCATATCGAGAGCTTACACTAGAATTTTACTGCACCTTCCAATTCCAGAAAACCAAGGTCTTCATTACTGAGCCAACAATTAAATTCAGACTGGGAGGGCAGAGATTCAACATGAGCATTAATGACCTTGGGGTACATCTCGGGTTATATACTAAAGAGGAAGTCCAAACCTTCGATTATCTAAACTCCGAGGTGGATTTTGTTGAGTATGAGGTTGTTCCTCCTCGGATTTGGCAGCACTTTGCACCCAATGCCGATAAATATCAACCCAAGGTTTCTAAGGCATCCAACTTCGATTCTTTCCCCTGCCGAGTGATGCACAATTTATTAGTTCATACTATTACAGCATGGCTAAGCAGTACAGGGGTGGTAACCTTGAGAGATCTATTTTTCCTGCACTGCATGGCGCAGAAGACTCGGTGCAATGTCGCCTATGCCATCACCCACTTTTTCTACGAGCAGTCTAAAAAAGGAGCATCAGGTACTTTACATGGTGGCATCTATGTCACCAGACTTGCTCTTCGTCTGGGTGTATTAGATGGCTGCCTCCCTATGACGGTGGATGGTATGCCCAAACTGTTGGGTATGGACACGTTGAAGAGACTGAACATGGAGAAGGTAGCTGGGCTGCAGGCCACTCCTATGGATTCAGATGTACCAGAGGAAGCTCCTTCTGCTCCTACTTCCGATATACCACCACCTCCACCGTCAGATTATCCGGGTACATCCACCGCCGTTGGGCCTTCAACCGCTGCTGCTGCACCTTCTTCTTCTGCTGGACCTTCTTTTGTCCAGACCCTTACATTTCGGGATTGGCGCCAGTCAGTTAGTGTCGAGTGGAATGATGACAGGAAATCCACAAAGTTTGAGCGTCAGATTTGTCGGATTGAAGGAAAGATAGGGAATATTGAGCTGAATCAGAATATGATCTTAATCTAGCAGGAAGAGCTGCAGCAGCTTTTACAAGACCAGAGAAATTCTTTCCAAGCACAGCTGGATCACGAGATCTTGAGACGACAATGGCTGGAGTAATCCATGTTGGAGTTCTGGCGGTATCAAGGGTTTTACCCTTCGCAACCACCACCTCCACCCTATCAACCACCTGCCCGTGCACCGACACCTGCACCTGCACCTACACCTGCGTCGGAACCTACACCTCAAATTGATGTTTCCGATGATGAGACCAGCAGTGACTAGCCCACATTTTATTTTTCATTTTAATTTTATTTTTATGTTATTTTTCGTTTCTTTGCTTATTTAATACCCTTTTTAGTTTTCTTTCTTTTTAATTGCTTTTGGACAATTGTTATTTTCTTTAAGAATTATTTTCCTTTATTTATTTATATCTTAACCTTGTTTTGTTTGCATTTTAGAATTTTGTTTTGACGCAAACCCTCCTTCACCGCACTCTTGGCACCCTATTCATATTCATCCACTCATGGACATGAAAAGGGCAGTTGTTCTCTCTCTTCATTATTTCTTGTTTTGCGCACACATCGGGGACGATGTGCATCTTAAGTATGGGGGAGAAGTATACTTTCTTGATTAAATTTTTACTACTTCATTCTTTCTATTTGATTCATTTGTCTCAATTAATGCCTGCTAAGTAAGCTAGATTGTTATGATAAGTGTGACTTGATGTGGTTTCCCTTTATATGTTAAACTAATTTGAGATTTCCTAAATGACAATTTCTTGTTGAGGTTAACTTAGTGATCTTGATCAAATGCTGAGGATCGATTGTAATAGCTACAGTTAAGTTATGGATTGATGGAAATTGGAACATTACTAAAGTTTAAAACCTTAGTTACATTTTTTAGCATGATATAATTCCGTAGATTCTTGAGTCGGACTTAGTATATATATATGTATTTTAAAATAATAATAATAATAATATTTGTGGGTTAGAGAGCTTAAGAGAAAATTCATGTTTTTCGTACTTTGTTCATGACATTTGGATTTGCTGGAATTTTATGCTCAATTTTTTTAACTCTGGATTTTTAGGTTTTAGGTATGTGAAATTTTTATTTTGAAACTTCTTGATTCAGCTGTTATGATTGTGAATTATTTTGGTTGAGAAAGTGAGGTTTTCCGATTCGAGCATTGTCAAAACTTTATTTTCCTTTTTGAATATAGAGGGATTCCATCATTTCTGCTTATTACAGTGATTTAGTTTGCTTGAGGACAAGCAAAAACTCAAGTGTAGGGGAATTTGATAAGTACACAATTGATGATATTTTATTCCTATTTCTTAATATGATTATTATCCAATTGAGTTTAATTTGTTTGTTCAAAGTGTATTTTAGGGTTAATTTCAGGAATTCTCTGTAATTTGAGGCTTATGGTCATTTCGGAGGAATTATGGATGAAAGTAGAAGAAAAGAGCAAAATTCATCAATGGACACGCCCATGAACACGGGCGTGTCAATAGACGTGCCCTTGATACTGCATTTAGAAGCATTGACATGCCCAGTGACATGGGCGTGTCACCGAACATGCCTTATATTCAGACTCACAGTAGCTGTGACACGCCCAGTGACATGGGCGTGTCCCTGGACGTGCCTTATATTCAGATTCATAGTAGCTGTGACACGCCCAGTGACATGGGCGTGTCACTGGACGTGTCCTATATTCAGAACCACAATGGCTATGACACGCCCAGTGACATGGGCGTGTCAATGGCCGTGTCACCTATGGAAAAGTTAGATTCTTTGCACTTATTGAGGAACAAGTGGGGGACAAGAACTGTGCTTTTGTCAAAAGAAAGACAAAAGGAAAGAAAAGCTTACCTAAATAATGGGAAAGGGGGATGAAAATAAAAAGAGAAGATGAGGAGAAGGAGGGGGGAGTCTTTGGGACATTTTTGGAGACAAAGAACAGAGAAGAGGAGGAGGAGCCAGCTGCTGGAGCAAGGAGAAGGGTCTTGAGCTGAGTTTGAAGAAGGATACACATCTTGTACAAGCCCTGAACCAAGAATCAAAGATTGAAGTGAAGAAATACAAATTATTTGCTATGGATTGTTTGGTTTCTCTTACTCATTTATCTTGCTCTGTTTTTCTAGTTTTGAATATGAACTAATTCCTTCTCTATCTAGATATTGATGAACCCTAGCTCATTTGTATGAATTGAACAATTATATTCAGTTGAATCATTTGATTGAGTTGTTTTATTCTTTGTTCTTAATGCAAGCTCTATTTAATTGTGTTTGAGAAGAGATTCCAGCACTTTACTTAGTGATTAGGGATTAATCCACTCGAGAGGGGTTTTAGTCTAATTTAGAGGAATGCCAACTCAAATCTATTAAATGATTTAGCTGAATTGATTAATCATAAATATTATTGAGGCTAGGGGGATTCAATATCTGGATAGTACTATTAATATTATTATCAATCCTTTTTGCACAGCATTTAATTTCCCTTTATTTTCAGTTATTAATTTAGTTGTTTTTTAGTTACAAAGCATCACACAACTATTAATTTACTAAACAACGATTAAGATTTGCACTAGTACTTGGCCTTGTCCCCAGTGGAATGATAACTCACTCATTACTATATTACTTGGGCGACCCGTGCACTTGCGGTATTGCTATAGCGTAGTTCACCCGTATCATCTTCCAACTATAATGATTTTGCATCAAAGAATTAACAAGGTATCTGAGAGGTGCCCATTTTGTTCAGCTGCATAATCTATTGTTCATATGTGTAAGAGTTACTCTATTTTTAAAGATGTATGGCAGCTGATGTCTATACCCCAGGTGCAATTAATGGCAGGTTCATCCTTTTAGGTGTTGGTTTGCTAGTGTTCTACAGTCATTCTCAACAGAGACTACATCTAAAGTGGCCATGATTTTTTATTTCATATGGCAGCAGCGAAATAATTTTTTATTCCAAAATCTAGGTGTTAATTTATAGAGAATTATGGCTAAATCTCAAATAATGGTTATTGATATGAATAATATACCACATGTCGATGGAAACAAGTGTCAGATTCAGATGGTAGAAGCTCAAATTACATAGTAGAAGCCACCTCCAGAAGGAATGATAAAACTCAATGTGGATTTTGGTTATCTAGGGATGAATTCAATTGGATTGGGACTTGTGTATAGAGACAACCATGGCCAAGTCCTCACATCCTCACATCGCTCAACTCAAACTGATGTTGGTTCGGTTATTGCAGAGGCTCAAGCTTTGTATTATGGTTTGCAGGTTGCACTAGAGCTTTCTTTCTCTATGGTTATTGTTGAATCTGATTGTAAAATTATTACTGATTACTTGAAGGGAAAGTATAAGTTGCGCAATGAGTTAGGAATGCTCCTTCAAAAGTGTCTTAATCTATCATAATATTTGCTAAGTGTGAATGGACTTTTGTTCCTAGATATTGTAATAAAGTGGGTCTCATGCTTTAGCTAAATATGTAAATGAACCTAATGAATCCTTGGTCTAGATTGAGTGAGATCCAAGATTTACTTGATGTTTCTTCATTTGATTAATATCAAAGATTTATTTTTCTATAAAAAAAAAAGAGCATTCACCAATTGGTTTTCATATGACTTTAAAATTGTCAAATAAATATTATAAAGCTATAAATAATCATTACAAATGAGCAAAGCATTATTTCTAAAATGTGCAATTCGAGTTGGTGAATTCCTCAACAGCTGTACTAAACAGGCTATGAATTTCTTGCACCAAATAAAAATATATAATAGCTTAAGAATTTTTATTTATTTTGGGGTCTGTTTGACTACTTTAGGGCATGAAACATTCTATTTGTTTTTAGTCTCAATTTTAACTTTGAATGTTGAAAGCCATTTTTTATTTTTTAATTTTTAATTTTTTTTGTATAGCCAAATCTAGTGCTACATGTATGGCTTCTTTTACCAAAAAAAAAATTCATATATTTGTTTTAAAAAATATATGATGAATACAAAACCTTTTGGCCTTCCTCTTGTTTTGTTTTTAAGGTGTCAATACACCATTTTTGCTTTATTTTACTGTTGATTTTTTTCTTCTCTTCTGATAACCTCTAACATCCATCATTTATTTTATAGCTAACAACTGGTATTGCAGCACCATTTTTGCTCTTTTTTGTTGTTTGTTTTTTTTTTATGTTATTCTTATCAATATCTTTTCAACCCATATGTAACTTTTATCCTTTCATATAAAGCTAACAATTGATAATCAAAGCTTCCTCTAGATCTTTCTGAGATATGAGAAGAGAAAGAAAGATAGCTTAAAAGCATTATTTTGCTCATTCGCCACCTTTTTTTAGTGGTAAAAATTTTAGTTGGCAATGAGGCGGGGGTAGGGGACCAATCCCCATTCCTACTCTCACCTTGGCAGGGATTCCCCATCCCTGTCCCCACCCCCGCCACAAAACAAGGGCAAATTTAACCCCATCCTGCGGGTTTAATTTTTTTAAAAATTTTTAATTAAAATATAATAATATAAAAAGTCATTAATTTATAATAATTTTACAATCAACAACATAAATTATTAATTTTACAATTATGCTTTAAAAAAATTAATTTTATAATCAACAACATAAAGAATTTTAATTTATTTGATTTTAAATTTTAAATATTATTTTTATTTATGTAGATTAATATAACATGTATAATATATATAATATAATAAATATGAATATATTATATATATATATAAACATTTGTGTCCCCGCGGACCGAAGGATACTCTTCCCATCCCTGTCCCCGTAGGGAAAAAAATGGGGAATCCCCTCCCCATTCGGGGCAAATCCCCTCGGGGAGCAAGGATTTCCCGCCCCACTGCCATCTCTAGGTGAAATTTATCAAATTTGGACAATTAAAATAAAGGCATATTTTTAAACTTTTGACCTTTGGAAGTTAAAGACTAGGAGGGATCCACCTTCTCTTAGTGCAAACCCTACATTTTCTCAAATCAAGAATTACATTGAAAAAAATTCATAAAGTCTAAAATTTTGGCACCTATTCAATCAGCTTTATCAGCTGATAATGTCTTTTTCTAGAATTGTGGCATGCACTACACCTAAAGAAGCTGGGGATACGCTTCAAAAGGAGTTTCAACAGAGTACAAAGAACAAGGTAAATGCAAGTTCTTAAGTTGAGAAGGAAATTTGAGTCTTTGAAAATGAAGGACATTGAATTTGTGAAGGAGTTTATTGATAGATTTCTCAATGTTGTGAATCAAATCTAAATTTTCAATGAAGAGTTGAGTGGCAAAAGAGTGAGAGAGAAGGTTCTGATTTCTTTGCTGGAAAAATTTGAGACAAAGATTTCTTCTTTAGAGAATTGAATGACCTCTCTCATTTCTCACTTTCAAAGTTGATTAATGCTTTGCAATTAACAAAATAAAGGAGAGTAATTAGGCAAGAGAAATCTATTATTGTAATATCCATAGTTTTAAATATAATAAAATAATAATTAGAGTGATGGAAAGGGAATATAAATAGTATATACTTAATATATATGCAATATATACATAAAGTATATATTTCACTAAAAGATAAAAGTCAAAAAATAAAAAATAAAAAGTTAAAAAAGGAAATTAAAATAATTTTAGACAAAAGAGGAATAATATTAAATTTAATTAATTATTTAATTAATTAATAAATATGTGTGGTTAAGGAAAGAAGAAAGAAAATTAAAGACAAATGTTATTCATCTTCTTCTTCTTCTCAAGTAGGCCGAACCTCCAAGGAAGCTTTTGCTTTTGCAATTACTCAATAATTCATAAGATTCTCCCAGGATTTAAGGTGATTTTGAAGAACTCTCAAGAATTAGGTAAGCTTTCTTAAATTTAAGAAGCTTTTCTTGAAATTTTTGAATATGTGAAATTTTCACTTTTTATGGAGGTTTCAATAATTGCTACTATGAAGTTATTTTGATGTAGATAATATGATTTTAAGGTTTATTGGTGAAAATGAATGAGTTTTGTTGAAGTTTGGAAGAAGTAGTAGTGAATGAGGGTTTTTTTTTTATAAAATTTTGGTAGATATGGTGTAATTGATGTTTGATTAAATAAAACGGATTAGAATGAAATACTAATTATATAGTTATATTTATAATTTGGTTTAGAATTGAGTAAGATGAAATTGTCAAGTTAAAGGAAGGAACGCCATTTGAAGAAGTTAAGGTTGAAGAGTGAGTTTGGACTTGAATTTGGCATTTTTAGATGTTAGTACATACTTTGCTAATTATTGTTTTAATTACATTGGTTATGGCATAACACATTGTGAATTAATGAATGTGTTATGTTACTTTAATATTAGTTTTCATATGTTAAGTACATTATTTTATGAAAAAGTGTGTGAAATATATAAAATATAAAATGTCAAGCCATTGTAGAATGGCTAATGACATTTTTATGTACAAATTGAGAAAGGTGTGTTTCATGCATTTGAAATGTGATATTAGGCCACATTGTGGATATAGTCAAAAGACATGGGTTATATGATTGAAAATGTGAGAAATGGTTATGGAATATGTGAAAAGCGTGAGAAAAGAATTATTAAGTGAACTGAGAATGCGAAATGTAATGTGTTATTGTGTGTTAGCTCTGTACAATTACTTGCTTCAAAAAATTGATGTTGGTGGTTCATATGTTGATAGACCTAAGTAGAGCTAGGTCTTGTAATTGGATCTGAAGGTAGTCTGATAAACTTGAGCAGAGTTAGGTTTTGAGGTTGAAATTGAAGATAGACCTAAGTAGAGCTGGGTTGTGAAACCAATATTGTGATAGACCAAATAAACTATGATAGACATTGTGCAGAGACTTGTTGGACCCAATGTGTGTATTGTGAGATGTGATGTATATAAGTAAAGGTAATAGATAAATAATGAATATGATATAGAAATGATATTAAAATTTATTAAGTGATAATAAATATGCATTGGTTTTAAATTGTTTATGTTATCAAAGTATGTATCACTAAGCCGTTGGCTTAGTGTTGTTGGTTGTATAGGTGGTAGAAGTTCAGAGAAAGTCTAGGCTTATGATCAATTTTGAAGATAGAGTTTTTGTGCCACAAGATCAAACCAGTTAGTGCTGCATTGTATGTATAAGTTTGTTTATGACACTTTGATTTTGTATATTGTAAATATTAAATGTAAACATGGTTGTAACAAATGAAAATTTGTATAGTTTTTATAAATATGCATAATGTATATTAAATATATGTGTTAAATACTGGATTATGTGAGGAGTATTGATGGATTTTGTGGATTTAAAACTTGGGAGTGTTATTTTCTTATAGGTTGTGTTTGTTTGACTTGGAAAATATTGAAATTACAGATAAAACTATGAAAAAAATATCCTAGAGATTTTTTTATAAATTAATCATATTATATTTTTACTAAATTTATTCAGTTGATGTATATACATTCACAAGGTTGTATTTTTAAATTATCAAATGAGAGTATTTCTATACATATTTATTGTAGCACTCTTGTACTCTATATATATACTTTACATATACGGAAGATATATATTGTACATATAAAGGGTATAAGAGTGATATATTTATTTTGGTATCAAAACTTAGCTTTGAGATTCTCAACCTATGTGTATTTTAAAAGAGAGGGAATGGGAATTTTAAATTATGAATTGAATTGTAATATACGCATATGCATCAGCACCTGTCTTAGTCTCTGCTATGGCAATATTTGTATGTTATAATAGATATAGGTGGAGATGGCATCTGGGACACGCAGATCATAAGAGGATAGTATATAGAGTGTGGCTCTGGGTGAGGGTAGAGCTGGAGGTAGACTAAGGGATATCAGAGAGGCTTTAGAGGTAGCTAGACCAGGGGTACAGGGTCCTCCAGCATAGATGCAGCAGATGGCAGAGTTTTTCTATCAAGCCCAGCACATCAGCAGAGTAGGAAACATGGCTAGCTCAGAAAATATAGGGCCACTGATTTTATAGGTACTGTTGATCTAGCTAAGGCAGAGCAGTGGCTGGATAGAGTATAGTATATTTGTTCAGCTAGAGACTACTACAAAAGAGAAGTTTGATTATGTTGTGTCTCTTCTGCAGAGAGATGCTCATGATTGGTGAAAAATAGTTCAACACAGGTTAGATAGACCACCGGTGTCGATATATGATGATTTTTTGCTATAGTTTGGAAGGAAGTATATACCCTGGGATTAAAAAGATGGGAAGAGAGAGTTCCTTAATTTGAAGAAGGGGTGAAGACTGTAACAGAGTACGAAAAAGAATTCCTGCAACTGAGTAAGTATGTCAGTGGGATTATTTCTAATGAGTTAAATAGATGTAGGAGGTTTGAGGAGGGATTGAGGCATGCTATCAGATGCCAGGTAGCAGCAGTGCAGTATGATATTTTCTCTATATTGGTGTCAGATGCTAGGGGTGTAGAGAAAGCTCAACAGGTTGCAGTTGTTCTAGCATTAGAAAAGGGTAGGCGTATAGGATCTCAGACTAAAATGGAGTCATAACTTCGTAAGAGAGAGCGAGAGAATTTTTCACAGAGTGTTAGTGATAATCAAGAGCAATCTAGTAAATTTGTTCAACAAAGGCAAAGGCCTACAGGATCAGTGGCTGGTGCTCCTACCTCTACATCTCAGAGACTATCTAATGTGGTAGGGCATATAGGAGTATTTATTATAGAGTTAACTCAAGAGGTTGTTATAGGTATTGATCCCATGACCACTATGTGAGGGATTGTCCAAAGCCACCAGAGGTCAGACAGACGGAGACTGTTGAGTTTAGGTCCAGTGGCAAAGGGGATATAAGTGGCAGAGGTGGCAGGGCAAGATATAGTCCGAGAGAGGAGTCTGCATTAGTTGGCAGAAAAGAAGAGGCTAGAACCATATAAAGAGTTTATGAAATACAGAGAAGACAGGATACGTCGGACATAGATGAAGATAAATTCTTTTTACTTGATATTACTATTTATGCATTGGTTGGTTAGGTATGCTTTGATCTTGATGGAATTGAGAGTTCTTTGTGCTAGTTTAGAGATTTATGAGAATGATATCATAATGATATAGTTGCAAGCTAGTTTAATATTGCTTAAGTAATTCACAGAAGTGCAGAAGGTGGATCTAAAATTTCCAAAAATAATTGAGGAGATTCAAAAGGGGTAGAGTAGAAATTATGTGATTAGTGATAGTGATAGTTATGATAATAATTGTGTGACTGGGTCTGCAGGAGTTGAGGTTAGTGATTATCTTTGATTGAGTTGTTTACTATAATGAGTAATTTCGAGGACAAAATTATTTAAGAGGAAGAGAATTATAACATCTATAATTTTAAATTTAATAAAATAATTAAAATAAAGGATAATTAGAGTGATGGAAGAGGAATATTAATAATATATACTTAATGTATATGCAAGATGTACATAAAGTATATATTTTACTAAAAGATAAAAAGTTAAAAGTTAAAAATTAAAAAAAATTAAGAAATTAAAATAATTTTGGAAGGAAGAGGAAAAATATGAAATATAATTATTAATTAATTAATTAATTAATATATGTGGTTAAGGAAAGAAGAAAGAAAATTAAAAGTCAAATTTTATTCATCATCTTCTTCTTCTTCTCAAGTAGGCCTAACCGCCATGGAAGCTTAAGGGAAGCTTTTGCTTCTTCAATTACTCCATATTTCATAAGATTCTTCAAGGATTTAAGGTGATTTTGAAGAACTCGCAAGAATTAGGTAGGTTTTCTTTAGTCTAAAAAGCTTTTCTTGAAAATTCTTGAATATGTAAAATTTTCACTTAGGTTTCAATAATTGCTATTATGGGTTTTTATAAAGTTATTTTAATGTAGATATTATGATTTTAAGGTTGGTTGGTGAAAATGAATGAGTTTTATTGAAGTTTGGAAGAAGTAGTAGTGAATTAAGAATTTGGGCATAAATAGTATAATTAATGTTTGATTGAATAAAATGGGTTAGAATGAGATATAATGATGTATTTCTACTTATAATTTGGTTTAGGATTGAGTAAAGTGAAATCGTTAAGTTAAAGGAAGGAAAGCCATTTGAAGAAGTTAAGGTTGGAGAGTGAGTTTGGACTTGAATTTGGCATTTTTAATTTAGAGGTTAGTACATATTTTGATAATTATTGTTTTAATTACATTGATTGAGGCATAATATATAGTGAATTGATGAATATATTATGTTACTTTAATATTGATTTTCATATGTGTTTTATCTAAAAGTGTGTGAGATACATGAAATGTAAAATGTTAAGCCATTGTAAATGTGGCGCCCCTATGGCGCATACTGTTCATCCTTAGGCAAATTTCACATCGGTTACGTATAGGGTGAGGAAGCAGTATTTAAGTCTAGGGCACGCTTTAACTTGCAAGATGCATTTTGGGCTCAAAAGTAAGTCTGGGCCTAAGAACAAATCCATGCGGGCCGAAGACCCAAAGCGGACAATATCTTGCAAGTCGGGCTGTCACAACTTGGTGTCGGAGCCAAGAGACTTGTCCCTTTGCTCGGTGGCGGGGCAAACCTCAACGAGGATGTTGGTCCCTAAGGGGGGTGAATGTACTGAGGCTACTATTCACTTAGGCGAATCCCACAATGAATAAGTACAAGGTGTTTGATCGGTATATATGAGGATGTCAAGCTCGGTTGGGTGTGATGCATTTTGAGGTGAAAAGATCAAGTCGTAAGCCTCAAAAGTAAAACCATGCTAGCTGGCCAAATTAAGGCCTGTCTAGCCCAAAGCGGACAATATCCGCTCGATCAAGGCTAGGCTGGTTGACCGAGCATGGGCTGTTACAATTGGTGTTAGAGCTGAGCCTTGTTCCTCTAGTCAATAGTGGGGCAAACCTCAGCGAGGATGTTGAGTCCCTTAAGGGGGGAATTATGGTGCCCCTATGGCGTGTACTGTTCATCCTTAGGCAAATCTCACATCGTTTTCGTGCAGGATGAGGAAATAATATTTAAGTTCGGGGCACACTTTGACTTACAAGATGCGTTTGAGGCTCAAAAGTAAGTCTGGGCCTGAGAATAAATTTGTCTAGGCCAAAGGCCTAAAGAGGATAATATCTTGCGAGCCGGACTGTCACAGTAGAATGGCTAATGACATTGCTATGTATAATTTGAGAAAATCATGTTTTATGCATTTGAAATGTGATATTAGGTCGCATTGTGGATATGGTCAAGAGACATGGGTTATATGATTTAAAATGTGAGAAATGGTTATGGAATATGTGGAAAGCGTGAGAAAAGAATTGTTAAATGAAATGAGAATGTGAAATGTAATGTGTTATTATGTGTTACCTATGCACAATTATTTATTTTAGAAAATTTATATTGGTATTATATATGTTGATAGACCTGAGCAAAGTTGGATCTTGTGATTAGATCTAAAGGTATTTTGATAAACTTGAGCTGTGCTAGGTTTTGAGGTTGCGATTGAGGATAGACCTTAGCAAAGTTGGATTGTGAAACCAATATTGTGATAGACCAAATCAATTATTTTAAAACTTGGACATTGTGCAGAGACTTGTTGGGTCCAATGTGTGTGTTGTGAGATGTGATGTATATAAATAAAGAGTAATGGATAAAAAATGAATATAATATGGCTATGATATTAAACGTTATTATGTGATAATAAATATACATTGATTTTTAATCATTTATGTTGTCAAAGTTATGTACCACTAAGTCATTGGCTTAGTGCAGTTAGTTGTATCGTGCAGGTGGTAAAAGTTTAGAGCAGGTCTAGGCTTGAGATCAATCTTGAAGGTAGAGTTTTTATGCCACGAGACCAAACCAGTTAGTGTTGCATTATATGTATAAGTTTGTTTATGATTCTCTGATTTTGTATATTGTGAGTATTAAATGTAAACATGGTTGTAATAGAAGATTTGTGTAGTTTTTATAAATATGTATAATGTATATTAAATATATGTGTTAAATACTGGATTATGTAAGGAGTGTTGGTAGATTTTGTGGATTTAAAACTTGGGAGTGTTATCTTCTTATAGGTTGTGTTTATTTAACTTGAAAAATATTAAAATTATAAATAAAACTTTAGCGAAATTATCCCAGAGATTTTTCTTATAAATTAATCAAATTATATTTTTACTAAATTTATTCAATTGATGTATACATTTATAAGGTTGTATTTTTAAATTATCAAATAAGTGTATTTCTACAGCTATTTATTTTAGCACTCTTATACTTTATATATGTACTTTACGTATACAAAGAATATGTGCTATATATATAAATGGTGTAAGGGTGTTATAGTTATACCTATATATAATTTTCACATATACTAGGCCATCTCATTATGAATTTGGACTAGTAAGGATATTTGTTAGATTGGTATTGGTAAGGCAACCTCTGATAATCCTTCTTTGTGTGGTTGTACCTACGTTTATATTGTTGGCAAGGGATGCATTAGCTTTAACTATAATATTGATGTTGATGAATCATATTGGCTAAAACACTACTTGGTAGGTGAAGTATTCTTGATAGAATGCTTGAAAGGCCTTCCTAATGTTTTTGAGGATAATAGAGCTAAGGTTGAAAAGGTGACATCCATGGGAGGAAGAATTGTTCTAATATTTTTTAAGAGTAAGAATGAAGCTCTCAATGTAGTTCAACTTGGTTCTATTTGGCTCAAGCAAAGGTTCACAATGGTAAAGAAGTGGGAGCCGAATGACCTTGCTTTTGAGCGTTTGACTTAGATCATATGTGAATATATCCCTTAACATGCATGGAAAGAAGGTTTCTTTAGATTGGGAACCTTTATTGCAATTGATGAGGACACAAAACTAAAGAACAAGCTAGATTGTGCTAGGATTCTGATCTCAACAGGGTTGAGAAATGATATCTCAGAAACTATAATGGCTTCAATTAATAAAGAACCTTTTTCTATTAGAATCACGAAAAAGGATGAATCCTAAAATGCACCTTTCTTTGAATCTAATCTAAATGCCTCTACCTCGAAGTCGTATACCAAATGTTATTGTACAATTTGGTCAGAGTGAGAATCAGGGTAGTGTGGCAGTCTCTTCGCATTCAGGCTATTCAAATTCTGCTGCAGAGGTTAGACCAATGATGAAGAAGAACAACTCTTTGGTTGCGTCATATTTTTTGCAAATTCTAAGAAAGAAGATAAGAAAGAAGCAGATAAGGCACAAATCCTCAAGATAATGCGTCATTTGTCAGAACAACATGGTTTGTTCTTTGGCTAATCCTACTCATAAAAATTGAAAAATAGGGCTTTTGACAAAAATATAATAAAAATTAAAAATAATTTTACATATATTACATTTACAAAATATTTATCAAAATACTAAAATTTATAAAATATTTATTAAAATATCATATTTTTATTAGTTTGCAGAAAGTTTATAATAAGTTTATAATTAGTTTATAATAAATTTATAATAAGTTTATAAATTTTACATAGTTTATAATGAGTTTATTATGAATTTATAATAAAATGACTAAAATACCTCTAATAAAAAAGTAAAAATTTTAAAAAATGCCGAAAAGTATGCCATTTTTTCTTGAAAAATAAGCCTTTGAAAAAGCCCATTTGTTTGAATCCTAACAATCAAGGTCCACTGGCACTAGCCAGATTTAATCATCATTTTAATCATAAATCCTGCTCAATATCGGAATCGTTGGCTCTTGTTCTGATAAGGGAGCCAAAATGAGGATTGGGATGCAGCTGAAGAATTTCCACAAATTGGAATGGGTACCAACTCTCTCAAGCTTTAAATTTACATGGGGAAAAATAGTTGTTGCCAAAGTAGGCTAAATAGTATGTTGGTTAGTCAAGAGTGTCTAGTCCAATTATCTAATTGCTAGATGTTGTGTCTAAATAAAGGGTTATCTAATCATAGACCTTTGATCCTTGAGTCAAGTTCCTAAGCCCTTCCGTCTCCTGGACTGTTGGTTACCCAAGATTTGATGAGTTGGTTATGGTTTGCTGTTCCATGGCTAGTTCAGGGGGTAATAGGCCCTAACAGCATCATTAAAAAATTAGTAGTGTTAAGAAACCAGCTCAAATGATGGAATTCAGTACATTTTGGTAATCTAGAGAGCATGATTAGCGAATTGGAGGAGGAAATTAATTCAATAGACAAGGACCTTGAATCTTCTTCACTTGAGACATTGGAAATCCTTGTTAGAAGACGAATAGCGAAGTGGTCATAATTTGGTGCAAGCTCAAGCAGCAAGAATTATATTGGAGTCAAATGTCTAGAACTAAGTGGCTAAAAGGTGATAGGAACACTCGTTCCTTCCACCTATCAGCCACCTTGAGGAAAAAGAACAATATGTTTCTTGGACGTTAGAAATTAGATTGATAATGATAGATATAAGAACTCTAACAATTTTTTTTATAAAAATTTAATTGCTTTAATTTTAATATACCTCATTAAAAAAGATATTCAATATGTTTATAACTAAAAATTTTAATACAACTTTTTTTTTGAGAAACATAAGCTAAAAAATTTAGGATATAATAGTTTGTGTTTATATTTAAATTATTTGTGTTTATATTTAAATTATCTTATTTAATAATTAAGATTAGAAAAGTCAAAAATTACTTAATACCTAAAAGATAGTAATATAAAATATGGTACATCTTTTTTTTATATTGCAAAAATAATTAGATATGTGAAGTTATAGGAGAAATTATGCAGAATTTTCTTTAAAAATAATATATTAATCTACTTAAAAAAGATTAAATTTAATAAGAATTGAAATCTTATATTAATATAAATCAATTAAATAATAATTAAAATTAAATTGAGGTTAAGAAAATATTACAATTTTGAGACTACATATATGTCTTTTTTCACATTGGAAAAATAATTGGATAGGTGAAATTATAAAAGAAATTTTGTATAATTTTTCTTAAAAGTAAAATATTGATTTAATAAGAGAAGATAAATTGAATAAGAATTGAAATCTTATATTAATAGAAATTAATCAAATAATAGCAAACATTAAAGTAAGGTTAAGAAAATATTAAAAATCTAAGTTTAAAGGTACATCTTGTTTACATTAGAAAATAAGTATTAGAAATTAATCAAATAATAGCAAACATTAAAGTAAGGTTAAGAAAATATTAAAAATCTAAGTTTAAAGGTACATCTTGTTTACATTAGAAAATAAGTATTAGATAAGTGAAGTTATAGATTAAATTCCGCTAAATTTATCTTAAAAATATGTTTATTAGAATTTTAATATCTTAAAATATTAACTGTATAAAATATAATAGAATATTCGGCGAATTAATAAGTTAATTATTATATGTTTAGATGTTATTATTATAATAATAATAAGTTAATTATTATAAGCTAAATTTGGACTGACTCTAGGCAACTTGTACTCACAGTTAACAATAAGTATTGAAGTACTTATCAATCCTAATAAGACTTTGATGTGTAAATTTTCTTATAGTTTAAAACTGAAATGGAAAGGTTATCCGTAATCCGATAGCAATTGTTTGTTTTAAATCACCTCCAAATATGTTAGAATAAATTTGAATTATTTAAAAATTTTTATTATTTTTAATTAAAAATTAATTTTTTCATTATAATTGATTTTTTATTAAAAATATTTTTTCTAATTTAGTACTATTTTAAAATTTTGTTTGTTAAAATTTTCAATTTTTTTATCAAATCCTTTGGAATTCTTTTTAAATGAAATTTATACTGTTCCTATTTAAATTAAACATTTTTATATATAGTGTCAAAATATAACTATTTAGTATAAATAATTTTTATAACCATCTTATAATTTTATGATTATACTTTAAACTCATAATGTAATTTTTAATTCTGTAAAATTATGTCAGATAAATAACAAGATATAACCATATTTTATGATTTTACTTTATACGCTAATACAACTTCAAATTTTATAAAATTGTGTGAAGCTTACTTTTAAATACAATTAAATTAAATATTTTAAATATTTTACTTTTTATTTTTATATCTTTAAATTTTTAGTAAACTATATTTTTTTTTACCCGCAAACATAAATTAATATCAAATCATTTTAAATTTTTATTTATTCTTTTAATTTTTATTCACTCTTTTATTTTTTATTTTTCTCATTTTACGTTACATTATTTATATAAATATTTTTAAACTCTTTTATTCTAAAGAAAGAGGAGCAAATTTAATGTAATTTTTAATTCTGTAAAATTATGTCAGATAAATAACAAGATATAACCATATTTTATGATTTTACTTTATACGCTAATACAACTTTTAATTTTATAAAATTGTGTGAAGCTTACTTTTAAATACAATTAAATTAAATATTTTAAATATTTTGCTTTTTATTTTTATATCTTTAAATTTTTAGTAAACTATATTTTTTTTTACCCGCAAACATAAATTTATATCAAATCATATTAAATTTTTATTTATTCTTTTAATTTTTATTCACTCTTTTAATTTTTATTTTTCTCATTTTACGTTACATTATTTATATAAATATTTTTAAACTCTTTTATTCTAAAGAAAGAGGAGCAAATTTAATGTAATTTTTAATTCTTTAAAATTATGTCAGATAAATAACAAGATATAACCATATTTTATGATTTTACTTTATAAGCTAATACAACTTCTAATTTTATAAAATTATGTGAAGCTTCCTTTTAAATACAATTAAATTAAATATTTTAAATATTTAGCTTTTTATTTTTATATCTTTAAATTTTTAGTAAACTATATTTTTTTTTACCAGCAAACATAAATTTATATCAAATTATATTAAATTTATATTAATTTTTGTTCACTCTTTTATTTTTTATTTTTCTCATTTTACGTTACATTATTTATATAAATATTTTTAAACTCTTTTATTCTAAAGAAAGAGGAGCAAATTTAACGTAATTTTTAATTCTGTAAAATTATGTCAGATAAATAACAAGATATAACCATATTTTATGATTTTACTTTATACGCTGATACAACTTCTAATTTTATAAAATTGTGTGAAGCTTACTTTTAAATACAATTAAATTAAATATTTTAAATATTTTGCTTTTTATTTTTATATCTATAAATTTTTAGTAAACTATATTTTTTTTTACCCGCAAACATAAATTTATATCAAATCATATTAAATTTTTATTTATTCTTTTAATTTTTATTCACTCTTTTAATTTTTATTTTTCTCATTTTATTATTTATATAAATATTTTTAAACTCTTTTATTCTATAAATAACAAGATATAACCATATTTTATGATTTTACTTTATAGGCTAATACAACTTCTAATTTTATAAAATTGTGTGAAGCTTACTTTTAAATACAATTAAATTAAATATTTTAAATATTTTGCTTTTTATTTTTATATCTTTAAATTTTTAGTAAACTATATTTTTTTTTACCCGCAAATATAAATTTATATCAAATTATATTAAATTTTTATTTATTCTTTTAATTTTTATTCACTCTTTTATTTTTTATTTTTCTCATTTTACGTTACATTATTTATATAAATATTTTTAAACTCTTTTATTCTAAAGAAAGAGGAGCAAATTTAATGTAATTTTTAATTCTGTAAAATTATGTTAGATAAATAACAAGATATAACCATATTTTATGATTTTACTTTATACGCTAATACAACTTCTAATTTTATAAAATTGTGTGAAGCTTACTTTTAAATACAATTAAATTAAATATTTTAAATATTTTGCTTTTTATTTTTATATCTATAAATTTTTAGTAAACTATATTTTTTTTACCCGCAAACATAAATTTATATCAAATCATATTAAATTTTTATTTATTCTTTTAATTTTTATTCACTCTTTTAATTTTTATTTTTCTCATTTTACGTTACATTATTTATATAAATATTTTTAAACTCTTTTATTCTAAAGAAAGAGGAGCAAATTTAATGTAATTTTTAATTCTGTAAAATTATGTTAGATAAATAACAAGATATAACCATATTTTATGATTTTACTTTATATGCTAATACAACTAATTTTATAAAATTGTGTGAAGCTTACTTTTAAATACAATTAAATTAAATATTTTAAATATTTTGCTTTTTATTTTTATATCTTTAAATTTTTAGTAAACTATATTTTTTTTTACCGCAAACATAAATTTATATGAAATCATATTAAATTTTTATTAATTTTTATTCTCTTTTATTTTTTATTTTTCTCATTTTGCGTTAAATTATTTATATAAATATTTTTAAACTCTTTTATTCTAAAGAAAGAGGATCAAATTTAATGTCATTTTTAATTCTGTAAAATTATATCAGATAAATAAAAAGATATAACCATATTTTATAATTTTACTTTATACGCTAATACAATTTTTAATTTTATAAAATTATGTAAAGCTTACTTTTAAATACAATTAAGTTAAATATTTTACTTTTTATTTTTATATCTTTAAATTTTTAGTAAACTATTTTTTTTTTAACCGCAAACATAAATTTATATCAAATCATATTAAATTTTTATTTATTCTTTTAATTTTTATTCTCTTTTATTTTTTATTTTTCTCATTTTATGTTACATTATTTATATAAATATTTTTGAACTCTTTTATTTTAAAGAAAGAGGAGCAAATGCTAGTTTTCAAATAATTTATCCCATGAAATCAATGAAAATAAAATTCAAAATGGGCATCAGAATTGAATTATAGAACTTCATAATTCTATTTTATTGGTCCACCTGCACAACCAACTTTACTCAATGCTTAACAAACTCAAATAATAATGGTTCATCTCATTGACCACATCATTTTTCGAAAAGTCCAGTCCAAACTTCTCTCCTTTTCTTTGTTTCAAGTATGGACTTTCAGAGGGGAATTGCCCAGATACGAAGGGAAAACCTTTTTCTTCCTAGATGAAGACACTAAAAATTCGCCCAAAATAATTGGGTATATATCTTTGCATGCATAAAAACTAATCAAGAAAACAAATGTGGATTCATGTACTAAAGGAAAATGTTCCAAGAACTTCAAGATAATCAAGAACAATAATTTTGTAATGGTTTTCCGAACTATAATTTCACTATTTTCTAACATACATATCTCAATTTTCATTCATTGCTATTGAAGCATCTCCCACACCAAAAGCATAGACCATTAGCTCTACAAAACACATTAACATTCAGTCCTAACTCCTGATAACATTTGGCAGCTATGGTGATATACCTTTAGAAGGCAAGGAACAAAATCTCGCAAGAATTCATAGTTAGCTTATTAAGGCTCATTTGCCTTCTATTAAGCGTAATATACTGTCAACGGTTTACAAACCAAGTTCACAGTTAGACATACAAAGACAAATAGCAAATCCAACAAACTATTGCACCACAAATGCACCAGAAAAATGAGAAATTAACCGTACTCCAACATAAGTCTCTAAAGACAAGCATTTCATTTTATCAAGTACTTAGAGAGACAATTAAAGAAATATAAGAAAGACTTTCAGGTTAATAATACTTAGAGATACAAATTTGTGATTATTCTTCCGTTCTCTCCACCTTCTCTTCGGCTTTCTTCACTATACCAGCCAAATTGGGGCAGTTCATCTATCCATGAGACGGATTATCACGAGTCAGTAGTAAGCAGGTATATCATTGTTACTTGTTAGCATTAGAACCATTCAAGCATCAATAATAGTAAAATAAAATTGCACGTTCAACCCAGTTAGATTAGTTACCTCAGCTAAGGCAAAGGTCTGCAGGTAATTAATGAAGGCTCTAGCTATTTGAGGCTATCACCACTGCATAAAAACCAACAGCTCAGGTTGGAATACATTCATAGGCATACCAAGCAAGAACTAGCAATAACATGAACAAAATGAAGAAATAATTTTATTCTTACAATTCCTTATTCTTAATGCACTGGGTACAATAATCATAGTCTTTGTCCCTGCTTTATTAAATCAAACACATGAGTATTCGACTGATCTCAAACCTGAAGCATTTCTCTTCTTCTTCTTCTTCTACTACTACTTTAAAGCCGCACAGGCTGGTCCATTCCCAGCTAAAGAAAGTACAGGAATTTTGTTTCCTGCAAGTGGTTGCACTTGAATGGATAACAGGAAACAAGCCCTTCATGAAGGCTCCAGGCTATTGTTTCCCATTGCCAAGAAAATGTGCAACCACTTCCTCATGTGAAATGAATCACTTAATTCTTGAATATCTTTCAGCTGCATAATCTAACCGTACATGCCACCGCCTGTGCCCAAAATTTAAGCCTTGCTTTAACATCTTCTGGATGATCACCTGGATAGATGGGGGAAAACAAAAAGGTTAAAATCAAACAATTTATCCTTCTGTAATCAATCTAGAGTAGAAGATATATAGAAACTTACAACATTCAAATTATAAATTCATGCCTTTTGTATTCTCTACCTTTCATTAAATGTTTTATCTTTTTTAACAAAGAATCCGATTTATCATTTCATAATTTACAAGATGTGCAAATCATCAAGATGTAAACCACTTTTTCTTAGGAGAAAAAGACTAATTAAAAAGATAAAAATCAGCATGCTACTGACCCTTCACATGAATCACATCTACAATATCACACCACGCATTACAAATCACAATTCTAAATTCTATCATTTCTTAAATTAAAGATCGTAATTCCAACTAATAATTTCCTCCATAAACTATCAAAATAGATCCTAAGAGTTCACTTCAATTTGACCCAAAAGCAACATCAAAGATCGAAGTGACAAATTAATCCTTTATCAAAAAAAAAAAAAGCATAGCATTATTAATTTAAATTTCATCCAAGATTTAAGGAACCGACCTATACATCTTGTTTGCACACATATACTTTTGAACCATATACCAAAATTCACTTCAAGAATTCCAAAAACTCAACTACAATTCCAACTTAAGAGCGCAAAAGAATATCAAAGACACAAACCAATCTCAATTATCAACAAAAAATTAAAAATATCCCAAATAAAAAAGAAACTCACCAGGACTAGAGATCTTCCAATTAGCAATAGGACTAGAAGCAGGCTCAGAAACAGGAGAGCTTCTCTCAGGAGACTTATTATGTTGCTCATCATGAAACTTCTGGCTCAGAGAGTAACAAAGCTCAAGAGCAGGCAAGGTATTACAGAGCTCAGGGATCTCGTCATAATTAAAACCAAATCCAAGATCCAAACACCCTTTAAGCTCATCAAGATCATCATCTGTCAAGCTTTTGGTCCTCTTCAAATCATCCTCATTATTAAGATTACTATTATTATTATTAGTATTAGCTACCTCCACATACCCTTCTAGCAAAACCTGGTTCTTCTTCTTCTTGGTGCTGTTGCTCCTACTTCTGGAGGTAAAGGTGTTATTATTGTTATCATTGTTATTGATTATGGCACTTTGATTCACTTTCTCCCATATATCTTCAGTTTCTTGATAGAAAATATCATCTTCATCAAGATTCAATTCCTGTTTTCGGTTTTGGTTTCTTAAAGAAACCCGAGATTCTTGTTCACGAGAAATGTCTACCATGTTTTTCTTTTTCTTTTTTCTCTCTCAAAAGAATTAACTCTCTCTCTCTCTCTCCCTCTATTTCTTAAAAGGTACTTGTGAAACGAGGATGACGGTGCTTATAAAGCTGCACCCAACGAAAGAAAATTAATAACATTTTTTCTAATTAAAATAATAATATTATTACAAGGCAAAACATATTTTGGGTCCTTAAATTGTCATATATTTGTTTACGAAACCCCTAAGAATTTAAATTTTTCATTTTTCACTTATTAAATAATTATTTCATGTTTATTACAGAGATTGAGAAACACTCGCGTTCAAACTATGAGACAAGTGTTTTAAGCTGTTATTAGTATTTTTAATGCAGACCAAAAATATGACTGCTTAGAAAATTCATTAAAGAATAAATTAATAAAAACAAAAGAAAAAAAAGACTGTTATCACATTAAACGAACCTAACATACCTTATAATAAAATTCGCCCAAATTAAAAGAACCCTAAATTGAAAATGAAACACTTAAATTATTTCTTATTTTTTTATCTATCAAAAATTCAATTTCATTAACACAAAAGAAACAAATTCAATTTCAAATCTTCACCCAATTCAATTTTATAAGGAATTGTGAATAAGATTTTGGATCAGTTTTTCTTACCATGAAAATGAATTCCATCTTTTAATAAATTAAATATCTCACATTCTTAAATCTTCTAATAATAATATAAATTTTTTCATTCTCAAAACATTTTTTTTATAACAACTCTATTATCTTTCTTTTCTTTTTCCCTTCCCTTATATTCTCAAATACCTTTAATTTCCTCAGTATTGCTTCCTGAACTTTAATTTTTAATACCAATCAACAATCAAAATTCATTAACATTATGGTAGGGAATAACTTATTCTATTAATCTATATATTTTATATATAACCAAATAATAATAATGGCAATAACTTATTCTCATCCTAATTTTCATCTCAAAATAAATAACACCTTGGCTTTTTTATTAAATAAATTAAATGGCTAAATGCATGCAAAAACATAATTTAACAGTACATTTCTCTCGAGAAATAGATCTAAAATTAATTTTTTTTTTCTGTTTAGTACATGTAATATTAAAAAAATAGATGGTTAGACCATAAAGGTTTCATTTTAATTTTTTTTCTTTTTTTTTTCATTTTACCAAGTCAGCAATAAAAGCCCTAATCATCCATTGTGAGAGTATAACTTTGGTTTACTTCAACCATGCTGATAGCCATATAAAAATTTGAAAAAAAAAAAGTTGTAAGGCTCAATAAACAAATGTATAAAAATAGAGGGGCCAAGGATATGTTTTGAACAGTTAAAAAAACGATGTGTTTTGGCCATAATTATATGATGTAAGGACATGAACATGCATGTATGCAATATAATGGGATATGAATGGATGTGGTAGCGGAGATGAGGTGGCTGAGAACAGCTGTCAAGCTGCAGGTGGCGGTGAGCGATGATAACTTGGGGCGGCAGAGGACACGTGGTGGGGAGTTATTGGAAAATTACAGAAAAGAAGACAAAAAAAATAAAAGTAATGGAGAGAATGGGTCCACCATGTGCTTTGGGTGGTTGCTGTTTTTTGTTTTTATTTGTTGTGTGAAATCAGAAATGTGAACAATTGAAGCAGCTTTTTAGGAAGTGTTTGGAATCAATCAAATTTATGGCTTTTCTTTACTTTCTTTGCCATGCCTTTGATCTGATCTAAATCTCTCTGGCTCCACCTCTCTCTCTCTCTCTCTCTCTTTGTTATTGACTTGTTTCTTTCTTTCTGACCAGAACATGGAAATGAATGAAACCAGAGATTGCCAACGTAGTGAAAAGAAAACTGAAATTTCAATCACCGTGCCAAATGCATCTTTTAACTCTACAAATGTAAGCTTTGAATTTTTCTTCATACTAAAATAATATTAAATTATACAATAAATTAAGGGCACCTTTATCCAATAAAAAAAATTTTAATATATTTATTGTCCCTAAAATTTTAAACATTTTATCATTCATACTATTTAAATAATTATTTTACTCCCTTAAATTTAATTTTTTCATAATAAATTAATCGCCAATTTAATATCTAAATTTTTAATGACACCTGAGTTATAAATATTTTAAAATTAAAAATTTTAATCTTTCACTTTCTAATTTCAATCAATAAATAATAATTTCAGGCAAAATATTAAAATTTTTAATCGGTTCAATTTTCTTCTTTTTTTTCTTATGTTTTCTTCTTATTTTTCTTCTTCTTCTTTTCAATTTTGTCCATTTTATTAAGAAACAAACATAAATTCTTTAAAAAAACAAAAATTTCATATAGTCAAAAATTTCTAGATCTTCTTTTTCTCCTTTTTTTTCTTGTTTTTTTTCTTAATTTCTTATTCTTCTTTTTCTCATATTTGTCCATTTTCTTAGTAAACAAACATATTTTTTTGAAAAAAAGTTAGATCTTCAAAAAAAATTTCTTCTTCGTCATCTTCTTCTTCTTCTTTGACTTCTAACTCTTCTTCGTCTTCTTTTTATTTTTCTTCTTAGATTTTTAGATAAAATTTTTGATTCAAAATATAAATTTTGAATAAAATTCTAAGCAAAAAATTATTATTTTTTGGCGACGGTCACTGAAATTCCGGCCAATTTTATTAATGTTTCAGGGGTATTATTATAATTTTACTGTATATATCAAAAAAATTAAATTATTAGAGAGTATTTTTGATATTTTATAATATAAATATATTATTGTAATCATTTTCATGCACTCCCTAAGAGTGATATACAAACATCAATAATTAAGGTTCAATTTGTTATGAAAAAATTAAATTTAATGGGCAAAATGGTTACTCGAATAGTATAGAGAATAAAATGAACAAATGTGCTAAGTTCGAGAGGCAATATATATATTAAGCCTTAAAAAATAATAATAAAACCTTATCCCTTTCTATATCTATATATATATATATGTCACTTTCTTTGGTTAATTTCTCCTTTTACAAATATATTGTAGCTTTTATTTCCCTTTCTATTTGATAATAACAAGTGAAATAAAAATATGTATTAATAGTTTAATGAGGGAAAGAAACACATATAAATTATATTAAATAAACATTTTTTAAATTTAGTTTTATAAAATGAAAATATATTTATGAAGTCCCGTTACATTAAAAATTAAAGGTACATATATATATATATATAGGAATTTAAGATTACACACAAATTGAAATAGAGTTAAATATTTTAAAATAACAAAAAAAGATATTATTTTATATATTATGGTGAATTTTAAGCATATGCAAATAATAATTCAATATTATACATAAAATATATTAACAAAAATTAATTTTTGAATTCAAAATTAATTTTTAATACAAAGGTTAGCTTTTTGTTATAATTTCAAAAATTAGAGTTGGAAAATAGAATAGCTAGCTTTTATTCTAAACTATATATGTCAGCAATTAAGTGCTGAACTGGGTTCCATGGACCATAAGTAGAATCAAATGTACAATTAAATAGCTATTTACATTATTAACTTGTATTTTCAATAGATATCTCATACCAACTACATATACATCATTCATGATCAACTATTCTATGATAATTAAAATGCGGATAATTTCATATTTAAAAATTTTAAAAATGATATAATTATTATAAAAATGAGTTCTCCAACTTTAATAATTAGTTTATGATAATTGTAACATGGATAATTTCATATTTAAAAATATAAAAATGTGATATAATTATTATAGAAATATATTCTTCAACTTTAATAACCAACTTATAATAATTATAGTGTGGGTAATTTTATATTTAAAAATATAAAAATGTAATATAGTTATTATAGAAAATGTATTTTTCGACTTTAAGAATCAGCTTTTAAAGTTAATTATCTTATATCTATATTAAAAGGAATTGAACTCAAAACTAATACTAAGAAGAAAACTTAACGGTTCACATCTTTCAATTCAATGTGAATAAATATATGCAATATCTTTTTTTTTTTTCTTTCTGAACTGGGATTAAAGAATCATGAGAACCACATAGGATTAGTGGTTATCGTTTGATTTTTTTTTTCCCATTTTCCTTTGTGTAAAATAATTTCTTGTCACAACCATTAAAAAAAAAGAAATCTAACCATTGTTTGTTTTTTTTCAGAATAATCCGACCATGGTTCAAAAATCTTTGCTATTTTTTAATAGTAGTTTAATGTATAATTAATTTGTAATTTTTTTAATATATTATTCTTACAATTATATAGTATATACTCTTAAAAAAAACATGCATTTAATTCAAGTATTTATTTTAACTGAAACCATTATATGTATATAATTCAAATTAATTTATTTATTTAGTAAAAATTAATATATATATAATATAATGCTTATGTAATAAAATAAATAAAAAAATTAAAATTATAAGGAAACA
This sequence comes from Garcia nutans, assembly GCA_947685225.1. Classification (NCBI taxonomy): domain Eukaryota; kingdom Viridiplantae; phylum Streptophyta; class Magnoliopsida; order Malpighiales; family Euphorbiaceae; genus Garcia; species Garcia nutans. The sequence goes on along the minus strand of CANTUV010000037.1, from coordinate 44,718,665 downwards.
AATTATAGATGAGGAATTGGAGTTTACTTCCTATATAATCCAACAAGGGAATCTTTATTTTAGGAATATGTATAATGTGGCTTATTCAAGTGCAGTGGTCCAAATACTATTATTTTTATTTTGTTCTACAAGTTATTTTTACTAAAATTACAATATATATATATATATATATGATTCTTGAAAAATATATATATATGCTTATCATACATTACTTGTATGATTGATAAGATAAGAGCCGTGATGTATAAAACCATTGTCTTAACATGACAATATACATCAAAGGACGTGCATGCATCTTCAATTTTTTCCAAAACAATAACTCATCACTATTTTATTTTATTTTATTTTTTTTGACTTTTTTTTGAAAGAATTTTTATTTTCAGAGTTATTAATTAATGAAACTCCTAAAAAATATATTTTTAAAAGTACATTATCAATCTCAGATATTCTATACCACTTGCAGGCGTAGTCGTGATAGAATGATTGCGCTTTTTTCCCCTCATTAATAAATTTAAAAAAAAAGTATATGAAATTGCTATTGATTAAAAATTTAATTCTTTTCTCTTATATATATATACATATATATATATATATAAGCATTTTTATAGATTTGGTTGAAAAAAGAAATTGTTGTTTTGACTATTTTTTAATTTTTATTATTTGAATATTTTAAAATTAATTTTTTAAAAATTAATTTTTAGTTATTATTTTTCATAAAATTATCTTCAATAAAAGACATTTTTCGCCAGCTCAAATATTGTATTCCTTATAAAAAGTTCAATGCCTAAATAGCAATCCAAAAAATTATTGAAGACCTTATTATATTTTTAATTATATATATGTGTGTATGTCTGCAGCAATTCAGATTCGATTGCTCATTTCTTAATAATAAGAATAAAAACAAAACAATAAGAGTTGTATATATAAATTTAATTCCAATGATATGAATATAATTATTTAAAGAGTGCACGTCAAGAATTTGGTATTTGGGAAAATAAATGAAAAACATATTCCATTCATTGCTTTTTTTTCGCAATAAAAGTACCAAATGAGATGTGATTACGAGTTTTGTTTATTAAGTTATACAATATGGTAATATTATAAATTTATTTTTATATATATTATTAAATTTATTTTCTTCACTCAATTAAAAATATCATCAATAATTTCAAATTTATAAATAAGAGAAACACATTATTTAATTGTAAAATTAGATCACATACAAAGTTATTAAAATTTGTAGTAAACTCAAAAGATTTTGTCTCTTGAAACGAAATAGCTGATTGATAAGATGGTTTATCTCTAATAGAAAATCAAAGTCGTCTTATTTTTATATAATTTTTAGAGATTTTTTTTAAAAAAATTTAAGAGTGAGATTACCTTCGGTTCATTGATAGACTATCATTTCATTCATTTTTATTTATCTTAATTTTTATATCATTTTTCAACTTTATATATTTTTATTATGTGTTTGTCTTTAAGATAATTTTCAGATTAATAAAAATCTGAAATTTAATTTTTATTCTTGTTTTATTTTACTTTATCTTTTATAATAAAATTGAATATAAATTAAATTTTTTTATAAAATTTTTTTATTTTTTATTTAAAGGTTTTATATCATCTTTTAACGAAAGTTTATCATTCTCTAATAAAGATTATTTATTTATTTTTAATATAAGTGTCATTTTATGAAAGATGATTACAGATAATAGATAAAATGATTATCTCGCTAAAAGTTAAATTGTCTAAAATATATTTTTATTATTCACTGTTTGAATTTTTAAAATTCATGGAGTTCAAAAAATCAAGTAACTTTATTAGTTATATGTATTTTATGTACTTTAAAATTATTTAATTTTATTTGTGCTTCACAGATGTACCATTTGATTTATTAATGAAATTTTATTTTACATTCAAAAAAATTATACTAAACTCACTTATTTTTAAAATTTGGAAAAGTTGATAAAATTTTAATTTATATAAATGAATCAAGTGAATTTAATTTTGTCTAATTGAGATTATTATTATTATTAAATTTTGAGAAAATTTCAACTAAAATTTTAACAACTGATTAAAAAAATTATTATCTAATTTTAAATTCACATAAGCTGACTTCTATTTTTTTACTAATTCAGATAAAAAAAATTAATAACACAGAGTATGTTATTAAGACAAAATATAACTAAAGGTAGTGATTTTTCAATTCCAAAATTAAAAAAAATAAACAAAATCAAACAAAAAAAAGGTCATACATGGGACAATTAGCCAAAGCTATTTATTATTTTATTTAATTAATACCAACAATGGTTTTATTTTATCTAATTAATATGTTTGAAGAATTCAATTGTGGTTTGAGGAGGCTAAGTACTTCTTTAAAAGAAAGAAAGTTCTACTAATAATAATCAAAGTCAATTCTTCTAACTCTTAGAGAATTCTACTTTGTTATCCCACTAATTATATTAACATTTGTATGATAATAACAAGGATTAAAAGATTTATATCTGTTACGATCATTTATATATATATATATACGTGGATCCTTATCAATTTAAGAATAATTAACTAAATAATTTTTCAATAAATATTTTCGTTACGTAACATATCCACTAAATTATCAAATGACATTATTATTATTATTATTATTATTATTATTATTATTATTATTATTAAAATCAAATGTCATCATTATTAAATCAATAAATTAATGTTAGGAAATACGAGAAGGTGTCTATGATTCAATTGGTTGGTTTAGAGCGAATAATTTTAATTATATTAAAATAAAAAATTATTCAAACTAATATTTATTATTAAAATTTGATTTGGATAATCAATTTGATCAATTTTAATAAAAAGATAAAAATATTTTTTAAAAATAAAAAAAATAAATATTAAATAAATTAAAATGTTTTTGTAATATAGAATTATATCTCAAATTCATATACGAAAAATTAAGATAAGTGTAAATTTTAAAATAAAAAACAAAAACCAATTAACACTGATAACAATGTTAAAATAAATTTCAATCATACTAATAACAAAACTGTTAATCTTAATTTTAATTAAATTGAACTAATTAAATTTAATTAATTTGATTATATTTTGAACCCTCTAATTAGAAATACCCCTCTTTCCTTTTAAGAGGGTTTATTTGCGAATGTAAAAATGAAAAACAAAATTATTTTATCTCTATTGTTTTTTTTTTTACATATACAATTTTTATGAAGTGTTCACCCTCAATCTCTCATGCATGTTCAAACAAAAATTAAATATATATATATATATATATATTATGTCATCATTATTAAATCAATAAATTAATGATAATAAATACGAGAAGGTGTTTTATGATTCAATTGGTTGGTTTAGAGCGAATAATTTTAATTAAATTAAAATAAAAATTATAAAAAAATTCTTCAAACTAATATATATTATTAAACTATGATTTGGATAATCAATTTGGTCAATTTTACTTAAAAGATAAAAATATTTTTAAAAAATTAAAAAAATAAATATTATATAAATTAAATTGTTTTTGTAGTTAATATAGAATTATATCTCAAATTCATATACGAAAAATTAAGATAAGTGTAAATTTTAAAATAAAAAAAATAACACTGATAATAATGTTCAAATCAATTTCAATCATTACTACTAATAAAACTGTTAATTTTAATTTGAATTAAATTGAACTAATTTAATTTAATTATTTTGATTAATAATTAGAAATACCTCTCTTTCCTTTTAAGAGGGTTTATTTATGAATGTAAAAATAAAATATATATATATATATATATTTTATCTCTATTTTTGTTATACATATACAATTTTTAAAGTAAATACAACTATTATTAAGTGTTCACCCTTAATCTCTCATGTTAAAAAAAAACTGAAATTATGATTCCTTTTCACTAGATATATATATGTGTGTGTATATATACATATATAATCTTCATATAAAATTTTAAAATATTAACATGAAATTAATTAAAATAGACTCAGAAATTATTAATAGCGAGAGCAGTTAAATATTTTCCAAAATAGAATATTTGAATGTTGAGAAATTGGCAAACTCCTTCATCATTTACATCATATTTGATATAAATATTTCTTCAAATAATTTGTAGTTTTAATTTGTGATATAAGCTATAGTTTATAATGGATCGCCTAATAATTTGTTTATTAGAAGAGAATTTGAGTTGCGCTTGCTTAGTCGAAACCAATGAAATTAAAGATCCATTGTACTTGTTTAATTGTGGACCAAAAAAATCCAAACTAAGCATCATATAATTAGTTATTATAGTTGATATTGATATAGTATTATTAATTCAAAAGGTCACGAATTTTCTAGAATTTTTTTTAAGTCATTGGGATCGGCTTCTATTTCATAGAAAAAAAAGGCATTAGATATAATTAAAAATAATAGCAAAATTTAAAATATTTATGATTATTAATTAATACGATGGTGAAAGATGACCTCTTTTATTGATCAAATCATATACCAAAAGAAGGAATAATGAAGTGAATTCTAATGTTATGATATTGAACTTTAATACCAATTCCATGAATCTTTTGTCCTTTGGTGTTTTTGCATTTAATAACTAATATAATATTCGTGCATAATAAGCATTAACAACAAACAAAATAATTAATGTCATTTTATATGGCTAAAATCTATTGGCTGAGGAGTCGTCCTAATCACTATCATCATATTTGAATTTTTGTTATGGTAGATTCGGAAATTTAGCCAAATACATTAATTACTCTTTAAATTTAATAATTTTATTTTTTATAATGATATATTTATTAAATTATTAATTATATTTATCTATATTATTTTAATAAATATTTATATAATTACATATTAATTATTTTATTTTTTATAGTTATATATTTTATATTAAATATATATATTATACTATTAATCACTTTATTTTTTATATTTATATATTTTATATTAAATAAATATTTATATATATAATATTATTTTTATATAAATATCTGATGAATATAAAATAAATAAATATAAAAGATAAAGTGATTAATATATTATTATATAAGTATTTATTAAAATAAAATAGATAAATATATAGAGTGATATAATAAATATATAAATAAAATAAATAAAATTATTAAATTTAAAAGATAATTAATGTATTAAATTATTTAATAATAATAATAAATAAATAAATAATTTACACATTTTAAGAATGGTATGCTTTTAAGTAATGAAATATTAGATCCGGTATATTTAAGGAATAATGCCTAAAGGCAGACCATGTTCAAAAACTTCAAACGCATCATCAACTTGTCTTTGCTTTGATAAGAAAAACCATATATGATTATATTCTTTGCAAATTATTGGCATATTTTTTTTCAACAAAATCAATCATTATCTTTTATTTTATTGCTTTCCCACTTGCTACAAAATCTTGCAAGAATCTAAAGTCACCAATCAGCTTTGCTAGCTATTATTTGGTCAGCTAATGTAGCCTTAAAATATGGACTTTTTGTCTCGTGATAGAACATGTTTTGGTTACTTATTGTTAGCTCAGGGAAAAAAAAAACAAAACACGGGCACATAAAGATGATAAGAGTGGCGGAAAAATTATGAAAACGCATCAGAGTTAAACTAATTTTATTATTTCAGTATTCTTACATTTAAAAAGTTGAAATAAAATAAATTAGATAAAATTATGGGACAAGAATAAAGCCCCTCATCCATAATTTACAACTGAAAAATTAAATAAATAATTTTTAAATATTAGGGAACTTATTTGATCAAATGATAAAAAAAAAATCTTATTAAATATCTATAGTACTAAAGCAGATATCTAATACCCCTCATTGCTTTAGTTACTACAAATTCAATATTCTCCCTTAAGCTTGCTTATTGGCAACTTGCTTATGCTAACAATGTTGTCTGATTGTTAATAAAAATCTTAGTGTTATCCTTTTGCTCCATATGTAAATCTCACAAAATCTTTTTTTAGCCATAAAGCTTGGTTTATTGATGTTGTTGCTGCTATAAATTCTTTCTCTATAGTGGATTGAGCTATAATCTCTTGTTTCTTAGAATACCATAAGAAAACTCCAGAACTTTGGCTGAAATAATAACATGAAGTACTGTTATGGTCATCAACAAATTCAACCTAATCACTATATGAAAATCCACATAACTTGAAGTTTTAGCGCTTCTCAACTTGACACTGTAATCAACAATACCTTCAATATATCTTAAAATCCTTTTTGCTGCTCTTAGATGTATCTCACTAGCACAATATATAAATTGAGATAAGAGACTTATAATTGCGACAAGATACATCAAGCAACCGGTCAAACTTCTAAAATACCCTTTATCAACTTTACCAATACCATCTTCCCTACTAAGCTTTTCCTTTTTGTTCATTGGTGTGTTTATAGATTTAAATTCCTCCATGTGAAATTTCTTCAGTATTTTCTTTGCATTCTTCTTTTGGTAGATGAATACTTCATTTTTGGACTTGTTTGATTTCCATTCTAAGAAAATAGGTCATAAGACTAGGATTTATCATTTCAAAATTTCACATCATTTTTGGTTTGAAATCTTCAACTAGCCTTATATAACATAAATGAATATTATAAGAAAGTCATTGCCCTAATGTTTCACATAAAGAGTGGACTCAGATAGACTTTTAATAAAGCTAAGGCTTAACAAATATTCATCTATCCTGCTATATTATGTTATTGGCACTTTTTTAGACCACAAAAAGCTTTTTTTTAGCCAGTAAATTTTGCATTCCTCTCCTCTCTTTACAAAGCCCTTTGGATGCTCCACATATTTTTTTTCATATAATAAACCATTTAAAAAAGTTAGATTTGACATTTAACTAAAATATTTTTCAGCTTTTTTGCATCGCTATTGCCGGCAATAATCTTATTCTATCTAATATTGCATCAACAGCAAAAATGTTAGAATAATCAATACTATAAACTTATGCATACCTTTTTACTACGAGTCTAACCTTGTATTTATTAATGGAGCTATCTGCATTCAGCTTTGTTCTAAACACTTATTTCACACCAATGACTTTTTTATCTTTAGGTCTATTAACCAATTCTCAAATTTTATTTTTTTGAATCATTAACAGCTCCTTCATTGCTTTTCTCCACTTTGAATCTTTAAGAGCTTCTTCATGGTCAGTAGGTTAACTAATTGCCATATTATGTCTTTGACAGATCTCTAAAAGTGACTTTGTACCTTTGATTGGATGATCATCTACCAATTCATTTGGCAACCAATATTTTATTTGGAGAATATATAAATAGACCCTCAAATTTATTGAGAGGATACAAATTACCTCTATTTTTTTTTTTGGCTCATTTAAGTTCCGATTGAAGAAAAATAAGCTTTTTAGGCCCTTTCTTGAATGTATGATTTAACGTTTTTTATTAGCTGTTAGTTAAAAGTTAAAGTATAATAAAAATAAATTAAAAAAATAATAAATAATATTAATGAAACCCACATATAATATAAAATATAAAAATATTAATGGGCCCACATTTAAAATATTAAGTATGAAAAAATTATTAAGGGCCTTGAATTAATTTAAATTAATAAGCAAATGAGGAGCTTCATAATTAGATTTCCATTTTTCCGCATGAAAGAAAAGAATTGGAAGGAAAACAAAAAAGAAACTAAATATCAACTCCATTACTGATAAAAGAAAAATATCAACTCCATTAATAAATTTATTTTGCAAACCCAGTTACTCACTCAAAATCATGTTAGATCACAACTCCATTAATAAATAAAAATCCAAACTAAATATCAATATTTTTGTGTAATTGATTTTTTTTTTTGTCAATCCAAACTACTAGTTTTGCTATTTCAAGAAAAACATGCTTGAAAAAGAAATAAAACAAGCAAAATCAAGACAGAGAGAGAAAGTTCAATTAAGCAAATCACAAAGATTTTAATTTTTTTACTATACAAATTGCCAAATGAAGAACAAAAAAATGTGAACTAAAAATCACCAAATGAGCATTCAAAACTGAATTAGTGATTGACCAAATAAGCATCGAAATGTGAATCCATCTCAAAAAAACAAAATATGAATCCAAGTTCCAAAACCCATCTCAGAAAACTCAAAAACAAGTCAATGAACAACAAAGAAAAACAGAAACAAAGAAAAAAAAAAGTGATATTGGCATTGACAAAAGCGGAGTCTCAAGCAACAAAAGGCAAGTTGGGTCATCGTCAATGGCCAAAACCCATATGCCAATAGGAAACTAGTCTTTAAACTAGTCACTGGGCTCACCAATTTCATGCTCAGTAGTCATTTTCTCCACTTTTTTTTTTCTTTTTCTTTCTTGATTTGGTAGAATGAAATTTGACAAAAACAGAGAAAAATAAAACATTCTTTATCTCTTTTATCAATACTTTCAATGACTCTACTTTTAACCCAGATTTTAATTCATAGGAAAAAAACTCAAGGATAAAATTAAAAAAAATGACAAGTACGACTTCTGATTTTTTTTAAAAAAATAACAATCAATATCACAACAAACAATAACTTCCCTACTTGCATGAACAACTAGCAGGTTTACTTCTATGTATCGCATTACGATCGCACTCGATCTACGCTTCGAGAGATCAGATGGGCATTTGACAAATAGAGGGTTATTGGAGTTAGAAAGGAGTATAGGATTTGAGAACAAGACTTTGAAACTGAAAGGTGGTACCTAACCACATGAGAAACAAGCCACAATTTTTTACTTGGAAATCAACAAGCCACAATTTTTGAAGCCATCACAAACCACCAATTTTGAAGCCACCATTGTTGAATGTTGAATTGCCTAATTAGTTAGGCCAACAACCTCATGGGAAGGCCTATATATATGGTCTTCCCCTTCTTCTTCAAAACACACAATTTGAGAGGAGAAATATTAGAGAATTGTGAAAGAGAGAGAAAATTATTTGAGGAGTGACAAATTAGTGAAGTAGTTTAATTTTGGGAGTGTTTGGGAAATACTTGAGTGCTACTATTTTGGATTTATCTCGATTGTAATAATTGTACCTCTAGAAATATTTCTAGAGAAGTCTCTCTTGTAAGCCTATTATTTTTAATAGTGAAAGAATATTTTTCGGAGTTTGTCCCGTGGACGTAGCCCAAAGTAAAAGGGTGAACCACATTAAATTTGATGTGTTATTTTGTCTCAGTTTTATAGCTATTATCAAGGGTAGTTGTTTTGTTATATTGTGCTATTAATTATCCGAGTGAAATTCTGTCTAAGGAGACTGGGTTTTAAGCAGGACCGTCTGTGACCCCTCCAGCCTTTCCTGAGAATTTTCTTGGTATTTATTTTTAGTACAATATTTCATACACTATTTACTTGTATAATAGTAAGTAATTTGCGTGCTATTAATTTCCACTGCACAACAAGTGGTATCAGAGCTTGGTTCATGCACGCAGTATTATAGTTAACCTCTTTGTGTTAAAGAGATGGAGGCAAAGTTAAGCATGATGATCAGCCTAAATGGCTCGAATTACCACATATGGAGAAACAAGATGAAGGATCTCCTATTTGTGATAAAGATGTATTTACCGGTGTTTAGTGTGACTAAACCCGATGACAAGATAAATGAAGAATGAGAACTTGAGCATGAGCAAGTATAAGGTGCTTGCTCTGATAGTGATTTTTTTCATTGCCAGAGTTTTGAGAAACTCTGAAGATTTTAACAATTTCTGCTCCTAATGGAATTAGTGAAAAGTGGCTCCTCTTATTTTATGACTTTCATTTGATGACTGTTCAAGGAAACTGTGGGTTTATACCTTGAAAAATAAAGATCAAGTTGTAAAGGTATTTAAACAGTTTCATGCCCTAGTTGAAAGAAAAACTGGGAAGAAATTGAAGTGTATTAAGTCAGATAATGGGGGTGAGTATATTGGATCACTTCAGAGATATTGCAAGGAGCAGGGCATTCGACACAAGCTGACAACTCGGTTGAATGGTGCAACTGAGAGAATGAACATGACTTTCATTGAGAGAGTTAGATGTTTGTCATCACATGCGAAGCTTCAAAAGTCATTTTTGGGCAGAAGCATTGAGTGTAGCGATTCATGTTCTAAATATTTCACCGTGTGTTCCTTTAAAGTTTGACATTCCAGAAAGAATATGGTCTGGAATGGATGTCTCTTATAATCACTTAAGAGCATTTAGGTGCAAGGTATTTGTGCACATACCAAAGGATGAGCGGTAGAAGCTAGATGCTAAAATACAACAATTTGTGTTTGTTGGGTATGGTCAAGATGAGCTTGGCTATTGATCCTATGATCCAGTTCAGAAGAAGTTTGTTAGAAGTCGTGATGCGGTTTGTTGAAAATGAGACCATCGAAGATATTGAAAAAGCATAGAATGTTTCTACATCCGATGGTAGTTCAACTAATCTTGAATTAGTTCCTCCAAAAAGTGGTGCCGAGGTAGATTGGAGATGAAATTGAAGATGGCCAGCAAAATATTGCTGATGATGATGCTCCCATCCAGAATCAACCAAATAATGATTCTGATGAAGATGATTTTCAGCCACCAGTACCAGATACAGCTCAGAAAATATTGAGGAGATCTATTAGAGTCGGATAGTCTTCTACTAGATACTCCAGTGATCAGTATATGTTACTTACTGATGGGGGAGAACCTGAGAATTTTTCTAGAAGCCATGCAAGATAAGTTGACATTCTTGCATGAGAATAAACCATTTGAGCTGGTGAAGTTGCCCCAACAGGCAAAAGGGCTTTGAAGAATAAATGGGTGTTCAGGATAAAACATGATGAACACAGTTCACAACCATGATTCAAAGTCAGATTAGTTGTTAAGGGATTCAGCCAAAGGAAAGGGATTGAATTTGATGAGATTTTTCCACCAGTGGTGAAGATGACATCCATTCATACAGTACTGGGATTAGCTGCAAGTCTTAACTTAGAGATCAAGCAGATGGATGTGAAGATTGCCTTCCTTCATGGTGACTTGGAGGAAGAGATATACATAGAACAACCAGAGAATTTCAAGGAAAGAGGAAAAGAAGATTATGTCTACAGATTGAAGAAAAGTCTGTATGGCTTGTAAAAGGCACCGAGACAATGGTATAAGAAGTTTGAGTTAGTTATGGGGGAGCAAGAGTACATGAAGACTACTTTAGACCATTATGTTTTTTTGTGAAGAAATTCTTTGATGACGATTTTATAATCCTTTTGTTATATGTGGATGATATGTTGATTGTTGGCCAGAATGTTTTCAGAATCAACAGCTTGAAGAAGAAGCTGAGTAAGTCTTTTACTATGAAAGACTTAGAGCCATCAATACAAATTCTTGGCATGAAGATAATCAGAGACAGAGGTGCCAAGAAGTTATGGTTATTACAAGAGAAGTACATTGAGAAAGTACTTCAAAGGTTCAACATGAACAAAGCTAAAGGTTAGTTGTCCTCTTACTAATCACTTTTAAGCTTAGTTCCAAACAAAGTCCTTCAATGGAAAAGGAGAAGGAAGTGATGGATAGAGTCCCATATGCTTCAGTAGTTGAGAGTTTGATATATGCCATAGTGTACACACAACCAGTTATTGCTCACACAGTGGGAGTAGTGAGTCGGTTCCTTTCAACATCTGGTAAGGTACATTGGGCTGCAGTGAAATGGATTCTGAGATATTTGTAATACCTCCAAAATATGTTTATGCTTTAGAGATGGAAAACCTGTGTTAGTTGGCAACACAGATGCAGATATGGCAGACGATGTTAACTCAAGAAAGTTTATGTCAGGTTACTTGATTTCATTTGCAGGGGGAGCTGTGTCATGGCAGTTAAGGTTACAAAAGTGTATTGCTTTCTACAACTGAAGTTGAATTCATTGTTGCAATTGAAGCATGTAAATAGCTCTTGTGGATGAAAAAGTTCTTAGATGAACTTGGTTTCAGCAGGACAGATATTCACTTTATTGTGATAGTCAGAGTGTTATCCACCTTGGGAAGAATTCCTCCTTTCACTCAGGATCAAAATATATTGATTTGAGATATCAGAGATGTGTTGGAGAAGAAACAATTATAATTTGAGAAAATATATACTGATTAAAATGGATCAGATATGATGACAAAGATTCTACCAAGAGAAAAGTTTGAGTTTTATTGATCATCTACAAAAATGACAGTTAACTCATGTGGTCGGTAGGGGGAGAATTGAAAGGTGGTACCTAACCACATGAGAAACAAGCCACAATTTTTGACTTGGAGATCAACAAGCCACCATTTTTGAAGCCATCACAAACCACCAATTTTGAAGCCACCATTGTTGAATGTTGAATTGCCTAATTAGTTAGGCCAACAACCTCATGGGAAGGCTTATATATATGGCCTTCTCCTTCTTCTTCAAAATACACAATTTGAGAGGAGAAATATTAGAGAATTGTGTGTGAGAGAGAGAATTATTTGAGGAGTGACAAAATAGTGAAGTAGTTTAATTTTGGGAGTGTTTGGAAAAAACATGAGTGCCACTATTTTGGGTTTATCTCAATTGTAATAATTGTACCTATAGAAATATTTCTAGAGAAGTCTCTCTTATAAGCTTACTATTTTTAATAGTGGAAGAATATTTTTCGGAGTTTGTCCTGTGGACGTAGCCTAAAGTAAAAGGGTGAACCACGTTAAATTCGGTGTGTTATTTTGTCTCAGTTTTATAGCTATTATCAAGGGTAGTTGTTTTGTTATATTGTGCTATTAATTATCCGAGTGAAATTCTGTCTAAGGAGACTAGGTTTTAAGCGAGACCATTTGTGACTCCTCCAGCCTTTTTTAAAAATTTTCTTGGTATTTAATTCTAGTACAATATTTCATACACTATTTACTTGTATAATAGTAAGTAATTTGCGTGCTATTTACTTCCGCTGCACAACAGAAACTTCCAGGTGAAAGGGAGGATGAAAATGATTAAAGAGATGAGAGAAAGATTTGAGAGGTTCTTTTATTGGTTTCTTGAAGGGGAATGTGCTAAGACGTTTTTTATCCCATCTCAAGTATGTTTTCTTCTTGTTGTTGTTTGGTTGATAGAGAGAATGAGAAAGAGGGAGATGAAGTAAGAAAGAGAAATTGATAATTAATGACATCATTAGGTAAAAAAATTAATTTTTAATTAACATGTTAGCTGACACTAATGGCAATAGAAGAAGCGTTAAAGGAAGGGCCTAAAAAGCTTATTTTTCTAAAATACAGGCTTAAACGAGCCAAGAAAAAAAATTGGGTGTAATTTGTATCCTCGCAATAAGTTTGAGGATATATTTATACCTTCTCCCTGTATTATTTGCTCTCTAGGAAAGTTATCCTAAGAAAATTCATATGCTCTATATAGATTTTCCCAATCCCATTGTTCTTCTTGATTGAAATGATGGACATCTCTAATGATCATCACGTTTTCAGTTTGTGGATGATAAACCTTGTAGGCATACTAAACTATAGCATATGAAAATACCTAGAATTGCCTTTTTGTCGAGTTTGTCATGTTTAACTTGTGGAACATGAACAAACACACACAACCAAAGACTTTAAGAAATCTTAGTGAAGGTTTATAATCATACAGAGCCTCCAATGGAGTTTGTCTTCCAAAACCTTGGTGGGAAATCTATTTTGTAAAAAAACTGTTATATTGGTAGCCTCTAGCCATAAATTTTTTTTGCAACTGCTTCTCATGAAATATATATTTGGTCATCTCCAATACTAATCTACTCCTCCTTTCACTAACTCCATTTTGTTCTGGAGTATAAGGAGCAATGAGTTGATGTTCAATGCATGCTTCTTTACAGAATGAATTGAATTCAACCAAAGTGTACTCTTTTCCATTATTAGACTTTAGAAATTGAATCTTGCAGCCACTTTGGCTTTTTACCATTTTCTTAAACTTCCAAAATACTCTAGCCACTTTTGAATTGAATTTTATGAAAAAAAAATCTAATACATTCTTATAAAATCATCCATGAAAAGAACATAATGGAGACTACCTTGTAATAATGGTGTTCTTTGATGTCCTGCAACATCTGTGTGAATTATTTGCAAATTTTGGCAGCTCTCCAAGTTGAGTTAGGAAATGGTATCCTATTTTGTTTACCAAATTAACAAGTAGTACAGTTTGGCAAATGAGCAGCAAGCATTGGTAGATCTGTTGTCATGTCCTTCTTCATTTCAACATTCTTTGAAGGTTACAATGCCTAAGTCTCTTGTGCCATAGTTTTTGTGGTACTAATTGCACCGTGATAAGTTATTTATTCTTGTTTTATTGGATCAAATGAGAAGCTTTTACCCCTCATTTCAACCTTTAAAATCACATATCTAGTGGCATAATAAATAAGACAATGCCAATCTTCAAAGGATACTTTAAATCCTTTCTTAATCAGTTGACCTACACTCAACAAATTTAGGCCAATAGTAGGTATATAAAGAACATTTGGAATTTTCTTTATATCTAAACTTATTGTAATTGCAATAGTTCCTTTTCCCTTTGCAGGAATATAGCCACTGTTTCCTATTCCAACCTTCGTGATTCTAGTGGGCTTCAATTCTCGAAAAAATTTCTATCACATGTCATGTGGTTTGTATAACCTCTGTTAATCAACCAAGATTTTGAAGAGCTCTTGATTGAAAAACATGATGCCACAAAAATCTAGTCCTCTTTTGTCCCGATCTGTAACTTGAATATCTACTTCTTGCTTCTGAAATTTTATTTTACAGATCACAGCTTCATGTCTAAGTTGATTGCACTTGGTACACTTCACATTTGGTCTCTTTCAATGTTTAGATGGCAAATGACCTATTTTGCTGTAATGATGACATGATAGATATTTCTTATTTGAATTTCTACCCTTGCTTTTATTTTGGTTGTTTGTAATACTACTTGATGTATGATTTTTCTTATCATTTTTAGCTTCATGGTGCTTGGCTAGCAAGGCTTCTTCAATCAAATAATCTTATGTCATTAGCCTCCATTGCTCTTATACTTGCAAGGCACTCAATAGCTTTGTCAAAAGGATCTTGGACATATCCTTTGTGTTCTCCAAGATGGTTATCGATACCTCATATCTTTCATGCACTGTTACAAGAATTTTTTTTTATGATTCTTGATTTAGTAAATTAAGTTCCAAGTAACCTTACCTTGTTGGCAATGCCAAGCAATCTATCTGAGTATTCTTTAATGATCTTAGACTCCTTCATTTCTACAATTCAAATTCTCTTATTAAATTTAGCACCTACATCCCTCATACTCTCTCGTCTCCTGCATATACTTCATTTAAATAATCCCAAACTTTTTTTGTTGAATTGAAGTACATTATTCTCATCAAAATGGTTGTTGAAACAACAACAAAGAGGCATGCTTTTGCCTTTGACTTCTTAGTTTTTTCTTTCCTTATAAATTTTGATATGGTTCATGGTGAGATTATTTGGTAGTGAAGTAATTTCATAATCCTCTTTCATAGCTTCCCATAGATCAAGAGCCTCCAAGTAGGTTTTCATTCTTATTGCCCAAAGTTGATAGTTATCCTTGTCAAATATTGGAGGAGCAATTGGACAAAAACTTGTTTCAACTTTCATCTCACATATTCATTAAAAAGATTGCTCTGATACTAATCTGTTAGTTTAGAGAAAAAAGGGTAAAAAGAGGTAATAAGAGTTGCAAAATTATGAGAACACAGTAAAAGGGTTAAGATGATTTTATTATTTCAGTACCCTTCCACTTAAATATTGAAATACAACAAACTAGAGAGAATCATGAGGCAAGAATAAAGGTACCTATCCATAATTACAATTGAAAAATCAAATAAATAATTCCTAAGGACTAGGACAACTTATTTAATCAAATGATAAAAAAAATCTAGTCAAATATCTATAGTACTGAAGCAGATATCTAATACTTTTCAAGCTTGAATTTAGTAACATAATGAATAGTTTTTGGGAATATAAAATCTCAATTTTGAGTCTTATTAAAGTCAAATGTTATAGAAGAAAAATTAAAAAATTTTTATTAATTGTGAAATAATTTGATTAATGGAACATTATTTATTTTATTCATTTTCACCATTTTCCTAACACCATTTTCTCACTCTTACAATAAATTGCATTTTTCATTTGAAGGGTGATCGACTTTCTTTTTGAATCTTCTCGCTCAAGCTTTTTTCTCATTTTTCTTCTAATTCCTCTAATTGAATTTTCTCTCTTACTAAAATTATTTTTTCTCTATGAGCTATTTTTCCCATTTTCCAACTTTATCCTTTTTTCCTTACTCCCTTCAATCATTCAGTCCACTTGATCTGTGCCTCTTTGAGAATTTTCTTCAAAAGTAAGGTATCTACATGCATCATGAGTGATAATTCTCACAAATGGCAACCCATGGCTCAGGCTAGTCACAATGAGAGTAAACTTTTTAGTTTGAGGCAATTCTTAGAAAGATCATCTACAAGCAAGGTAATATGAGCAAAGTAAGTGTTATCGAGTTTATAGAGTGAAACAATAATAGATGGCATGTACAATGTTAGTTGGTAGAACATTGTTTGCAAAGAGACAAGCATGTCATTTTTTTCCATGTTTTTCTTTTAAAGGCACAAATTTTTAGTGTTTTAATTAATGTCTCTTGGGAATATAACTAGCCCTTGAGTGTTTGAAATTTAAATAGCTCCCTCCCTTAAACGTCTTAAATGTTCTTCTTTCTCTACCTTTGTCTTTGCTTCTTTGATTTTCCTTTGCAAATTCTTCTCTGTATGAATTTATCCCCTGCTCTCCAAAAGATTAAAACTTCCTTTTGTTTTTGCTCTATAACTTGTGTAATTAGACATCAACGGTCCTAAATCAAAGAACATAACCAACACTATCTACGAGTGGGCTCCATCATTTGGAATTAGTTTGTAATTACCTCCACTTCCATTATTGATGATTTTCTATATTGGAGTGCCATTCTAGAGAGTTGCAACCATTTTAAGCTAAAAATAGCCAAAGAAAATGAGCATGTTTTAATTGCTCCCAATACTAAGGACTTGGGAGAGAATGCTAGGAACAATATGTTCTACATTGTGTCTTTCATCATTATAAGCACTATGTAGGACTTCTCACTAAGATCGCTAAGAGCATTATTTAAAATATGATTTTCACTATATATAAATTAGTTTCTACCTTTAAGTGTGTCATGGTCACTATGTTGAAGGACGATCAATATACTATTCACAACTTTGTTTGTTGAGTGCAATGACAATCGTGAACCTTATTGTGAGCATAGGTTCTTTGAATTATTTTTGTCTCAATCACAATTTTCAGGTCATTTTGGGCATTTGTGAATTTCTTCAAGTTTCTTGTAATATGTCCAAGATTAACTTGATTTGTTCTCATATAAACACTCAATGAACACATTAGATTTATTCAATTTGATTGCCAAGATCAAATTTGAGATTGACCTAGTTCTTAGGTAAAAAATCTTCTCTTTTTTTTATTTTTGGAAATCTTCTCCTTTTTATTTTTGGAAATTAAATTAAGTTTAAAGATGAAAAAGTAGTTAAAAATAACATTTAAATATTTTGGATGTCATGTACTTAGTCAAAAGAAAAAGAAATAAGAGAAAACTATAGCTCCTCATCAACCAATTAAATACAAGGCATTTCAACCTATATATACCATAATTCAATTTGATCAATATATATATGGCTGATTCTTTTTCCCCTTTGCTAAAAGTAAAAAGTGGTAAACTAAATACTAAAATAAAGAAAATGGCAACCGATCAATAAAACAAAGAAGAAACAAGATATAAAATAAACACTTGAAATTATTAAGCATTTCATTTAATAAGTTCAAAGGATAATATCTTAATCAATACAAAAACAAAATGTAATATCTTAACATGAATTCCCAAGGATAAAATACTCAATCAAAACAAAATAAGAGAAAATACAAAAACTAAAACTATGAAAAGAGAGACATAAGAATTCCTAGGATTCTTCATCATCACCACCATCAAGCTCTTTAGTCTCATAACCCTCATCCTCCATAACTTTCTCTTTTCTTTTAGGAGTTGGGTGCATAAGAGTTGCCATTTCATCTTCATCATCATTATTTATAGGACGATCCTACTTGCTCAACTCAATTGAGGTATTCTAAGTTTATCTTGCATTTCATAGTGATCTTGGTGGAGATGAGTGAAGAAAGTAGTTTAGAAGGATACTTTCTTGATAAGCTTGGATAAAGTCTTTTTAATGTTAGACAAAGTTGTGGAACTAGGGTTTCTAATTTGTCTTGAGGGTTCCTCAAATTGCCTCTTAAGAATAACATCTCTGCTTTTTTCAATCAATCTACCTTTGTTCCTAGTGGCTTCTCTAATCTTAAAAGCACCTAGGTATATGTATAATTTCCATCTATATCCACCTTAAGACATTCGCAATGCTCAAAATAAGCAAGGTTAAGTTGACATTTTTTAAGGTCAATAGGGTTTTAGATAAAGGTCTTGTTCCTAGTGGTAAACAATTGAAATCCTTTGAAATTTTTATAATATAAGAAGGAAAAAAGGATGACATCATTGATGGATTTGGCAAGATAAGCAAGTTGGTCAATGAAAAGCCTATCAAATTGCATAGGCTTGTTGTTTAAGAGGACATAAATGACAAAGAGATCTTTTTTAGACACTGTTTCATTCTGTAATATCCCAAAATTATTTTTAAAAAATTCTTAATTTTTAAAAAATTAAATAAAATAAATTATAATTTAATTGAACAAATTAAATTAAATGATTTTAAATGAAAAATAAAATGTTTTTAAATGAAAAAGTAAATATATATATATATACAAAATATATATAACAAATAAAAGTCAACAAAAAAGTAAATATTTTTTTAAAAGAAAAGTCAAAAGTCAAAGTAAAAGGGTATTTTGATAATTAAATTTTAAAATTTTAAAATTATTAAATTAATTAAAAAATAAATAATTTTTGAGTGAAAGAGGTATTTTGGGATTTTAATTAATTAAAGAATTAATTAATTATTAAAATATATATATATATATACGGTTTAAAATAAGAGATGAAAAGAAAGAGAAAAATTTATTTTAAACTTCTTCTTATTCTTCTCATGGCCAACCACCATGGATGTTCAAGACCAATGATTTTTACTCTTTCATACTCAATTAATTGAAGGATTTAATAAGTTTAAAGTAGATTTTTGGTAATTTTCACTAACTTTGGTAAGTTTCCAACTCATTTCTTCGAATTTTATGAAAATTTTGAATATGTAAGTTTTGGGTTCTTGATGTAGTGTGATTTTAATTATTGAAATTGCTATGTATGATGTTATTTTAAGTGACTGACAATAATTTTAAGGTTGGATTGAAGAATTTATTGAGTTTGATTAAAGATTGGTGAAGGGAGAGAATTTAGGGTTATGTAATTTTTGGAGTTTTGAAATCATGCTTTTTAATTGTGAAGATTGATTCCAAATGAGTTATTTTGATGCATAAACAAGTATTTTAAAGTCAAATATTAGATTTGGTTGAGTTTGATTGGAGTTTGAGAATTAAAGTGTGATTTAGGGTTTTGAAAAAGTATTTTTTTCAAAGTTGTAGAATTATTTAATTTTATTAGCTTAAGTGTATTGTTTAGTATTAAAAGTGATGAATATAAGCTTGAAATGATAAATGGATTGAGTTAGAATGAAAAATCTTCAATGGGGGAAGGTTATGCCATTTTAGGATTTTGGTCCTAAGTGAGTATTTTGTAATGTAATTGATTTAAATGTGTTAAAATATGTTTTTAATAATATATATAAACTTAAAATACCAAATTGAATTACCTAGTATGGTATTCCAAAGTTAAAGTGAGATTAGCCTTAACTTTGAAATTTTTGCTTGGATGATGTTTAATTATAGATTAAGATTGAAAAAGCCTTAGAATGTGATACTAAATGATTATTTATGATCATATTTGATTTAGACATTGAGGAGAGTTGATTTGCCCCATCCAAATGTTGAAGGGCAAGTGGAAAGAGAAGGATTGGAGGGTGTTTGAGATTGTTCTTGGTTGCTCTTAGAGATATGTACAAACTTTGGATGAATTAGTTATATTTATATTACATTGGGCTTAACACATTTTCATTTGAAAAATGTGTTAAGCTACTTGATTCATAGAACATGTATGAATAATGTGCTATAACATGTGTAATGTCATATATGTGTTAAATGTATTGTGACAAGCCGTTGATAATGGCTAAATTATGAAAAATGTGTAATATGTGAAAATGACCTAAAGTATTTGGGTAATGTCATTTGTTGTGTATGCATTTAGAGCATTGTTAAAAAGCCATTAGTAATGGCTAAAATGTATCAAATGTGAAATTACCTAAAATATTTGGATGATAATTTTTGAGGTAAAATGTGATAAAATGTAATGAATTGATATTGACAAAAATGAGAAAAATGAGAAAAGTGAGAAAATAAGACAATGCTCCTAAAAGATAATAAAAAATGAGGCAATATGCTTAGCTTGATTATAAAAAAATGAGAAAGAGATTGATAATGAGAAATGTATATTAATTGTGTGTCTAGTATGTTATTCAATTTTTAAAGTTATGTATTTAGTGGCATGCCTATGAGGTTATCCTCATTATTTGTCTTCGGGCTGGATGTTGAGCATCACTATAATTTGCCTTTGGACTAAATGCTGGATATCACTATGATTTGCCTTCGGGCTAGACATTGGGCGCCACTTGCCTTCGGGCTATACACTGGGTGTCAATATGGATCAAAATAGTAACTCTAAAATTTGAATAACATATTAGATCTTTTGGGCTCATGCTTGTATTTGCTTATATGTAAATTGTGAATTATGAAATAATCGAAAGATATGTTATAATGAAATGATATGAGATATGATATCCATATGCATTGTGCATTTGCATTGCATTTGAACTTTATTTCTATCAAAGTTTGTACCGCTAGGCTTTTAGTTTAGCGCAATTGAAATTCATCACGCAATTGATAGGGTAGATTCGGTAGAGCCGGAGAGTTTGTCTAGACTGGGTCGGGTCTAGCTTTGAGTTTGCTAGAGTTGTTTTGGCTGCTTCTTCTAGATCAGTGCCAACTGCCAACATGTATTTATATTTTTTTATATTTTAAATATTTCATATATTATATTATGTTTCCAGTGTATATATGTTATAAATTAAAAAGAATATTTTGGATAAAAATTTATGATTTGGGTTTTGTATATGTTCGATATGTAGATATATGAAAATGTATAAATATTTTAAAAAAATGTGGAGATAGTGAGGAGGATGGATGATATGTATTTTTGGGTTATTTGGGAGTATTATCTTGTGCAGGTTGTGTTGTTTGTTGAATTTAAAAATATCCAAATTACAGATAAAACTCTGGCAAATTTTTCTCAGAGATTTTTAAGAAAAATGCTTATTTTAGCACCTATGATTTCTAATAATATTTTATTTGTTATTAAATATGCATTTTAAAGTATTTATGATTTTAAATTTAAAAAGTTAAATATTTTTTATTAAACTGATCTATGACATTTTTGTATCGTATATGCGTATTTTATATATACCGGGTGTATGTATTGTATGTATATAGGGTATAAGGGTATTGTATTTATTTTGGTATCAGAGCCTAGGTTTGAGGTTCTCGACCTAGGTGGTTTATTAGAGAGAGAAAATGAGAATTTTAAATATGATTTTCAATTATAATATATGCATTGACATTGATAGTTTTTAATCTCTGATATGTCAATCTCTGTTGTGTTTACAGATATAGGTAATTATGACGTCTCGGATGCATCAGTCTACAGAGAGTAGTGTAGAGAGTATGGCTCTTGATCAGGGCAGAGAGGGAGCTAGAGCTGAGATTGCTGGAGAGACACTTGCTCCTGTGCCAAAGAGACCAGCAGTTGATGAGATTCTCCAGGCTGGGTATGGCAATAGTGGAGCTGTTGAGGCAAGCTCCAGTTCAGCAGCCATCACCGTCACCGCCACCACAGCCGCAGCTGCAGTTACCAATGAGGAAGTATGATAGGCTGAGGAAGTTTGGAGCTGAGGACTTTGTTGGTACTACAGACCCTGATATAGCATAGCAGTGGCTAGACAAGGTCCAAAAGTATTTATCCAACTAAAGGCCAGTCCAGATGAGAAATTTGATTATGCCAGATCTCTTATGCAGAGGGATGCATATGAGTGGTGGAAGATGATTTCACATGCTCTAGATGATCCACAACTCCTAACCTATGATGATTTTCTGTGGAATTTCGAGTAAAAGTATACTCCGAGGGAGTATAAGGATGCCAAGAAGATGAAGTTTCTGAGTCTGAGGCAGGATACCAGGACAGTAACAGAGTATGAGATAGAGTTTATCTGGCTGAGTCAGTATGCTGGTGGGATCATTTCTGATGAGATTGACCGGTGCTGAAGGTTTGAGGAGTGGCTAAGGCCCTCTATTATGTATATTATAGTAGGCTCCGGGTATCAAAATTTTTCTCAGTCGATTGCAGCTGTCAGGAGTGTTGAGAGAGCACAAGGTCTTGCAGCAACTGCTAGGATTGAGGAGACTAGAGCTAGGAGACCCCGGAGTGAGGCAGGGTCTTCATCAGTGAAGAGAGACCAAGGAGGATATTTTCAGAGGTTCAGTAGGAGCCAGGGACAGTTTGACAGGTCAGGACAGCAGTAGAGACAAAGACAGAGATCTGTAGTTTCAATGGCTAGTACTCCGACCCCAGTGGCTCAGAGGCCTGCTCCACCTACCTGTGTTCATTGTGGTAAGGTTCATGGAGGTGTCTGCTGGAGGAGAGATGCATCAGCAGTGTGTTTTAGATGTGGGTCGCCAGACTACTTTATTAAAGATTGTTCAGAGCCACCAAAGAATAGACAGACGGGCACTATAGCTTCTCGACCTAGTATCAGAGGGGGTTGTGGTGGCAGAGATTTTAGTAGAGATGGTCAATCTGGGATTGGTCAGAGAGGTAGTTCTACAGCTGGGGGTAGACTAGATGAGGCAAGGCCATCACAATGGGTTTATGTGATACAGAGGTAGCCAGATGTTTCAGTTGTTATTGCTGGTATTTTTTATTTATTCGGTACTTTAGTTCTTGCATTGATAGACTCTGAGTCAACTCATTCATACATCAGTGTATCCATCTTACATGTGAGTGATTTGCATTCTAAGTCTCTAGGATTTGATATTTTAGTGATAAATCTTTTAGGGCACAGTGTTGTGGTTAGCAGGGTGCACCAAGATAGTCTGGTTGTGGTTTAGGATGAGGAGTTTCTCGGTGACTTGATTGAGATGCCTTTTAGAGAGTATGATCTGATTCTGGGCATGGATTAGTTATCCAGGTATAGGGATGTGGTAGACTGTCAGCGAAAATGTGTTACTCTGAGAACACATGATGGTAGGGATATGGTGGTATCTAGTGAGCAGAGACATCTTTCATCAATATTTGTTTCAGCTGTTTCAGCTAGGAGGATGATCCGGAAGGGATGTAAGACTTATCTTACTCATACTATAGATACTAGAGTAGTGAAGTCCCAGCTTAACAGTATATATATAGTTGCCGAGTTTCTAGATATTTTTCCTGATGAGTTGCCAGAGGTATCTCATGAGAGAGAGATTGAGTTTGGTATTGATCCGAT